>JAGMVL010000472.1:0-1200000 GCA_019202695.1 Populus x sibirica | reverse complement strand
CTATGAATTTGTGCTTGGTTTAGTTGAAATGAAATAATTATACAGGTTGAATTTAAAGTTTAAGATGAATTTAGAGTTTGTTAAATTAATGATAAATTAGTTATGAATACTATTAATTATGGTTGATTTAATATAGTTAAACATAAAATAAGTTAAATTAATTATGAATTAATTATTTCAATTAATTATTTGTTGCGTTTAATTTTAGATAAGTTGTTGAATTAGAGGTTTTGTATGGATTATTGGAATCAGTTAATAATATAATTAACTATGCTTAATTATTTATACAATAGAGCATGAATGTTGTAGAATTATGATGAATTACATGTTGCCTTGAATTGTTGATGAATTTGATATTTTCTTTTAATAATTTTAATTTGATATGAATTTGGGTTTGATTTAATGCAATTAAGCATGAAAATATCAATTAGATTTGGTATAATGAATTGTGTTTGATATTGGTCAAGTTTACTTTTATGTTAAATTTTGGGAATTTGATTGAATTTGTTATGAGTTTTGCCAATTAGAGTTGAGGTAATGCAATTTAATTAAAATTATATCCAATTAACCAGAATCCAATTTATTTTTTACAAAATATCTTATAACATATTTATATTATGTCATTATAGTGGCACAATTGTTCCTGAAGTGAATAATAGTATCACATACAATAGCATGAGCAATTTGTTGTTAAATGATAATTTAGACATGTCATATGCATAAATGAAAGAAACTATTTGTTATGAACTTGAGTGGAATTATAATGATATTAATGCTAAAATAACTTGAAGGTGTTAAATTGGTGATTATTAGTAGTATTCTGTATCGATTATGTGTGATTATAGTTTTAAAATAATGATTGATTGTTTCATTCAAAATGGTTTAAACATGATGGTATTGTATATGAATAATCGATCAAAATCTGTGTTTTTTCCAACTTCTGTCTGTCTTTCAATGTCAGTTAGTAGAGTTAAAAACAATTTATTATCAAATGATTTGTTACAAATGATAGATGATACTATGTTTATTAATCCATTTGCTGATCAACGTAGATTTGACTATTTTAAGCCTAGTGATAATGAAGATGGTGAGTTGTTAGACCCGAATGTGATAATAAATGATGATGATGAAATGATACCTCATGTTCCTGAATTTGGAGATGCTTTTAGGTTTAATTTTGTTGTTTTTCATGATTGGGCACTTAGTTATAGACGTATGCCAAAAGGGTCTGATTTGGAGGTTAGATAAACATTCAGCAGTAAAAATAAATTGGTTAATATAGCTAAATGGTGGCACATTGCTCAATCGGTTGAATATCGAGTCCAACAATCAAACTCTGTATTTTTTCAATTACAATGTGTCAAACACTTGAATGTAAGTGGTATTTGCATGGGGGATATCATAAAAGATTGGATTCATTTGAGATATAAAAGTTAAAAGGGTTGCATATATGTGTTTCAACCTTTTCTCATAAAGACCATCATCAGCTTGATGCAAATTTTATTGCTAATGTCATATCAACCCTTGTTATGAATAAGCTTTCAATAACAATTGCAAGTATATAGAATGAGATAAAATTACATTACAAGTATAAAATTTCATATGAAAAAGCATAGGTTGCTAAACAGAAGGTGATTGAGCATCTTTTTGGTTCACATAAAGAGTATTTTGAAAAATTGTCTAAGTTGTTGTTTGTGGTAAAATAATCAAATCCTTGAACAGTTGTTGATTTGATGCACAAAGAAAATCTTGATAATAGTAAAATGGTTTTTAAGAGAGAGTTTTTAGTCATTTTAGACCTTGTATTGAAGGTTTCAAGTACTGTAAACCACTTATTAGTGTTGATAGCACATATTTGTATGAACAATATAATAGAAAGTTATTAATTGCAGTTTCTTTTGATGTAAATAATGGTATATTCTCTTTAGCTTTTACAATTGTTGATGAAGAAAATAATTCAAATTTGATATGTTTTTTGCTTTGCTTATAGAGATACATTACCAGTAATAGAACATGTATTTGTATAATATTAAATAGACATACATGCATAAAAAATAAATATAAATTCAGCGTGAACATATAGGATATCATCGGTGTTGTGCCTGATATTTTGTTAGTAACCTTAATCATAAATTCAAAGACCCAACTACGAATTTTTTTTTTTATGAGGATATGTTATGAACCTTCAAGGTGCAAATTTGATATCTAGTATGAAAGAATGTGTATGTCAGACTCAGCATATCAAGAATGACCTGAATGAGAATCAAAAGAAAAATAAGTATTATATTATGATAGCGGTCACTAGTATGCTAATATGTTAACTAATTTTTTAGAATCATTTAATCACATTCTGAAAGGTGCTTGTGCAATGTCTCTTTTAACTCTAGTGTAATTAATATTTTACAGGTGTAATAGTTATTGAATCAAACGAAAACGTGAAGCTAATAATTTTATTCAACGTGAAATAATTTGGCTCCCATCAATTCAGATTGAATTTATAATAAGTAGGAATAAATCAAGAGATCATACTACAATGTTATTTGACTCTAAGTAACAATGTTCCAGGTCAACACCCTTATTAAATTGGGTATTGAAAAATAAAGTCAGATAGACAGTCAGATTTAATGACAGAACATGCACATATGATAAATGGTAGGCATTCCAACGTCTACACTCACATGTTCTTTCTTGTTGTGTCAAGAATCACTTAGACTTGACATATTTTATTGATGATCATTACATGATTAAAAGCTACAATCGGCATATGACGTGCTATTTTTCCCATTACCAGACGAGTTAGAATTGAGTGATTACACTGGAGTTGAAGCAGACTCGTCTAGATAGAAATTCATGCATAGTCAATAAATGTCTACTCGTTTGCACAACGAGATGGATGCAAGGGAGAGTAATGCATATTATAGGTGTGACATATGCAATAACACAAGCCATAATAGAAAAACATGTCCTAATCGATAACGTATATATGATAATACAATTGTATGACAAAACATAAATATGTTATGATATATTGTGACATTTGTGTAAAGCATATTAAACTTATCTAATTTCACATTAAACACAAGTACTATTACATGGGATGTTGTGCACTCGAGGTGGCAGATCATTTGCTTATACTAAGCATCCACATTACGACAATGATATTCCAAATAACATGACAATGACATCTATGGAGAGAATGATTCATAGCACATGCATACTAGACCCATTAACACATCTGTCTTGTGGTTGGAGGATAAACATAGATTAAAGGATGTTTTCACCATCATTGTAAGAATATTAATTTTTAATACATTTTTAATTTACTTAACATTGAAGGTATTATATATTTATGAACTTATATTTTTAAATTGTTATGTAGGATGAGACCATTGTTTATTTTTGCACACATAGGCGAATGAGACTACATAAATGAGTTTAGCCATATGTGTTTTTAGGCAGATTTTTTGTATCTCAGTTATCTAAACCACATCAAGATTGACCACGGCTTGATCCATTCACTGATCTAGCGATGGAGATATGAGACACATACATTCCATCTTAAGCATATAGAGATGACATTAACACTACAAGATGTGGTGGTATTGCTTGGACTGCTTATTGATTGTAGGGCAGTCACATCTATTGATGTTCGTAATTAGATTACATTATGCGAGTGATTATTTGGATTTGGCACCTACACCCTCTCTTTCTGAATTGAAAAGGGGTAGAATACATCTTAAATGGATTGAGGAGACATTTATGACACCATTAGATGATGCTAACGACGTATAAAGGATACTGTTAATCTGGAAACTCAAGAGAATCCGTCACCTACACTTTTACGGTCTAACACCTGGTGCAACTCTGTTTTAGTGTAATTCTATTTAAAGACAAAGTCTAGCTTCATACAAAGTCCTACTCACAATGGACTTTTATAACTAGTGAATATCCAATGTATAGAAATATGCATGATACATGCACAGAGAAATGAATTAAGCAATAGAGTTAATTCAGTGCATATCAGTTTAATATTTTTTTATAGTATCAGAGCCTAAAATCTCCCATGAGAACAACTCAAATCCCAACATGTCTTCACTTACACAACAAAGCCAAAATTTCAATCCTAACACATTCCGCTCCTCTGAATCTGGAAAATCTTTAATAGCTTTAAATATTAATGCACAAATCAATGAAAAATTAACTCCATTCACCTTCCCTCAATGACGTGCTCAATTTGAAGCATTACTTATTGGCTATGACCTGCTTGATTACGTAAATGGCGACATTCCCTACACTTCAACTGATCTCAGTTTCACTGTTAACCCGAACAAAACACATTGGGTCAAACAAGACAAACTCATTCTCAGCGCTATCCTAGCCTTTACATCAACAAAAATCACCCCTCTCATAGCTACTGCCATAACATCCCAACAAGCTTGGCAAAAACTACACACATATATGCTAGTCGGTCCAAACTAGAGTTATGCAGTTAAAGGAGGAGCTTACTCTAATTCAACGAGGAAACAAAACAATCACCAATTATCTACATACGGTGAAGATGTTGGCAAACAAAATTGCCATCATCGATCAACCATTCTTGGATGACGATCTTACACTTCATATCCTTCATGAATTAGGGGCTGACTTTAGGGAGATTGTTGCTCCTATTCGTGCACGAGAAAAATCACTGACCTTTGAAGAACTACATGATTTGCTAATTGATTATGAAACCTACCTGCGTGGTCTAGAAGTTGCCACTCAACAGCTCGTGATCTCTGCCAATTATACAAATCGCACAAAACAGAGTCCCCATAGTAGTTGTTATCCCAGGCGTTTTGACAAAAACAATGGGCAATCCCGCGCCCCAATTAAAACCCATATATGGGTCTCACAAGGACAGTCTCCAACTTACTCCTTAAACAACTGTTGGGCCTCTTATGGATCCAATCGGCCCAACATGATCAATCATCCTTATCAACCCCAATGTCAAATATGTGTTCACTTGGGACATACCGCAAAGACCTGCTCTAAATTCAATTCCAACACTGCTACGATAAATTGCACTCAGACATCCAATGCCATGTACAAACCTTGGCTTCTTGACTCAAGAGCTTCTCACACCATTACGAGTGATCACACTGGATCCTTATCCTTAAACTTTCCTAAGAAATTTTTTCGTTTCCCTAATACACTATATGTTCCATATCTCTGTAAAAATTTAATCTTAGTTCACCATCTTACAAAACATAATGATGTTTTTGCTAAACTTCATCCTCTCTTTTTTTTTTGGTGAAGGACAAGCACACAGGGGTGATTCTACTAAGAGGAGCATGTAGCAATGGAGTGTACACCTTACCGCAACCCATGGTGCCGTCCTCTTTAAAAGTCGTTGCCTACGTTCATGAACGAACTTCCACCGATGGTTGGCACAAACATCTTGGTCATCCATCTCCCAAAATAGTCGCTTATCTAGTCAAGTTTTTTTTCCCTTCCAGTTTCCTCTTTTAAACTCTTTTCCTTATGTAATTCTTACTCTATCAATAAAGCACATCAATTTCCTTTTTATCCAAATAGTCTCACGAGTCAGGCTCCCCTTGATTTAGTTTACACTGATGTGTGGGGACTTACCTCCTTCACTGGTATTGATGGATCTCATTATTACCTAAAATTTGTAGATCATTTTAGTAAATACATCTGGTTCTATCCAATGGTCAAAAAGTGGGTGTCTCTGCTACCCTCTCACCTGTCCATACAACACCAACAAACTCCAGCCCAGGTCCCGCCCTTGTGTTTTTCTAGGCTATTCTCAAACTTAAAATGCATACAAATGCATGGATGCTACCACAAATAGATTGTTTCTCTGCAGTCATGTTCTCTTTGATGAAAACTGGCATGTCCCTCCCATTCTACCCGATGTGTCCTCACAGTCCCTACTTCCCTCTTTCTTGTCCCCTTTTGTTAAAATTCCATGTTCACCATCAGTCACTGTGCCTTCGCACCAGTCTCCATCATCTACACATGAAGGTGACACCACTATTGTTGCCTCTTCCTCAAGTAATATTTATGTCCCTCAATCCCTTTCATCCTAGTTACCATTCCTATGCAACCCCTTACCCTCTGATCTATTCTCCCCTTTCCCCATCAACCCTTCTCAACCAAATACACCTACTCTCGCTACATCACCATCACGTGTTGACCTCATGATCACCAGGACCATGAACAATATCTTTAAGCAGAAACAACTCAACCTCGTCACTAAACATCCCTTACCCGAAACCGTTAAACCCTCCAAGTGTCACTCAAGCTCTTTCCAACCCATAGTGGCGTAAAGTCATGTCTTTTGAACTTACAGCTTTAATGCGTCATGACACTTGGAAATTAGTTCTTTATTTTGATTCTATCAAACCGGTGGGTTGCAAATGGGTGTTTCGGGTGAAACATCATCCCGATGGGTCTATTGACGGATTCAAGGCTCGCCTCGTTGCTAAAGGTTATAATCAACGGCCTGGCTTGGATTATACAAACACATTCGGTCTTGTGGTCAAGCCCGCAACCATCCAATCTATCCTAACAATTGTTGTTGTGCATGGATGGAGTTTACGACAGTTGGATGTCCATGACGCTTTCTTACATAGTGATCTCTCCAAAACAATCTTCATGCTTCAACCACCTGGGTTCAAAGATTGGTTTACAACTCTTAAGGCTGCTATCACTCAGCTACATTTTCTTCAATCAAAGGCGGATCCATCCCTATTTATTTATTCAACTGACTCTCATAAATGTTATTTATTGGTTTATGTTGACAATTTGGTTATCACAGGAAACAATTCAACATTCATCAATAATTTCATTCGGCAACTTGGCAATCGGTTCCATCTTAAAGACATGGGTGATCTGCATTTCTTCCTGGGCGTCGAGGTGATCCAAATCATGCTGGTATGTTCTTAACGCAACATAAGTACATTCGTGAACTTTTATCTCATACAAATATGATGGGTGCTAAAGACATCTCGACTCCCCTCTCTACTAGCCACTTGCTTCAACTATAAGATGGTACAAAGACCTACAGATTGCTCTTAGTTTCGCAACATTATTGAGGGCCTTCAATATCTCTCTTTTACATGTCCTGATATTTTTTTTGTTATTAATGAGATCTCCCAATTCATGCACAAACCATCCCAAAATCACTGGACTGCAACAAAACATCTCTTGCGTTACCTGAAGTAGACCATTTTCCATGGCATTCAAATCTAAAAAACTGGTGCTCCTACTCTTAATACTTTCTCTGATGCTGATTGGGCTGGAAACCTAGATGATAGATCCTCCACTTCTGCTTATATATGCTTTCTCAAGGATACACCTATCTCCTAGAAATCCAACAAACAACGTGCAATTGCTCGCTCTTCTACAGAAGCTGAATACCGTGCTTTGACCAATGCTGCCTCTGAAATTCCATGGTTGCAAATCCTATTCACTGAGCTTGTCTCTCTTTCCCATTACCTCCTATGCTATTGTGCGACAATCTTGGTGCCACACATCTAAACTTCAATCCTATCAATCACACGCGCATGAAACATATTCAGATTGATCTTTATTTTGTGTGTGATCTGGTCAGCCAAGGGCGTCTTCTAGTACGACATGTGCATACACATGATCAGCTAGTTGATTTGCTTACCAAGCCTCTATTCCGATAACACACGCGATATTTATATAGCAAGATTGGTCTGCTTGATGGCAACTCAATCTTGAGGGGGCGTATATAGGATACTGCTAATCCTAGAAACTCTAGAGAATCTGCCACCTACACTTCTGCGGTCTAACACCTGGTGCAACTTTGTTTTAGTGTAATTCTATTTAAAGACAAAGTCTAGCTTCATACAAAGTCCTATTCACAATGGACATCTATAACCAGTGAATAACCAATGTATAAAAATATGCATGACACATGGACAAAGAAATAAATCAAGCAATAGAGTTAATTCAGTGCATATCAATTTAATATTCTTTATTATGGAGGTACCAAGTTGTAAGATCCCACATCGGCAGGTGAGGGATGTGTTGCTGGCCTTATTAGTAGTGTTGGTGCTAACATGTTGTACGCATTTTGGGGCGTCAGGCTCAGAAGTGAGCTCGCATCACCAGGAACAAAACTTTGAGGGCGGTAAGGCCCAAAGCGGACAATATACAACATGTTGGGTCGGGCTGTTACATTTGGTATCAGAGCCGACCTCACCGGCTGTCCGGTGGTGCCGACGGGGTCGTCGGGCTCCTTAAAGAGGTGGATTGTAAGATCCCACATCGGCGGGTGAGGGATGTGTTACTGGCCTTATTAGTAGTGCTGGTGCTAACATGTTGTACGCGTTTTGGGGCGTCAGGCTCAAAAGTGAGCTCGCGTCACCAGGAACAAAACCATGAGGGCGGTAAGGCCCAAAGCGGACAATATACAGCATGTTGGGCCGAGCTGTTACACAAGTAGTTATTATAATTTGAATGTGTTGATTATTTGTTAAATTTGCATGAATTATTATGATAATTTTAATGTTTTATATAAGTATGCATATCATATATTATGTTTGTTTGATAGTGTATTATTCACAGACCTCATATGGAGATATATACCTCTAATTTATCTAATGCCCTGGACGATTTTGACACAATTCCCATATATAGCTGGGGATTGATTGTGTTGGCATGAGTGTACATAAATCTATGTCTTGCTTGCATAAAGGAGGCCACACAAGTTGGGGAATGTTTGTTACTTCTACAAGTACAAATCGAAGAATTTAAAATAACTATTTACATTTTAAATGATTGTTGTTAACTCAAAATAAACAACTCGTTTTTATTTAATAACAATTATGGTCCTGGGAGCATTTTCATGTGGAGAGACCCCAGATACCTAGATTGTCACCTATGATTGTCCATATTATAGGGGTTACATTTCAGCTCCCACCAGGATATAAGTATTGCAAAGTTATCTTGCAGTTATATACATTTATATTTTCTAATTGTAACTTTAAAAAAATATATTTAAAATAACATATTTGTAATGCTAAGTGGTGTGCTGGTAAAGTATTTGATCGTAATTCAACACATGTGTTGACATTTTATTGTAGTGAGCTAGATAGGCAACATGCTATCCATATATTTTTTAAAACCATTTGTTAAATAAAAACCTTAACTTCTCCAAATTATTGTTGTTTAATATTTAAGAAATTTATATTCTACAGGTCATATAGACACCTTATTCAGATGAAAGATTGACAATTGCTCCGGTTATTTGCACTAACAAGATGAATATATGAATATCAGTGGTTTTGTTGATATTTTTTAAGATAATTGGGTAATGTGATAGTTTAAGTAATGCGATAATTTAGCTATAGACAACACATTCCATTTGACATCGATACGAGTGATGTTTTGCATGCTATAAATCGTTGGGGTAAAAATGATTATTATGATTGGTTAAGTCATTATGAAGTTTATGTATTACAATGGGATGTACGAATGAATGAAATATTTACAAAGATGCATCATGTGATTACAAATGAGGAGTATTTAATTAGGTATATGAGTATCACATGTCGAGTCATTACTTCGAGCCCTAAGCAGTACCTCTACCTAGATACATTTTATATGAACAACATGCCAATTAGATTCAAAATATCTAAGAAATCAAATCTTTTTATAATTAATATATGTTAAACATTAAGTTTTATTTATTGATTTTTTAATTTAGCATTAATGTTTTATTAATATTAGGTTGACTCCATGTTATAAGAGGGTTGAGAGGTCATATTTGTGTTTCATAATATTAATGAAAAAAACAAAGGATACATCTATACGTCTGGTGGTTCATTGTTTGGAGAGCAGTTAACAAAGGATACATGATTGGTTAAGTCATTATGTGTTTCATAATGGACTTGAAATATTTGGAGAGAAGTTAACTCTTAATGATATCATTGCTAAAGATGAGACCACTCGAACAAAGGTAGGAGCTGGATCCAATCGAGTTATTGATGAACCCAAATAACCTATTAGACGATGTATATGTAAATAGATAGATGAGTTATATTGATATATTTTAGAATTTTAAGTACTAGAATGTTGTATTATTGAAATATTTGAGAATTATTTTCTATATATGTTTTTTTTATTTGTATTCCTAGAGCTACTTGTGATTATGAAATGTGAGAATTTGCTGAGTTTGATTATTGTGGCTTTTTGCAAGTTTTTGAAAGTGAGATAAAATTTTAGATATAATTCCTATATAATGAAAACTATACTCAAATTTTGTTAAAATTGAAAAACATTTAACTCTCTAATATTATTAACTAAATTAAATTTCAGATTAACAAACTAAATAATAAATCTCATAAAAAATATTTTTTGTTAGATTAAAATGTTGGGGGAATTTGTTGCTAAGAGGGGCAGTAGCCTCACTACCAATCCTCTGACTCAATTAGTCAGCTGGTTAAACTAGTTGTATGAACTGGTCGACTAGTTCACACAAAAACAATAATTTTATGAAATTTTTATTTCAAATATGTTTTATGAGTTAAAATATACATATTTGTCTAGCTTGTAGATTAAAAAACAAACATCAATTAAAATCTAAAAAAGTTATTGTTTACATAGTAGTTGTCCTTTGTTTTTTAGTGTTAACCGGTAGGTTAATTTAACTAATCATTACAAACCGGTCAACAACTTCTCATTCTTAATAGTATTAGAATTTAATTGATATTGTAGTTCTGAATTACAATATTTTAATAAATATCATATTTTTAAATTGTGATATCAATTAAATATTGCGTATCAGAATTACAATATCTAAAAATATGTTATTTCTTCACAAACGTTTTATTGTTGTGTTAATTCACCAGATTTTTTTATTTTGCATGTTAGTTGCGTAATTTACCCTTTTTTATTTTACTGTGCTTTCACGACCATGGTCGACCATTCCTAATCGAGATTATTTGAAAAGCTGTAGAGCATCCGACAGAAGAGTGGCGGAGCTAGGGTAAAACTAATAAGCAGTCGAATAATGAAAAATTACAAAATTAACTAAAATAAATGGGATTATAAATAGAATAAGTAAGCTTTTGAATGAGCCTAACTGAAACAACCTTTGTCAAAATTAAAATTAACTTCTGAAAATAATCTGGAGGAGCCACCGCCACAGATGAGTGGTGGAGCTAGGGTAAAATAATTCTAGTGTCGATGATTTATGCTTTCACTAAATAGAAGACTTCAAAATTAACTCGCAAATACTAGCGACTGTGTAAACATAAAAACACATGAAATCTTTCGAAGCATTTCTTTTCATGTAGACAATAATGGAGTGATCAAAATGCAACGAAACAGCTTGATGGTTGCTGGCACATTTGATTTGCGAGTATGGGGACAATTATCCCACTTTCGTTCTTTTATTTATTTATTTATTTATTTTTCCTTTGACATTTTGAACGAGACAAAATACAGGAAAAATTAGCTGGATGGCACGTATTGTGATGACGGTAGGGTCCAGGCAAGTTAGGCAATGGCATCGTATGGAGACAGACAACTTAACAATTTTGAATTCTAATATAATGTTTGTTTTTTGTCTTATAATAAAAAATTATAATAAAGAAGATGAGACAAAATAAAAATGAAGATATAAATAAAATTATATTTAATAACAATGTACACAATAAAATGAATATATTTATATCATGTTTGATTTGTGGTGGATAAAATAAAATAAAATATAATAAATTTATTTTATTATTAATATATATTATTGTCAAACTTATATATATTTTTAAAATAATTAGATATTTTGTTTTTAGTTTATATTGAGTGATAAAATAATAATAATATAATAATCATAATTATAAAACTCAAACTGGCTCGACAGATCAATCTGGGATCCGGTCGATCCGGAACTTAAACTAGTCTGAGTTTAAAAACAAATAAAGAAAGGATTGACCCGCTTTGACTCGGTCAACCAGATATAAAAACACGGTCAAAACCTGGGTAAAAAAACCTGTTAGCTTTTTCTTTTTTAAAAAAACCAATGGTTAAAATGATGTTGTTTTGATCATTTTAAAAAACATAAGATTCACCCAGATTAACCCCTCAATCTGTGACTCAAACCTTGCCCCGAGTAAATCTTGAAGTTAAGTTTTAAAACTATGATAATAATTACTTTTATCCTTACATACTTTAGTTTGACAAGTTTGAAATTAAGAGATTTTAAGAAAGATATTTTAAGGATAAAAAAATAAAAAATAATATTTTTAAAGACATGTTTTCACTGTACTTCTTGTTTTGAAAATACAAAAATTCACTTTAAAATTGTCCTAAAGATAGATTATTTTTATGTCTTTGTTTGTCTCTTTAACCATCCATATTTATATCATTCCTACCTTTTTCTTTTTTATCCCGAGATAGTAACCAAATGCTACCTAAAAAATATATTTTTGAATATGCTTGATTTTATTCGCCACAAAACAAAATACATAGTTACCCATTAACAAAGCAAATAGTGCTAGAATTTTTTAATCCTTAAGATTTTATAGTTTTAAATTAGAAAAAAAATAGAGTTTTCAAACTTTTATTATAGTGAAAGTTATAGAGAAAACTCTTATATATTCTAAAAAATTTTATTTCATTAATCTAATAAAAAAAATACATCAAATATTTATATAAAATTATAAATTTACCCAACAAAACAATCCAAAACTAAGTAGAAAACATAATTAAAATATAAAAGTAACTAAAAAATTAGTTAAAATAGAAAAAACAATATCCCTTAAATCTAATTTGAGAATTTTCTTGACTGGTTATAGTTAGCAAACATTGGCTAGTTACAAACAACCATCTCTAATAAAATTAGGCCTATAGAACCACTTGAATTTAAGTTAAGTCTAATTTAATGATTGAATTAAAAGTTATGATTATTTTTGTCAAACAATTTAAATCTCTAAAATCCACACATACCCTGATTTTATTGTCTTTCTTGGGTACTGCTATAATATTGGACACCCATTGAGAATATTTGACTACTTCCAGGAATCCAAAGATCCCACTGTTTCTTTACTTCTTCTTTCACTTTGATCAGTATATGAGGCGTTGTCCTCCTTAACTTTTGTTTGACTGGTTTGCAACCTTCTACCAAGGATAACTTGTGTATCATAATATTAGTATCAAGACTAAGCATCTCAGCGTATAACCAAGAAAAAACATCAGCATATTTTTGTAAAAAAACAACCAACTCATTTCTCATGTCAGTGGTGATTAGCTTCTCTATTTTCAATTCTCTTTTATCATGCTCAATGCCTACATTTATTAGTTCTAGTTCTTCTTTTATAGGCTCCCATCCATGCTTAATTTATTCTACCAACTTTGTAAACTCTTCGATGTCTTGCTTCCCACATTCTTTCTCATCCATTGCGATTATAATTTTATCAAAGTTCAACTAGTTATTCTTAATGCAATGGGTTTGTGAGTTTACTGACAATCCGCTTTCAGATTTCCTAGCAGAAAGTGTTTTAGTTATGAGTGTATAATTCTGGAAAAGTAAATAGTCAAAGAATAAAAGGCACAATTGAAAGAAATATGCACGATCTCATTAAAAATTGAAAAGGTACAAGGGCTCAATAACAAAAACCTTATTGCCAATATCTTGAGTCATGATTATTGGCAAGACACGATTATTTAAAAAAAGAAAAGAAAAAGGAACATATAGACAAAGCATTACTTTTTGAAAACAATTGGGACTTCCTAAATCTCCCAATTGTTGAACTCTTCCCTATTGGCCAGCCTTTTTACAGATTTTGATTGACCATCTTCTAAAGTACCAATGGTCAGTTGAGGTAGCAGTTCATGAGGGCTCTCCCTGTTTTTTAAGTCTTCTTTGTGATCTTGTTCGTTGATCCTCTTAAGATAGTTGATAATAGCACCATTAAATTCTTTTCTTAATATCTCTACTTTATCTTCGACCCTTATCATATGTGCAGGTTGTGGAAACCTTACATGAATCGGTGGGATCTTTATCCGGTCTTCATTGGGCTCCCTCCTTTCAATCCGGCTACTCTCTTTTCTTTTCTAACCTCAATTGCTCTTTTGAAATCTGCCTTTCCCCGCTTAAAACCTAAGCTAAACCTCTAATCAACACACTTCATTTTTATCACATTAACCCTCTCAGACATTCTTATGGTTGGGTTATATTGGAATGACAATCATGCTTTAAAAACTACCTAGTAGCCATTTTCACTGTCTCAGAAATTGTCATTGATGATAAACTTGACCTACTGATGTAAAGAAGATGCAACAGCTCAAGTTGCATGGATCCAAGGCCTTCCTCATAACATGCTATATGAGGATGAATATCCACTACCAGAAAATTGATAAATACAAACGGAAATACCGAGGGAATATTTTTGTCGGAAATTTACCGATGAATTTTACTGACAGCAATATTCCCTCAATATATACCGAGGGAATTACAATGGGAAACAAAATAATTAAAACAAAGCAAAAAAAAATAATGACGTGATGATTTTACCGATGGAATAAATTCCATCGGTGAAATCCATAGGTAAAACCGTTGGTAAACTGTGAACACTATTCATCATGTCAATTACAAAGGGAATTACAAACAAAATTTTCCGTCGGTATATTCTAGAGAGCTCTGAAACTGTTCACATCCCAATTGTATTGTTAATTACTGTTCTTTACAGATAAAATCACTAGCGGATTGAAAAGTCGTCGATGTTATTTGGTGGTTTTTTTAAAAAAATTAGATTAAATAAAAAATTTAAATTAAATATTACTGACAGAATCACCGACGGATTGAAAAGTCATCAGTGATATTTGGCGGTTTCTGAAATTTTTTTATTAAATTAAAATTGTAATTTAAATATTACAGACGAAATCACCGATGAAATGATTAAAAATATTAATATTTAATTATCTGTCGGTAAAACACCTCAATAAATAGCTTCGAATCCCGAATTTCACAACAGACCTGTCTCCCTTCTTCTTCTTCTTCTTCCCCATATGTAAAAAACATCAATATCCATTTCTTTTTCTTCTTTTCTCTCCTCAACTCCTTCTCTTCTCCTCCATGCTCAAGTATGTCTTCTTTTTTTTTCTTCTTAGTTTTTTTTCTCTTCTTAGCTTCACTTGCAACTACATTAAGGTTTTTTTTTTTTTTCGTGCTTTTTTCACTATATTTGTTATTTTATTTTATTTTTAATTGTTTTTGTTATTAATAATTGTATGAATGTTGTTGTAGGAATTTTTTTTCATATAAGATCAATTTTTAGTTGATTTATTTTTTGGATTTTTAAATTTTTTTTATATGAATTTTTTTGTTGCAAATTTGTTTGAGTTGATTTTCTTCTTCTTTTTTCCAAGCATTTTGAGTGTTATAGAGTGTTGATTTATATTAATTTTATTATTTTATAGTTTTTTAAAATAGATTTTTTATATAAATATTTTTAAATAACTATCGATGGAATTACATACGGTATTTTGCCAAGAGAAATACCAACGGAATGAAGCAGGTAATTTTTTTTGCTCGCTTTTTTCATTAGTAAATCCATCGGTAATAATATTTTTTTATTACCAATGGACTTACCGACAGATAAAAAATTATCGACGCAAGATTCACCGACAGAGCATTTCCGTCGATGATTTCGTTGGTAAATTAATTACCAACGGAATGATAATGCAAATACTGATAAAAAATTCCATTGGTAAATCTAAAGATTGTGGTAGTGATCCATCACTTGTAATGTTACTTATAACGGTTAGGAGCCAATGATCAATTTAACATTAATATTCCCAATAATTGGTCTTAATGACCCATTGTATGTTCTGACAGTCATGGTACTTGGCTTCATATGAGAGGCCATTAATAGGTATTTTATCAAGCATATGCCTTGGCAAAGACATTTAGAGCAGAACCATTATCTATGAGCACCTTGAAAATCACACAATCTTTGTATTTTACTGTGATATATAGCGACTTATTATGATCGATCCCTTTAAGATCAAGCTCATCATTGGTAAAGTACAGGTAGTTGGTGGCTTGAATCCTTCCTACCAAATTTTCTATGGAATCTTATGTGATATCCTAAGGCACATATGCTTCGTTGATAACCTTTTGATGTGCATTCCTATGCAATTTGAACTTAGCACTAATGACAATAAAGAAATCCTAGCGGATGTCTTTTTCAATTGATCCACTATGCTATGTTCACTATGCTTCATCAACATCATAAATTCATTAGCCTTTTCATCACGTATTGGCTTATTAACCGCACTATTTTTGCCAATTCCAATACACTCTTTCCTTTGGCTTGACTATGATCCTCCAACTCTTCAGGAGTAAAGCATCTCCCACTCCAAGTGAGTCCTCTTATTTCAGCATGTACAACAGGGGCATGACTTGTGTTGTGAAAGGAATAATCATAGTTATGCGGTAGAACATTATAGCTTCCACTAGTTGTATTCGCAAGCTTAGTCAGAATAATTTTCGGGGGTCCCTCCTTAGTTGATTGATATCTACAAACTTTAACTTTTTTGTTAAGACCAATCACCGTTCCTACAAGGTTATTTTCCTTGGGTCCAACCAATCTCAAAACACCCAATGTCATTATGTCTTCCACAATAGAATGAAACTCTTTACAATAGTCAATATCATGTCCACAATACTAGTGATACTTATAGTATTCATTTGCATTTCTTACAGCTTGTATTTTGACTGATATTTTGAGATATCCAACTTGCCTCAACATCCCATACAATCTCTTCATTATTACCCTAATAATTGTTTTACCTTCCTTTCTTATCTCCAAGGTATTAACCCCTCAATTTCCAGAATCATGGTTTGGTAGAGGGTTCGAATTCACATTTGGAGATTCATCAAAGGAAATCCACTTGACTTTAATGAGTTAGAGGATTTTTCTTTTAAATTCAACACATCCATCAATATTGTGACTAGCGACACCAGCATGGTATTCATATTTTTTATCGTGTTTATACCAATGAGGGAATGATGGTTGTGAACAGGCCAACCTGGCTAATACTAAATAGCCTTTGGTACATTTCATTGAGAGGTATAGGTAGTGGTGGAAGTTACTTTTGGTTTGTAGAGAAATTTCTTTATGGGTGATAGGTGTTGTTAGTCTGGTTATTTGTTGGGTTATTTTGAGTGTTTATTTGGTTTCCAGGAAAAAGCAAAGCAAAATTTATGTTGGATATGAAAGGGGTAGGTGCAATTGTTTTGAAGTCATAGTTGTCTTGGTCCAACAAAACCCCTTTTCTCACTAGGGTCTACGATCCTACCCATACGAACGACTTGTTTGATCCTTTCAGCTCAAACAACCAAATCAAAAAAATTATGTGCAAAGCTTCCAACCAAGTATTCAAAGTACGGTGCTTTGAAAGTGTTAGAGAATAAACCTATCATCTCTTTTCCAAAGAGTGAAAGGTTAACCTATGTAGCTGATTCACACCACCTTTGAGCGTATTCTCTTACAGACTCTTTGTTGCCCTTTTCCATAGCTTGTAAGCTCGATCTATCTAGGGTCACATCCATATTAAATTTATATTGCCTAATAAAGGCATCAACCAGTTGCTTCCATCCTTTTACCTTGGTATTATCCAAACACTATATCAAGTGAGAGCAGCATCACTCAAGCTGTCATGAAAAAAGTGAATCAACAACTTCTCATCATGCATTACCTTAGCCATTTTATTACAATACGTTTTAAGATGGGTTATCGGGCACTAAGTTCCAGTATACTTGATAAACTATGGCACTCTAAACTTCTTAGAAATGACTACGTTAGACACTAAACACATCTTAGTGGCCTTTACATGATCATACAAGTTGTTCCCTTCGATTACCCTCATTCTTTCTTCTAGGGCAGCCAATTTTTCCAAACTATCTTCTTCCACTATCTTATCCCTTTGAGATTCCTCTATTGTCAAGTCAACAGCATGGTGCATCGTTATTGGATATACGGGTTGAACATATAGGAAATGAGTAGCATGTTGGGGTTCAGGTGATTTCATACTTGCCCCCATGTTTGGCGGATTAAAAGGAGCTGTAGGCATTAGCGGAAGCTGAGTTGTAAATGTTAGTTGAGAAGATGTTCCTTCTCTAGATCTAGATCTCAAAGCTTGTTTAAGCAGACTAGTAAGCCTTGCTACATCCTCTTTTAGACTTTACAACTCTTTTTGGTATTGGGTGTCTACTTGGGCTCTTTCTTCATTTTTTAGTCTTTTCACATTCAAGTATTATAGATGTGTTTCAGTGGGGAACCTATTTTCACCTGGATATACAGAGTAAGACAATTCATAAGCATATGTCTAAGATGCATGAGTATAGATGCAACGTATTGGATATGGATTCGCTCTTCGGGGGTGATAAATGGTCGTCATACCCTGGATATACAGTGAAACTAGAATCTGATATCATTGTTGTGATGCCGAGAGGAGATCTACTTATTCTTTTATCATTTGGGCTTTCAGCCATGTACACATATTTGTTTTTTAATTGAAAACGAGCAACTCTTTTATTAATCATCCATAACTTTTACAATGGAAAATTGTTCTAATCTATTTCAAGAGTGAAGACACTTTCTTTATTAACTATAGCTTTTAAGAAAAAAAATCGGTGTAATCTATACTTCTTCGATATTTCATGATGTCTCCTTCAACTTACCGAGCCTCCACTCGTAGCCAATGAGCTTCTACAGCAGCTTGATCAATTTGCTCTTACAAGTCCCTTATCCTTTTAGTATGAATCAAATTATTTCTAGATAGGGAGTTATTAGCAATATCCAATGTTTGATTGTGATTTTTTTTATCATCTTTTGGCTTTCTATCAGTTGTTCAGTCTTTAACTTCTCCTTAACCAATATAGTTCTTAGTGCTTTTGCCTCAATCTTACTAGTACTCAGTTCAACTCTTAGATCTTGATGGATTTTAGTTGTCTTCTTGGTGTTGAATAATTCAGCTTTAGTTTTTTTTAGTTGTTTTTTAAGTTTATCCAGATCTGTCATATGCATGTTCAGTGTAGCTTAGGTCTTGATGGCTAATTTTTCCCAATACTTGGCTTTTTTCTATATAAGATGTCATGTCCTGATCGATTGCTTTTTGCGCCTCTAACTCATCCATTGCCTTCATCCAGTCTTGACCAATAAAGTCCCTTTCTTCTTCAACTATTTTTCATACAACCCTTTCTTCAGCTAACTACTACTACAAAGACATTCTTCCTTCTTCCTTTGTTTTGAGTTCAGCTTGTAACAACTTTACTTGTTCTTTTAATTCTTCTTCACAATTCACTTTTTTTTCTTAGGTTGCCCACGAATTCAGAAGCTTCTGTAATGTTAGTGACTCCACCATTATGCCATTTCGGGTATCTTTCACTAACTATAGGATTCCTTGATCCAATTTCCTTTTTTACTAGCACTAAAGATTTCCAGTCCTATTTTGCAACACCTCCATGGTAGCTCCTTTATAGACTACGGCAAAATGAGCTATACCAACTGTTATGGGAATGCTTTGTATGCCCCCAAGTTGTCTTGCAACCAAAATAGGTGCATAGCTAATGTATCTAGCCACTCTAATTAATGGCACCTAGGGCTTCTTTCCACAACCCATTAATTACATTTCTCATCCAAGGAGCTCTCTAATTAAAATTGCTTTGTGGAAGTTCTTGCAATTTTACCCTCTAGTCATTTTCAGCAAAATTCTCCCATTTTTTTTTATACAAATAGCTTGATGGCTTTTGGTCGAACCACAAAAAAAATCTAAATATTGGTGTCTTGCCTTCTATGTGACTTACCATCTAGATAAATAGCATTGGAAAACAACATCTTATAGAACCTTTCCAAATCTTTTTGCAATGATTGAGAGATAAGAAAGTTTCAACCTAAATTATAGTAGAAGGATTAATCTTGGTCTTCTCATACTCAATAAACAAAGTAACTGCTTCCAGACTGATAATTCTAGCAATAGAGGGACACAAGACTATTCAAAATATTCCTAATACCAATATTTTGTATATCTAAATTTTAGCACCTAGATTAGACTTCTTTGCAATCAACAGTTCCTCTATTTGTTTCCACCTCAAACTCCTAGAGTTATTTTTTTCTCTATATGAGTTTATTTGATGGATTCCCAATAGCTGGGTAAGCTCTTCCATAGTATCCTTAATTCTTTGGTGAAAGTATATGATGCAATTATTATTTGATATTTTTACCCATATTTACCTGGTATTTTGCCTATATATATATATATATATATATATATATATATATATATTCTTTGTTTTATGTTTTGAAGGCACTTTTGGATGTAAGATTAAAAAAAAAATTAAATTGGAGATAATTGGTAGATTTGACCTCCAATTGATGTTTTGTGTAGAGCTTGAGCTTTAGATGTCGAAATGAAGTGATTTTAGTGGCATTAGAAAACTAACATCCATACCTTTCTATGCATATATGGAAAGAAAAATAAAAATAGAAAGAGCATGGAAATATCAACCTTCAAAGATAAATCCCGCATTTTGCCAGTGTTGACTTTCAGCCATTCTGACTTGAATATCTTGATCTAAAGAAGTCCATTTAATGCAAACTTAATTTTGGTGGATTCCTAACTCAAAGACCTATCATCCTACCATATTGCAGCAACAAAAGATCTTATATGAGAGAGCTATGATTTTTCTAAGATGACATATAAATTCTGTTAGCAGACAAGTTTTATGAAGAAACAAGTTCAAAGTACTTCTCAAAGCATCCAAACCGACATCCAAGTCTTTATTTCGGCAATTTAGCTCCTCTAAGTCAAAAGTCAAAGCTTGAAGATTTTATGCAAAAATATTTTTCCTATTTTTAGAAAAATAGTTATTGAAATACTTAAACATAAATTGTCTATTTAGGAAAGAATTATTTTGTAGGAAAGGGGGCTTAGAGTTTCTTATCAAATAAAAAGAAAGAGAGAAAGGAAAAGGGGCAGCTAGAAAAATGAAGAAAAACACACCATTTCCTCTAAAAACCCTAAATTATGCATTCTTTTTTCCTATTGATTAGTTGTTCAATAGACATGTAAGGCTAAAATCTTTTTCTTGGTTGCAAGGACATAGAAACCTTTAGATTTCAAGAACTATAAGATTTATTTCACCTTTTCTTTTTAATTTATATGATGAACATGCTTGTTTTCTTATGTTTATTTCCTATGATTGTTTATTTTAATTGCTAGAGCGGACTCTAAGTTATTATTGTAAATAATTTATTGCTAAGTTTGCTATCAAAATCGGAGTTTTGACATATAAACTTGTGAAGCAACTGAGATTAATAGTGGTGGTGGATCTAGGCTATTAATTTTAAGGAAAACATTCGACCAAATCAAACATAGACTGCAGATATTTATATTGTCTAGATTAATCAACTTATCTAGTTCTTAAGGCTGCCATTGAATTAAATTATTAGTGCGGGCACTGTGATTGTTTGATGGTTAGGATTAGTTATATGATGGATTTGTTAACTAACCAATGTTAAGAAAAGATAAATTTTTAGAACATAAATTGATGTATCGTTTCAATGACCGGTTCTGATTTCTGTAGATGGACGTCTACTTGAAACTAAGGTTTGTTCACTTGATAGTTTTCTGATTTATTTAATTTTTTAATTATGCTATAGCCTAGATAACCTCCAAACTCCCCCCAATTGCATATCATCTAGAAAAAAGATCTGGACTCAACCTTTCTCGTGGGATCGACCCCTTACTTGCTCTATACTATCTTGTTTATTTAAGCTAAGGTAATTAATTTGTGTGACCGCGACATCGCAATAATATACCTTATGGACATCTTCAGGGAATTTTATCAAAACATCATATTCTTCGATAGTGGGCACCATATCGATATTCCCGAATGTAAAGCATCGATAATTAGGATCCTAAAAATGAATCAAGGCTTTTATAGCTAATGGAAGCACTGGAACTTTTAGAAAGTGCAAAATTCTCCCATATATCTTGGTAAATTATATCTCATCTGCTGAATGCTTAGTGAGTAGAAACAACTAGTTGGCATCATTTATTACACACTTACATCCTTGAGAAGCGGTATCCCATTGATATCCAGTCTAGGGCAGTCTCTCTCGCTCATTTGCAATGATTCAGATTCAAACTCATACTTAACAGTTGTGATCTCATGATTAACGACTATTATGTCACCCAAAAGTTCTGTAATAAAGATGTTACACGTTAAGCTTGCTTTAGTGAAATTACACAAGGAACAACCTAAAGGGTATGTTTTAGCCATTAAGTGCATATGATAGGTTACTATCTAGTCTCAAAGGGTCTTTTACATGCTTAGTGATTGTCCTTGAAATGTCGATATAAAGATTACAAGTAGTGTGAAGATAGAGGCTCTAAGTGATATCAGATTGGCATACCAACCACTATGAGTAAACAATTAAGCGAGAGTTGGATAGTTTTACAAGTCTTATCCAGGCTAAAGTCATTGGGGGTACCATTACTTCTCTATTTAACCTAAAGTTGATATCACAAATATTTAAAATAAAATAAGTGGTATGTGAAGGCACAAATCCATATCCAATATATACATAATGACATGAATAAATATGCATGCTAAAGCTGTGAAAATAAAAACAGATAACCAAATAAACACAACATCCAAACATTTTTAGCAATTAACAAAGTGAAGGCAAAGCTTAGTCTAAAAAAAATTCCCAGTAGAGTCGTCATTCTATTGCACCCAACATCGTGGTGATCTTTAAAAATTTTATTTGGGAAAAAGAACAGATATCTAACATCTTGTTTTTAGATGGGGAAAAGTCTAATTTAAGAAATCGCCAACTAATATGATGGGCACTAGAAACCCTAATTGGTCAACAGAGATTCTATAGCGAGACTGAGTACACAAAAAGAAAAGATATTATCACCTTTTAAATGTCTTACCTGAGGTAGGCTGCATTGCTGGTTTTGTCTTAAATTGCTAAGGGTTTATTTTGTTTTGTTTTGATGGTCTGCTTATAATATTTTTTACTCTAACGCTAGTAAATATATTACTACGGATACTTTCAATTCTGGCGTTGATAAATATTACGTAACCAAAATAGTAGATATTCATGACTCTAACGCCAGTAAATAAACCAGTAAAATTTGAATTGAAAGCAAAGCATACATATATTTTTTTATGAAAAAAGATAGGTATGTAAAGCATACTAGTTCGCATCTTATAATAAAAATCCATAAATTAAATATACAGCAAAATCATAAAAAAAAAAAAAACCACAAATGACACTTGAATAAATTCAAAAGATCCATAATTTTTTTTGAAACCTTTCATAAACGTACTTGGAGCTGCTACTGAAGACGAGGTCGAGGGCGTGCTGCTGTAATACAACGATCTCCTCTTTTGTTTCTGTCTTTTGTCTTTCCTCTCGCGCCTTCGGCCCTCTGTTTTTGTTTCTGCTGTGATCTTCTCCTGGGATGCTTTGGTTCTGGTGCAGTTGCTACTAAAGATGGACGCCTGAAGTGATGGTGTCTGGACAATGCTTCTTCCTCCCTTTCCCTTTTTTTTTAATTCTTCTCTCTGCTCTTTTTTTTCCTGTTGTTTCTCTCCCCTGTGTTTTTGTCTCCTGCTCTCCCTGTGTAGTTTTCCCTCCTCTGTTTTTTTGTCCCAGTCTCTCTCTGTTTTCGTCTGCCTTCTATCTCTTTCTTCTTATCTGGTATGTGGCCTTTCTTTGGCTTTTATAATGCAAGAGAATGCCTTATGTTCATCCCTAGGTTAATGATCATGGGAGTGAGGCACGTTCATCCATGTTTGAGGGAAAGCCCGAGACCAACAGTTATTTATTACTAAGACCTCCATTTCTTCTGAATACTGACGTATTTGTAATGGATATTGTTTATATAGCTACTGGTGTTATATTAATTATTTTTCAATACTTATTATTATAAATATTTTTTAAAAATATGCATATTAGATTAATAAATTATTAATTAAAACATATTATTATTATTATTATTTAGGAAAATTACCCAGAGCATTTATATAGTTTACTCCATTTTATATTTTGTCTCTATTATCTCAAAAATTACAATTTCAATTTTGATTTCGATAAAAAAAAATGAATCTACTCTCTCTCATATATATATATATATAAACAGGAACAACCAAATTTGATATTCAAAAAAAGAAAGAAAAAAAACTTTATCAATCAAAATCTAATTTATTTCTTCTCTCATCTCTCATAACACAATCCTTAAACCCCAAATTGATTTCAACCAATCATCCATCACAACTTCCCTGCTTTCAGGATCTCCTGAAGCTACTGGTTTCTCCTTTGTAGTTTCTTTCTCTGCCTTATTAATTTCAGTAGAAATCACTTTTGACATAGATCCACTTTCATCTTCTTTGTTTTCTTTACTCTTTAGGAGGCTCCTCCTCCTCCTCTTCTTCCAGTAAAGGTGGCTCTTCCTCTAGACTCGTTACTAGTGCTGGCCTAAATCGATTTAGTTTAAGGTTGGCAGGTCATTCTCTTAGAGCTGCTACAGCTTCTTTACTAACAATCATGCTCCGTAAAAAGTCAAGGAACTTGGTTTTATCCCTAACATCATTACCGTTATTGGCTATGCAGCTTTGGTCAATCTCTATACCACTACAAGTATGACACATTCTTATTTCGTTAACAAGAATGAGAGATTTAACAATCATGGTCATGGTCCTTCACGCAATTCATGTCATATCTTTGGCTCTCGGCAACCTTGGGATCAATATAATTTGTAGCCATGTTCACGGTGTCAAATGTGTGATAATTAGGATTATTTAGCCACCTTTTGCCCTCCTTAGCCAATAATAAATTTTGGTCTGATGGTGGATAGAATCTTTAATCAGTTGGCTCAATCAACTTGATTGTCTTCATAGTTTTCACTCCGGTTCAACTGGTTCTGGTTCTGGTTCTCTTGATTGGCACCAGATACAAAGAGCTACTCATCATATTACTCTAGATATTTTCACTTCTAAGTGTGCTCTATCAGTGACTCAGAAAAATAATGGTTTTGAGTAACCCTTCTTTCCTTTCTCCTTTTTGATTTTGGTGAAGAAATATTTGTCTACAACGAATCTTAAAATCTTGATCTTGCATTTTGAAAATAAAAATTGTGTCAATGTGAGTTTAAAATAATTTTGTTTTGAAATCTTGCAACTCCCTGGTTTTTTTTTCTTGAAAATGAGATGATTTATTCTTATATCTTGTTCTTATATCGACAATATTGTCATTGGTGAAGGTACATCATGAGGTGACCTTCTGCTTTTGCGGGTTCTAAAGTGAAGAGCAATTGAGAAAAAGCTCAGGTTTTGTTTGAGAAAAATCTGTCTCTTTTTGAACACTCATTTTATCAACATGAATAATAATAAATGACTTGTTCTCGATGTTATAACTCTTATGAAAAAATACTCTTTGCATTTTGAGAGCATCGTTTATTGTTCCAGGTTGCTTGCTTTTTTTATTAGAAAGGACTTCTATAGGTACATAACATGGGTTGTGGTTTTTTGCTATAAAAGAAAGGATTCATAAGGCTCAAAGAGTGTTTTAAGGTTTCAAAGACTGATGATCACTATTAGCAGTTCAACTCTTATATCTCTCATCTTTTCTTTAGTCGCTTTTATTTGATTTGCCCTTTTTCATTGTTTTGGTCGAGGTATACTCATTTTGTTTTTGCTATCACTTTTTCTTGTGATTTGGGATTTGGGCATGCCCCCTAAGATTTGAGTTTCTTGGGCTCTTTTACTTTTTTGGCTTTCTCACAGCTTTGTCATCATTATTGATCCTTGAAATTTCACTTGCCCCTAATATGAGATGTGATCCTAGTTGAGATTTTTCATGAAAAAAAAAATTATTCACACTCAACAAGGGATCACAGGGGATATATTCATTTTAGAATGTGAAAGGGATAATAAAGATGGTCTTTTTTTCATTTCAAGCGCAAGAAATTAAGATCAATAAACTTTGATCTCGTCTAGTGTGATGTTTTGGACTTTGCAAAGAGATGTATTTCATGAGTCTATGAATAACGGATCCACTACATATAATTATGCATACATTTAAAATGCTTGGCTCAAGAGTCATGGTGTGAGGGTGACTATTTATTTTTCTATTCATATACTTTGGTTTAGAATTTAGTCACTCCAATTAAAGAGTTGCTTGATTCATTTGTCATTCTACAAGTAGAATGTCAAAAAGTTGTTTTAAATAAACACCAAATCATTTTTTAAATCAAAACGCAAGTTTAATTTTTTTCAAAATTCCATTGGCGGAAAAGATTTTGGTAAAATAAATGAATTGAGTCAATGAGATCAATGCAAGGCTACAAAGGTGTATTTATGAGTTCAAGGAACCTCTTTCAGGATTTATGACAGCGTAAATCAAAGAAAGAGACACAATTAAAGGACAAACTCATTATTTCATTGAAAAAGCTTAGCAATGAAGACCTTATGCCAACACCTTGGGCTATAACTTCTAGCAAGGTAATACAAAAGGGCTAAATACTTAGCAACCATTGATTGAAATTTTCTATCCCAATCGTTCATCTCTTATGAACTCCTTGACAGAGACATCTTTCCAATAGCCAGTTGGGGTCATATGTAGATCATTCTTAGCCTAATGACACTAAAGCTTTATCTTCAAGATACTTGATTTCTAGGAACCAATGTGAAAAGCTTAACTATTGGAAGGGTAGGTGTTTTTGGTAGTTATTTCTCTTGCCTTTGTAACCACCTTTGGTATTGTGAACCTTAGTGTCCTTCCTTTTTCCAATGAAACCTTTCTTCCCAGTTGGGTCAGCAATCTTACCTAACTCGATGACTTGTTCAATCCTCTTAGCTATAACAACCAGGTCAATGAAATGTTGTGAAGAGCTTCTAACAAGATATTCAAAGTACATGGATTTAAAGTTGTTGAAAAATAAATTGATCATCTCTTTTTCCAACAAAGAAGGATTAACTTGTGCAACTACCTAATGTCATCTTTGGGCATATTTTCTTATGGACTCCTTGTTGTCCTTCTCCATGACTTGCAAGCTTGACCTATCAGGGCCTACGTCCATATTGAACTTATATTGCCTAATAAAGGCATCAATTAAGTCCTTCTACTTTTTCACCTTGGTATTGTCCAACCATATATACCAAGTGAGGGTAGTGTTACTCAAATTGTCTTGAAAGAAGTGAATCAACTTATCATTAACCACCTCAGTCATTTTGTTGCAGTATGCTTTGAGATGAGTTATAGGGAATTGAGTTTCAATATATTTAACTCAAAACTTTTTTAGAATGACCACATTAGGCACTAAACACATCTCAACAACTTTTATGGGATCATATAGGTTAATCCCCTTAAATTTCCTCATCCTTTGCTCTAGGGCAGCCCATTTTTTCATACCATCTTTTTTTATCATCTTGTCCTTTTGAGGTTCCTTCACTATAAAGTCGATGGTAGACAACATTATTATGGGATATGCTAGTTGAGCAAATTAGGAATACATAGTCTGTTGAGATTCAAGTGATACCTCATTTTCTCCTTGATTCTATAGATTGAAGGGAGTTGTAGGCATTTGTGGAGGCTGGGCTGTGAATTTTGCTTTTTTGGATTTAGATCCCAATGCCTTTTTAAGTAGACTAGTAAGCTTCGTGACTTCTTCTCTAAGACATTCTAGCTTTTTTTAGTGTTAGGCTTCCAACTAGGCTCTTTCTTCATTTTCCATCTATCTTTTTCACAGTCAAGTGTTATAAGTGTGTTTCAATGGGGAACCTATATTTCAACCTTCTAAATGAAAATTATGCAATTATGCACAAATGATGATGTTATCAACAAGGAAAATGCAGATTCAATGTGGACTCGCCCTTCATAGGGTGACAACGATCGTTATTCATGGATTTTAATAACCTAATGACGTCATCGCGCCAACGAGGGCATCCTTGTCCAGCCTTGCTTAAATTTGAGCTTTTGATAAACCTTTCGGCTTTCAATTAAAGTCAGTTCCCTTTTGTCAACCATAACAACTCAGACTCTTATATTCTATGTGATGACTATTTGCCACCTAATGGTCTTGGAATTCAAGATGCCACATGTTGGCCTTGCCATGGTGAGATTACACAAGGTACAACCTAGTAGGTAGGTTCTAGTCGTTAAGCACATCAAGGGGGTAGGTTACTATCTAGTCTCAAAGGGTCTCTTGTATACTCAGTGATCGTCCTTGAAAGGTTGATACAAGGCTTACAAGGAGTGTGAAGATAGAGGCTCTAAATAATATCAAATAGGCATATCAACTACTTCCAAGTAAATAATTAGGCGAGAGTTGGATTGTTTCACGAGTCTTGCCCAAGCTAAAGCCATTAGGATACCGTTACTTCCATATCTATCATAAATTTAAGGTGTGTAGTCTTAAAGTGATACATGAAAATATAAACAATGATGCATGCTAAAACAATAAAGGCAAGAAAATAAACCAATAAGCATAACAAACAAGATAGAAATAATAAGACAAAAGGCAAAGTTTAGTCCTAAAAGTCCCCAGTAGAGTCACCATTCTATCGCACCCGACATCGCGGTGACCTTTAAAATTAAATTGTGGAAAAGAACATATTTATGGTATCTTGTTCTTAGATGGAAAAAGGTCTTATTTAAGGAGTCGCCACCTAGTATTATGGTCATTAAGAACCCTAACTGGTTAACAAAGATCTTATGGTAAAAGACTGGTTACGCAAAAGGAAAGATATTATCACCCTTTAATTGTCCTATCTTAGGTGAGCTGCATTATTAATTTTGTCTTAAATTGCCAAGAGTTTGTTTGATTATGCTACCAATGGTCTGCTTGTAATATTCCTGACTCTAGCACTAGTGAATATTCAAATACGAATACTTCCAGCTCTACTGATGGTAAATATTACATAACACAAAAAACATGATATTCCTGACTCTAGTGCTAATGAATAAACTAGTAAAATTTGAATTGAAAGCAAAGCGCGCATATTTATTTTATTTTTTAATATATATAAAAATGACAAGTATGTGTCACATACCAGATTCGAATTTTACAGCAAATATATAGTGAAATCATCGAAAAAGGAAAAAAAAGTGTGAGGGACCCACAAATAAATTCAAAAGGATCCACATTTTTTTTTGGAATTTTTTGATATTACAAAAGAGCTCGTTTGACTAGATATCAAAACAAATGGGAAAACAAATAAAGGAGACTGACATAAGGGTGTGTTTTGCCGAACACACTCTTAGCCCAAAACAAATTGGGTTGGCTGGGCCTCGGGCCTAGCCCGACCTCAGCTTTTTTTCTGTTTTTTTTTGTTTGGTTGGGTCCATCTTAGCCGGGTTAGGCTGGACCCAGCTAGGCAAAACAGCACACATGCGTTAATTCTTCATGCTTGTGTGTTGCTCAGTGTGAAGGTAATTATAATTACCTTCACACAGTGTTATGTAACTACAAAAGAAAGCGAGGAAGAGAAAGAACTTACCTAATGCAGGAAGGCGAAGTCGAAGACAATGGCGATGGTGTGCTTTGAATCCCTCTATTCCTCCTTCCATTTTCTTTCCCTCTGGTTCTTGTCTTTTGCTTTCTCTCGGTGCATCCTTTGTTTGTGTTAGTTTGTTCTGGTCTATGTATCTCTATGTTTTTCTCTCCTTTGTTCTTCTTCTTCGTTTGCTCCTCCCCTTGTTTCTCCTCTGTATTTCTTTTCATGTTTGTATTTCTCTGCTTTGTTTCTTCTATGTTTGTTTCTGTTTTGTCTTTCATCTTTCAGTCTGTCCTTCCCTTGTTCTTTTTATCATGTGCTTCCCTGTTTTCCTCTTTCGTGTCTCTATTTCTTGGGTTTTTTTGTTCGTTCGTCCTATGTCTTTCTTTCACCCCAACTGGCATGGCCTTTCTCTGGCTTTTATAAAGCCAAAGAATGCCATGCGTTCATGCCTCAATAATGGCATGCATCGTGGGGGCGAGAGGGATGTTTCCACGATTTACTGCCATTTCCGCTGATGAAGGAGATGAACACTTTGCTTTGAAACGACGTTGTTTTGGGATGGGAATGGCCATTTGCAGTTTGGTCACTGAATTTTTGAAATTTGGTAATCAAGCCCCTTATTTAGGAAATTCCTTTTTTTTATTTTGCCCCTGGATAAATTGCAATTGGACCCTTAAATTTTAGCGCCATTTACAAAATGGTCATTGGTTTCTAATTTAATCAATTCAATTCTTAATTGACTCTTTAACTTTTAATTCTTTCAAAATTACCCTTGAAAAAATCAATTAAACTCTCTATTACCCCACTTTTTCACTTTTATCCTTGAACTTTAATTTCTTGCAATTTTGACCTGAATCAACCTTAAATTTTGGTATTTCTTCAATTAAGCCCCTGATTTCATTAATTAAACTAATTCCAAGTTCAATTAAGTCTCCAAACTAATCAATTCTTCAAATAAGCTCCTGATTTCATTAATTAAACTATTCCAAAGTTTAATTAAGTCCCCAAACTTATCAATTCTTCAATTAAGCTAACAAAATTGACTTGTATATTTATAATTTCATCCTTATTAGTCCTCAAAACTTTCATTTATTTATTTATTAAAAATTCAAAAATTAGGTTATGATAGCCACATTTGGCAAAACCATCTTTTCTTTCCCAAAAAACTGTCTAAATTGACTTAAGGATGTGTTTGTCAAACACCCCTTAGGTTGAAAAATCCTTAGTAAAAAGTTGTCCAAACAAACAAAGCCTTAAGTACTTGAGCCAAAACAAAACCAAATGAGTTAACTCAGAGACACTAGTTTAACCATGAACTGAACCAAAAACCAAGGTTTGACCTAAAACCTAAACTGAAACAAAGGTTTAAATTAAAATAAAATAAAAGTTGAAAATTAACAAAAAACATAAACTTTTTTGTAGAAAAATAGATTAAACACTCAAATCATGAAGAACACGAAGAACATTCATCAAGAACCAAGTAAACACAAATCTCAATCCATACAAGTTTTTGTGCAATCAAAGGCAGGGTTTTATTTGAAATCATGCAAGGATCCATAATCTACCATCCATTCACTTCAGTTATCAAATAATCAACACAATTTTATCAAAATAAGTTTTGGTTTAAAACCGAAACTCTAGGGTTAAAACCCTTAAAAACTTGTTATTGATGCAAATAAACTCTTGATTATATCTACTTATCAAGTTGCCTGAATGGTTTAGTGCAAAGAATTGGAGCCAAACTGGTCCAAATCATAGGGTTAAGACAATGTTCTTTCTAATAGCATAAAAAAACCAAACCCAGCAACCTAGAAATTCCCAGCCTACTGTTAAACCCAGAACTAGCCTTTTAGGCTTCTGAAACATGCTTGAACTAAAACAGAATTCATGTTTGTGTTAATGTCTTGATTATGCATATATGACTGAAGAACTTGTTTGAAAGTGAAATGAAGTGATGGAATATGCATAATTGTGATCTTGTTAAGCCTTTAAAGACATGTTTCGAACTAAAACATATATCCATACCATATTAATGCTTTGATTTTGTTTATGTGATTGATGATTTTGCATGATTATGAACTAAGTGAATGAATATGTGATTATAACATGTTGTTGTGAATATACTTGTGATAGAAATGATGAATTGCATGTGTAAATTAGGGAGAAAATGAACAACAATGTCCTGCTAAAGAAAAAGGGAAAACCATGAAGAAAACTTTGCATGATGAGCACCCTTAGGGAAACAAGACATAGGATGGAAATGAAACCCTTGTGTAATATGAAATTACTATTAATTTATGTTGATGAATTGGTATGTTTCAATTGAAAACATAAAATGGATGATTGTGGCAACATTAAGTTTCGGTCTTGAAATGATGGTTAAGAGAACCTTTGGAAAATGTACTTGTTAAGACTTGGTTATGTATTGCTTGATAACCTTATGATAAATTTGGATGTGATTTGGTTATGATCTATGTTCACCTAGGTTGGGGTGTCTTATAAGGGGGAAAGCTCAGCGTAGACTTTATATGTAACCTAGGGGAAAAGTAGAACCAGAAATGACTCAACTTTCATTGACGACTTCTGAGTCAACAAAGAACTCGTTTTCATGAAGGATTTCTATTCCAACAGTGACTTAGTTTTCGTTGACAATTTCTAAGTCAATAGTGAATTAGTTTTCGTTGATGAATTCTGGTTCCATAATGACTTAGTTTTCATTGATGATTGTCAAGTCAGTAGTGAATTAGTTTTTGCTGACGAATTCTAGGTCAGCAGTGACTTAGTTTTCGTTGATGATTTTTTATGCCAGCAGCAACTTAGTTTTGCTGATGATTTTCTGTATCAACAGTGACTCAATTTTCGTTGATGATTTCTTGGTCAGTAGCGACTTAGTTTTGCTGATTATTTTCTGGGTCAATAGTGACTTACTTTTTGCTGATGAATTCTAGGTCAATAGTGACTTAGTTTTTGCTTGTGATTTCTGAGTCAGTAGTGAATTAGTTTTTGCTGACGAGTTCTGAGTCAGCAATGACTTAGTTTTTGCTGATGATTTTCTATGCCAGCAGTGACTTAGTTTTCGCTGATGATTCTCTGTGCTCGCAACGACTTAGTTTCATTGATGATTTTCTGTGGCAGTAGTGACTTAGTTTCACTGATGAATTCTAGGTCAGTAATGACTTAGTTTTCATTGATGATTTTCTATACTAGCAGCGACTTAGTTTCACTGATGATTTTCTGTGTCAGTAGTGACTTAGTTTTTGTTGCTGAAACGTCATACCAGAAACGATCTAGTTGTCAGTTATGATCCTAGCGTCAGCTTGACCTAATCCCACTACGAAACTCGAGAATTAAACACTAAGATTTCTGTGGGTAACATACATTAAAAATTAAGAAGAATGTCAAGTTATGATGACTTTTATTGTATGATTATATGATGTGTGGAAAACTTAAATGTGAATATGTGTAATCTTGGGATATGTATGGTATTGGTTTATGCGATTACTGAATGCGAATATGTTGATTAGTGATTTGATGTGTCAGGCGGTGCGACCAGGATCGGACCTTCGATCGGAAGAGGACACCCCACGAAAGAAACAAGTAGGTGGTCTTCACTCTCTTCTTAAATAATATTGATTCTCTGAAATGATTTTGTTATAAAAGAATTGTTTCTACCTTGTTATGACTACTAAATCGCTCATGGAATAATTGATTGGGTATTGTGATTAGCCTTGGCTAATAGCATCCGAGATGAATGACCGGGTTTGGATATTGTGATTAGCTCCAACTAATGACATCCAAGATGGATGACCGGGTTTGGATATTGTGATTAGCTTCGGCTAATGACATCCGAGATGGATGACCGGGTTGGATATAATGATTAGCTTTGGTTCATGGCATCTGAAATGGATGAACAAAATGGATATAGTGATCTAGCTTCGGTTAGTGGCATCCGAATTGGATGATCAGGTTTGAGTAATGTGATTCATCATGGTTAGTGGTGTCCGTAAAGGATGACCAGGTTAAAGTGAAGTATTTAACCACGACCAATGTATCAGCTTCGGTCCCTGTAACTCCTATGGATAGGTCAGGACGTGTGAGTAAGGATAATATAGTTGACGAAATAGTAAGGGTTGTATTATGTATATATGAAGTAAAGAAAGGAATATACTCATTTAGGTTAATAAAGGGAAGTAGCGCTAATATTCTTTTAGTTATTTATTGTTATGTTAAGATTGTTTATGATTCTTGTATTCATTTTGTACTCTAACAGGGATATCAATAACCAAGATGCGTAAGAATCTCGTTCCATGGGTCCACATGTTTTAGATTTTATGTATTTTGTATAAACAAATGTATTAATTGTGAAATTATCGATCGACATTTTTGTAAAGACCTGTAATGATAACTATAATAGAACATAAATGTGGACTTATGAATATGTAAATATAATGCTACGGATATATGTATTGGGTATTCTCTTTTATTGGAATGTTGAATTATGAAATCTTTTATTGCATATACCAATGAATGAATTCTATTTGTTAAATCCCTGAATATTGTTGTGAGAAGCATCGATAACGTGATGACATATAAAAAAAATTACCATCAATTTTGGTCATTTTGAATAAACATCGGATCATAAAATGATAAGAAATCTCAAGCTATTATAGAGCATTCGGAGTCAGGACATTAGCAGAAGGAGCCCAAGCATCAGATGAGATATGTGTTGGTACCTTAAACTTGTTTACTTTAGTTGTTTGATTTTCTTTTAAATTAATGTTCGCAAATTAGAAGGAAATGAAAGGTTGGTACTAAGACCATGAATTTGATAAAAATGATTGTTGGAGAATATGATTGAAATGAAGTTTGTGATGGGTGATGATGGATAAAGGTATTATGGAAAATATAACTTAGTTGTCCATAGAAACAGAAGCTAAGGGATAGTGAAGTAACTTAATCGTCCATGAAGTCAGAGATTAAGGAAATGAAAATTTAAACTTAGTTATCTGTAATTATATCATAATCCCCCAAATATTAAAAAAGTCATAAATGATTTGACTTAACCTTTTAGTGATCAGTTTATCATTGTAATTATTATCCTTTCATCAACAATGTTCCAATTTTGACATTATAGCATGGAGCGTGTCTACTATATCAAGTCATGTTGTTCTCAACATCATGGTCATTGATTCTTTGAATAAGATATGAAACTATTTTCAAATCTCGTGCCGCCTTATGCAAGGATTTACAATCAATACTATTTGAGAACAGGTAGAACATTTTCTTCAATTCACCTAAGGTGATGAATCCTCTCTTGATTACTTAAATACTTTTATATAGTTCATGTTATACCCCATATCTGCCTATTTGTTATCCTTAATTAAGACAACATGTAGCACAATTAAAAGATAACACTCTCTATATAAGAAAACTTAGTGATCTAGAGTTTAAATATCACTTACATAACTGTTATCTGACAAACATCTATATATTAGTTGTAGGTTTCCCTCATACCTCAACTTATAAGAACAACTGCTTCCTTTCATAAAGGAAAGAATATAATATGTATCAGTTTCAACAACTCTAATTAATATTCAGTCTTAATATAGTATTGACCTTGAACATTTAGGAACAATGTTTTGATGCAATAGGAATCCTATAATTATAACTTTATAATTTCTTTGCAAACCATTTTTGTCCTAAGAAATTTATCTTTACTATAGATTCATTAATTAAATATTATATTCATTAATAAAATATTTGATGAATATCAAAAATAAATAAGTCTTTATTAATAAATTAAATATATTTATATGAACAAAGTCAATGTCATGTGTAACTAATTGATTAGCTACAAGGCCTATACACTAACATAAACATTTATAAACTCTAGTCTTTTCTAGGACATATTTTGTATAGTATGCCTTTATGATGATAAACTACCAATCCATGCTAATTATTTTTTACTACAATCTCGTTATGATAAACTAAGCATATTTGCACACTAGTCTAATATATTTATAACCTTTGGTTCTACAATCTTAAGGCTTTAATTTTATATATATTAGACTTTGTTTGGTTTATCATATAGGAAAAAAATATTAATCATATAGATTTATTTTAATATTATATGTTTTAATTTATAGCTTTTTGGTTTGCTTATAGCTTTACTTTTTTTTCTTTATTTAATTTTAGAAATTTCTTATATATCTTTATTTTAATATTATGATTTATCTTCTACAATTGTAATTCTTGCAATTTATTTGAATCTCTTAGAGTTGTTGCATGATATATATTTCATGAACTAAGCTTTTATAAATAATATTTATATCTTTGTTTAGTTTATACATGTTACTTGCATACTTGTTGGTATAATCATGCATTTTGTCTTTCTTGTTTAAACATAATGTTTTGACATAATGCATGTTTAATTTGAACTAACACAAACAAAAGTGTTTATTTTTATCTTGTATAATTTAAATATTTTTGTTTATCAAGTTTTTCTATTTCAAGTTTTATATTATTTTACTTGCTTATTGTGGAGCTAAAATATTTATTTATAAATATTATTGACTATTTTTTTATAATTTATATCATGTTTTTTTACTCAAGAATTGGTTTTTCCAACCAATAGTGCTTCAACAAGTAGTATTTCGGTAATGAGAATCCCATCATCATATTTTATAGTGCATAGTGAGAAACCTGAAAAGTTCAATGGATTAAACTTTGAATAATGACAACATAAAATGTTGATTTATGTGTCCACCTCAAACTTGGTTAAGTTCTTGTAGGAAAAATATTAAGTTGTCAAATAATGAATTTAATTTCATTATTATGATAGTGGATGTATGGAATCATAATGATTTCACGAATTAAAAAAAAAACATTTTGAATAGATTAAACAATACACAATATGATGTGTATAGTTCAATTAAGAGTGCATAAAAACTTTGAAAAGCTCTTAACAAAAAGTTCAAGGTTGAAGTTGTTGTTATGAAAAGGCTCATAGTCGGTAACTTTCTAAATCTAAGAATGACATCAAAGTTATCTGGTTAGATTTGTTCATGTATACAACATTTTTCATGTATATGTTATTGTTTACATACACAAAAAGTTAGTGTAGTGAATAAATATGATCTAGTAAGTTATGTCTAAGAAAATTGTGTTTTAAACGGGGTCATTTGTGACCCCCTTCAATCTTTTCTGAGAATTTACTTAGAAAAAGAATTATTTTGATACTATTTTTGTATATGTTATAGTTTATAAGTGAAATGGTGATAATTGAACTAATTATAGTAAACAAAATAAGGCTTAACAAAGCAACCCAAGAAAATAAATTATTATTAAAGTCAATATCAATGAGGTTGATTACCTCGCTAATGAATTTTTAGAAATGAACATGTTTTTTGTTTTTAAAGTCAACCTGGTTATACAATTCTGAGAAGTAGCGGGTTAATACTAGTGCTACAAGACATTTATACGTCGAGAAGATGATATTTTCTACTTACAAAGAAGTGGATGGACACAACTTATTAACCTTATGTTAGCAACATGGAGAACTTGTTAACCTTTAAGTTACTAGGTGTTAAAAATGTCATATTAAATATGACATCTGGAAAGTTTCTCACCTTCAACAATGTACTACATGTTGCTAACATTAGGAAGAACTTAGTGTCTAGCTTATTGTTGAGCAAAAATAGTTTAAAAATGATGTTTAAGAGTGATAAATTTATACTTAAGAGTGATATGTTTATATAAAAAAGACATCATTACGATGACCTTTTTAAAATGAATGTAATAACCATTGATGAGAATAATAATAATAAAATTGTCTCTTCTTCTTATTTGATTAAGTCTTGTGATGTGTGGCATGACAAGTTCTGTCATGTGAATTATAATTATATGCAAAGGTTAATACACCATGAATTATTACCAAATATGATTTTTGATTAAAAAAATCATAAGTGTGAAATTTGTGTAGAATCAAAACCTTATTTTCAAATCACTTAGATATTGATGATTTAAACTTTGTGCAAACTAGAAGTGAAAAAAGTATTATATTACTTTTAAGATAATTGCACAAGGTATTGTTATAACTATTTGCTTAGAAGCAAGGATGAAGCTCTTAAAATTTTTAAACATTACACGAATGAAGTTAAAAATCAACTTGACAAAAAGATAAAAGTAATAAAAAGTAATAAAGGTGAAGAATACAAAGCATAAATTGGTGAATTATGTTCCCAAGATGGTATTATCCTCTAAACTACTACTCTTTATTCACCATAATAAAATGGCATTGCGAAATGTAAGAACCGAATATTAATAGAAATAATGAATGTCATATTGAGGGGGAGTCAATTTTAATTGTCAATTATAAACTTAACAAAGTACCCCATAGAAAGTTAGATAAGACACCATATGAATTGTGAAAAGGTCGAAGACCTTCTTCCAAATACCTCAAAGTATGGGGGTGTCTTGCAAATGTAACAATACTTGATCCTAAAAGGGTCAAAATAGGATTTAAAAATGTAGATTATGTATTTATCGAATATGCATACAATAGTAGTGCTTGTTAATTTCTTTTATATAAATCAATTGAGTATATTCATCCTAATACTATTATGGAATCAAAGAATGTTATATTCTTTGATAATGTATTTCCATGGAAGGAAACATAAGAAAATCATGTACTTAAGAGAATGATTAAGACTAGCTAAAGTAATTATCATCAATTAGAAGATGATGAAGTTGAGCTTATAAAGAGTACAGGGGCAAAAATGACCAAAATAGTTGGTCTTGATTTTTTAACATACTTGTTAGAAAATGAGCCTCGAACCTACTCTGAGACAATGTCTTATCTGGAAACTTCTTATTGGAAGGAGACAGTCAATAGTGAAATTGAATCCATTATGAATAATCATACATGGAAATTAGAGAAACTTCTTCTTGGAAGTAAGCTATTAGGCCATAAGTAAATCTTTAAAAGAAAGATGAAAGTTGATGGCACTATTGATAAATATAAAGCTAAACTTATTGTTAAAGGTTTTAAATAACAAGGAGATGTGAACTATTTAGACACATATTCACTTGTGTCAAAAATAACTTCCATACAAACATTAATATCAATTACAACTATTAAATGCTTGAAATACATCAAATGCATGTAGGAACAACTTTCTTAAATGGTGACCTTGAAAATGAGGTTTACATGAAACCATAGTTTTGAAACCTGACCCGGTGGTCGACCCGGTCTACTGATCGGGTCATCGAAAAAAAACAATACAACACCTATAGAAAACACCAAACTAGTTACAATGTAACACTTATATAAACCAAATTTAAATTTTAAACTAACAACATAAATTTAATTCAATATCCAAAACACAAAATTTCTGTACTTTTATTATATATTCAGTCTCTACAATGACCCCATGATTCATGATTGCCATATCCAAAAGCTGCAAGATATCCAAATATGTAATGTGCACCAATTATCATACAAACACATAGACACAAAATGCAAAGCAGCAACTATGCATCTATAAGCAATTCGCTAAAATAGGTACGTTGTAATTCAAGATGATTCCATATGAAATGATAACATATAAGCAACTAGAGAGGAAGAAGATTTAAGAATACTTTTTGAATGCTAGCAGAAGATACGATGGAACAGTTTCAAAAACAGATTAAGGCTATAAGAACTGAAGAAAACAATGTAAAATGAAGCAACTGTACATATATTGTAACCAATCAAGGCACAAGATGACTAGTATCCAAGCATCCTGAACATTGTAGCTCTCATAAAATTCAAATCAATCAAGAAAAATCACGAACAAGTTTTCAAATTTTAACATGAATTAGCATCATATAGAAAATGGTCAAAGAATGCAGAATCAAAGCCAACAATAGAAACCCACGTGAAAATAAAATAAACCCCATTAATATATAGAAATGAACATAGTTTTGAAGAATGGAAGATAGTAATCTTTTCTCATCTCTCTCCCTATATCTCTCTCTCCCTTGTAGAGATTATGTCCAGAACCAAGTTTCTTGATCCATGTGTTCATAAATTTTGTAACTTAACAAGTTTCTTGATCCAGGTGTTTAAAAAATCCTACTTGTCCTTATAAAACAAGAATACAACTAAAATAATTCACCATTATCTTTATTCAAGATGATTCAGCCCTATCAATTGACTCAAAGATGTGCATGTAAAAACTTTAAATAAAGACGTGCAGAAAAGAAAAGAACAGAGAAACATACCTATAGGTGTGAACTGCAAATGAATCGATCGCGAGATCAAGAACTGTAAATTGATGCCACAACTGCAAGTTCAAAAAAAGGCAAAGAATAAAGAAAAGAGAGAGTGAAAGGAGATTCGTGAAGAGAAACAAGAGTCTAACCTTATTAAAATCACTTTTTCTTTATTAATCAAGAGTCTTCTGCTCCTCTACTCTTCGCGATTGAAATCATTTTTTTCTTTAATTAGGTTTTCTCTCTGTCTGCAATTCTGCTCTTCGTCTTCATTGTTTTGGCCTTTTAAAAGGCCAAAACGACGTCGTTTCACGTCTATATATATATAAAAGAGGTCGGGTCTCAGTCGTGTTTACCCAGGTTGACCGGGTTTCGCTGGGCCAACTCCCCGACGGGTTTTTACTTAGATCCAGACCGGTCCCAGGCCTGGGTTTCAAAACTATGTATGGAACAACTTGAGGGGTTTGTTGTCAATGGATAAAAAAATAAAGTCTGTAAGCTTGTCAAATCATTAAATTTTTTAAAACAAACACCTACATAATGGCATAAAAGGTTTGACAAGGTTATGTTGTCAAATGAATTCAAAATCAACAAAGTCGATAAATGTATTTATGTGAAAAACACAGATAAAGACTATGTCATTGTACGTTTCTATATGGATGATATGTTAATTTTAGACAATAATGATCACATTATCAAGTCTACTAAGAAAACATTAATTAACAAGTTTAACATAAAAGATTTAGGTATTGTAGATGTCATACTAGAAATAAAGATTTCTAAGACATCTAATGGAATAACTTTGTCTCAATCTCATTATGTTGAGAAAATTCTCAAGAAATTTTTTAAAGATGACAATAGCACTGTCAAAACACCAATCGATATAAGTGTATGTATGTCCAAGAATAAAGGTAAGAGAATAAACCAATTGAAATAATCTTGAATAATTGAAAGTCTAATGTATGTTATGAACTGCACAAGGCCTGATATTGTTTACTTCATTAGTAAACTTAGTAAATTTACAAGTAATCCAAGTATGGATCATTAGAAAGCAATAAAAAGGATACTCAAGTATTTGTGGTACACCTTGGATTATGAGATATAATATACTGGTTACCTAGCAGTACTAAAAGGTTATAGTTATGCTAATTGGATATCCGACACTAAGGATTTGACATCTATAAGTGGATGTCTTTACACTTTGTGGAGTAGCTGTGTCATAGAAATCCTTCAAACAAACATGTATCGTTATATCCACGATGGAATCAGAGTTTATTGCTTTTGATAAAACTGGAGAGGAAGCCGAATGAATTCAGAATTTCTTATAGAATATTTCATGTTGGCCAAAACCAGTGCCAACTATTTTTGTCCATTGTGATAGTTAGTTAGCAATTGAAAGAGCACAAAGTAGAATGTATAATGGGAAGTCTAATTGAAAGAGCAAAAAATGGGATTATTTTTATTAATTATGTAAACTCAAAGGAAAATAATGTGAATCCACTAACCAAAGGTTTGACGAGAGAGTTTATATATAATTCATTGAGGGAAATGGACTTAAAGCTTTTTAAAAGATGAAAAAGTGTAATGATGGTAATCATACTAGTTGATTAGAGATTCCAAGATCTAGATTCAAATGGAAAATTAAGTCTATAACAATCTCGGTAACACTAAAAAATTATTATTTCCTGATTATTCCTATGATGAAATTATGGGTGAATGAGAAATTAAATATCAAAAAACCCTTAATTTTCCCATTTAAATAATCCTTGATTTAATTATTGATTTATGATGGCTAATCAATTATTAATAATGGTGAGAATTAATTCTTATTAACTCTTCAACTTTTTAACTTTCAAAATTCACTATAAAATAAGGGGTGAAGGAAGAGTTTAAAATAAGATTTTTTCATATTTTTACATACTCTTTCCCACCTCATATTTTAGTGTTTTATTCTCATTTTATGCTTTGGTTTTCCTTTCAAACCTAGAGTTTAGGTTCATACTGTTAGGAGATATTTGAGTTTCATATTATTTGGTTCAAAGATCTTAATTTAGAAATACATCTAGACCAAGATGATAGTATTGAAATCTTAAAAATAATATTGCATATATCCTAATTGCACAAATCAGAAGCATCAAGTTTTAAAAACAATATTCATCCTTAATAAATACCTTTTATTATAAACTAGGATGTCTTTTGTTTAACATATTTTCACGATGATAAATTACCAATTCATGCTAATTATTTTTTTAATTATAATTTTATTATAATAAACTAAGCATATTTGTCCACTATTATAATATATTTACAAACTCTTATCTACACCCCTCGTAGAAAATTTTAACTCGAATGACAAAACTTAACTATAAAATTCGCATTTTGTTTGTACATGTGGCTGGCGGTCAATCTTTTTTCTTCCTTTCTATTTTAATCTTCATTGTTAGTGTTTTTTTTTTTTTTTTTTTTGCACAAAAGTTAAACCCAAGTCAACTTCAAATTAGACACCAAAATCATGCCCAGCTTAAAGGTCTGAAGGGAATCTCAAAGGGCATACTTTAAAACCTACCTACGAAAGGTCGTTGGCTTACAGTACTTTTAATAACCATATAATGCGATGACTTTACTTTTGAAAATTTAAATTCAATTTCATTACCGGTAACCAAATTTTTTTAGTAATTCAAAATCAAACTGCCGCTTCTTACACAGAGACATGGTTTGGTTGATTGTCATTTATATAATTAGTTTTAGATTTTTTTTCCCTCTTTTTTCCTCTTCAAAGAATGACACTAGAAGCGGGATTGTATTTCAGAGTAGAAAAGGTCCTCTAATGGCGAATTTTCTCCCAATATTGTTATTTAGGCATACAATAAAACATGGGAAAGCAAGAACATGCCACATGATGAAGGAGACAATCACATGATTCAGTTAAGAAATCTACTTATGTTAGGAAAAATAGAATCAGATCTCAACATTTTAGGAGCTCTTGCAATGGCTACACAACTCGACTCCACCAACAGTCCCAGACACTGTTAGCCCAAATCACCTAAAAAAATGATAACTAATACTAAATAAATTTAACAACAAATCACAACACGCACTTAAAATCTAGTCAGCTAATACATTTTCAATCCCCTTATTAACACATATTATCGACTCTTATTAAGCATAAACAGACCCATAAGACAATGCCATCAACAACACTGCAGCCTGCTCTTCTTCACCCAGCTTTCTTCTTTGCATAAAAACTTCTCTGCCCAGTGCCAATAATCTCTGCTTTGATCCATTACCTAACTGCTTGTTGTTGTTGTTGTTGTTGTTACTTGAGCCATTATTATTGCTTCCCTTTTTTGCTCTCTTGTCATTTGCTGCCCCTTTATTCAACCCTAAAACATCCCTCTTCTTCTTTCTGCTTCTAATCCCACATGCATTACACAGCGACTGCAGAAGAAAAGAAAAGAAGAGAAAATTTAATATCACATCAAAGTGTATACAGATATCATTAAAAAAAAAAAAGGCTGATCTGATCTATGATTAAATTAAATCACCTTTGGACCAGCTGGACCACCTCTCCAAAGTGGAGTCTTTGAAGTACCACAATCAGCACAAGTTTTTTTTAGTGGGCTCTCTGTTTCTTGTGAATTGCTGCTCATTTCTTCAGACTCTGATCCCTGAAAACAATAAGAGGAATGAAAAAATCAGGAATGATTTGGATCAAGATAGATAAGAGATCAGATCAATGAACTAGCTAGAAGCTACTCACTTTGTCAGCTGGATCCAACATTGCAAGGAACTAATGTTGAGATCTAAAGACAACCCAGTTCCTAAAACACGATTTCCTCAAACAGGTATTGAATAACACTAATGATTGAGTTGTACTTCGAAGTGGGGATTCACTAAAAGCTCCACTGATCAGAACAGGGAGATCTGACAAGATTTGTGGGTTTGGAGGGAGAGAGATCAAGTAGAAGCAAATCAGTAACTCAGACAAGCACTCTATTAATGTGTAGGGATCAGGAATCACGAAATGGCTTGGTGAATGATAAGAGTGTCGATTTTAAATGAACCGACATTCACCGAGAGAGAGAGAGAGAGAGAGAGCCGACAGACACACACAACAAACCGCACGCTGGCATATCTAAACGAAAGGGGCTTCTTTATAAATGGGACTCGAAACCCTAGCCTATCCGAATCACAGAATGACATAAATGCCACTGCTTTTGAAGCCTTTTGACTTAAAAGGCCACCCGCCAAAAAGAAATTGTGGCTGAAAACAAAAAGGGCGCCATTGGGTGGGAATTTTTTTTGTCTCAACCAAGAAAAGGAGAGAAAATATTGGCGCCAGTGTGGAGGGTTTTTGGCTCGCAAAATGGCTGCTCTATTTTATTTCTATTTGATAGTTTTATGAAGAAATGATTGTGTGGTCATGTGTTCCGTCTTTACTGTTTGATTTGGTCAACATGGATGCTACTTTACTATTTTTTTTTTATTTTCTAGGAATAAATTATTTTCAACATCCTCTGGTTTGATTTGATTCGATGCGGACATCACCTCACCTTGCATCTTAGCATTTCATGGTAATTTACAATATATTCGATTTTGGTTTCATAAGTTTCAAACTGAAAAAATCGAACTGAATCCAAACCGAAAAAAATCAAAAAAAAACTGAGCCAAGCCCGAAACAAACCGAGCCAAAGCCAAAAAACCAAGCTAAAATCGAGCCAAATCAGAAAAATTCAAGCCAAAACCGAGCCAAACTGGTTTGAACCGGTTTTTATCATAAAAACCCGAACCGAACCGAAACCGGTCGGTTTGAACCGGTTTCGGTTTGATTTCGATATTTTAAAAAAAAATCAGTTTAATTATTATATATATATATATATATATAAACCATACCAAATAAAAAATAATCACTCCTACCTTTATGTTCAAAACAGGCATCAATATCTAAATCCTGCTGCTAAGTTCATGAAAGCACAAGTACAAAGGATAATGACAATCTCGCAAATTCAGTAGCTTAAACTTCAAAGCGAGCTTTCCTGACAAAGAAACAAGACGTTAATGTTTTCTGCTATGCATAATACATAATTAAACTATTAATCTCACGACACATGTATAATTGTTTTCGGGTTGAGGGATAAAATTTCTTGATGATTCTTAAGCTTTTTCTTGGTGAGTACCGAATTAAAAGTCCTTGTAACAATTTATTTTGCTCTTATAAAAATAAATCATATGGGAGTAATTTTACTGGGTTCATGAGTTATTATCAAATTTAAAAGGAACAAATAAGTTTTTTAACATTTCTAAGGTATGGTGACTTGACTTTTCTACCCTTAAAATCAATTTTTTAAAAAAAATAGCATGCAAGAATGCTTTTGTATTTTCAATTTCTTAAGCATAATAAAATCATTTAAATACCCTTAAAAGTTTAATTTTCTTTAACTCATATCCAGCGGTACTTTTGTATTTTTAGTATGACTTTTTTGTTATAATCAGGTTGATAAATACGCACTTTAGTGATTATATAAATATAAATATTGATGTGAGCTCGAAGGGTAAGGACCTTTGAACTCACAAGCAAGAAAGAATAGCTCAAAAAAACTAAAATCAAGTTATGATAAAGAACCCTAAAATCAAGGTGTCGAAGTTATTGGATGAAAAATAACCCAACTTTATGATTATAATGAATCATGAACTGAAAATATAAAGAAAGAATGTCACAAAGACAATTGATTTTTGATAAGTCCAAGAAAAGTTCAATGAGTAACCCAAAGTATAAGTAAAGCCTCATTCATACAATAATAATTTCCAAAACCAAAGTTTATAAGAAAAAAAAAAAACTTCAATACATGTTAAATAACTCTATTTATACTAGGTAAAACATCCTAAAAATATTGAAAAAATAACAAAAGGTCTAGAAAAAAATAGAAAAAAAAATCATAAATCAATTAGAAAACTAATACATTCTCGCACAATAGCTTCTACTCTTTATTGTAAAGCCTTTTCGATGTTAGATCATTACAAAATTTTAACCCTATAGAAGAAAAGGTCTTTATAATTTTTTGAAAAAAATTAGCTTGATTCAACTGTCAGATAAAAAAAATAAATCTTTTTAGCATAAAACTATGCATTGAAAAGAATAAGTTCAAAACCGCCTCTAATGTCCTTGAATAATAACAATTGTTATTGCATAAGGAATCCTTGAAAAATAATGATTGTTTCCTAATTGATATTCTTAGGAAAGTAAGGAACTTTGCAAAATAAGGATTTCACATGTAATTAAATCTTTTCCTTGTAAGAATCCATAGATCACATGAAAAAGAATTGTTTTCTGACTTTTCTTGATTTTTGATAGATTTCAAGCTTAATTTCAAACACATTGTTCTCTCTTGTTTCAATGTGTTACTGAGCCTACCATACATTGATGGAAAGCTTGAGATGTTTAGTTTCCATCCCAACTTTAATTGTAGCAAACTTCCACTCGTAGCTCCATATATGGCCTAAACCGTACATAAAGGTTTAGTCTTGACAAATTTGAAACTTTTTAACTCAAATATCCTGAATCAGTCCAATCAATTCCTCTCAGGTCTTTTTAGTTTTAGATCTTGTAATAGAACCAATTGATACCTCTAATAGATCCTTTGGTGATGTTATTTAATTCTCATCAAATGTTATTAAAAAAAAGGTAATGACATGTGAATAATGCCCACACTCTTCAGAAGATGTAAGTTGTGTCCCTCGACGGCTAAACATCATTTTTAACGGTGGTGTTTGAATTATCTTGATGACCCTTTCATTTCTAGGTGGCGTGTACGGTCAACGGATCTCCCATTTGGTGCTAACAACTTTTTTCTTTGTTTCTTGTCCTCGATTTACATGTTTGGCCTTCCAAATTCTCAAAGTAGCCCTTCAATTTAGCTATGTGTTTTATGTGAGATGATTTTTAGAATTGATTTTTTTTTATGATTTCATCATTCTTTAGTTTTTTTTTTATCATATTTGATCTTCATACTTTTGAATAGAGACCATCTCAAGTCGCAAATTTGGCAAGTTAAGTTATAAAGTCCATATTGATCAAAATATTATTGTTTCCATATTTTTTTAAAAAAAGGTGTTATGTTTAATTTTTTTAAAAGCATTTGGTTTATTTTGAATTGGTCTTCATGATATGTTTCTTGTTTGTTTTTGTATGATTGATTTGTCCCGATTTGCTTCTTATAAGATTATTACAATATCATAACCTAAGTCGTAGTAGAGTGCGAGCATATGATGCTCATTGTACTTTATTATGTGTAAGCATTGATGTTTTGATTCATTGTAAACCTCTCGATAGAATATACACAAATAGTAAAATACATAATATGTTAAATGAATAGAAAAAAAAATTATTGTGTAGGGAAGATGATAGCTGTAGGAATTTGGAATAAACTGTTTACATGAGAAAAATATATTGGAATACATTCAATGAGAATTTGCAATAGCTCAACTTAAATTTAGAATAAACCGATGGTGGATCTAGATACAATTAAACCTTGAAATAAATGATTAAATCCAAAGAAAACTCTAATTAAAAGAAAAGGATGCAAAAGAATGAGAAAAGACTTTAAATGAGCCAATGTAAAACTAAAGAAAATATTGGGCCAGTGTAAGAATAAAGAAAATATTTTGGGTCAATGTGAAAATAAAAGGAAAAAACCATGAGGGCCTAATATGTAAATAAATAATTTATATGGTATAAATAGGAGACTTGGCTTCCAAAGGAAACCAAGTTCCAAACAACCATTTATGAGAGGGGGAGAGGTGGAATCCTTGAAAAGTTCTCATAAATTTCTTGGTAAACACTAAGAGAAACATAGATTTAGGGGATTTGAGAGATCAAAAACACCAAAAATATTAAGAGATTTAAGAGAGTATAGGTTATAACTGAGGGTTTTAGAGGAAGTGAAGGGAGAAAGGGAAAAGTGAAGACAACTTAGTTTATCCTTATATTTGTCTCTTGATTCGTCATCCATCAAGGGTAAGAACTTCATCCAATTTGCTTAGATTAAAAAATATGTGATATGTAATGTGTTGAAATTGTTAGTGTATGTGAAATTTAGATTATGAACCTTAGTTATGTGTCCTGATGTTGTTTACTATGTGTAATCATTGAATCATGATTCGATTGAAAGAGATTTTGTCTATAGAGGATAGATTTGATTAGTTTGATTTATGTAAGATTCATGTTTAATAGTATTAGAAAGGATATTGAAAAGAAATGGGTATCTTGAATGATTAAGAAATACATTAAAACGCTTTGTTGCTTGTTAAAGTGACAAACTAAAAACAGGACGGATTTATCACCAGACTTCCAACTATAATTTGATTATGAAAATGATAAAGTTTGATATACCTATCTTTAAGAAAAGTTGTAGGTATGAATTCTAGCTTTCAAATACAGCTAGTTTTGCGTATATTGGAGCTATGAAACTTCAAATATAGACTAAATTAAACTAAAGAAAGGTCTAACCTAGAACCTTCTAGATAATCTCATATGTTGCTATCATGAGATTATATATATATATAGCAGATCTGCGTTTATAAAAGTTTTAGCCTTATGTCCTAAGTTTCTAACGAAACAAACCGTGTTTAAAATCGAGTCTTACAACTCAAATTGCAATTGAATCATTGAATAGTGTTTTAAGGAGCTTAGACTGAAGTGACAAAAATAATTAATGGGATGATGTGTTGTGATGATATTTATGATAGGTTTGTAGATGTTGATAACTTGATATAGTTCCAATACAGGGAAAAGTTTGCTGAAATTTTAGTAGAATCTAAAAAAACATTAAGATGTTACGTTCATAGTTATATTTTTTTCTTGATGACAAGAAGTTTGTTGACAACACCTACTCATTTATTCTTTTGTATTTGAAAAAGAATTATCTAAGTTGAGTTCAATAAATACGTTAACATTTTTTTTTTTTTGCATTTATTGATATATATTGTTCTTGATGTATTTAATTAAATGCATGCATAAAATCTCTTTTTGTAAAAAAAAAAACACATTGGAGAAACCTGTATATTCGTTTTTTTAAAAAAAAAGAAAAATTATCCGACTCTTAGAGAAGCGCGAGTCAAATAACTAATAGTTTCTAATTCTACATCAATATTATTTTGTAGAAACAGTAACAACTTGAGGAATAAAGAAATTTTAAAGTATTCAATGTTTAATCACTAATAGTTATGCTATAAATGCAACTTCATAAAAGAGATAGATATAGAGATGAAAGAAAAAAACGCATCCAAACCCATAAAAAAATATGAATATTTCTACCTAATATATATAATCTCTCTTATTTCTCATTTATTTTTGTAGTTACTCCTTGAGTGCTTTGAATTTTTTTTATAATAACATCTTTCCAATGTAAATAATGAATCAAACCTATAAAAATAAATCATAAAATTAATGAATCATAAATCAACATAATAAAGCAATCATATATTAACAAAACTCATTAAAGGATCCAACTAAAATTTATGAAATTAACCACCCAAAAAAACCATAAATCCATAGCCAACAATGTTTTCTCGATTAAAACATATAAAATCAAACTTCAAACTAACAAATCCTGGCCTTATTAGTTAAAAATACATAAAATCCATTAAAAAATCTAGCAAAAATGATGTTAAATAAGAAATAAAGGGATATAAAATAGAAAAAAATGAGTTGTTGAGATGAAGCTCATTAAAAATCCTTGTAAACCTATCATAATCATATATTATGACAAATGCAAATCTCTTTCCACCAAAACTTGAAACACGCATAAGACTGAATAGGTTTATATGAAGAAGTTATAGTGCTTAATTTGTGGAGACATGATTCTTGGCCTTAAATGAGCTTTTGACTTGTTTTCTATATTGGCAAGCATCATAAATCACTTCTTTTTATACTAAAGTTGTTGAAGTCTTCTCACAAGCTCTTTTTTAGATAACTTTTGAAGTAATTCCATATTACATATCCAAGTCTTTTACGCCAAATACAAGGTAAGTCTACCATATCACTAAAACACTTCACATCATAATCAATCTCATTAAAGTTAATAACATAAGTGTTTCCAATTCTATTCAAATTACCAAGCAATGTAAATATTAGAAAATAACTATATTTCCCCTATTACATAATTGACTAAAACTAAACAAGTTGTACTTTAAGCCATCAACAAGTAAAACATGCTCAATAGTAGAGGAACTTCTAGTGTTACCGATACCTTTTACCTTTACTTTGGTATCATCTCTAAGTGTTGCATGTTCAACATTTTTTTCTTTAAAGAAAATGAATTTGGGTTTGTCACCCATCATATGTCCTTGAACATTCACGGTCCAAATACCACTTGTCTTTCTTTTTATACAAGAAAAGGATCACATCATTTGATTTTTGTACCTATAATCTCATGGTTCCACTTTGGTTAGTAAATGTGTCTTTTGGCACCCAAATAATTGTTTTTAGTTAATATATTCTTATGCATGCAATGTTTTTTCATGAAAACCATTTTTTTCTTAAGAATTACATAAGCTTAAAGATGTTGATGCTTTAACAAAAAAATTTAAGTTCTTTATTTTTCATTGATTTATATCCCAAACCACTTTTCTCAACATGCATCTTTGATTATGTAGAAGTTGATCTAGGTTCTCATTTTCTTTAGTAAATTTAGTCAAAGTAGAATTTAAATCAATAACTTGAGCTTTCAATTTTTCATCTTCTTTTTACTAATTTCTCATTCAAAATTTATAAATTATATGCGTATTTCAAAGAATCTAGTTGCCTTTTGAAACCAATATTCATTATTAATAAGGCATCTTTTTTTTTTGCAAAATATAAAAGATATTTTGAAAATGTATCAAGTTTGCTTTGAAAAAAATATATTCTTATGCAGCCTCTTGTATTCATGATACAATTCATCGAAAGCATTTTGTGATTTTTCAAAAGTAATTTGAGGTTTAAGTTCATTTACCTCATCATTGTTGAGGAGCTAGCAACCATCAAGCAAATCTCTTCTTTGGTGGTGTCAATATTAGTCATCATTTATAATTTAGCTAATTCCTCTAATCCTAAATCATTATCATCATCTTTTGAAAAGGTTGCGCTATCATCCTCGTCATCCCAAGTAGAAGCCTTTAATGTTTTTTTTATCGAACTTTGGTCTTTTTTTGACATTTAGGCAATCTTGCTTCACATGACCCGATTTCTTGCATTCATAGTATATGATAGCATCCATATTGCTTGATTATCCCTCGTCATATTTTTCTCTTCTAAAATTTCTCTGATTTCCACCATACTTATACCTATAAAATCTGGTGGATTTTATAGTCATCATGGCTATCTCTTCATCATTATATCCATCTTGTTTTCATTGTCATTCTCCAATCTTAGAGCTAAGGATTTATTTTAATACCACTATCTTTCACCTCAAGCTCCTTAATCTTTCTTTTATGAGTTATTAAGGATCCAATGAACTCATTAAAATTAAGCGTCTTAAGATTTTTGCCCTTTTTTATAGCCGTGACAATATGTTTGAAAACTTCTGGTAAAATTTTAGTCCGGTCCAACGATCAGATTAAGAGTTATGCTCGATAGCATAAAACTAGATAGTTGACACAATTACATTAGAATTTGAATTTTCTTGTTCAAACTCTTCTTAGATCATATCGGTTCTCAAGCTCTAGGTAAAGATCTTAAAATTTTACCAATTATTTATTCATTGGTGATTTTTTTTTCTTAAGCTAACAAGTTCACAAACAAAAGTGATGAACCTAGTATGCATTTCATAAATATTTTAATTAAGATCAATTTTAAAGAGTTTGTGTGCTCTCGTAAGGCTTATTAATCTAAACTCTTTCACTTGACTCGTTCCCTTACGTGTAACTTAAAAATTCTTTCAAAATTCAAAACTTATTTTAAAACTCTTAACCCTAGTAATCTTCATTTAATTAAGAGCACAAAAGAATGCATTTATAGCCTTAGCATTATAACTATATGATGTGATCCAAGCAACACTAAAAGATCCATTAAAGATTATAGTTGGTCCGGTGACAAGACTTAGAGTTAAGAGGTACAAAGAAGCTTTCAATAGACTTTTTCGAGACACATGAGCTTAGGTGGACTTCAGGAAGTTATAAAATAATTAAAATATCTACTAGACAAGTACTTTCTCCTCTAGCTGAAAGTGTAGCTGAAAACTCTAATGATGATGAGGATGATGATGTAGTTAAACCTGGATGGAAGTCCCGTACACACCAAAATCTCTTATATAAGACATGACCAAGGAGAGAGTTAGGTGGTAGATTTTAGCCAAATGGGAGGAATATTGATGATCATAATGATATATCTAATGTTTCTAGAAGTGTTTATGAGTATTTTAAGAAGATGGAAGCATCTAAGATTAGAGTTAATGTTTCTGAAGATAGGTGTGTGATTTGGAGAACCTTCATATAGGTGAGACTTTGTCCATTATAAAAAATACCTTAGTTTTCACGATTATGATTATTATAAAAAAAAATTGCATGAAAAAGGCTTAGGGTGTTACAGAGCATGATCTTATATGTAGTTCTAGCCCTTTTGGTCATAAACAAGGATGGTCTATGATGTATATGTATGGATAACCAAGCCATTAACCAAATTAGAGTGAAATACAACTACTTGACTCCATGACTAGAAGACATGTTGGATCAATTGGTGGGTTCTAGGATGTTTTTCAAAATTTATCTCTAGAATGGCTACCATCATTTAGAAATCAAGTCGGGGGATGAATGGAAGATAACTTTTAAAATGCGACATTGGTGTATGAGTGGTTGGTAATGTCATTTAACTTGTCAAATGCTCCGAACATCTTCATGAGGTTCATGCATCATATTTTAAGGCCATTTATTGGCATATTTATTATGGTTTATTTTGGTGATATTTTGTTTTTCACAATAATGTTGCTTTTATAGGTTTCTTTATGTCGATTAATGGTGTTCGGGTTGGATCAATCCAAGGTGTTGGTGATTGTGGAGTGGCCGGAGCTTTCATGGGCTTACATCTTTCTACATAAGATTCATCTAAAACTTTAGTTCCTTGATTGCTCCAATCACATAGTGCTTAAAGAAATGTTATTTCTAGTGGACACATGAAGTAAAAGCCAACTTTCGGTTGGAAAAGTAGAAGATGATTGAAGTTCTTGTACCAACACCCCTCAACTTTAATAAGTTGTTTAAAGTAAATTATTTTGCATTTGGGATAGGCATTTGAGGATTTTTTAGCCAGGATGGATAACCTATTACCTTTCTCAAAGAGAAATTGTCAAATTAAAAAAAAATTCCACTTACGATATAAAATTTTATGCTATTGTTGAAGCATTAAAGCATTGGCACCACTACCTTGTACAAAAGGAGTTCATACTCAACATAAATCATGAAGCTCTAAAGTACATTAATGACCAATAGAAATTGAGTCATCGACATGCTAAGTGGGTGTTATTTCAGCAGGAGTTTACCTTTTTATTGAGGCACCAATCAAGTAGCCTCAATAAAGTGGTTGATGCACTTAATAGGTGAGTTATCCTAATCAGCTCTATGGATTCTCAAGTGATGGGATTTGATACATCCTGGGAACTTTACTCAAGTGACCCCACATTCAGATAGATTTATGTGAAGTTGATGAATGGAGGTAAGAAAGACAACTTTATGCTTTTGAATGGATATTTGTTTCACATTCTATAGTTATGTATTCCAAATTACTCATGGGAACATATCACATGTGAGTTACACCATGAGGGACACTTTAGATGTGATGACGAGACATTGGCCCTAGTGTCATCAGATTACTATTAGCCCAACTATCATGCTAGGTATTTAGTTTTGTGAAGAGAAGTGATGTTTTGTTAGAGGATTAAGGGATCTTTATTGAATGTTGGGTTGTACACCTCATTATTCGTTCTTAAAGCTTCGTGGTTGGGTGTTAGTATGGATTTTATGTTAGGCTTACCTTTTACCCAACAAGCCATGAGATTTTATTTTTATTATTATAGACAAGTTCTGAAAGATGGCTCATTTCATAGCATGTCAGAACACTACAGCTGGATAGGGAAATCTGGGCACTCAATTGAATTTTAGCAATGTTTATTATCCTTAAACAAACAAACAAATAGAGGTGGTTAACCATAGAATCAAAAACTTGCGATGAAGTTTGGTTAGAGACAAGCTAAAAAATAGGAATGGCCTTATCGCAAGTAAAATTCTCTTATAACATGTCTTGAGATTATACCAACCAACTTAGTCCATTTGAGATTGTCTACAAACAACCTTTTTGGAGTGCTTGAATTAACACCTACTCCTCGTATCAGACGATTGAGTATCCAAGTCGAAGGTGTCATGAGCAGGTCAAGAAAACAATTATAGACAACAATGCCAAGTATAAAGCCTCAGCTGATACTCATTCTAGGAGAGGTGTTTGAGGTAGGACATTTTGTGTGAGCAATACTCACCTATAAAAGGTTCCTGGTTTGCATGTACAACAAGTTGAAGAAAATAAAGATAAGTCCTTGTGAGGTGTTGCAAAAGATCAATAACAATGCTTAAAAACTCTAGCTTCCTATCCACCTAAAAACTTTTGATGTCTTTAATGTGCAACACTTAACACCTGACTTGAAGGAAGATCAAAACTTAAAGGGTAAGCTCTCTCTAACTCAAAAGGAATGATGTAGTCAAGCTAGTAGGAACTAAAGATTTATAAGTAGTAATATAGAGATCTATCACAACTAGATAAAGATCTGTCATAAATAGATTATGTCATAAATAGAGTTTATTTTGAGAAATAAAACTATGATTTAAGATTTTTGAGTTATAACCTTATTTATGCTAAATTATGTTTCTCTGTGTTGTTCATATCCTTATTATGCTTCCAAAAGCATTTTCATTCATTGTTGAGGTTTTTTTAAAAAATTTCTTTTTTTAGCACCCTCTAGAAAAAGTCACATAGTCTAGAGTTAAAGATATTAATTCTCTTTTTCTATCTCTCTTTCACTTAGTAAATCCGATATGTACTGGACTTTTCACCTAGAATAAAGTCTAATAAATATTTTCTTTATCACTCTCTAGAAAAGGCTATTAATTAACAAAAAAAATATATTTATTCATTTATACATTGATAGTAAAATTAAGGATAGAGTTTTTTTTTCTTCTTTTTTGATATAGAAAGAGAAAAAGATAAAAATAAAAATGAACATAAAAATAAAGTTCTTAGGGCTAAGGATAATAGAAAAGCCCATATCCATAAATTTGCTTGATTTAAAAGTCAATATGATGAAAGATAAGAACAATCAATAAATTAGATATTAAAAATCTTATCAAACAACTAAAACAAATCAAGATCTTGAATGTCAAGCTTTAAGGTAGTGATGGCTCTCTTTCTACTCCAAGCCTTCTCCTCTCTTCTCATTTGTTCTTTCACTATTTGACCTAAAACAATTGAAACCCCAACACCCTAAACTCCCCTCCTCTTAGGGTTTTTCTATCACTCCTTCACCTCTATATCTCATCAATAATGTCATGTCAGTTGTTTCTTCTTCTACTGACATTTAGGTACTCTTTTTTTTTTGAAGTGTACTAATACTACTTAGGGATGTTCACAGCTCAGTTCGATTCAGTTTAGACTAAAAAAACCAATCAAACCAAATTACATTAATTTTATGAAATATTAACTGAATCGGACCGAAAACCGGTTCAAACCAAACAAGTCCGATTTAGTTAAATCCGGATTTTTTTAGCAAAAAACCGGGAAACCTAATCCCATCATAAATGGGTTTTTTTTTGGATTTTTAAAAATTGATTTACATTAAATCGGGCTTTAAAATCTTCACAATCTTAGCCAAAACAACTCCTTCATGGTTTCCATTGCCATTGATCCCATCGATCTCAGCCATTACCACAAATACTTACCACAAGAAAGATCGGTTGGGAGATTCTTGAAATTGAGAGAAAAAAAGACCCTTTGGTCCCGACCCACAAATGAATAGGAAGTGGGGCAAGGGTCTTTCATTAAATGGGGTAAAGAAGGTGGGGCTTTGTTTGGGGGGGGGGGGACGCCTTTCGCAGCTTTAGAAAGGAGAGCCTCAAATTGCAGGAGTGAAAGAAAGAGCTCGACCAAGAACTTAAAGTAGCGGAGTTTGAGGTACAACTAAGAATGAAAAGGGAGGAAAGATAAGAAAAAGAAAAAGATACAAGTGACAAAGATGGGCAAAGATCATTGTACATCAATTTTCTTTGGATGTGTATGTGACGTTGATAAATGTGATCTTCTCATTGAAAGCTCATTCAACAACCCACCAGAAAGGAAGATTATGAAACTGGGAAAGGAAGATTGAGAATTAATTGAGAGGAAAATTGGGAATTTCTCTGGGCAAGGCAGTGACTTTTCATGAGAGGCAGTAAAGTTATATTAATTGTTAGGGTTAGGTTACAATTTAACTATTTATACCTCAAAGATTTTTGTAACTTTTGGCTTTTATAGGTCCGATTCGGTTTGTGTCGGTTTCTGGTTCAAAACCAAAACTGAACCGGACCAGTTAAAATTTATGATTTTGACAATCGGTTTAATTGGTTTTTCATTTCGGTTCGGTTTTTTTGGTTAATTTTTCTTTGATTTTCTTGGTTAATCAGTTATTTTGAACACCCTTAATACTACTTGGTCTTTGAATTATTTGTGATTTGTTTTTTTTTTAATTATTTTGTTTATGCTTCGGGTTAAGTTTTATGCATAGATTTGGAGGAGTCAATAAAGCTCCTTCACTCTATATCTCATCAATAATGTCATGCCAGTTGTTCCTTCTTCTATTGACATTTAGGTACTTTCTGTTTTTTTATTTTTTTTTTGAAGTGTACTAATACTGCTTGGTCTTTGAATTATTTGTGATTTGTTCTTTTAATTATTTTGTTTATGCTTCTGGTTGAGTTTTATGCACAAATTTGAAGGAGTCAATAAAGTTGTGTTCTTGAATCAATTTTATGTTGAATTTTTACTTTCTTGATTTTAGATGTGTTATTTATGCATACATGATAATTTTATTAATTTAAATGGTGTTGACTGAATACTTTTTTTATGGTATTTCTGTCAGGTGGTTTTTGCTAGGGTTTATATTCATTAGCTAGGGTTTTTGCTAGGCTTTAAATTTCAAGTTTCTATTTTTTAGTATGTAGATTTGTTGATTAGCCATTTAAAGTTTAAATTAATGTTGCTAGAAAGCAATAGCATTATGTTGGTCTATGTCCGAGATTATGTTGCAACTTCATCTTTATGGAAGCAATATTGAAGGATTTTTTTTTTTTTTTTGGAGTAGATATGTTTTATATGCTGCCAGAAATAGTGTTTCAATATTTGTGTATTTCATCGTTATGGCAACCCTTGTGAGTCTATATAAAGTTCAAAATTATGGTATATAATGGTTTAATTTTCTTGCTCTTTGTAGCTCATCATGCATCAATTCCTCCCTTGGCCTTCTTTAACACAGTAATTCTGCCAATTATCTTGAACTTTGCTGTGCACGAAGGACTGCCATTGCCCTTGGGGTGTCAGTATGTTTCTTTGAGACCGCTTACTCCTTGGCGACATTCGACTTCAATTTGTTCCAATGATATGCAATATCCTTTTTGTTGCATTGAATAAAGAAAAGAACAGTCTAATATAGCAAGACTTTTTGTAGAAAAGAAGTTTGCTTGCTTGATTTTCTAGTGAAAAGGTTTTTTGCCTACTTAGTTTTTCTATATATATTTTAGCATGCACCTTGCACAGGTGAAAGCCATTTCTAGGGTTTGTTTCTAGACTTGCTTAAATAGTATAAAGAAATAGGATCAAAAATGAGTTTTTGAGTAAATAATAACATTTTGTGTCTATATGAATAGCCTATCTACAGAAAAGCATTTCTTTTTTGATATGAATACAATGTTCTTAAATCATCTCTTAACAATAATATCATTTGAAGCCTAGAACAGGTAAATAGCTAGAAAATTTTACTAAATCGTTAGCGAGCTTGGACGCACCAGTTTTTATAACCCAGAAATGAAAAGAAAAATAAAGTGCCATTTGAATCAAAATATAGCCATGATAAGATCACAAAAAAATAAAAAAACTGCTAATTCATTTTTTCCTTCAAATACACAAGGAAAATGAGGTTTTATCAAAATACCATATTCACCCACTCAAAGAAACAAATAGACTATAAAAAATATAAGTACAATATGACTCGAGCATAAAAAAGGACTTCAATCCGCATGAAAGAAAACCCCCACCAGCGCGCACCCATTCAGTGATCAGGGACACTTGCTCATGCAACAATGGACTTCGTAACACTCTCCATGCTGCTCCATAGTTGAAGGCAAAATTATCAAGCATGGCTGACCAGGTAACATTGTTGCTACTGTACCTTCCCAACCCCGCTCTTATTGGACGCTGTAGTATAGACTGACCTGTTGCTATGCACCTCTTTGACCAGACTCTAGAGCAGACTGTAAACAGACACAAGGTGCTGTGACCGGACCCAACTTGACCTCAACATATTTGTCACCCAAATCATGAATTGGGTTCACCATTCCAAACTACAGATCCTGAGGTTAACCAATTATGCAAAATTCAGACTTCCAAACAAAATAAATATTACTTCGTGCATCAATAACATCATAAGTTTTCCAGGCCAAACTATGAGGGGAATTATAATCAAGAGCTTCGAAATTCATTGGCAATTCAAGCTTCCTAACCTTACAAATTGAAATATACTTAGAATTATTTTACATACCTTCAGCTAAAAGTTGAATCCACCAGATGGAACTTGAACATTGTTCTCACCAAAGTGAAATCCTTGCTGGGCACCATCCCCTGAAGGCAAAGCCTCATCATCTTCTTCCAACCAATAAGTCTCGAGAATCTTGACTGCCTTCTCGTAGATCTCATTGTTGTCATGACTCTGTAGATTTTCAATCTTTTCTAGTCCCTCAGCATCATCTATCATCTGGGCATAGAAATTAACATCTCCACTGTTCCCCAAATTCTTTTCAGCTTCCCCAACCTTCAGAATATTCTCTAATCCTTCGAGACATACTGTTACAATCCTCGGATCAGGGCATACAAGAAGATCACACAATGGTTTAATACATCCCTGACTTACCAAAAACCTGTCATCCAAAAACAGCCAATCACTTCTCTGCCAACACAACCAGAGAACAAACACCAAGCAAGTAATAACAGAAGCTTATAAAAAGAAGAATAAAACATACTTAATTTGCTCATGAGTACCACCAGAAGTAGCATTAGAAACTGCCCAAGCAGCTTCTTTCTTTATATCAAACTCCGCATTTTGAAGTAAATTAACAAGCGGGCCAATTAAACCAGCCTCAATAACTGCCTACATAATTTATATAAGAGGGGAAAGGGTAAAAATTCAGAAGGGCATGGAGCTTTCAATCTCAAGACACAAGGAATTCAGATCACAAGTGCTAACAAAGATACCATTACAGACAAATCCAGCAAATAAATGTAGAACCTCAACTAGACGAGTCCAGAATACTTCTAAGAGGATTGACAAACTCAAACAAGAAATAACCTAACAAAGCTTAAAACATGAACCTCCAAGGCATGCATGCTCACCTGAATCTGTTCCTTGTTTCCTGCGGTAATGTTTGAGATAGTCCAGCAAGCTTCTTTCTTGATGCTCTTTTTATGGTTATGAGTCAACAGGCTTAGGAGGCATGGAAGTGCACCAGTATTAATTATGCACTGTGAAGGAGAGGTGTTAATGTAAGATATAAGAAAACCTACATTTCAAGCAATAAAAAGATGCCATCATGCAGAAGAAGAACAAGATCATCAGTATAGTTGCAAAATAACACAAGGGGGGAGCTGTTACTACATAAGTATTTCTTGTTACATGCCTTGCCTTTTCATTTTCCTATTGAGAAAATCATATTTCTCAGGTCTGCTTCATTTTCAACTATGCTGGTCAAGTACAACAATAGTTAATGATGCATCTGCTTAGCATAAATCATGTGTTGTTATGGGGCTAATTTTGTGGCTCAGTGTCTGTGCTGCTTAGGTATTTGGAGCAAATGTGGGTATTTGAAGCAAATTTATGATTTAAATGACAGTATTGACCGTGCAGAAACACCCATAACATGTATTCTAACACTATTTATGGATCGGAGTAAAAGACAGTAGGGCTGTGAAGAACTTTCAAAGAAATGAGAGGGGGGGAGCTAAATAAGGGTCAGGTCATCGACCTTTTATATGAAGGCGGTGAGAAGAAAAACAACAGTGATAGAGCCAAGCAGAGGGATAGAGTAGGGGTAGACTAAGGGGAGACTGGTTAGTGAAAAGTGCATCTTGCCTTATTTACCCAGACAGAAGATAAGGTGTATGGATTACCTATACAAGTAGAATTGTATCTATTATTTTCTAAAAGATGTAGGGGTTGAAAAGTAGTATTAAAGAGGAGGTTAACAAATTTTAATATTTGGAGGGACAGGGTCTTGCAGCCCAAATTCCTTTCGAGTTCCCAAGAAGTTTCAAGGGCCATTTCCCTCCTCCATTTTCTCCCTTTAAACCCTCATATCCAGGAATAGCTGGCACAAACAACTTGGGCAATAGGACAAAGTTTAACATCAGCAATGCCCATGGAATCTTTTTAAAAACTCTATCGAGGTTATATTTCAAATCTTGTTTTTCATAGCTGTGTAATATGTTCATCCTGTATTTAGCTTCTTCTGTCTTTACAGTAAACCTCTAACATGGCCTTATTTTCCATCTTGGTTGCCATCATCATGCAGAAGCATCTATATTGATATTATTAATTGAAAAAAGAATTCATGTAAATTATGTTATTACAGTGTTCCAAATCAGTAACACATAGAAAAAAAAATATCAGTATATGCAGACATGAAAGGCACTTCTGTTGCATAAAGGATGGAACAAACAAAAAGTCAGAAGTGCTTTTACCTGGGTCTGCATATCATCCCCAGTCACAATATTTCCAACTGTACGAAGGGCGGGAACAAGCACTGAAGGAGAAGGATGGCTGAGACAATTCATGTAAGAATAATCAGATTTTTTTATATGTATTGCATGCAGATTGTGAGCTAGAAGAAAATATTAAACAGATCAATCACTACTCACAGGAGGAGCTCCACAAGTCGAGGACAGACCCCTGCCTCAATAACAGCTTGGATTTTGTCATTTGTACCATCAGAAAGATAAGAAAGTGCCCAACAAGCATCAGTTAGGACTTCTTCATCAGTTGAATGAACAAGACGTTCAAGTGCAGGGAGGGCTGGTCTCACCTACCCAACAAATTTCATAAGTTTAAAAATCTTCAACTTTCACAACATCCATAGACAAAAACCTATGAAATCTGACAAACACCTGCTCAAACAGAGGCTGTGGCTTGCCCCTGCAGAAGTTTGACAGTGTCCATGTAGCATTCCTCAGCATTGAAAGCTTTGCGTGCTCATTCAACTGTGCCAGGAGAGGAATCAACGCTCCATGGCTGAGCACAAGATCACGGCACTTAGGGGAGTCACCAGCAACATTTCCCAATGCCCACACAGCCTAAAATTTCACCAATAACTGTATTCAAATCCTTCTCTTTTTGGTAACCATACCTAGCACATTATACTACTACAATTCCCGCAAACTAGGTAACTAAAATTCAAAGACACACCTGCTCCCTAACATCATCACTGGGAGAACCTAGAAGCTTGACAAATATTGGAACTGCACCATGATCAATTACCACCTTTGTGTTCTCTGAAGTTCCAGAGGCAATATTTGTGAGAGCCCAAGCAGCCTCAAACTATACAAGCACAAAAACATGACTCAAACAACAGGTTAAGACTCCCTTCCACTTCAAACAAATAAACAAACACATTATGGCGTTATCACAGAAACACACCTGAAGCTGAGGGAAATCCTCCCTAACAAGAAGCTCGACAAATCTTGGAACAACCCCAGCTTGTATAACTTCCTCTATGGGAGGGCTCCTCTCTGCCAATAACAATGCAATTACTCAATAAAGAAACAATCTTTACTTATAGAAACGCAAACTTTAACAAAACAAAAGGAACCCAGAAAAAAATACCAATGGAAAGTAGTTTTCGAAACTGAGTAGTTGCTTCCAGCTGCAAATTACTATCATCAGACCAAACACCAGACACCATCGAAGGCAAACTCTCTAACTGCAAAAATTTACAAACAGAAAAAAGAAAAGCTGCAAATTACTATCATCAGACCAAACACCAGACACCATCGAAGGCAAACTCTCTAACTGCAAAAATTTACAAACAGAAAAAAGAAAAAACCAACGAAACCCTAATCACAAAATCCGATCACATAAAACACCCAACGATTGACAAGATCCACTGTTCAAACACAACATATGCATTGACATGCGAGTATAGTGAAGTTACCTTCTTTTCCATATTAGAAGAAGAGAGAACAGCGGCAGGGAACTGTTGTGCCAGGAGACCTTCGCGTCGCTTCTTTTGTAAACTCTCTTCACGCTTGTTCTTTCGGATCTCAACCATATTGTCCTCTCTTCTCCGCCGACCTTCATCGGCGTCGACGGCGACTTTGTATCGGTTCCGGCGAACATCGGTTCTCGTGCTTGGTCTCAAAGACATGGTTGATTGATGATAATTTGAAAACCCTAAATTTTTATTTTCTTTTTTCAATTTGGGGATCGTAGAAGGAGAAGAAGGTACTGAAAAAAACAATTCTTTTTTATTATTATTACTGGGAGCGAAGGGAAAGAGTGGGATTTATAGTGTTCGCAAAATGAAAAGGGTTTTGTAGAAGAACATGTTTGAAATGCCGTGTTTTTAAAAATTTTAATTTAATTTTTTTATTAAAATTTAATATAATTTATATATTTTGAATTATTTTGATATATTGATTTTAAAAATAATTTTTAAAAAATAATAAAAAATTATTGGCATGTATTTCAGTACAAAAAATTATTTGAAAAGCAACCACTACCACACTGTTAAGCACCCTCTAATAGGAGCAGTGGTTTGTTATTATTATTTAATTTTCGTTTATAATTGCGAGTTTTTTTTAAAAAATTAATTTTAAATTAATTTTTTAATATTTTTTTATTGTTTTTATCATGATAATATTTTTGATTTTAGACAATTTTTTTTTAAATGCATCACCTACCATACTTGAATAAAAAATTTTATTTTTTAAGGTTAGACCATAATCTAACAAAACTTTATTATGATCAATCAATTATTAACTCGATATATATATGTGTGTGTGTGTCATATCATATGATATTATTTTTTAAAATTTTAAAATAATTAGATCAACTCCAATTAACTTATAACTCGAGTAATGAAATTATGATAACCTCTTCGTATAAAGTAAATCAAAATAAATTAGAAAGTTTGATCCCCAATAAGTCAAATGCTAAAGGATGGGTAAAAAACAGTTTAATTCAACCCGCTAAACCTGCAATGTGGATCATGAGAATGAGATTATCTCATATAAAGTAAATTGAAAAAACTACAAAGCTCAGCTCTTAATCGACTCATTAATTTCCCCAATTCTTATGGCCGACATTGCTATCCATTTCCTTTAGCTACACACGCAAATCATCATGTTCCTTGCTAGCATAATCACAATTACACATTGATTCTCATGAATAACAATCATACATGTTCATTCATCATACATAAAATCAAAGCATTAATTATAATGAAATTCTCATTTCATCTCCAACATGTATCTAAGAGTCACAAACACACAATTTTGCACTTGATATCAGACCAACACATTTTCATGCAAGTTCTTCAACCACATATATAGAATTCATGCCATTAACATATGTACAATTTCTATTTCTGTTTTACATGTTCAATCAACTCTAACAAAGTCATTATTTTTGCATTTTATCCCTTTAATTCATATATTATCCAGCCCTTACTATAGCCGGCTATCTTTCCAAGTTTTTTGCACTCAAAATTGTTCATTTCCTTTGTTAAATGTTCTGGAATTAGATCCCCCATTCAACCCTGTTTTCGTCCTTTTTTTAGTCTAGTTTTCCTTAACAGTTGATGTAAGAATCTTAAGCCATTTACTTAGGGTTTTCTTCTTCCTTTTCAATCCCAAGGTCCCAAGAACAAGTGCAGAAGTGGTATAGTTCATACCTCATGAATTCAAGTAGTTTTGGGAAATTGTTTGACAGTATTTCTTCCATTTTTCTCTTGGTTTTCTTTTCCCTTTTTGGTTTCTCCTCCTTCTATCAGCTTCCCACCGGTTCTACACCCCTTCTCCTTTCTTGTTTGCAGTTGTTCAACCTTCTTTCTAGCTCTCCCTTCTCTCTCGCGCCTAAAAGAGGCATATGCAGCCGGGGTTTGGTTCAGCTTTGTTTGGAAAAGAGGAAGAGGAGTAAGTGCATGCAACTGGACACATGCAGCAGCTGCTGCCGTTTTTAGGAAGAGTAAGGGTCACTTTCCCTCTCTCCCTTGCATTTATACCCCTCCTCTTAAATGAGGTGGGGTGTTTGGGTGCTAAACAAGGTTGTTCCTATCCCTCTTTTGGGTTATTTCAGGCTAATTTCTATTCCAATTCTCCCCTAGAATATGCTGGTCCTCCTTCTCCAGGATTATCTCTAAGGCTAATCAGTTTATATCCTTCAATTCTTTCTAAAATTGGTCAACCAAAGACTAATTTGTCGGGTTTTACATTCTCCCCCTTTAATATGAATTTCATCCTCAAAATTTAAGAAGTTTTGTATTCCATACCTTGTAGTTCAAATAGTTCGGGGTACTTGTTATTCATTTCAAACTCTCTCTCCCAAGTTTATTCTTCTATTTGGATGTTTCGCCATAAAATTCTAACGATGGGAATACTCTTATTCTGTAGTTCTTTCACTCCTCGATCTAGAATTTTTATAGGCCTCACCTTGAGCGTTAAGTCTTCTTTGATTTCTATCGGAACTTGGGGTAGAACTCAGATGGGATCCATGTCGACCTTTCATAACAAAGAGACATGAAACACATCATGAACCTTGGTTAACAGTGGGGGCAAGTCTACTTTATAGGCTACTGGCCCAATTCGCTGCAGGATTTTGAAAGGTCCGATGAAGTGAGAAGCTAGCTTCCCTTTCAATCTAAATCATAACATGTTTTTCCACGAGGCTACCTTCAGGAGTACTTGGTCCCCCACACTGAACTTGAGGTGCCTCCTTCTCACATCCGTATACTTCTTTTGTCTGTCCTGTGCGGCTTTTATTTTATCTTTGATGGTTCTCACTTTTCCCATGGTGACCTAAACCAATTCCGCGCCATATAACTTCTTGTAACGACCCGACATTTCAAGCCAAAACAACGGTATATATATATATGACACAACATCATATCGGGAATCAATGAACATGTTTCCCCTCATTATCAAGGTACAATCCATGCACTAATATTAATCAACATTTCATTAAAAGTAATTTTTACATATACACATAATATTATGTTTGCATAATTACAAGTTTGCATTATAATATACATGTATAAACATTAGTTTGCATTCCTATCCTATTAGTAGTCATCACAAATTTAAACAAAAGCATCTAATAACAGTTATACATTCGGTACATTTCGTTCATACAAAATACATCATGATTTAAAATGCAACCACATGATTCCTTGCAAAAGTAGGTTCCCGTGTATTGGGGTTCCTAGGCACCTTGTTTGTGTGACGTCGCTGCTACAGTACAAATATTTATAAGAATAAAGTTAATTAATAATAAGCAGTAAAGTAGTTTAATGAAACATTAATATTATTATCTGTTTAAAGCACAACATTCATGGTTCCTTCATATACTTGGTATGTACAACTCGTAATACATATGAACACATCAATTCTTGCAACTACTCATAACTTTCAAATCCGGCTATCCTTTTAGGGCATCATTAGCCAAGGTTAACTGTTCATCCATCTCAGTCGTCCACTCAAGATATCATTAGCCGAAGCTAATCATTTATTCATCCTGGCCATCCATTTAGATGCCATTAGCCGAAGCTAATCATTTATTTATCTCGACCATCCACTTAAGATGCCATTAGCCGAAGCTAATCATTTATTCATTAACAATTACTCCTTTGACATCTTGGTATTTATACTAACATAATATGGTGACATTCATGATAGAACATTTCATAAATTAACATTATGAAAGAGGAAGGTGAAAATCACTTACCTGTTCCACCTGCGGGGTGTCCTTGTCTTAACGAAGGTCCGACCCCAAACGCACCACCTAAAACATCAATGTCCACAAATCAGTACATTCGTATTCAGTAATCACACACAACTCGTCACTATGTATGTCTCAAGCATACACAAGTTCATGTTTCATTATTCCACATATTACCATCACACAAAGCAATCATCTTAATCACCATGTCATTTTAGATAGGTAAATCTGCTGCTGAATTTAGTTAGCAAAAACTAGTTCGTTAATGACCAAGAATCATCAATGAAAACTGATTTGCGACTGATAATATAAATTCGGCAACGAACACTGATTCATTGCAGACAACACACTTCGGCAGTGAAAGCTAATTCTCTGTAGACACCAGAATTTAGGAGTGAAAGCTAGTTCATTATGTACAATAAAATTTCAGCAGTGAATGCTGGTTTGTTGCAGATAACACAATTTCAGCAACAAACGTTGCTTCGCTGCAGATAACATAATTTCAGCATGAACATATGCATTTCAGTTCCAGAATTACCTTTGTTCTTAAAACCCAACATGATGCGATCCAACCATCAAAGGATCCATTGGAGGTTCTAGTTGGTCCAGTTACTAAGCTTAGGGCTAAGAAGTTCAAAGAAGCTTTCAATGGACTTCTTCAAGATACATGGGCTAAGGTAGACTTCAAGAGGATTTGTAATAATAAAGAGCAAGCCTTGATTAATCTGATTCATGTTCAAGAGGGGCTTGTTGGTGGAACCAAGACCATTACACAAGGATTGGGCGAAGAAGACTAGATTCGGACAGTTTGACCTTTCGTTACTCTTTTGATCATAACTGGATCTACAGATCGAATTTTGATGTGATTTTAGTTGGGCTGGAAACTAGACTTCCATACCTTTCCAACGGTATATGGAACACCTTTTAATTTATTAAGAAGAGAGAGAACCATCTGTTTTAAGTTGGGTTTTGCTGCTGCCAGACAGAATGCGAAAACAACAAACTTGTCTTATTTAATTAGTTGGGCTATCAAACTTTATTTATTTTGAGAGGAGACAATTTGTTTGGGTTTTAGACTTGTTTATTTTGTTTATTTTAATTAGTTTGGGCTAGTTTTAGCTTGGGTTGATTATTATTTAAATTGGGTTTATGTGAGACTCATTAGGAAAATTAGGGTTTTGGCTTGGAGTTTAAATACTCTTTAGGAATAATTTTAGGTCAGACTTTTGATGATATTTTCAGCATTGTAGCCGACTTTTGGTTGCTCAATCTTGGTTCTTGATTGAACTTTCAACTCTTCAAAGAATTGACCATTATTTATTGTGAATTTATACTTCCTTTGCTCGTCTCCAGGTGTAGGTGTTGTGATCGAATTGGTTTATAGTCTTGTTGCCTTGGAGCAAGTCTTCCATTTTGATAAGCTCATTCAACTCTCAACAAACTTGGGTTAGATTGATCTTGGGGTCGCAAATACCATTAAATTCCGCTAAGGTTCGCATCAGTTGGTATCAGAGCTGATCTAATCACAGGTTATATCCTTCAATTGAAGTCTTTATTGTTTCTTGTTTAATTCTTGATAGATTTGGCCATTGATATATATAAAAAATAAGGATCTTACTTTTGATTGCTTTGTTGAACACTTAATCATAAGTTAGTGTTCTTTTGATGCTTTCTTGATCAAAATTGGCACACACCTAAATTCTTGATTTTGTTTTGTTCTTGCTAAAATATATACATCTATATATATATATATAAAAGGAGGCTTGATCTTGAAATCTTGATTGCTGCCACATAAAAGAAAAAAATTCACTTTTTTTTTAATTTTGGCTGAATACATGCTTGAGAAACCTTGATCATTGGGAAATTGGTTAGTCTTCATTCGTGAATCTTTTAGTAGTCTTGTTTGTGTTTCTTGAAAATTTAGGTAGTTTAGTTGATTTTCTTGAGTTTTTGGAATTTTCTTGAATTAAATCATTAGTTCTTGATAATTCATAATTGTTTAGCTCTTTTTTTATTTTTTTTTCGTGTCTTCAAATCATTATTATTCGTACAAATTTGCATTGCTATTCATGAATTTGTCATTGAGTTTCGTTTTGTTAGTTTTGTAATTTCTTGCTTCTAGAGTCTATATCAAATTTATAAATTCACTGCATAGTTGGTTGCTTTTTCTGAATTGTTACTAAGTGATTTCAAGAACTAAAGAAAGGCGATTTGAGTGGAAAAAGGCATAGGGAGCATATTCGAATGAAAAGCCTATAAATTTGTGTGAAACACAAGTGCGTGAGGTGTTATTTTTATTACTAACGGTTTTTGTGCAGGTTTAAAAAAAATAATGTCTTCTAATAGTGTGCCACAAAAGAAAGGTGAAATCCCAGAAGATGGGCTTTCGAGAATACAACAACAAATGGAATTTATGTTTGGTGAGCTGATGACTAGGATTGAAAAATTAGAGACTAGGTCTGATGGAGGGCATAGTATAAGGGGTAGAGAAGCTAGGAAGGAGGAGAGTGTTGCTGGAAACTCTGCAGATGAAGCCGAGGATGATCTTAACTGTGGTGGTGGGTTCCGTACACATAGGGAGAGAGGTATGAGAATTGGTTAAGGGGGGACATATTCGACCACAAAGGGATTTTGAGCACAGAGGGGATTTTGATGATTTGGGTAGTATTAAGTTAAAAATCCCAGCTTTTAAGGGAAAAATTGATCCGGAAGCTTATTTAGATTGAGAAAAAAAGGTGGAGATGATTTTTGACATCCATAAGTACTCTGAAGAAAAAAAAGGTTAAGTTAGCTGTAGTGGAGTTTACTGATTATGCCATGGTTTGGGAGGAGAGATTGGTGGTAGAAACTTCTAAATTCTAAATTAAATTAGAAGGTTAACATTATAATGATTTATACTCGAATTTAGAGTATAATAATATAGTAATTATAGTTATAAAATTGAACATTTGTTTATTATATTAAAATGAATAATGATAAGTTGGCTCTTAAATCGTCAAACTTTCCTATTTTATAAGAGTCCAATCAAATCAATTGTAAAGATTAGATTAGAAATCAACAAAAGAAAAAGTAAGTGGACCTAACCCATTGAATCATGATTATATCCACTATTCTGATAGTCAAATTCGATATAGATGAAATTGGAACAGTAGACATGGAAGGAGTTGAAAACAATAATGAAGAAGAGGTATGTTCCTAAACACTATTATCGAGAGTTGTTTAATCGTTTTCAAATGATTATATAGGGTAATAAGAGTGTGGAGGAGTATCAGAAAGAATTAGAGGTGGTTATGATTAGAGCTAATGTTAATGAAGATAAGGAAGTTATTATGTCTAGGTTTTTAAATGGCTTGAATAGAGATATAGCTAATGTTGTGGAGTTGCAATCATATGTTGATTTGGAGAAGTTAGTACACTTAGCCATTAAGGTTGAAAGATAGTTGAAAAGGAAGGGTAATACACGATCTGAAGCTTATACGGGGTCTTCTTCGGGTTGGAAGATGAATTATAGGAAAGAATGTAAATCCCGAGAAAAGAAAAAAAAATCAAGGTTGGATTAAACTAAAGGAAATAAACTAAACTAAAAAGAAGTGGGGGCAAAACGAATACATTTAAAGAAAATAGGGCCTAAATGCAAATAAGAATAATTATATAGCATAAGTACTCCTCTTCTCACCAAAAACAGATCTGTAGATAACGTAAAGAAAGAAAAGAGAGAGTTTTTATATTCATTTTTACAAATCAAGAGAGAAACACCAAATTTTTTTTTTTAAAAAACCCATCCAAGATTAAGGGTTATGGTAGAATAAACACTAGTGGGAAAGGGATTAACAAGAGAAATTGAACAAGAAGAGAAGATGGGAGGGCCGACTGTCATTAAAAAGAAAAGGAGGGATCGAAACCCTGATTTGTACCGAGTAAGGTATTCTAAACCTGCTCTTATGAGTCATTTCAAGTCGATTATGAATTGATGTCTTGATGTTAATTTATAGATTTGAGTTCTCAGACTTGAATTGAGGAAAAAGTATGAGTTGCTAAATTAAAGAATTTTATGTGTTGTATGTAAATGGAAAGATTGACGAATCTGGACAGTTTTGTCTTTTGACTTTCAAAGAGATTTCTGGTAGGAGGATGAAGGAATTAGGATCAGGTTCCTTATAGAAATTGTAGATTTGGATGTTGGCTAACTAATGAAATTGGTCTTGCTTAATTTGGAGTTATAGAACTCCAGCTATGGGTCACCAACCGAGACTAGGTCATGACAGACCCTATAGGGTAGTAGGTTTGGTTAGTTGATGAGAAATTTTGACTGTCTTAGAGGTAGAACTGGGTTCTCCTTCCTTCAGAGAACTTGTAGCCTCATGTCTTAGCTTTTCAACAAAACTAATGTCGCTTGAATTAGAGTTCTATAACTCTAGATATAGTTAAAAATCTGAGGAGAGGTCAGAGAGTAACAATTCAATGTCTAGACAGTAACAGTTCAAAAAAAACAAGACAGTAATAGTTCAACAAAAATGAGACAATAATAGTTAAATGTCTAGACAGTGACAATTCATGATTTAAACAGAAACGGTTATATATATATATATATATATATATATATATATATATATATATATATATATATATATATATATAAGGAATGATAACTGTGGTTGAACAAAGAATGACAATATTAATAGGTGAAATGAGAAAAATGTAAAATATTAAGAAATGACTGAAAGAAAGACTTATTGGTTGTTGATATGGTTATAATAAAACATATTCTTGGGTGAAGAAAAATTATGAAATAAACTTGTGAATTAGAGAAAGGACCACAGGCGTGGTGCAACGACGAGGGGGAGCACGAGTAGAGCTTCTATTGCAAGTAGGTGAATCGGACTTATACTTTCTAGTTAATTCCATGATTTATTTATATTATCAATGTGAAATGTGAATTACTGAATGTATGTGCATTTAAGGTGAAAACTTGTTCTGTGAATTGCCAAATGATGAAATTATCACTGACAAAAAAAATATGAGAAGTGCGATTTGAGACGTAAACTAGCATACATTTAGTGTATGTTAAGATCCCGGATAAGGGGATCACTATGTATTGGCTAGCATACATTTAGTGTATGTTAGGATCCCGGGTAAATGGATCACCTTGCATCAACTCCTATAGGGTGATGATGATGATACTAGTGAAATTGGTATCGGTAATGTGATAAGTAAGAATAATCATGGTTGATCTCATAAAGTCTGGAATGAAGGTTGAAAGTGACAGAGGAAACAATTATTAATAGTTGAATAAGGAAGAGATTCTAATAAAAACTAGAAGGGAGAAGTGAATGAACTATGAATGCATTTTACCCTGTTCAAATTGTTAGATATTCGTGTTGTTATATTTATTGTAATATTCACCTTTTAATAATATATATTTTGTTTTAGGATCACCGCATGCACGACAGGAGTAGATCCTATTTTATGTTCCTTTCTTGTAATCTAGGTTTTAGGGAGTATACCCTTGTATTTTGTAAACATGAAAATGTTTGTATAACTTAATTTGTATAATTAATGTTTAAACTTGATTGAATGAATTTAGCCTTGTAATTCATATAACCATATTTCACGTCTATGTATTTATATTTATTTATTTTTATCCATCCATAATGATATTGTGTTATATAATGCATATCATAAATATTGTGGTTGATAGGTGTGAGTATAAGTGTGTAATTGAAACCCAGGATGATTGGGTCAAGAATTAAGTTATGAGATGCTAGCTTTTAGAAGTGTAAACAGATTTCATATCAATAACTTGGGACCTTCCGGTATAGGGGGACTCCTTCGAAATTCCAGTAGATTTTAATACGAAGACCATGAATATATATATATATATATATATATATATATATATATATAATTATTCCTCTGTTTTTCTATTGACATGAGTTGTCGTTTTATCCCAAAATGGGGGATGTTACAGAAAGGGTAGTGCGTTATCGAAGCCTTTGGTGACCTCTAAAGTTGCCGAACCTACCTCTATGAAGAAGCAGGTTTCGACCAATGATAAAAAACTTAAGGGAGAAGTTCAACTGAAGAGTAATCATGATATAAAGTGTTTCAAGTGTGGACATTATGCATCAGAATGTGTAAATCGTCGAGTTATGATTCTAAGGGATGATGAAGGGATTGTGTCCACTAGTGAGGAGTCTGATTGTGATGACATGCCCCCACTTGAGGATGCTTATGATTTAGAGTATGTTGTTGGTGATTAGAAGGTCACTTAGTGTTTAGACAAAGAAGGATGATGTGGAGCAACAAAGGGAGAACATCTTCCATACTAGATGCCTAATCAACGATAAGGTATGTAGTATGATCATTGATAGTGGTAGTTGTACTAATGTTACTAGTGTTACTTTGGTTAGAAAGTTGGGATTGAATACCATAAAGCATAAGAGACCTTATCAACTTCAATGGTTGAATGAATTTGGAGTTGTCAGGGTGAATAGACAAGTGATGATTTCTTTTTTAGTAGGCAAATATAAGGATGAAGTGTTATGTGATGTTGTGCCTATGCATGCTACTCATCTGTTACTAGGGAGGCCTTGGCGATTTGATAGAAAAGCCAAGCACGATGGGTTTAAGAACATATATTCATTAGAGAAGGATGGAAGGATTTATACATTTGCCCCACTCTCACCAAAGCAAGTGTATGAAGATCGAATTCAATTGAAGAAGAGCTATGAGGAAGAGCAACATGTTTCGGCTAAAGTGGAGGAACAAAAAGATTCGGCCTAAATGGAAAAACAAGCTGAACAACATGGTGAGGATGTGAGGAAGAGAGAAAAGAAAGTGAGCCATGAGTTGAAAACAAAAGGGAACAAAGTTTCGGCCTTTAGGATATTAGGGGAGGGTCATGGCCAAAAACAAAAAAATGAAAAGAAGGCCAAGAGTGGAGAGAAAATGAATGGAGAGAAGAAATAAAGGGTGAAAAAAGAATAGTTTAGAAAAAGTGGGGAAACTCAATTTTTTAGCAAAATCTAATGATCTTAAACATGCTTATCTTTCAGACTTGTCTATGATTTTACTTGTGTATAAGGAGGCATTCTTTAACTCAGATGATTTAGATTCTTGTGTTCCTAGTGTTGTTAAAGTTCTTAGTGGTTTGCTGCTAATTAGAGGTATTGAGCATCAAATTGACTTTGTTTCAAGAGCATCTATACCAAATACGCTGGCTTATAGGAGCAATCCTAAAGAGACTAAGGAGCTTCAAAGGCAAGTGGGGGAGTTGATGTCGAAAGGATACATTCGAGAGAGCATGAGTCCTTGTGCAGTTCTCGTGCTTCTTGTTCCAAAAAAGGACAAAACTTGGCGAATGTGTGTAGATTGTTGAGCTATCAATAACATCATTGTAAAGTATCAACATCCCATTCCTAGATTAGATGATATGTTGGATGAATTACATGGTTCTAATTTTTTTTTTTGAAAATTGATTTGAAAAGTGGTTATCATCAAATTAGGATGAAAGAAGGGGATGAATGGAAAATTACTTTTAAAACTAAATATGGTTTGTATGAGTGGTTGGTTATGCCTTTTGGACTTACTAATGCACCTAGTACTTTTATGAGATTGATGAATCATATGTTGCGTACTTTTATTAGTAAGTTTGTAGTCATTTACTTTGATGATATCTTGATTTATAGCAAGGAGATTAATGAGTATATAAGTCATTTGAGACAAGTTCTTGATGTGCTTAGAAAAGAGTCCTTATATGCTAATTTGAAAAAGTGTGACTTTTGTATGGATAGGATTGTTTTTCTTGGATATGTAGTTAGTGCAAAAGGTATAGAAATGGATAAGGCTATTCAAGATTGGCCTACACCAAAATCCATAACAGACTTTAGGAGTTTTCATGGTTTGGCTAGTTTTTATTGGAGATTTGTCAAAGATTTTAGTATGATAGCCTCTCCATTGACTGAAATTGTTAAGAAAGCCGTGGGTTTCAAGTGGGGAGAAGAACAAGAAAATGCTTTTAGCTTGTTAAAATCAAAGTTGATTTCGACACCTTTACTATCTTTACTTGATTTTAATAAAGCTTTTGAGATTGAATGTGATGCTTTAGAAATAGGTATTGGAGCTGTTTTAATGCAAGAAAAATATCTCATCGCTTATTTTAGTGAGAAACTCAATGATGCAACTCTTAACTATCCCACTTATGATAAAGAGTTGTATGCAGTCGTGCGAGCTTTGGAGACTTGGCAACATTATTTGTGGGCCCGCGAGTTTGTCATATATACTGATCACCAATTGTTGAAACATTTGAAGGGTCAAGGTAAGTTAAGTAGGAGACATGCTAAGTGGGTTGAGTTTATTGAAACTTTTTCATATGTGATTAAATACAAGCAAGGTCAGGAAAATGTGGTCGTTGATGCCTTGTCGCGAAGGTATGTTCTTTTTAATTCTCTTAATACTAAATTGCTACGATTTGAGTATATTAAGGAATTATATCTCGATGATCATGATTTCGGGCTATATATGACACATGTAAGGTTTCGGGCAAGGATAAATATTTTAGGCATGATGGATTTTTGTTTAAGGAAAATAAGTTATGTGTGCCTAATTGTTCTTTACGTGAATTGTTTGTGAGGAAAGCACATAGGGGAGGTTTAATGGGGCATTTTGGAATTACTAAAACTTTGGAGGTTCTGCATGAGCACTTTTATTGGCTTAATATGAAAAGAGATGTGCAAAGAATGTGTGATAGGTGTATAACATGTAGACAAGCTAAATCTAGGGTAATGCCTCATGGACTATACACACATTTGCTTGTTCCTAAGGAACCTTGAGTTGATATTTCTATGGATTTCATTTTGGGTCTACCTAGGTCTAGGAAAGGGAGAGATTCTATATTTGTTGTTGTGGATAGATTTTCTAAGATGGCACATTTCATTGCTTGCCATAAAATAGATGATGTAATAAATATAGCTGACTTATTATTTAGAGAGGTCATTCGGCTACATGGTCTTCCTAGGAGCATTGTATCCGATCGAGACGTTAAGTTGAATTGACCTATAATATTTTCAATTACTATTATACCCCAACTAACCAAATTTTAGGGGAAGTTGGGGTATAATAGTAATTGACCTATAAAACCTAAGGTTACTATGCTTGTTGCTACTATTCATGTGGAATAATAGCTAAAAAAAGAGCAAGAGGCTTCTCTCTTACCTCTCTTCAAAAATCACTTGAGAAATCTTTCTAAATTGCGAGATTGAAGCTTGCAAATAGGTTTGTGAGGAGAGAACCACTTTTAGGCTGAAATTAAGAAGCTTGGTTGGAGAAGAGGAACTTGAGGGACAAGTATGGGTGATGAAGAGGAAGAACAATTGAAGAAGAAATTGGTAAGAACTCTTCAATTTCAACTCAAAATTATTGATAAAAATATTCTTCCATAGTTTTCCTCCTTGATTTCATATAAAGGATAATTGAAAAACCCTCATTGTTGTGATTCTAGGGTTCTTGAAAATGTGTTGGAAATGAGAGTTTCTTTGAACATGGAGTAATGATAATGGATGTTGTGATACATAAAAGCACTTAGAGTGCTTGTCAAATTTATCTCTCATGTAATTAAAATTTTAACAGTTTTACTAGCCAACTTTTAGTCAACATTACAACTTGCAAATAATGTAATTTGAAGTTGGTGTTTGTATAATCATTGTAGGTGTGGATGTTATCTTTCAAATGAAACTAGTATTGACTTATGTGGAGTTGTATAACTCCATAGATGAGAAAAACATTGAGTAAAGGTCCAGATCGACATAGTATTTGATACATTTTGGGTGTTGCTGTAATTGTTAATTTTGAGCCTTGAAACGATGTAATATGGAAATGGTGTCTTTATAAAGGTTGTAGGTATGGATGTTATATTTCAAATGAAACTAGTTTGAACTTATTAGGTGTTTTATAACTCGTGATATGAGAAAACCACTAAGTATGGGTCCCGACTGACATAGTACTAGACAAATTTCTTATACTATTGTAATGAGTTTAGACATGTAGATGGTAAAACTAGGTGTTATGTCCTTCATGAAAGTTGTATCCTTATGTATTATCTTTCTATAGAGACAAACCATGCTAAAAAAAGTGTTCTGAAACTTTAGTTACAATTAAAACACTAAACAGTGTTTCAGGTTGGGTGGATTAAACCAGCTAGGACTAATCGAACTCTAATCTTTACTTGGAATTTGTTGTTGATTAAACTTTTTAACACTTGGAATGATGTAGTAAAAAATTGATGAAATGAACACTTAATGTTAATATCCATGTTTCAACCTATATAAATTTAGATGGAAGAATTCTTAAGAATGCACATGTTAAACTTGATTGTGTACTACTTGACAACATTGTGATGAACTTGATGATGTTATGGAAAAGAATATAATCCTTGAACATATTTAGTAGTACTTCATAATTGGAATGCGTAGAACACCTTATGCCACATGATAATGAATGAGAATTTGATGTTGTCATATGAAGAACACAAAAACATGCTTATTAGGGGAATAACATAGGCTTCGACCACCTTAAGAGAGGATAACAAAGAAAAACCCTCATGAAGATAGTAATGAGTGATGGTTCCTCTTTAACAATGTTTGATGAATGTGTGATATTGTCATGGAATATAAACATTACATGTTACCTGTTGCGATGTTGTGGTCGCAAAAATTAATTACCCTAACTTAAATAAACAAGATAGTACAGAGCAAACAAGAGGTCGATCTCACAATGAAGTTTTAGTTCAAAATTTTATGCTAGACGTTATACAATTTGAGGGGGGTTTTAAGATTATCTAGACTGTAGCAGAATTAAACAATCAAGTGAAATTAAACAAATTAGAAAATTATCAAGAGAACAAACCTTGGTTTCAAGTAAACATCCACCTACGAAAATCAGAATCAATCATTGAAATGAAATATCAATTTATATTTTAAATCTTTATCTTTTCTTAACATTTATTAGTTAATGGATCCGCCGTATAATTAACTCTAACCAACAAACAATCACAATATCTGCACTAGTAATTTAATTCAATGGTAGTCTTAAGAACTAGATAAATTGATTAATTTAGACAACATAATTGTCCCCAGTTCATGTATGATTTGTTTGAATATCCTCCCTAAGATTAATAACATAAATCTGCCACAATTATTAAAATCAGTTGCTTCACAAGTTTATATACCATAACTTCGATTTTGATAGCAAACTTAGCAATAGATTGTTCACAATAATAACTTAGAGTCCGCTCTAGCAATTAAAATAAACAATCAAACAAAATAAGCATAGAAAAACAAACATATTCATTCATCATATAAACTGAAAAGAAAAGGTAAAATAAATCTCACAATTCTTGAAATCCGAAGGTTTCTGTGTCCTTACAACCAAGAAAAAGAGTTTAGCTTTGCATGTCTATTGAACAACTAATCAAAAAGAAAGAAAAATGCATGATTTCGGGTTCTTTTGGAGGAAAGGGCATTTTTCTTCTCTTTTCTGGTTGCCGCCTCTTCCTTTATCTCTCTTTTTTTATTTGATAGGAAACTCTAACATCTCTTTCCTACAAAATAGTCCTCACCTAAGTACACAATTTACATTTAAGTAGTTCAATAACTATTTTCCTAAAAAAGGAGAAATAGTCTTGCATAAAATCCTCAAACTTTGACTTTGTAATTATAAGAGTTAAATTACCGAAATAAAGACTTGGATGCCGGTTTGGATGCTTTGGGAAGTAATTTGGACTTGTTTCTTCACAAAACCTATTTGCTAGCAGAATTCATATGGCATCTTAGAAAAATCATATCTCTCTCATATGAGCTCACTTTCTACTAACATTTGGTATGATGAAAGGTCTTCAAGTTAGGAATCCAATAAAATTAAGTTTGCATCAAATGGACTTCTCTAGCTCAAGATATTCAAGTCGGAATGACCAAAGGTCAACATTGATATAATGCAAGATTTGTCTCTGAAGGCTACAATCTCCATGCTCTTTCTATTTTTATTTTTCTTTCCATATATTTACAAAAAGGTATAGATGTTATCTTTCTAATGCCATTGGAATCACTTCGTTTCAACCTCTAGAGCTCAAATTCTGCACAAAACATTGATCGGAGGTTAAATCTGCCAATTATCTCCGATTTATTTCTTTTTGAATCTTACATCCAAAAGTACATTCAAAACATAAAACAAAGAATATCAAGGCATTTTATATATAAAACATAGGCAAAATACTAGGTAAATGTGGGTAAAACTATCAAATAATATGGTTGCATCATTTCCCTTGCTTTATAAACTTTGAAAGTGAATTTGGTTGTGGTTTATGTCCAAAACTAGGTTGAAGTATGGTCTTTAGGAGGAAAACTTGGTATTGACTATGTGCGTGAATTTAGTCAAAAGAAATGTTAGAATGACTTAGTTTTCGTTGATAATTTTCAGAGTTAGAAGGACTTAGTTTTTCGTTGATGATTTTCAGTGTTAGAATGACTTAGTTTTCATTGACATTTTTTAGTGTCAGGATGACTTAGTTTTTGTTGATGATTTTCAATATTAGAATGACTTAGCTTTTGCTAACAATTTTCAATGTCAAAATGACTCAATTTTGTTAACAATTTCAGTGTCATAATGATATAATTTTTATAGATGACCGTCATTAAAATTAGAGATGAATGTCTTGTTACAATATTATAATTGTACAATTATACAATCATAGGAATGTTTGAATAAATGTATGTGTGTTGTGGTATATGTGTGGAAATGGTCTTTGACATTACCTTAACAAAAATATACTGAGTAATGGTCATTTTGGGTATCAGGAGGCTCGACTGGGATCGGATGTTTGATATGTCAAGGACACACTATGGGAGGGGTAGGTATGTGGTTTCCATTTTTAACTTATTATTATTGAATTCTCAAAGAATTTATACATAATATTGCTACCTGATTTCAATTGATTAAAATTACTTATGAAACACAATAATAATGATGTGATTAGCTTCAACTAATGGTATCCATATTGGATAATCAGGATTAAATGATGTGATTAGTTGCTGCTAATGGTATCCATATTGGATAATCAAGATTAAATGATGTGATTAGCTCCAACTAATGACATCTATGTTGGGTAGCCAAGAATGAATAATAAGATTTGTTTTGGCTAATGGCATCCATGTTGGATAGCCGGGAAAAAGCATTAAAGATTAGCTTTGGCTCATGATATCCATATTGGATAGCCAAGAGTAAAGGATGAGGTTAACTCTAGTTAATAAGGTCCATACTAGGATTACAGGTAATGAGTGTTGTGAACCATCTCATTTGAAAGTGTTTACTAATATGATGAAATAAAGAGTATGATGTGTTATTCACAATCAAAATTAATGTTTAAAGAACCATATACAAAATTGATTATATTTAGGAATGAATAGTTATGCGTGGAAGAATCTTATATGTACAAGGATTCCTAGACCATAATACATGTCATCAGTTGTTTGTTGAACATAGCTCAAATAAAATAATGTGGTATAAGGTTGTATGAAGATGTGGAGTAAAATATTAAAAATAGACTTGGTAAGAAGATATTAATAGCCAAATTTATTGGCAATCAAATGGGTTTGCCATAATTATTGGCATCCGTGAGGAGATGACCAGACTATACTTAGTGACCATAGTATTGACGACTAAGGATAAGATAAGAATGATACTTAGTGGCTGTAGTGTTGGTGACTAAGGATAAGAAAAGAACGATACTTAATGACCACAATATCAATGACTAAGAATAAGATATAAATTGATAGTTGATGATTAATTACCAATATCTAATATTTAGTTGCCCAAAAGAATAATGATCAAGGAAGCAAAGTATGATTTGGTTAATTATATGATGAGGATATAGGTTATCATTTCACTATGTTTCTATTTAAGTTGACAAGTCCTTTAAATTAAATAATAGGCAATAAAACTAACTTCATAGTTGTCCCTAATAAAAAAAAAATTCATGTGGTTGTCTTTGTTTTGAATGGAGACCATTGTGTTGTTGTTCCAATGAGTAGAAACCATGTTGTTGTTTCCAAATAATGGAAACTATTAAAACTATCCTTGATTGTATAATGAAAACCGTTGTGTAAGACCATTAACAAATGTTTAAAAATGTATATGACAAGGGGGTTGATTGGCAACTTAAGATATAATATTATTTGATGTACTACTAAGTCAAAGTAAATGGTAATGGGGTGATAATGTAACAAACAATTGTGATACTTAGAAAATAGAAAATATGATAATGTTACCAACAAATTATGTTAAGCAGTGATGGTGATAGGTAAACATAAAATTAATACGTGTGGTTACTTCAAGTATTGTATCCAAGGAAATCAGTAACTAAGAAAATAAAATATTAATTAATGAATGGGGAATTAAAAATTAAGAAAATGTGTTGCTACATGGTGACGTATAGTTGGCAACCTTAGATTTGAATGTATTATATAATTCGTCGTATAGGTAATGTCAAAAGTGACAATTATGAACTTTGATGTCATAACAGCTAGTGCGTAATTCAATATGTATATGATGTAATCGATGCTAAAAGAATTTTAGATAAGCATATTGTTCTCCTTCCTTATGAAAAACCACGTACATTTATTTTATGGCTAGATATTAAATTTGTAATGTTATTTTAGTTGTAATGATGAGCACGAGTATTGTCATATGAGTTGAGGTATTATTGAACTTGAATGTTTTGAGTAGGATTGGTAAAAGTGCTAATAGACATAATAATTCATTTTCCTCGTAAAAAAATCATGAACATAAGTCTTCTTGACGACTAATAACCCATACAATGCTATACATATTGCAAGTCTATGTCACAAAATGGGCCAACACTGATTGTGTAGTTTCATTATTTATAATTTTGTTAAGTATTTATTTTTATATACTATGAATACTTAAAATTGTGTTAATAACTTTACCTTGAAATGTACTAAATGGTGTTGTAACCCATTTTTGGTCCCCATAAAAATAAAAAAAAAAAAAAAAAAAGAAAAAAACCAAAATAGTGTAGACACCGTTCCACTCTCTCTCCCTACATGTTGCTGCAAAAACCCAAAACCCCAGGAGTGGAGAGCAGCGCAGGCGCGCCCTGCAAGGCCACGCCTATTGGAGACCCCACCCGATGTCCATGCGCGACAGAGCCCGCTCCACTTTTGCCTATAAATACCGCTCATAATTAATTAACTAAGGGGGGGATGAGTTTTTGAAAACAGGAGAGAAGGCTAGAAAACTAAAAGAGGGGGAAAGTTTTGAACGAAAAAAAATGGCAGTTAAAGGAGGAAAACAGAGGGGAAGAGAAGAACGGTAACCTCTCTCTCTGCTCTCTCCCTCCACCGTTTGGAAGCACACTGCCACCTTCCTAACCACCGTGAGGCATCGTCAGCTTCCTCCCAACACCACCAGATTCTCCCCTACGATCCAGCAGCTTCTCTTAAGACCAGCCTTCCCCGAACTCCACAAAGAAGCAACAACCATTTTCTTCTCGAGCGAGCCAAGACGGGAAGCACGGGGAAGTAGACCGGAGACCAAATGGATGAGGAAGAACACAACGGGACGAGCGAGAAGGAGAGAAGATAAACGAAGAAATCACGAAGGACCAGCCCGGCGGCCGCAATGCCATCGTCGGCTCATCATCTCCTTCACCCCAGCCCACACCGGGAGGAAGAGCGACTAGCGGCACCACCGTGCCGAACCATGGCCGCACCAACAAGCAACCGAGAACGAGCCAAGCCACTCGCCCAGTTTAACCTCCTCCTCAGCCATATCCTTCCTCAGCTGTAGTAGCGGAACCAGCCGAAGTTGCACCTTGCCTCGGCCCGATGGCGGAGAATCGGCAAAAGCCCTCCTTCCCTTCCAAAGAACACGAGAACGGAAAACAGGGAAGAAGAAGTGCGAGAAAACCGGAAGAAAAAGAGAGGACTGAAGATTGTAGAGGAGGAAACTCGGAAGAAGCAACGCCTCTGCGAGTGGAGGAGATAACAACTGTTGTCATCGGTGTCCTCTCCACCGCCACCCGCACCATCAGCACGGCTAAAAAATAGCGGAACCACCGTGAGAAGAAAGAGCACCGTGAGAAACAGAAAAAGAAAAGAGAAGTAGAGGAGAACATAGTAGGAAGGAAAACAGAGGTAGGTGCATCTGCATAAAGGAGAAGAAATAATGCAGATAATAGTTGCTGACGTTGAGCTTCTCAGCCACTGCCACCGTCAGAACCATCGGGAGACCTCGTCGGTTGCCTCTCCACCGCCACCAGCATCACTGGGAGTGTTCGCCATCGTCTCCAACATCGCTTCCGCCACCAGGTTTGGTTCTCCTTCTCGTCGCTGTGCATGCCATTTCCTTGCATTTCTTGTTCAAGTGAAATATAATTCACTTGAACAATGAAATGGATTTCACTGTTCGTGAAATACAATTCAATAGTTACTATACGTATGCACAGTAACCCGGTTACTGTGCTGGTGTACAGTAACCAGTCCATGCTTGTTTTGGGCTGGAACCCCACCACCCATGCTTCTGGCCGAGTCCAGCACTTGTAGAAAGTTGGCCCATTTTATGTTAGGCTGATTTCGTGCTCTCTTTGTGGGCCGGTCGAAAAATTTTCTTTAAAAGAATTATTTAGATATGTGATTTTCTCGAAAGTTTGTTGATGCATTGTTTATCAATATCTGCTTGTATTTTTTATATGGTAAAGATACAAGTCCAGTATGAAAATACCTGGTTTTCGTCGAGACATCAAAAAAAATATAAAAGAAAAATGTTTTATTTTCTTGCATACAGCTAATACCCTAACATTGTTTTTACGTTTTTTTATATAAAAAACAAATATTTGAAGTTTTGAAAATGTGTTTTCGCATGGATTTCTTAAACACAACAAAAATCATTTTTCTTGCATTTATGGATTTTACAACATGTTTGTAAAACTCCAAAGGGTATTAGCCAATATTTCAAAAAACATAAAAATCTTATTTTGGGGGAATTCATCTATTATTCACCGCTAATGTTTGGATAAAGAAATCCTTAAAGGACGAATATCCAAAATATTATTGGGAATAATTTGTTATTCACTGTTAATATTTGGATAAAGAAACCCGGAGTGGTAAATATCCAAAATAATTTTCTAGGAATAATAAATCCGCACAAATCCTTGAAAGAAGCCTTGATTATAATCGAGGACATTTCAATTTTTTTTTACTCCACGGTTTACGAGACAAAAAATAGGTTTTTAAAGCACCCTAGATTTCGTTCATCAGAAGCAGACTTATCCTAGGAAACTAATGGGATTAGAGAACATCAACACCATAACAGTTATATAAGGCAAATCAAACACCAAGCAGCTAACCTTAGGTAGGGCGTACTAGGGGTGCTAAAACCTTCCCTTTACGCAACCAGTCCTTTGCCTTAGAATCTCTGAAAGACCAGTTATGTTTCCTAGTGACCATAATACTAGGTGGTGACTCCCTTTTTCACAACAGAAAGACCTCAATATCAATCCCCGCTACGACGGGAGTGTCGCTGCGACGTCGAGCTCTCGGGAGGGTGCGACAGGATGGCGACTCCACTGGGGACCCTTGGACTAAGCTTGGTAATTGTTTTTTTTGTTATGCCATGTGTTGTTTTTTTACTATGAATGATACTTTGTTTAAAAGCTTTAGCATGCATCTTTACATCCTATCATGCATGGTATATCAGATATGAATATAGATTTTATTGCACCCTTTCATGCATCACCTGTATTATTACTATCTTGTCGAGAGCACACATTAAACTTTAAGTTAGGTGGGGGACTAGCAGCTTGCCTTATGACTTGAGTCAAGGTTTAAGTTTGTGTAAACCCCAACTCTTTGCTTGAGTGTTTAGACTGATAGTGATTGGTACATGTGCCATCCCACTATCTACTGAACCCCCATATTGCCTTTATGAGGGCGATCACTGGGACAACAAGAAACCCTTTTTTAGAGACCAAGTAGTAAACCTACCCTATGTCTCACGTAAAGGAACTAGAACCTATCCTTAAGGTTGTATGCTCCATAATATCTTTTGCATCAAAACAAGCCTAAACCTAAGGCATTTTGAATCCCAGGACTTGTGAATGAAATGACCACCATTGCTAAAATTTTCCATCATAGAATATGAAAAAAAATTCTGAAATGTCACAATTGACTGAAGGAGACTGCCTTAAAAGCGATGCTAAGAAGCTGTCACCAATCAAGAACCTGAATTGCATTATGAATGAGGTGACCAAGTTAATGATCACTCTCAGAATGTGGATAAGGATGCATTTTTAGGAAATATAGACATTTTTTAGGAAATATTACAATTGTTGCGAGTCTTAGTTCATTTGGAGATCCAGACTACCAGTGTTTTTCTTTTGGAAGCATAGACCCATGTCCCACTATGAAGGAATATAGGATGTTGATTGAGTTTCCAAACAATTTGTATAGGATTTATTTTCCTTTGAGATCTGACAAGATCATTCCCGAACTGTTAAAACTGCTCAGAATCTCCAACTTGGAAAAGTTTTTGGGAAAGAATGATACCAGTCTGAAATGGAGGATGCTAGAAATTGAGCTGGAAAAGAAGTCAGGATCAGAACAAGAGAGATTGATTGCCTTGGGCATATTTGGCCTTATGTTGTTCCCAAGTCAGACGGGTTTAGTGAGTTTGGAGGCCGCTGCTGCTTATGTAGAGTATGAGAATACATAAATCAATCCAGTGGTTGCTATTTTAGTTGAAACCATCTTGAAACTTAATCATTGTAGGGAGACCGGAAAAGTAGCAATGAGATGTTGCATGTAGTTGTTGAATATCTAGATGGTTAGCCATATCGAAACAAAAAAAGCCTGTCTTCAATAATTTTTGGTGGTTCACCCAAAGACCCCTGAAGTTGGTAAAAGAAGAAGAATGGGAAGATCTAGACAACCAGGGTTGGATTGACAAATTAGAAGGTTTGCTTAATAGTGATTTCAAGTGGAGAGCCCCATGGGTAACGGCAGTGAAAGTCCTCATGAGTTGTGGACGAAAACGTTGGGCGCCTTTGGTAGGGATCACAGGTTATGTAAGTTATGCTCCCGCCCTTGTGGTAAGGCAACTTGGGGGCATGCGGTTTGTTCCAAGGACTATGGGAATTGCTTAATTCTTTGGTTTGTTCAAAGATCCAATTGCACAAGAAGTTGTGGAGATCATCACACAAGATTGGAAGCATCCGGTTTTGGTTGAGATAGAAGGTTTAAAAGATCCAAGTGCAAGTGAAGGATATGCAAGATCGAGAGACTTAGCTGCTCCAGCCATGCCTTGTGTAAGAGTCAAATCTCCCCAAATTATAGTAGAGCTTATCAAGAGAAAAAGGGACAATAATGAAGAGGAGTTGAGAAGACAAGGCAATGTTTGAAGAAATGATTGCTGGAAGAAGATAAAAGAAGAGCATTTCTAGATGAACAAACACAATCTAAAGACGCGAGAATAACAAAGCTTGAGTTAAAGCTAAGTGAAGAGAAGATTGCTAGGAAAAAAGGTGAGAATGAGCTAGGAGGGATGAGTTTGGATTGGATGCAAAGTTGCTTTGAACTTGAAGCATTGGAGGTTGACTTTAAAGATTGCCAAGGAAGCACAAAATATACCCAAGAAAAATTTGCACAAGTTCAATTCCAACTGATGGATAGGATTGGGAAGTATGAGGATTTGAACAAGAAATATATGGAGTTGGAAAACCATTTGATGGAGATTGTAAAGGAAGAGAGTAAAAGGAAAGGTTTTAAGGCTATTGAAGCGGAGTTAGCGGTTAAGAAAAATGAGATAAAAAGTTGACAAGAAGCGCGAAAAGGTGGAAGTATTTGGACAATAAGCTAGCAAAGAATGGAAAAATACAAGGATCAAATCAACGCTAACAATGCCGCTTTGAACAAAACCAATATGTTGCTTATAAAAAAGATGACCAAGACGGATGAGGAAATGGACGAAGTTGCTGCACATACTCGGATTATTAGAATCAATGCATGAAAAGTGGGAGGGGACATCATTCGCTATCGCCGAAGCCTAGCTAAAACCGATGCCTTTCTAGGGAAGATTGAGAATCGCAGCTTTGCCTTTTTTACCTTTGGCTAGAGAGTTTGTGGAGGAAAGGAAATAAACTTATCAAGCATTAATGAAAAGGGCGTTGACCCATCTTCTTATGCAAAATCTGTCTCTTGGTGAACATGATTCAAGTAAACGACTTGAAAGGCGGTACTCCTAGCAATGTGACAAGAGAACCTATGTTTATAAGGGGTTGGTCGTTATTCGTTCACAAGAAGGCTGCATCCATACCCAATATACAAAGCATTCTTATGACAATCATGCATTATGTCATGCATTTTTTTATACATCTATGCACGCATAAGATCTAGAAACATAGATCCCCCTTCTAGAATCCACAACACTCGATTAAAGAAAAGGATGGAAAATGAAGAAAGGTTACACCCAAAAGCTCATTACCAAAGAACACTTGAAGGAGCCTGGAATGATGTTGCGCACCTAATCGGTTTGCTCAAGCAAATGTTTTGAGACAATTTTTTCCTTTAATGAGATCATGCATTTTTAAAAGTTCATCTTGATGTTTTTACACATCACTTTCCGTTTCAAATCGGATCTTTCAAAACAAACATCTACACTTTACACTGAGAAAGAATGGCCAAACTGAAGAAAACATAGTAGTTATAGAAGAGGAAGAAGTGGATGAAAATAGGACAACATTAACAAGCTTGGAAACCCGCTAGAGAGGAACTTGAAACCATAGATGCGGGCAATGAAAAAAATAAGAGAAAAATTGAAGTTATGGACTATGATCACCCCTAAAGAAAGAGAAGAGTTGGTTACTTCGAGATTATATAGATATTTTTGCTTGGTCCTACAAGGATGTGCCTGGTTTGTATAGGGTACCGCTAGTAGAAGGATGCAAATCGGTTAAGAAAAAGTAAAAATTGAAAAGCAGTGGAACACCGGTTTTCTAGAGGTAGTCAAATATCCACAATGGGTGTCCAACATAGTGGTATTACACAAAAAGGAAGATAAAATCAAGGTTTGTCTACCACGCATAGAGATGTTAGTTGACAATGCAGCATATAACTCCATATATTTTGATGGATTTCCGGGCTACAATAAGATAAAAATGGCGTAAGAGGATAAGAAAAAGACAACACCATGGGGAACCTTTGTTACAAGGTCATGCCATTTGGGTTGAAGAATGTTAGGGCCACCTGCCAAAGGGCCATGCTAACACTATTTCACGACATGATGCACAAAGAGATTGAAGTATACGTGGATGACATGATTGCTAAACCTAAAGAAGGAGAGAATCATGTCCAAATATTGAAGGAATTGTCTTGAAAAACAAAAAAAGTATAAGTTGAGGCTTGACCACACAAGGTGTTCATTCGGGGTGAAATCTGGAAAGTTATTGGGATTTATGATGAGTGACGAAGGGATAGAAGTGGATCCTGGTTAAGTAAAGGCTATTCAATCTATGCCACCTCCCAAGACCGAGAAGGATGTAAGGAGGTTCTTGGGAAGGTTGAATTACATTGCTGGATTGATATCCCAATTAACCATGACTTATGACCCCATCTTCAATTGTTAAGGAAGAAGAATCTTGGAATGTGGAATAAGAGTGTGAAGAAGCTTTCGAGAAAATCAAGCGGTACCTACAAAATCCACCCCTATCTATCAAGCCAACTTGCAAAATGGCAAGTTATACTAGCTGAGTACAACATAGTATATATGATAAGGAAAGCCATGAATGTCATTGTCGATCACCTAGCTGACCATGCTAGAGAAGATTATGAGTCATTAAAATTTGATTTTCCCGATGAAGATGTGCTTTCGGTTGAGGAAGGGAAATTAGATTGGTGGACTATGTAATTTGATGGTGATGTAAACGTATGTGGTAACAGAGCTGGTGCAATGATAATCTCTCCTAATAAAAAGTAGTATTTGGTTTTAGTTAAGTTGCAGTTTGGGTGCAATAACTACATAGGAGTATGAAGCTTGCATTATCGTTTTAGAGGTGGCATGGGAGCTGAATATTATAAAAATAAATGTGTATGGGTGCGATAACAACAATGTCTTATTTTGATTATTTGCCAAGTGAAAGGAAAAAGGGCAAACCAAGGACTAGAAGTTGGGACCTTACCAAGAATACATTTAGGAATGGAAGGAAAACATTTTGTTGATGCTTGGGTCACATTAACTTCTATGGCTAGAATAGACTTTGGACACAAGGTATAACCGGTACACAGTGATATCAAAAATAACCCAGCTCATTGTTGCTCAGTGTAGAGGGAAATAGATGGAAACCCTTTGTACTATAATATCAAGAATTTCATCCAAAAAACCAGACATATCCCATGGGGGCATCCAAAATCAATAAGAAGACTTTGAGAAGGTTGGCAATGGATCTTGATGGGGAAAGTTTGTATAAGAAATCATCGGATAGAACTTTGTTGAGATGTTTGGATGACGTAGAGGCAAAAAGTGGTGAAGAAATTTATTAAGAGAGATTCGATTTGTCGGTATGGTCCACCAGAAAAAGATTATAACCGATAATGCCCAGGATTTCAGTTGGCAAGATGATAATAGAACTCTGCGCCAAATGAAAGATCAAGCATTCCAATTACTCGCCATATAAGCCAGGGATGAAAGGGGCGGTAGAAGCTACTAACAAAAATATCGAGAAGATTATTTAGAAGATGGTAGTCACGTACTAGTATTGGCATGAGATGTTGCCATTGGCCCTTTACGCATACCGCACCGTAGTCTGAACCTTAATAGGAGCCACCCCATATACGTTGGTATATGGAATGGAGGCGATGATGCCTTTAGAAGTGGAAAACCCCTCATTAAGAGTTTTGGTAGACTCTGAGTTTAGAAGAGGTGGAATTGGTAAAAGTTAGATATGAATAGTTGAATATGATCAGTGAAAAGAGATTAGCTGCAATCTGTCATCATCAAAGATGGCCTAATCATATGATAAGAAGGTCCGACCTCGAGGATTCCATGAAGGAGATTTTGTACTGAATATAGCCTTTACCGAGAAGAGGATCAAAGTAAAAGGGCGCCAAACAAGGAGGGCCCTTACGTGTTAAAGAAAACATTCTTGAGAGGAGCTTTATTTGTTATCTAGGATGGATGGAGAAGATCTAGTTAAACTTGTGAATGATGACTCTATAAAGAAATACTATGCTTCCCGATCAATAAAATAAAGTTCGGCCATGAATTCTCTTTGTAAAGAACCTTTTTTCATAAAACGTATGATCTCATAGCATTTGAAATCTTTTACTTAAAAGAACTGTTTTTTTTAACGCATGACTAAGGAAATGACTCGATCAATTGGAGGGAACCAAATCAAGTCTAAACTTGGCATATTTATGCACACCACACTGGGGGCAAGAAGTGTACGAAGTGCACATAAGGGTCCATAGTGAACCAAAGCCCAAAGGGGTATCATCATAAAAACTTCTAAAAAAGACATCTTTTAGGAGAATTGCTAATTGCATTGAAAGTTTCAGTTTTCATGAACAAAACCAAATCTTTTGAGTTTTCCTTTTAAAAATAAAAGACAATACTCGATAGAGCAAGAAAGGGCCCCGTAAGGAACTGGAGATCTCTCCACCAAGAGGATAGGAAGTATAGCGTGTGGAGCATATTCCGTTTCAAGAGGACGAGTCGGACAAACAAATAGAAACAGTAGCTCAAAGAAGGCTACGACGGAAAGGGGAACCTATGTTTCCAAAATAGGTAACAAAAGCATGCATACTATACTGTCATAAACATTAACCTGGCAGGAAAGGTGTGGTGAAAGCCAAAATAGTTCCAAGTTTTGGGAACCGCTGAGATACCGAATCTCAGGTCAATAGAACTGCAGAGGAGAATGGTGAACCAGCACTGCTTCATTCCTTGAGGTAAGATAATTTCTTTTGAGATTCAAAACGGGCAGGTCACCCGACATCAGGTCACCCGACATTGAGACTATTTTTCAGAAAAAGCATGGAGTTTTTCTAAAAATATCAAAATGGGCAGGTCACCCGACATTGAGACCACTTTTTAGAAAAAGCGTGGAGTTTTTCTAAAAATCTTACAATGGGCAGGTCACCCGATATTGAGACCATTCCTAAGAAAAGCGTGGAGTTTTCTAAAGAATTTTAAGAGGGGCCGGTTACCTGATATTGAAACCGTTTCTTAGAAAAGCGTGGAGTTTTCTAAGAATTTTTAGATGAGCCGGTCACCTGATATTGAGACTGTTTCTTAGAAAAGCGTGGAGTTTTCTAAGAATCTTAAGATGGGTAGGTCACCCGATACTAAGACCATTCCTTAGAAAAGCGTGGAGTTTTCTAAAGAATTTTAAGAGGGGCCGGTTACCTGATATTGAAACCGTTTCTTAGAAAAATGTGGAGTTTTCTAAGAATTTTTAGATGGGCCGGTCACTGATATTAAGATCGTTTCTTATAAAAGCGTGGAGTTTTCTAAGAATCTTAAGATGGATAGGTCACTTGATACTGAGACCATTCCTTAGAAAAGCGTGGAGTTTTCTAAAGAATTTTAAGAGGGGCTGGTTACCTGATATTGAAACTATTTCTTAGAAAAGCGTGGAGTTTTCTAAGAATTTTTAGATGGGCCGGTCACCTGATATTGAGACTGTTTCTTAGAAAAGCATGGAGTTTTCTAAAAATCTTAAGATGGGTAGGTCACAAGATATTGAGACCATTCCTTAGAAAAGCGTGGAGTTTTCTAAAGAATTTTAAGAGGGCTGGTTACCTGATATTGAAACCGTTTCTTAGAAAAGCGTGGAGTTTTCTAAGAATTTTAAGAGGGGCCGGTCACCTGATATTGAGACCGTTTCTTAGAAAAGCGTGGAGTTTTCTAAGAATCTTAGGATGGGCAGGTCACCCGATATTGAGACCATTCCTTAGAAAAGCGTGGAGTTTTCTAAAGAATTTTAAGAGGGCTGGTTACCTGATATTGAAACCGTTTCTTAGAAAAGAGTGGAGTTTTCTAAGAATTTTAAGAGGGGCCGGTCACTTGATATTGAGACCGTTTCTTAGAAAAGTGTGGAGTTTTCTAAGAATCTTAGGATGGGCAGGTCACTCGATATTGAGACCATTCCTTAGAAAAGCGTGGAGTTTTCTAAAAAAATTTAAGAGGGCGGTCACCCGATATTGAGACCATTCCTTAGAAAAGCATGAAGTTTTCTAAGAATTTTAAGAGGTCGCCAGAAGGGATCTCATCTTTCAGCTTTGGTTAAAGGGAATCGCCAGATGGGATTCCAGGTTGACCGAGCTGCAAAATAGTTTTTTGGTTTTGGTTAAAGGAGATCGCCAGAAGGGATCTCAGGTTAACCCAACCGCAACACAAACATCAGCTTTGGCTAAGGGAAATCGCCAGATGGGGTTTCAGGTTGGCCAAACTACAAATATAGATTTTTAGTTAAAAGAGATCGCTAGAAGGGATCTCAGATGGAATGCCAGGTTAATATAACCAAGGTTAGAGGCCCGAGGATCGCCAGATTGGGATCTTGAGAAGACTGAGTTTTGATCTTAGTTTCGGGTCAAAACAGAATTGCTATAAAGACAAAGTTTCAGATAGATCAAGCTTCGACAATATCAGTTTCGGAAGTTCAGTTTTGTTTATCTTTATAAAACATACTGCGCAAAACTCCTGCTGCTCTATAAGCATTATAAAGAGGGGGCATCTGTTGTAACCCATTTTTGGTCCCCACAAAAAAAAAAACCAAAATAGTGTAGACACCGTTCCTCTCTCTCTCCCCGCATGCTGCTGCAAAAACCCAAAACCCCAGGAGTGGAGAGCAGCGCAGGCGCGCCCTGCAAGGCCATGCCTATTGGAGACCTCACCCGATGTCCATGCGCGACAGAGCCTGCTCCACTTTTGCCTATAAATACCGCTCACAATTAATTAACTAGGGGGGGAAGAGTTTTTGAAAACAGGAGAGAGGGCTGGAAAACTAAAAGAGGGGGAAAGTTTTGAACGAAAGAAAATGGCGGTTAAAGGAGGAAAACGAGAGGGGAAGAGAAGAACGGTAACCTCTCTCTCTCTCTCTCCCTCCACCGTTTGGAAGCACACTGCCACCTTCCCCGACCACCGTGAGGCATCGTCGACTTCCTCCCAACACCACCGATTCTCCCCTACGATCCAACAGCTTCTCTTAAGACCAGCCCTTCCCCGAACTCCACAAAGCGAAGCAACCATTTTCTTCTCGGCGAGCCAAGACAGAAGCACGGGGAAGAAGACCGGAGACCAAATGGATGAGGAAGAACACAACGAGGACGAGCGAAGGAGAGAAGATAAACATAAGAAATCACGAAGGACCAGCCAGCAGCCGCAGCGCCATCGTCAGCTCATCATCTCCTTCAGCCCAGCAGCCACACCTGGAGGAAAAGCAGCCGCAGCAACGCCAAGAGGAAGAGCAGCTAGCAGCACCACCTGTGTTGAACCATGGCCAGGCACCAACAGCCACCGAGAACGAGCCAAGCCACTCGCCCGACCAGTAACCTCCTCCGCAGACCATATCCTTCCTCGGTGTAGTAGCGAACCAACCGAAGCCGCACCTTGCCTCAGCCGCGGTAGTAGAATCGCGAAGCCCTCCTTCCCTTCCAAAGAACACGAGAACGAAACGGGGAAGAAGAAGTGCGGACAACCGGAAGAAAGAGAGAGGACCGAAGATTGTAGAGGAGGAAACTCAGAAGAAGCAACGCCTCTGCAGAGTGGAGGAGATAACAACTGTTGTCATCGAGTGTCCTCTCCACTGCCACCAGCACCATCAGCACGGCTAAAAAACAGCAGAACCACCGTGAGAAGAAAGAGTACCGTGAGAAACAGAAGAAGAAAAGAGAAGTAGAGGAGAACATAGTAGGAAGGAAAACGAGAGGTGGGTGCATCCCGCATAAAGGAGATGAAATAATGCGATATACTTGATTCTTGACGTTGAGCTTCTCGGCCACCTGCCACCGTCGGAACCATCGGGAGACCTCGTCGGTTGCCTCTCCACCGCCACCGCATCACTCGGGAGTGTTCGCCATCGTCTCCAACATCGCTTCCGCCACAAGGTTTGGTTCTCCTTCTCGTCGTGGTGCATGCCATTTCCTTGCATTTTACTGTTCAAGTGAAATATAATTCACTTGAACAGTGAAATGTATTTCACTGTTCGTGAAATATAATTCACTAGTTACTGTGCGTATGCACAGTAACCCTTCTTGTCTTTGGGTGTACGAATCATCCATTCTTATTTTGGGCCGGAACCTCAACTTGACCCATGTTGCGGGGCTGAGTCCAGCCCTGTAGAAAGTTGGCCCATTTTATGTTGGGCTGATTTCGGCCCAGTCTCTTTGTGGGCCGGGTCGAAAAATTTTCTTTAAAAGAATTATTTAGATATGTGATTTTCTGAAAGTTTGTTGATGCATTGTTTATCAATATCTGCTTGTATTTTTTATATGGTAAAGATACAAGTCCGGGTATGAAAATACCCGGTTTTCGTCGAGACATCAAAAAAAAATATAAAAAAAAATGTTTTGTTTTCCTGCATACGACCAATACCCTAACATTGTTTTTACATTTTTTTATATAAAAAACAAATATTTGAAGTTTTGAAAATGTGTTTTCGCATGGATTTCTTAAACACAACAAAAATCATTTTTCTTGCATTTCTGGATTTTACAACGTGTTTGTAAAACTCCAAAGGGTATTGGCTAATATTCCAAAAAATATAAAAATCTTATTTTGGGGGAATTCATCTATTATTCACCGTTAATGTTTGGATAAAGAAATCCTTAAAGGACGAATATCCAAAATATTATTGGGAATAATTTGTTATTCACTTGTTAATATTTGGATAAAGAAACCCGGAGTGGTAAATATCCAAAATAATTTTCTAGGAATAATAAATCCGCACAAATCCTTGAAAGAAGCCTTGATTATAATCGAAGACATTTCAATTTTTTTTTTACTCCACGGTTTACGAGACAAAAAATAGGTTTTTAAAGCATCCTAGATTTTGTTCATCAGAGCAGACTTATCCTAGGAAACTGATGGGATTAGAGAACATCAACACCATAACAGTTATATAAGGCAAATCAAACACCAAGCGGCTTACCTTAGGTAGGGCGTACTAGGGGTGCTAAAACCTTCCCTTTACGCAACCAGTCCCTTGCCTTAGAATCTCTGAAAGATCAGTTAGGTTTCCTAGTAACCATAATACTAGGTGGCGACTCCCTTTTTCACAATAGAAAGACCCCAATATCAATCCCCGCTACGACGGGAGTGTCGCCGCGACGTCGAGCTCTCGGGAGGGTGCGACAAATGGTATGATTGTATTTATAGCATTTGGTTATTGCATCTCTTTTGTTGTGTGTGTGTTTGTGTGTGTCCATCACATGTATGTTTTAAGTAAATGAAAAATAGAAAGAATATAAAATGAATTGTGAGAAGTGATGTGAAAGAATCAAATGGAAAAACAATTGAATTGAAGGGTCGCTGAAAGCTACTGCGTGTATATAATAGAGTTATTTGATATTATGTTGCCCAGGAAAATAAGAAAATAATTGAAGAAATATATAAGTTATAGGAGAAACTCTGCTGTAAATTTGATAAACTAAAGAATCAATAATGGGATGCATTGTTAAACAAATTGCAAAAAAAAAAAAAATACCCCATTATACCTAGTCATAATGATTAGAAATATGAAAGTTGGATGGAAATTTCAAGTCGTTACACTTACATTATTATCACTTAATTCTGCTTATAAATTTGTTTAGCAATTATTCATAAAACCATCTTTTTCACATGCACACTTTAAAACATGTTTGTGGGTTACAAATTGGATTATCATATTATTTGTGTTCTTTTATCAAATGTAGTAACTAAAGGAATGAGAGATTATAATAATAATAATAATAAATAAATGCGTAGATAAATTTGGTTTCGTAACCTCCCTAACTTAAGCAATTAAGTCCAAAGGGGTATCTTAACACTTAATACTCTAAATTCAATTGACTTGAGAGTTATTAGCTTAAAGCTTGTTAGGATAAAGTTTAAGGGAATCAAACATTGCATAATTTACATTTAAGTATCTGTAACTTAAGTTACTAAGCTTGTAAGGGTGTCTTAACACTTAATGCCTTAAAACAAACTGGTTTAGAAGTCATTAGCTTAAAGCTCGTTACATGGGTTAAGAATGAATTGTGTTTTTTTAAGTCATCTTATATTAGGGAAAAAATTGAATATATGTATATATCAACTCAAGGAATTTAACCTTAGAAAAATATTAGAACAAATATATTTTTTTTCCAAGCTAAGTCCCATAACTATGTGTTATTATATTGAGTAGAAAAAAAAAAGTTTGTTAGTATCTTGATTAAAAGATATGTGGAAAAATATAAGATTTAATAAAATTTTGATAATATGAATTGATTAGTGGAAGTAAAATGATAAATGCCTTGGTTTTGGATTCTGTAAATTGTTTTTTTTTTAATTTTAAAGCTTTAATTACCAGGGACTAGTAATAAGCTAGTTGGGAGGTGTGATAACTACTTAAAAATAAATTTTTATTAAGGTTTTATATCATCATATTGCACTTAAAGTATTATTAAATTTCTTAACTTAAACACGTTTTATAATAACAAGTCTGACAATAAAAGATATATTTAACTTATGGTAAATGCTCGATTTTTAATGTAGGTTTCTAAAATAGACAAATCTTACCATTCATAGGACTAATTAACAGGTTTAATTATTGAAATTAAGGTTTATGTTAAGAGACAAGAAAAAGATTATGCTTAGAGAAGAAATTCTTGTTAGGTACATTCTATTCAAACTGGAATACTATTTGGTTTTTAGGTTATAAATTGAGCTATTGACATTGTGTTCAAGTGTGGTTTATCTTGATAGAAATCTAAGACTTAGACCGAAAACATTCATTAAGAGACCAAGACTCAATACTGTTGTTTTTTTAGTTCAAATCTTAGCAACAAAAAAAATATCTAAATTTATCCCGCAGCTTAGACACTATTTGGTGTTTAGACCATATATGGAGTTCTAGAAACTCAAATAAACCCATTGTTTTTTGTTGTTGGAGTATGATACAAATACCTACAACTTTTCATGACTATCTTCTATTTAAATTATAATGTTATTAATGATGTTTTGTCCAGCCACCAAATTAATTAGCCATCATATCAATAATTCAAAATATAGTCTATAAAAAAAGACATTTGTCATTCATTTAGACATCTTGGTTTTCTAATCAAAATCCATGCTATTTCTTTCTTTATTTGCATTTTTTGTAATATTCAAGTTTTGTTTCATGTTATATTATCATTAATTTTTTGTATATACTTATCATTTTCTTTATTATGCTTAGATATTTTATATCTTAGCTATTTTCTTATCTAGTTTTTTTTTTTTTTTTTTAATTATGATTAGTTAAATTTACTTTTGCCAAGGTGAAAAGGTTACACTAATAGTGTAAGAATAAATATAGTACAAACTCAATAGGAACTTTAATGTTTAAATTCAAGAAAGTTTGTTATTAACATGTGTTAAAATTGTTATCTTAATTAATTTTAATACCCTTATTGTTAAGTGGTGAGTCTTGATTCCCAGTGTATGATCCTATGCATAATAAATACTTGATTCTTTCATAGCCTATAACATGAAGAATTGACACCTATTATAATGACTAAGCTATTTCAAAAGCCAAAATCAGTGGAATTGTTTTTTTATTTAAGTTCTTGATACTTCTCACAATGACATTCCGTGAATTAGTAATTAGGTTCCCTTTCTTATCATGACATCATATAGATATAGTTTTCATAATCCAACATTCCTATAAAACAGATACTCAATACACATGCCCATAATATTATATTTTCATATTCATACATTTACATTACATCATATTGGCATACTTATGAGTTTGCATTTCTATTCTAGTCTCGTTATCAACACGAATTTATACACAAGTGTCGAACGACAATTTTACACAATTAGTTCTTTCATTCGTACAATCCTTATGTGAATTCACAATACAACATCCTCATAAAAGAGAGTACCACATAAATATATTCATGACATTGTATCTACATGTCCACATATCCACATCAATGTTCCATTATAGTTTTCATTTCATTCCTTACAAAAGTGTCAAATGATAAATATTTGACATAAAACCTAAGACATACTATTACATACCTTTTAGAATATGTGAACCCGTGGAACAATTTTCCTATGCACCTTGATTGTATGATGTCCTTGTTACAAAAACAACATGATACAAGAATTGTAAATAATCTAAACATAATAATAACAACTAGAAAGATGTTATCTTTACTTTCTGTTATCAATTGAATATGAGTACATTATTTCATTCACTTCTCATATACATTGTACAATCCTCATTATTTCACTAGATGTATTAGCCTCATTCATATGCCCTAACCTCTCCATAGAAGTGGTGAGGCCGAAGTTAAATCTTCGATCGAGGTTAATTATTTCACTTTAACCTGGTCATCCACCTTGGATGTTTTTAACCGAAGCTAATCATAATATCTAAACTCGATCATCCATTTTGAATGTCATTAACCAAAACTAATCATAAAAGTCAAACCCATCATATCTTAGGGATGCCATTAGCCGAAGCCAATCGTCATAATCAACTCGGCCATTCATCTAGAATGCCATTTACTAAAACTAATCATCAACCACAACCCGACATTTATCTTAGATGTCATTAGTCAAAACTAATCATCAAACGCAATCCAGTCATCCATCTCATATGCCGTTAGCCGAAGCTAATCAACAATCACAACCTGGTCATTCATTTTGAATGTCATTAGCCGAAGCTAATCAATAATCACAACCCGGTCATTTATTTTGAATATCATTAGCCGAAGCTAATCAACAATCACAATCAACATTCCATAATCGGTTTGATATTTGTCAGCAGCCCAATTTCATAATAGCTCAATTAACATCTTATAGTTGGTTTAACATTGATCGCAACGCAATAATATATCCTTCTCAATCAAGTTATTTCAGAACATTAACATTTTCATCATCATTTTAACATTCATCAAGAACTCAATCAACATTTCATAGTCGTTGCAATATTTATAAAAAATTCAATCAAATATTTCATTGTTGTCTCATCATTCATCAAGGATTCAATAATATATCATCCATAAGTAAATCACTTCAAAACATTAACATCATACGAGAAAAATGTGGAAACCACCTACCTGTTCCACCTGTGGGGTGTCCTTGTCTTGATGAAGGTCTGATCCCAGTCGCACCACCTAAAAAATTGATGGCCATAAATCAGTACATTCATATTCAATAATTGCACAACTCTTCACCATGCATGTCTCCAGCATACAAAAGTTCATATTCAAGTGTTCCACATATTACAACCATATAATGCAATCATTTTAATCAATGGACCCATTCAAATACATAAATTTGCTGCAAATATTAGTTAGTGAAAGTTGTTCGCTAGTGACGCAGATTCGTCAGCGGACTGCATCGCTAAAACACAGAATCGTCAGTAAACTAATTCACTGGAACACAGAATCGTCAGTGAATTGATTCGCTGGTGACATAGAAATTCGGTAGCAAAAACTAATTCGCTACAGACACCATAATTTGGCAGCGAAAACGGATTTGCTACAAACACCACAATTCAACAGCGAAAACTGATTCGCTGCAAACACTATAATTTGGCAAAGGAACATCTGATTCGCTGCAGACAACACAATTCGGTAGTGAACACTAATTCATTGCAGACACTATAATTCGACAGTGAACACTAATTCACTACAAGCAACACAATTCGACAACGAATGTTAATTCGCTACAAACATCAGAATTCAGCATTGAACACTTGATTCATTGCAGACAACACAATTCAAAGAGCGAACACTTGATTCGCTGCAGGCAACACAATTCGGCAATGAATGCTAATTCACAGCGAACACCAGAATTCGACAGCGAACACCTGATTCGCAGCCGACAACTAGGGGTGAGCAAATCCGGTTCGGTTCAGTTTTTACCTAAAAAACTAACCAAAATCAAATTTTAAAAAACTTAAAAATTCAAACCGGAACCGGTTCAAACCGACCGGTTGCGGTTCGTTCCAGTTCGGTTTTTTTGTTAAAAAAACCGGAAAAACCTATATTTATTGTTTGGGCTTTTTTTAAGGCTTTCTAATGGATTTTCTGATGGGCTTTCTGATGGGCTTATAATTGATGTTAATATTATCTAATTTTATTAGAAAATTCTATAATATATTTAATTTTTTTATCACTCAATATTCATTATATTAAATTATTAGTGCTAATATTTTGTTCAAGTCTTTTTAATATTTGTGTTTTGGACTTATCCCGCATCAAAGTTTAAATAATCCACACACACCAAGTTAAAATCTAAATTACAAAGCATTGCCTTCAAAAGGGCTTAAAAAAAAACAATAAAACACCTTGCATAAAAAATAAAACATTTAATGCAAAAAAATATAAATCTTCATTGTGCACATCATCCCAATCAAAAAGCTCACGAAGATGACAAGATAATTGCACTTTGATTCCTTGATACCATTGACATCAAAACCCGAAATTCAAGATCAAAACCGAAGAAAAAATTGATTAGATGACACCGACGAAAAAATTGAACAAGAACAAAACTTCAAAGCTAGCGAAACCAGGACAGTAGGACCATTAAAAAGACAAAAATGAAAAACAAGCATAAAGGATTCAAGGACTGCAAAAAAAAAGAGTAAAGAATAAACCAATCAAGTTAACAACTGACATAATGCATTCTCAAATCAGTAAAGAATAAATTCTAGGGTATCAAACGACTAAAAAAATTGATGAACAAGAGCAGTATTAATTAGAGACTAATAAGAGACCTATTCAATATAAAACAAGATCACAATCACGATATGCGGGTCAACTAAACTAGGTTACGACTCGATAGTTTCTTCCTCCTCAATCGAAATGAAAAACCCATTAAAGAATCATAAAGGATTCAAGGACCGCAAAAAAAGAGAGTAAAGAATAAACCAATCAAGTCAGCAACTAACATAATGCATTCTCAAACAAACCTAGTAAAACAACGTGATCAAATGTTATTTAAGCAAAGTTCGGATCTTGATCACAAAATCACCGCTTTTAGCCAAACCCCACAATAGATCCAAGCCAACGGCGGAAACCTAGATGAAAAAAAGAGCAAAAACAATAAATGAAAAACCCATTAAAGAAAATGAGAGATGAGCAATGGAAGAAAGTACTTAGCTTGAAAGATCGGGAAAGCCGAAAGAAGATTTGAACTTTAGCAACAAAAACAACCGTAGACAAAGAGCTCCTTGTAATGAAATACTGGGGAAGCTTGGCGGCCTCGGAATCCGAGCATGGATTTCACGAACATTAATATAATGCAAATGCAAATTTGCTTCTAATGATTCCCGAGAAAATAACCAAGCGGTGGGTGCATATATTCTTACTTGTTGGAACTTCTTCGGGCTTCTTATCCAACAAAACAAGCACGAACATGAAGATTGAAGATGAAGAAATCATACCGGTGTCCCTGGGTTGTTAGATTTGAAGATGAATATTGAAACCTTGTTGAAGTTTTGTTAGACGACTAGAAGTCTAGATCTGGCCATGAAGTTTTATAAAGTGATGAGAGATTGAGATTTGAGAGGTTGTGGCTTGTGAGGGCTTTGGGGAAGGGGGGGCGGCTGCGTGGATGCAGAAGGATGAGGAATGCTACTGCTAGGGTTAAAAAAAGAGGGCTTTTATAGTGTATTTTTTTTAAACTGAACCGGTTCGGTTCGGTTCGGTTTATTCGGTTTTTTGCTTATAAAACCGAAACCGAACCGAACCGCCCGGTTTTTTTAAAATTTTAATCGGTTTAATCGTTTTTTTTTTTCGGTTCGGTTTTTTTGGTTATTTTTTTTCCAGTTTTCTCGGTTTAATCGGTTTTTCAGTTTTTTTGCTCACCCCTATCGACAACACAATTCGGCAATGAACACTAATTCGCTGCAGACACTATAATTCGACAGTGAACACCAATTCACTGCAAGCAACACAATTCGACAACGAATGTTAATTCGCTGCAAACATCAGAATTCAGTATTGAACGCCTGATTCATTGTAGATAACACAATTCAGCAGCGAACACCTGATTCGCTACAGGCAACACAATTCGGCAACGAATGCTAATTCGTTGTGGACACCAGAATTCGGCAGCGAACACCTAATTCGTTGTCGACAACACAATTCATCAATGAACACCTAATTCGCTGCAGACACTATAATTCAACAGCGAACACCTGATTCACTACAAGCAATACAATTCGATAGCAAATGCTAATTTACTACATACACCAGAATTCAGCAGCAAACACCTGATTCGCTGCAAACAACACAATTCGACAGCGAACACCTGATTCGCTGTAGACAACACAAATCGATAGGAAACATCCACATGCATTTCGGTTCCAAAGACATAGTTTGTTATTAAAATCCTGCAAAATTACATAATTTCAAGCATGAACAACTACATGCAATTCAGTTCCAACACACAGTTTGTTAGTAGAATCCAGCAGAACCACATAATTTCAAGCATGAACATCTACATGCATTTTATCACACAATGCATTCTGGCCAACCCTTCAACTATGGTCTACCCTTTATCAAGTTTTGTCCATTCAATCTATTCATTTTTCTTTGTTAAATGTTCTAGAATTAAGTCTCCATTCAACCCCATTTTCGTCCCTCCTTTTAGTTTAGGTTTCCTTCACAACTGGTGTAAAAATTATGGGCATTCCCTCATGGTTTTTCTTCAACCTTTTGGTTTCAAGGTCATAAATAATAGGAGGAAGGAGGTTACAAGACCCATACCTTTCGAATCTAAGTAGGTTTGCAGAAAGTTTGACAGTATTCCTTCTCTTCTTCTCCTAATTCTCTCCCTTCTTCTTCCTCTCTCGGTTTCTAGCCCCTTTCTCCTTCCCTCTAGGCAGCTGTTCAATCTTCTCTCTAGTTCTCAACTCTCTCTCACATACACATTTAAAGAGGCATTTACTACTGGCTTGGTTTAATTTTTGCTAGGAAGGAGGAAGAGAAGAGAAACGTGCAGCTAAACATGCAACTACTGCAAACAAATTTTTAGGAAGAGGAAGGGTCACCTTCGCCTCCTTGTATTTATACCCCCTCTTAAAGAGCTAGGGTATTTAGGTGTTGGTTTAAGTTTGTTCATGTCCCCACCTTTGGTTATTCCAAGACCGGTTTCTCCCCCCTCTTAACTCCTTAAGGCAAGCTAGTTCGCTCCCTTAACTATCACTTAACATGAGCCGACCTTTTACTTAGATTTCTGTTGGGTATTACAGTCACGAATGACACATAAATTCGTTAGGGCACACAACCACTGTTGACTCAAGAATCATCACCAAAAACTGAAGCGCTGCCGATTCAAAAATTGGCAGCAAAAATTGTCACGGTTGATTCAGAAATCAACAGTGAAAATTGTCTCGCTGCCGATTCAGAAATCGACAGCTAAAAGTTATGTCGCTACCGATTCAGAAATCGGCAGCCAAAAACTATGGTGCTGCCAATTCAAAAATCGGCAGCAACAAAGGAGTCATTTCTTGTTTTACTTTTACACTTCTTTTTTTGTGTTTACACCTATACTATGAAATGATCTTGATTTTTCGTTGACATAAGTTAGCACCATGAATACTTGACAATATTTATAAGTATTGGTGTTACTCAAATAATATAATTAAAGATTACTAATATGATTATGTTAATAATTTAGAATGAGTCATTAATGACAATATTTACAAGCATTAGCATTACTCAAATAATATAATTAAAGATTATTAATATAATCATGTTAATAACTTAAAATTAGCCATTAATTATAATTCATCCGACTAAAATCTCCTTTGTGTATGGTTTTCATTTTAGTAATAGAAAGAGTTTGAACTATACTTATTTGAATACTATTAATGGATCCTTTAATTTTGATAATTAGTTTATCTCTATTAAATATTTACATTAATATCACATATTTTAGATCTTTTTAACTTTGTTTCTCTTATTAATTGTGGTTTTGTATCTTTAACTTTCTTATGAATCGACCCTGGTCTTGCCGGGTTATTTATTACTTTGACACTCCTGCACTTGAAATAATATAATTAAAGATTATTAATATAATCATGTTAATAACTTAAAATTAGCCATTAATTATAATTCATCCGATTAGAATCTTCTTTGTGTGTGGTTTTCATTTTAGTAATAGAAAGAGTTTGAACTATACTTATTTGAAATACTATTAATGGATCCTTTAATTTTGATAATTATTTTATCTCTATTAAATCTTTACATTAATATCACATATTTTAGATCTTTTTAACTTTGTTTCTCTTATTAATTGTGGTTTTGTATCCTTAACCTTCCTATGGATCAACCTTGGTCTTGTCGAGTTATTTACTACTTTGACACTCCTGCAATTGAAAAAATACATCAATTAATTGATCATGTCACTCACACTGATGTTACATTGCCGGTAACAAAAGGAAAGTGTTCCTTTCCTCGTTAAGTGATGACCTCCCTTTGAATGAAATCTTCAAATCTAAAATTTATGTTAGTAATAAATCAAAAATCATCACACATTGTTTCATGTGTTTACACTTAATAATATATCATTTCACTATATTCCACTTAAATTTTAGCGGTTCATGGTTATAGAAACCTTTTCACCTTTTATTTTTGTGTTCTCCTCTTGAGTTTTTTTAGACAACTAATCAAAACAATTAAAAATTCAATTTGTAATGCCTAGCCAAAGATTTTCAAGACACGAAAAATGATAATAAAAATGAATACAAAAGCAAAATAAATACAAAAATGAAAATGACAAAAACAAAAAGGAAGTTAAAAAATTGACTCTATAAAATCCAAACCAATTATATAAACTCAACACCAACTAATAAAACCAACCAATTCAGCAGAATTTATATATCAAGCACTGAATTCAAGGATTGTAAGTTTTAATTTTGTCGTGTAACAAAAACTTGCAATTTCAACTCTTTTTTTTTTAATGTATTGATTCAAGGATAGTGATAAAAACTTTTACTTCTTTTTATACAACTCAATTTCAACTTTTTCTGTTGTAACTCAATGATTGAAAAACAATAAAGATTTTTTTTTATTCTAGTTGCTGCAATACAATTTTTTTTTTTTTTGACAATATCTCTAAACTACATGGCATGCCATATATATAGTAAGCGATACAGACCTGCTCTTTTTCGGTACCTCTTTAAAAAAAATTTCTCTCTCCAAGGAGTTGACATATGTTATTCTACAATCTATAAATCTAAAGTGGTGAATAACACTTAACTTCCACCGGCGGAGTGAGTGATGGGATAACACTTAACTTTCACTCCTCCACAAAGATGAAACCTTTTGAAGTTGTTTACTTCAAAGGGGGTGCAGCATTGATACGAGGGGGGGGGGGAGCATTGATGACATTGATACGTACAGCTTGAGAGGGAGGGGGAGACAAGGGAAATTAAGGAGATTCAATCGATGACATTGAACTTTGATTCCTTTCTTTTTACTCTCGAGGGGGGAGCATTGATATGTACAGCTTGAGAGGGAGGGGGAGACAAGGAAAATTAAGGAGATTCAAGGGGGTGGTAACAAAAACGATATCGTTAAATTTTATGTTTATAGGGTCGTTCATTTTTGTAGACTACTAGTTGTTGGTTTAGCCAGCTATAGAATGAGAACGTTGTTTCATTCTTATTTTTCGAGCTAATTTATAGACATTGATTTTTCAGGACTTTGTGACTTAACTTATAAATTACCAACACATGCTAATTTCTTTTGTACTTTCAGCAAATAATTTTTCCGTATAATAATTACTCAATAAATATCAATCCCAATCGACTTGAATAAATGAATTTCTTCTTGGATAAATATTTACCTTAAATATAATATGAATACTATCAATTCCAAATACAAAATATATTATTTTATGTTGAATAATAAAAGATATTTAAAAACTAAATACCCATGAAAAATATTGAATAAGCTATAAACATCTAAATGTTTTTCACCTTAAATAATAAATAAAATACGAAAATCCATCCCTTGTCATCCCCACATACAAAGGTATGTTTCTAATATGACGCAAAGATTCCTAATGCTTTGGTTTTCAATAAATAAAAAGGTAGATAGATGGAAGTCACACTCAAAAATCCAAATTTCCTTTTTTTAATCTTTCTTATCCTATGAAAATTCAGTACTAATGCTTTGAATGACTCAGAATAAATAGATTTAATCCAATTTATATATCTTCATCATTTCCACATATAACAACAATAAGTAAATTTTCTTGTCATCCACATCACATCATTCAAAATAAATTTAAAACACTCCTAACATCATTAAAATACCAAAACCAAAGACAATTTAATCAAATTTCAAGTTTACCCCAAATATCAAATTATTGCCAACCACTTTAATATTTAAAATTCTATAATTTATATTTAATTTCTTTAGTTTACTCCTAAAAAATGTCATATAAACCATTATTAACCAATAATAAAATAATTTCACATTATCATGCACAATTTCACATAAACCCTAATTTTCCAATTTAGGGATTCTCAATCCCCCAAACAAAAACAATAAGATAAGTGTATTTAATTGTAAAAGAACACATTAACGACACTAATTAACTCAACTTGATAAGCCTCTTGCAATCCTTTTCAAGATTGTCCATTCCTCCCTTCTAATTTTGTAACTTTCTCTTTCTAATTTCCAATTTTCAATCTCTCTCAAAGTATTTTGATAGTTTGATTTGCTTTTTAGTGGGAATTATCTAGTTCACACTCTCCCTACCATTTAATTTGAGAGAAATGAAGGAGAAATAAAAGAAGAAGAAAAAATTTCAAGCCTTATTATTCTTTCTAAGTCATCAACCTCCTTATAAAGAGGAGATGAATATCTTAAATAGAAGGTAATCCTTTATGTAGCTACTCTGGTATCAAATCTGTAAAATTTGCCAATACACCCCGCACTTGTTCAAGACTATCACCGGTATTTTCCTAAATAACATTACTAATTGGCATTAAATCATACATCTTTTGCGCAACCTTTATCTCATTCATTAATTGTGACAATGACAACAAGCTTTTTCCTTCTTTTTTTTTTAGTTTTCTCTGCCATTTCTTTCTTCACGGGTGCTAATAATATACGTTTTTCTTTTATATTAAAGGTGTAGGTATTATTCCTCCCATCATGCATAACACCCCTATCAACTTTCTTGGTCTGCCCAATAAAATATAGCACATATCTATTAACATCATATCATACCAAGCACTATTAAAGTATTTATGCCCAATGGAAAATGAAAAAAAGGCATTGTTTATCAATAATTACCTCAATATCTTTATTTAGTTAAGTTAGTTTATAAGGCTTAAAGTGGCTTTCGATTTTTAGTTGGAATTGCTTCTTCACTGTCTTATATCTACTACTATCTATTATTAGGTTGCATACCTTATCTTTTATAGTGCACATTGAGTGAAAGATATCAGTGCATCGTTAATCTTTACATGAATCACCATTGAGAGTCAACATACTCTTTTAAATGACTAGTTGAGCACAACCATCTTTATACATGATCTTCTCATTGCTATTCAAGTTATCATAAATAAGATTAATCATAAAATCTGCATGTTTCTCTATCAATATATTCTTTCTCAAATGACTCTTAGGTTTGCTACACTTGTTAGTTTGGTGCTCCAATTCATTATATCTATAACACTTATTAGATTGTTATCTATGGATTTTGTCGAGTCAGTTTGGGTGGGGTGGTCATCGCCATTTGATTATTATTGTGCTCTTCTATGTTGTTTTGTTCTTCTTAGAAGTTTATGCTAATAATCCTAGTAGCTTATTGCTTCTCTACCTTCAAAGCTTTCTAATATGTCTTTGAAACTATCTATAAAGATGTAGGCATAACATATCCTAGATGGACTATTGTAACTCATTTAGATACCTCATCATCAACTACTTTTTTGTTTCTGCCAAGTCATTCCTAGCCATTAACTAGTAAAATTTATCATTGTAATTGTTGACTAATTTTTAGCAATCTTGAGTTAGATTACAATTTCATAAAGATTTGAGCTTAATACTTTATTAGTCTAACCTCAAAAGGTTTCTACAAAAGAGTATTTGTATTAGAAAGAATCATAAGTCTAATATGACATATATAATACATCATTTCACTATGTTCCACTCAAATTTTAGCGGTTCATAGTTATAGAAACCTTTTCACCTTTTACTTTTGTGCTCTTCTCTTCACTTTTTTTAGACAACTAATCAAAACAATTAAAAATTCAATTTGTAATGTCTAGCTAAAGATTTTCAAGACACGAAAAACGATAATAAAAAGGAATGCAAAAGCAAAATAAATACAAAAATGAAAATGACAAACACAAAAAGGAAGTTTAAAAATTGACTCTTTTTAATTTATATCTCAAGCACCGAATTCAAGGATTGTAAGTTTTAATTTTGTCGTGTAACAAAAACTTGCAATTTCAACTCTCTCTTTTTTAATATACTGATTCAAGGATAGTGATAAAAACTTTTACTTCTTTTTATATAACTCAATTTCAACTTTTTCTGTTGCAACTCAATGATTGAAAAACAACAAAGATTTTTTTTTTTATTCTAGTTGCTGCTATTCAATTTTTTTTTTTGACAATATCTCTAAACTACATGACATGCCATATATAGTAAGCGATAAAGACCCACTCTTTCTCGGTACCTCTTTAAAAGAATTTTTCTCTCTCTAAGGAGTTGACATATGCTATTCCACAGTCTATAAATCTGAAGTGGTGACTAACACTTAACTTCCCCCGGTGGAGTGAGTGGTGAGATAATACTTAACTTTCACTCCTCCACAAAGATGAAACCATTTGAAGTTGTTTACTTTAAAGGGGGTGGAGCATTGATAGGGGGGGAATTGATGACATTAATATGTACAGCTTGAGAGGGAGGGGGAGACGAGGGATATTAAGGAGATTCAATCGATGACATTGAACTTCGATTCCTTTCTTTTTACTCTTGAGGGGGGAGCATTGATACGTACAGCTTGAGAGGGAGGGGGAGACGAGGGAAATTAAGGAGATTCAAGGGGGTGGTAACAAAAACGATATCGTTTAATTTTATGTTTATAGGGTCATTTATTTTTATAGACTACTAGTCGTTGGTTTAGCCAGCTATAGAATAAAAAAGTTGTTTCATTCTTATTTTTCGAGCTAATTCATAGACATTGATTTTTCAGGATTTTATGACTTAATTTATAAATTATTGATACATGCTAATTTCTTTTCTACTTTCAGCAAATAATTTTTCCATATAATAATTACTCAATAAATATTAATCCCAGTCGACTTGAATAAATGAATTTCTTGGATAAATATTTTACTTAAAATATAATAGATATGACATAAATATTATCAATTTCAAATAAAATCTAACTTTTATATATATTATTTTATGTTGAATAATAAAAGATATTTAAAAAATAAATTCCCATGAAAAATACTGAATAAGCTATAAACATCTAAATGTTTTTCACCTTAAATAATAAATAAAATACGAAAATCTATCGGTGTCATCCCCACATACAAAGGTATGCTTCTAATATGACGCAGCATCCCTAGTGCTTTGGTTTTCAATAAATAAAAAGGTAGATAGATGGAAGTCACACTCAAAAATCCAAAATTCCTTTTTTTAATCTTTCTTATCCTATGAAAATTCAGTACTAATCCTTTGAACTAAAACTATGACTCAGAAGAAAAATAATGAAAATGAAAAATAAATAAATAAAGAAACCAAAAATCTCAACATCTATGCGCTACACACCACTCCTGGCAGGGGTGTTTTTATCACAGAGAAACTTGCAGGCACCAACTAATTCTCTACAACATCTATAATGAATGAAAAATTAACAGAAAATTGTCAAGTAACCGGCCTCAATTGCTTGCTTCAGCTCCCTGTCCTCATTCTCAACTTTTAGGCAGGCTCAACAATTTCCAAGAGCGAAAGAATGCGATCATTGCCCTCAGGCATGCAATCAGCTTCTATAAATGGTCCCTATGTTCTATGCTTTATTGTTTTGTATCTGGATTTTCATTCCTATCAGTGTCAGAATTCTCCATCCGCGACTCACCCTCCCCTGCATGGCTTCTTCGGTGCCTCCGATCCTGAATTGTCCATCCAGAAGACACTTACAGGTTAATATTACGGCTACATCCACTAGCTCAACATGGATGCAAGACAATCTATATATTTCACAGAGCCAAAAAAACAAGATGCAGCAGTGTTTAAAACTTTTCTCAGCAGTCCATATAAAAATTTTAGGAGGAGGCCAAGTAGCCAACGCAGTTTGAATTCTAAATAAGATCTCAGAATCAAACCTGTCTAGGCATAGGATACTCCTCTGATTCAAGCATGCGAACTACTCGACTCATCTTTGGTCTTTTATCCGCATCTGGATCAACACATCTTAAAGCAGTTAGAAGACCCCGTTTAAGGGCACTTGTTGATGGTCGAGTCTCTATCATCGGGTCTACCACCTCTTCTGAGCGCCTTCTTGCAACCATCGTTTTCAACCATTCCACCAGATGTACCTAAAAGAAGAATCATTTCAAGAGAATTGTGAGAGTTGGATCCAGTTTATGTTTTTTACAACAATGAAATCCACATAAACAAGGAGGAGCAAAGAAGACTGCATGATGGAATGAACGGAGCTTCTAATTTACACCCCCAGATTCTTGCCTGCCTCTACATATGCATTGATGACATCACTCAAGAAAAGCGAAGATAATTTCAAGTTCTAGAGATTAAAATATGCCAATTACTGGTCCAAAGCAAGGAGCTTGCTGCTTTTATGTGGATTTGATTACTGTTCTGGAAAGGGAACATTTATTGCATACCTCATTCTCAGGACGACCATGGTCCACTGGATCTCTCCCTGTAATTGCTTCCAAAAGCACGACTCCAAAGCTATAAACATCGCTTTTCTCATTCAAAAGGCCAGAGTTCGCATATTCCGGAGCGACATAACTGAAGAATCATTGATTAGTACCAAAATCTTAGCATATGAAAGTCAAAGAATTAATATAGCGGAAAAGTGAAATGAAAGATTATTTTCTATCAATGGCAGAGGAGCTTTAATAATACAATGAAACTGGCCAACAGAAAATACATGTAGCTGATTGGAAGTACTCACCCAAAGGTACCCATAACTCTAGTAGTAATATGACTTTTTCCAGCACCCAGCAATTTGGCCAGACCAAAATCAGATAACTTAGCATTGAAGTTGTCATCAATCAATATGTTGCTTGATTTTATATCTCGATGCACCACTTTTGGCTCGATGGCCTCATGCAAGTAAGCCAACCTGCAACAAGCAATTGGGAGTGAGAATGATACAGAATGCAACATAAATGCAAACAACTAAAAATAAGGTGAAAATTGCACTTACGCCTTAGCAGTGCCAAGGAGAATTTTCATGCGAGCCTCCCAAGTAAGATACCCATGTTGGCGCATACCTCCATGGAGCCATTGCTCTAAATTGCCATTGTTGACATACTCATATACTAACATCCTGAAATTTATGCAGCAATGAGCAAATGCAAAAGGTAGAAGAAATGAAATGATAAAAGCAAGCACATTCTCGATCATCAGTTTCAAGATATTTATAAGCAGTTTGATGCACTTGAGACTAGACATAACTGGGAAGTCATTCCATATTCTGTAGTTTTTTTACATATGGCAACAAGATAAGAACACAAAACAATATAATAAAGAATTTTTGACTAAAATTGTAAATATAATAAACTAATGCATAAGATAAATGTCATTTATGTAAAATTAATTCATGAAATAAATTTCAATAATCCAAAAGTAATAATACTACATTATGTTTCTAGTAAAACATCAAACTAGAGGCAGTTTCTGTGACATTCAGTATGTTCACTGCAAACTTTCTATAAAGAAACTTTGATAAAGAACATCTATTTTTCTTACCAAATACAGAGAAAACAAGAAAGGATATGATACCTCTGGGTTCCTTCCATGCAATACCCCAAAAGTCGAACTAGGTTTTTATGCCGCACATGACCAATAGCCTCCACTTCAACTCTAAAATCTTTATCAGCTTGTCCTCTGTACAAGAAACATTAAGAGATCATGAATAAACTTCCAATCCTCGAAATAGTCTAGTTAAAATGTTATAGGATTATAAAACAAACTTGTACCACACTTACGGATTGTTAAGGAGCTTCTTAACAGCCACAGGAGTTCCATTAATCAAATGACCCTGATAGACAACTCCGTATCCACCATCACCAATAATGTTGTCCTTGGAAAATCGGTTCGTTGCGACTTGCAGATCTCTGAGGGTAAACCAATGACCCCATCCCAACTGTGAAAATTCAGGCAGGCCAGACATAGGTGAAGGGGCAGTTATAGGATGTGAAGAAGGCTGGTTAGCGGAAGCCACCTTAGTGCCTCCCTCTTCTCCTGATTGAGACCCAACACCATCTTTCTCAACGTGATTTAAGGAGCCTGACTGGCTGCTATCATCACCATTTTCTAGTTGGATCAATACTTTCTCTGATTCTTTGTCACTGAACTTGTCATTAAGGCTGAGGAAACCATCATTATTTGCTGAATTTTGATCAATACCAATCTCTTTAATCTCCTCCGGAACCTTAGGTATTTGGCTGATGGGAAGCATGTTATTTGATCTTCTCGATTTCTTTCTAAAAGATAACCACAGGGAAACAAACAGAACAAATACACAAACCAATCCTAGACAGACCATAATTACTACCCAAAACTCCATGCCAATGTATTCCTTGGTCAGGCTCTTCTTAAGATCAGACGCCATTTTGTTTTGATACTAGTAATCCTGCAAACAAGGTCGAAAGGTAAACAATTTAAATTTAAGCACTACAAATCCCATGCATTCAACAAATTCAAATACGCATCCAGCATTTCACAACTAAAGAACAAGTATATTATACTGCAGAAGTTGCGATCCAATTTTCACATCAACAAACAATAACCAAAAACCCTCCTTTCACATTAAACAGAAATGCCCAAGAAGTTTCACATAAAACCCGCAACTAATAGCCAAAAAAAATATAAAAAAAGCCAAAATATACAAGAAGATGTCATGGCATGTCGGCAGGGAGATAAAAAAAAAAAAAGGAGAAAACAGAACGCCATAAACACAAGCAAATTTCATTATTATTGAAAGTTGCAGCAAAATCATAATTGAAAAGGAAAGAAACACTTCAAAGTTCTTATAGTAATTAAAACGTCTCTATATATGTATATCAAATCACAAACCTGCCTTATCCCCAAACAAATTCCTTGCTGTAGCAGACAATAAAAGGGTTAGCTAAGAAACTCCAAAGCTCTAAACTTTCCTCTTTAAATCCAAACCACAATTGGAAATAAGCCAATTATCATTCACTAAAGCCACCCACATTGCAAAATTCTCTAAAAATAAGAGATTCTTGTAGGGTTTCCAATTCTGGGTGTTGCCTAATGGGTAAGAAGACGAGGAGTTGTCAATGGTAGGTACTGAGGAAGGACATGCTTTACATTATATATTTTTCTTTATTAACATATCTCTCTCTTTATACATGTAATGTGTGTACTGTAATAGAAGCATCAATTTAGAAGCTTGAAAAGCTTTCTTTGCTGTTTTCTTTTTTTTAAGTTATTATTATTTATCTATTGAATTTTTTTAATACGGCCTTCAAGGCGACAATTAATCAGAAACTTAATTAAAGTATTGTTTTAAATAATAGAATCTAATGTGGGTGTTCATATTTGTGTTTTAAAAAGTTGGTTTATGTGACTGTACTTTTGCATTATATTTTGAACGTACGTATTCCATGGTTAATATAAAATTTATTTAGTAATTTCGATATCGGTGATATATATATATATATATATATATATATGTATGTATATATATGTATGTATATATATTCTTTTTTATTTCAATATAAGTAAGATGAAGATATCAATATAAGTAAAATGATTTATAAATTAAAAGTAAAATAATGAAAATTGATAATTCAATTCATTTCCAAATATATGTCAAATAATATAATTAAATTCAATTATATAGTTTAATATTTTATTTTTAAATATAAAAATTGTATTGGGTTATCAATTGAATTCAAATTTGTTTACTGATCGAATTTAATTTAACATGTGATTTAATTGTAAACAGGCTCTTAATTCAGTTTTTAAGATTTATTACCGTACTATACTAAAATAATTAGAAAACTTAATAAAAACATAGTTATCAAACTGATATTTGACTCGGCCAAGGGGCCAGGTTACAGGTTACACGGATCAACCCAGAAAAATTAAAATAAAATATTTAAAATTTTAATATTTTATATGAAAAAGTTAAAAAAACAATTCATGTGAATATAGGCTATATATGTTGTAAATAAAAAAAAATTATCCTATATTGAAAAAATATAATTTTTTTCTTGTGAATATAAAGTATATATACTAAAGGGCTTCGAATCCCACATTGAAAAAATAACTTCTTCTTTTTTTGGAACATAGAGTATATATACTAAACGACTTCAAATCCCACATTGAAAAAATAATTTTTTTTCTTGTGAGCATAGAGTATATATATACTTTCAAATCTTACATTGAAAAGATACTAAGTTATTATTTTAAGTTGAAGTATTTAAACCAAAAAGTTTTTTTATCTCACATTGAAAAAACATAATTTTTTTCTTGTGAATATAGAGTATATATACTAAATGATGTCAAATTCCATATTGAAAAAATAACTTTTTTATTAGGAACATAAAATATATATACTAAAGGGTTTCAAATCCCACATTAAAAATCTGGGTTTCTTTGGGTTTTTACACTGGCCGGTCTTTTGCCTTACTCGGACTGTCCGGCCACCGGGTCAACCGAGTCCCGGGTTGACTCGTTGGGCCGGTCCAGGTTTAATAACCATGAATAAAAGTGAATCTCCTTTATTTTTTTTCAATTCAGCCTCCTTTTTTTTTCATTTCCTTCTTTTTTTTTTTAATTTGATACTTTGTTTTCTCAATTTCATCCTTAAATTTTTTAACAATCATTCAGGTTACCTTTGGACTAACCAAGTTGATTAGATCACATCATGATAACTCTAAAACGGTTTAATTTTAAACTCGGGTTAGGTAAGGAGTCGGGTTGAAAGGTTTTTATTCTATCAATTGCATCCTTTTTTTATCAATTTTATCCTTAAAATTTTTTTACCTATCAGTCAAGTTGTTTTTTGATTAGTCAAGTCAATTATGTTATATTAAGGCAACTTTCACACAGTCTAGTTTAAACTTGGGTTAGGCAAAACATCAGGTTAAGAGTTTTTTGTTAGTTTTATCTTTTTTATTTTCTATTTCATCCTCATAATTTTTTTAACCTATCGGACAGGTTGCCTTTTCTATTTCATCCTCATAACTACAATTCTTTTACAAATATATTTCATCCATACTAACTTACAATTTCTTTCAATCATCACTTGAAATGCTATATATTTATCTTTTCATCACTAGTGACTATAGGTGAAATTAAAACAATAATCTCATTAGGAAATTTCATTTCCCCAAACCAATTCTAAAACATTTACATAATATGACACTTTAAATATTCTCAATTAACATCAATATATGTTAACATGTTTTACCTAGGTGGGTTCTTCTTTTAAACGATATTCATAATATTTTTTTCTCCTTACTATACTACATTATCATTTATTATTATATTCCAATAAATAATCATTTCGATTTAATAAACACATTGCCTGAAAATGTCTTAAGTCCTATATAGAAAAATATATCATATAGCCAACAATATCCACACGGTAGCTTTGGGCATACCACTAGTTCATTTATTTCATCCAATAATCTTTTTCACATAATATTTTCAAATCATTTAACATCCTCCTCATACATTTCCAAATCAACTACACCCATATTTAACATACAAGTGTGTGCACTAAACATGACACTATATATGTTATTAATTAACCATAAAACAAGTACATATTATCCCAAAAGAAAGACTTTAGTATGTATGAACCTTTACATCAACCCTTAAATTAACTCAATAATATCATTACTAACTTCATATATATATATATATATATATATATATATATATATATATATATATCACTTTTATATTTATAACTCACTATACATACAACTAACTATTATATAATTGCATTCATAATAACTTACATTTAGGCAACCTATTATAATCCATAATAATTTTCTTAATCGCCATCCATTCGATCAACTAAATAACAACTCATAACTTAGTCCTATTACCTGGCATACTTTGTCTTCATTCAAAATGATAGACTTCACTATTTTTATTAGTTTTCATTCAAAACAATGAGACTTGTCATTTTCATTAGTCTTCGACCAAAACGGTAGGCTTTACAATTTTCACCAGTCTTTATCTAAAACGGTAGACTTTATCATTTTCATTAGTCTTCATCCAAAACAACAGACTTTACCAGTTTCATTAGTTTTCATCCCAAACGACAGACTTTACCATTTTCATTTTACATTTTTCCTATTTTGGGCGTTTCTTTTCTTTTCTTTTTCTCATTTCTATCTTATTTCGTTATAAATCTCTTACATCATTTCCTAGTTTCCCTTTTTGAAACATAACAACCACACATATAATTTAAATGAATCTGATACAGTAATTTAAAAGGTTAAGGTGCTAAGCACCTCCATAACAACCTGGCTTTTTCAAAGCCAAAATCATTGGACTTATATATATATATATATATATATATAAGTCGTTAGGTTCTGTATGTTTTCACCATATTATTCTATAGATTTATAATTGCATTCCATTTAACAAGTCATAATCTAGGTAAGATAATGAAAATCAACATTTCCATAAAACGGATTCTCAATACACATGCTCATAATACAATATTTTCATACTCATAGGTTTATATTACATCATATTGACATACTTATAAATTCAAATTCATGTTCTAGTCTCGTTATCATCACGAGTTCACACAAGAGTGTTAAACAATAAGTTACACAACTAGTACTTTCGTTTATCCCGACCTCATGTAATTTCACAACATAACATCCTCACAAGAAGAATATCACATATGTATATTCATACACATCACATCTACATGTTAGCACATACACATTCGTGTTCCATTTCAATTTTTCATTACAAGTCTTTACAAAAGGAGTCGGGCAACTAATTGAGTGATTAACCCATTTGTTCATACAGAATTTACATCACCCATAACATGCGAATATACAGTTCTTTTCAAAATGCATGAGTCACGGATTTCTTTACGCACCATGTTGGTATGATGTCCTTGTTACAACACAAGGTAATTTCAAGCATTACAAGCAATTTAAAAACATAGTAAATAAATATCAACGTTATATTTCATTCATAGACCAAAAGAACATAATTCTTTCATTTCTCCTTACTTATGTAAATACCACCCTTAATAATTCATCAATTACAGTGGCTAATTACAATACTCAATCTCGGTCATCCGTCTTGAATACCGTTAATCGAACTAATGTTATTCTCCGTTTAAAGCATAACAATCATAATTCTTTTATATACTTGGTATATACAAAACATAGTACACATGAACGCATCAATTCTTGAAATTAACTTATAACTCTAAAATCCGGCTATCCCCTTAGAACACCATTAGCCGAAGCCAGTCGTTCATTCATCCTGGTCATCCACTTAGGATGCCATTAGCCAAAGCTAATCATTTATCCACCCCGGTCATCCACTTTGGATGTCATTAGCCAAAGCTAATTATTTATTCACCTCGGTCATCCACTTAGGATATCATTAGCCGAAGCTAATCATGTATATCATTTATTCACCCCGATCATCCACTTAGGATGCTATTAACTGAAGTTAATCATTTATATCATTTATTCATCCTAATCATCCCATAAAGATGCCATTAGCCGAAGCTAATCATTTGTTCATCTCGGTCATCTACTTAGGATGCCATTAGCCGAAGCTAATCATTTATTCATCCTAATCATCCTCTTAGGATACCATTAGCTATAACTAATCATTTGTTCATCTCAGGCATCCACTTAGGATCCCATTAGCCGAAGTTAACCATTAACCAATCAAATGTTCCATAGGTGGTTTATGAAATCACTATAATGTTATAATATATCCATTGTAATGCTCATTCAAACGATTTATAACAATTTGACATTCACTATAACATAATAGTAGACCCTTCGTAATACTCGTGCATATGTTCCATAATAGTTTAGTGTTAAGTATAACACAATAATAGATCCCTTGTAATACTCAAATAAGCATTCCATAACAATTTAGCATTTTGCATAACACAACATTAAATCATTCGCAATACTCATACAAACATTCGTGACAATTAACATTTAGTATAATACAATGATAGATCCTTCGTAATACTTATACGACTATTCGTGATAGTTAATATTTAGTATAATACAACAATAGATCCTTCGTAATACTCATACAAATATTCGTAACAATTTAGCATTTTGTATAACACAACAATAGCTCCTTCGCAATATTCATATAAACATTCATGACAATTTACATTTAGTATAATACAACGATAGATCCTTCGTAATACTTATACAACTATTTGTGATAGTTAATGTTCAGTACAATACAACAATAGATCCTTCGTAATACTCATATGATCATTCATATGACAGTTTAGCAATCCATATAACACAACAATAGATCCTTCGTAATAAATTTACTTCAGAAACTCATGCTACGCTAGAAAAGGGTGGAAATCACCTACTTGTTCCTCATGTGGGGTGTTCCTGCCTGGTCGAATGTCCAATCACGATTGCACCACCTAACACATCAATGGTCATAAAGCAACACATCTGTATTATGAAATCACATGATTCATCACCAAAAACTAAACCCAACCAGCCTGCATGCCCTCTTCCTTGAGAGTTGAGTGAAAAGTGAGTTAGGTGAGGAAGAGAAGAACAAAAACAAGAGAGAATGAAGAGCCTAGAGGGCCGGTTGGACAACTAGTGAGGGAAGGAATAAACCACACATAAAAAGAATAATAGACCATCAAATCCCTTTCTAAAGCTGTTAAAAATCATGAGGTATGAACCCGAACCCTTCTCCCCCTGTTCTTGTGACTTTGAGACTAAAAAGAAGAAGAAAACCCCAAGTAAATGGCCTAAGATCCTTACACCAGCTGCTAAGAAAAACTAGACTAGGGAGAGGACAAAAATGGGGCTGAATAGGGGATATATTTTTAGAAATATCAACAAAAACAAATGAATGAACTTGAACACATAAATTGGAAGAAGAACCGGTCAGGTTGAAGGGATGAACATGTAATTGTGTGATGAAATTCATGACAATGACCTTGTTGAACAACTAAGAACATATTCAAACTAAAATAGAATGTATGTTGATGATTAATGCCTTGATTTTTCACATATGATTGATGAATTTACATGAAATGTGTAAAGAAATGATGAAATGCATTGAGTGTGATTCTACTAGATTTCTAGGAACATTTTATATGCTGGAACTCAGATTTATGTTGATGTTCATGCTTGAATTTTGTTATGAGATTGACGAGTTTACATGAGAATGGTTCAAGTAAATAAAAATATGTTGTGGCATGATTTTTATGATTATACTTGTGATGAAAATGAAATAGAACCTTTGTGTTGTAGAATTATTATTAGTTGTGTTGATACATTGCCATGATACAAATATGGATGTAAGAATGTTTGGTAGTAGCAATGTTAGGTGCTTGTATTAAAAGTGATGATTTTGGAAAAACCTTGGTAGATGAATATACGAAGATGTTTTTGTGTTGTTTGATAATATATGATGAATTGAGTGTGGTTCGACGAGGTTCTATGTCCAAATAGGTTAGAAACGTTGGTAGGGGGAAAGCCTAGTATAAGCCTTATGCTTAGCCGAAAGAAAGAACTAGAACCATAAACAACTCCATCATTGCTGTCGATTTTTGAATCGAATAAGACATGGATTGCGATGATGAATTATGAGTCAGTTGTAAACCATATGCGATGATGATTTCAGCGTCGGCTATGAAACTGTGTTGCGTTAATGATTTCTAAGTCGGCAGTAACTTAGTTTTCATCAACGATTTATGAGTCAGCCTTAAACCATATGCACTGATGATTTCAGTGTCAGCTATGAAATTGTATGCGTTGATGACTTTTGAGTCGGTAGTGACTCAGTTTTCGTCAATGATTTCTGAGCCAGTCATAAACCATATGCGCTGACAATTTCAGCATTAGCTGTGAAACTGTGCTGCGTTGACGACTTCTGAGTCAGCAGTGACTCAATTTTCATTAATGATTTATAAGTTGGCCTTAAACCATATGCGCTGACAATTTTAGCATTAGCTGTGAAACTGTGCTACGTTGACGACTTCTGAGTCAATAGTGACTCAGTTTTCGTCAGTGATTTCCGAGTCAGTCATAAACCATATGCGTTGACGATTTCGCTTCATTTGTGAAACTGTGATGCGTTAATGATTTCTGAGCAGGCAGAGACTCGGTTTTTATCAATGATTTCTAAGTCAGCCGTATACCATATGCACTGACGATTTCAACATCTGCTATGAAACTGTGTTGCATTGACGATTTCTGAGTCGGTAGTGACTCAGTTTTCATCAACGATTTTGAGTCAGCGGTAAACCATATGCAATGATGATTTCAGAGTCAGCTGTGAAATTGTGTTGCGTTGATGATTTCTGAGTAGGCAGAGACTTAGTTTTCGTCAATGATTTCTGAGTCAGCCTTAAACCATATGCGCTGACGATTTCAACGTTAGCTGTGAAACTGTGCTGCATTGACGACTTCTGAGTCAATAGTGACTCATTTATCATCAATGATTTCTGAGTCAGCCGTAAATCATATGCGTTGACGATTTCAGCGTTCACTGTGAAATTGTGTTGCGTTGATGATTTATGAGTCAATAGTGACTTAATTTTTTTCAATGATTTCTGAGTCAATCATAAACCAAATGCACTGATGATTTCAGCGTCCGCTGTATTGACAATTTCTAAGTCAGTAGCGACTCAGTTTTCTTCAACGATTTCTGAGTCAGCAGTAAACCATATGCAATAATGATTTCAGAGTAAGCTATGAAACTGTGCTGCGTTGATGATTTTTGAGTTGGTAGCAACTCAATTATTGTCAATGATTTCTGAGTCATCGTAAACCATATGCGTTGATGATTTCAGAGTCAGTTGTGAAACCGTGTTGCGTTGATGATTTCAGCGTCAGTTGCTGACTTAGTTTTTGTCAATGATTTCTAAGTCAATCGTAAACTATATGCACTGATGATTTCAGCGTCAGCTGTGAAACTATGTTGCATTGACAATTTCTAAGTCGGTAGCGACTCAGTTTTCATCCATATGTGCTGACGATTTCGTAGGTCAGTCACCATGAAACAATGTTTGCGTTGATGATTTCGAGTTGGCAAGAACTCGCTGCAACCATATACATTAACAATTTCTGAGTCAGCTGTGAAATTGTGCTGCGTTGATGATTTCTGAGTTGGCAGCAACTTAGTTTTCATCAATAATTTCTGAGTCAGCCTTAAACCATATATGCTAACGATTTTAGTGTTAGCTGTGAAACTGTCTTTGCGTTGATGATTTCCGACTTCGGAAGCGACTCGCCTAAATCAATGATTTCTGAGTCAACCGTAAACCATATGAGTTGATGATTTCAGTGTCAGCTGTAAAACTATGTGCATTGAGAATTTCTGAGTCGGTCGTAAACCATATGCACTAACTATTTCAGCGTCAGTTGTGAAACTGTGTTGCATTGATAATTTTTGAGTCGGTAGCAACTTAGTTTTCATCAATGATTTGTGAGACAACCGTAAACCATATGTGCTGATGATTTCTAAGTCAGCTGTGAAACTGTTCTGTGTTGATGATTCCTTAGTTGGCAGCAACTTAGTTTTCATCAACGATTTTTGAGTCAGCCGTAAACCATATGCGTTAATGATTTCAACGTCAGCTGTGAAACAGTGTTGCGTTGATGATTTCTGAGTCGGTAGTGACTTAGTTTTCATCAACGATTTCTGAGTCAACCATAAACCATATGCGCTAACGATTTCAGCGTCAGCTGTGAAACTGTGTTGCGTTGACAATTTCTAAGTCAGTTGTGACTCAGTTTTCATCAACGATTTCTGAGTCAGCTGTAAACCATATGCGCTGATGATTTCAGAATCAGTTGTGAAACTGTGCTACATTGATGATTTCTGAGTTAGCAGCAACTCATTTTTTGTGAACCATTTATGAGTCAACCGTAAATCATATGTGCTGATGATTTTAGCGTCAGCTGTGAAATGGTGTTGTGTTGATGATTTCTAAGTTGGTAATAACTCAATTTTTCATCAACGATCTCTGAGTCAATCGTAAATCATATGCGCTGATGATTTCAGCGTCAGCTGTGAAACTATGTTGCGTTGCCGATTTTTGAGTCGGCAACGACTCAATTTTCATCAACGATATCTAAGTCAGCAGTAGCCTATATACACTGGTGATTTTTGCCAAGTACGATGTAACCGGCGAGTCAGTTTTCACTACCGAATTATGTGGCACTTGCGAGTCAGTTTTCGCTGATGAATTTGCAACATCAGCGAGTTAGTTTTTGCTCACGAATTTGCATCACCAGCGAACCTTTTCGCTGACAATTCTGTGTTTCAGTGAATCAATTCTCTAACGAATCTGTGTCACCAACGAATAAGCTTTCGCTAATGATTTTATACAGCAAACTTACATATTAGAATTGGTTCAATGACTATAATGTGTATTCTTGAAATATATATGGTGACGAGTGTGTGAATACCGAATGCAAATGTACTTATTTGTGACCATTGACATGTTAGGTGGTGCGACCGTGATCGGACCTTCGACAAGACAAGGACACCCCACGGGAGGAACGGTTAGGTGGTTTCCACCTTCCTCTTACATAATGCTAATTTATGAAATGTTTTATTACGAATGACATAATATCGCGTTAGTATGAATACCGGGTCATCTAGGAATTGTTTGTTTTGAGTTTGATGATTAGTTTCGGCTAATAACATCCTAAGCGGGTTGTGATAGATGATTAGCTTTGGTTAATGGCACTCGAAGCGGATGGCCAGGTTGTGATTGATGATTAACTTCGGCTAATGACGTCCTAAATGGATGGCCGGTTATGTTTGAAGATTAGCTTCGGCTAATAGCGTCTGTAGTAGATGGCCAGATTTGAAAGTTATAAGTTAGTTTCAAGAATTGATGCACTCATGTGTATTATGTTATGTATATACCAAGTATATGAAAGAACTGTGATTGTTATGCTTTAAATAGAAAGTAACGATAGTGTTTTTCTTTAACTATTTATTTCCTTATCATTATTTTTTTATAATTCTTGTAAATATTTGTACTGCAATAGGGACGTCACACCAACGAAGTGCCTAGGAACCCCATCTCACAGGATCCTACTTTTGCAAAGAACCATGCAGTCACATTTTAGATCACGATGTATTTTGTATGAACAAAATGTATTAAATGTTTAATTGTTATTCGATACTTTTGTTTAAACTTATAATGACTATTATTAGTATAGGAATGCAAACTTATGACTATATACATATAATATAATATAGCCTTGTAATCATGCAAATTTGTTGTTTTGTGTATGTGTATAACTACTTTTTATGAAAGGTTGATTGATGTTATTACATATGGATTGTGCCTCTTTAATGAGTTGAATCGGTTTATCAATTCCCAGAATGATATTGTGATGAACAAAAAAAAAATTATTTGGCTTTGAAAAAGCCAGGTTATTACAAAAGTAATGTGAAGAAGCTCTCAAGTAGAAGATGAGACTTGAAAAATAGAGTTATAGATTAAATGGAAGTATCTATACCTATTTTCTAAAAGAAGGTAATTATTGATTTTGCAAATAAAATCTTAAAAAAAAGGAGAATGGGAGAATTGTAAACTTTGTGTTAAGTAGCATAATTCTAAATAAAAAAAAATTAAGAGAAAAAAATTTATGACTAAGAGTTAAAATTCCTAGTTAATTGGTGTAAGAACTTGGATGAAATAAAAATTACATTTGAACGTGAAAAGTAATGGAAATAGGATATTTGACAGAGATAAGATGTAGGACAATTGAGGAGAGATATTCCTATAAATAAAACAAAATTTCCTCTTCTATTTTTAAGAGAACCTGACAATATTGAAGAAGAAGGAAGCTCGAAAATTATTTTCTTCTCCTTTATTTTCTTCTCCTTTATTTTCTCCATATTCTCTCAAATCATATGGCTATGCCAAGTTAACTACTTGTAATTGTTTCATGACTCGAGTTATAAATTTAATAGTTAATTTAAGTTAACCGATATCAATCAAATATAGAGTTATATCTTTGTTTTAATCCTTCATCTTTTTGTTTTAATTTTTTAACAATTTATAGTTTCACAATTAAGCCTCATCAAGTTAGGCAAAAGTTAAAACAACAACAAGCTAAAAATTTTTTTGAAAGCTATATTAGGTTTTGAATAAGATAATCAAGTCATATTGGAGTTAGCTTGGTCAAACAAGCCATTCTGAACTAGCTCTAATATAATTGAATTTAAAACTCAGGTTATGCAAAGGACCATAATAGAGGGAAAAGCTAGATAAATAAAAAATAAATGAATTGAATTTGAAACTCAGATCATGCAAAGGACCACAATAGAAGTCAAAGCTAGATAAATAAAAAATAAATGAATTGTGCTAACAACTTTTTTTTATTTCAATTTAGTTTTTATTTCTTTTTTTTTAAAAAAAATTGACTTATAATTAAATAAAAATATTAAATAATAAGAAGCATTGTAACAATTTTTTTTTATGTATGTATCCATAGCTTAGAATCTCGATCCAATATTTATTGTTTCTTTGTAATGTTTATTAATAAATGATAATTAATTAATTTCATTAAACAAATTAACCAAGCTTTTAATTCTTGTTCCAGTTTTTTTTTTTTTACAATTGAATCAATTTTTTTTTAAAAAAATTGAATCAACTTTTAGTGAATAACAAGCTGGATTAAAGCAATTAGTATGTGTTTGGCTTTGATACGTGGTTGGGTTTTTTTAAAGATACAACTCTCAAGTACAAACCACAAACCACATCTTACAAAAACAAAAAATACATGCTTTATATATATAAAAAAAAACACACACGGTAACACCTTCAAGCAACAAAATAAAGACTTATTTATCCGAAAAAAAAAAAGAACTCGCATTCAAGAAAATGAACGAAAAAAGCAGCCAACCCAAGATATCGAATTCCATAAATACCCTCTTAATTTCAAAAAAAAAAAAAAAACCCGTTTCACCCATGAATATGAATAATTGTCAAATCTAATTCAACTGGACTGGAAAATACATACCAACCCCATGCATACCCTACTAAAAATGGTATCCAAATCAACAGCAATAATTATATTAAGGAGAGCTATGGTTCCTAAGATACCATCTGCATAACTATATGACGACAACGACGAATGCACATGCTACAAGTGTAGTTACAATAAATTGCCCCCCGCTTTGCTACTCAATTACCCAAAAAGAAACAAACGAAGAATGAAAGCATCTTCTCCAAGACTGGCTTCTTTGCCTCCTGTTTTTCTCTTGAAATAAGTTCTGTTGTATCTTCGGGCTCAAAAATCATACAGTGTGATCGCTACTTGCTAAGCTGTGTACGACCAATGTACGACAATCTTGATGATGGAATTAGAGGTGCTTCTTCATCAACATTCATATCAGAGGAAGAAATATTTCCCCCGCCACCTCCTCCATTGTTATCACTGCTGTTATTAGGTGTGAATGTATCAGATGGCTTCTCCAATTTCCAATCCTATGACAAAATAATTGTTTTTTAACCAGGCAGTAACCTTCCCAATATTTCTGAATCTTTCAGAAAGAAACTAATGGATGGAAGTAAAACAGTCATTAAGAGATTAATTTATAAACTATGATGTATCTTTTAACAATGTATTCATCAAATTCTTTTACCACTTTTTTCCACTGATATTGGCAGTCATTTATCACTCGCATGAAAGAAATAAAAAACGTTGTATTGAAAAGCAAGTCTTATGATACCAAGGGCTATTAAGAAGATTAACCTTTGCTATTCTATCCGAAATGTTTTCAGGGACCTGAGATGCACGGACATCCTTAACCTTCAAGTAGTTGTACATAACAACACCACAAAGTGCTGCACAAAAGAAGAAAAGGAAATATTTAAAATAACCACACAAAATCTCTAAGTATGGGTAAATGATGAAGTAACAATAAAAATCTTCCACATTTGTATGAGTAGAGAAATACCAATTGCATAACCGATTATATTCAGCCCAGTTATTGTAGACTCTGGGAATATAATGGTGGAAAGGGCTATGAGTATCCAGTCTTTTAGCACACCAGCAACTCGGATGGTGACTGCCCCAGTTCTACCAATTACTAAGAATATAGAGAAGTTCAAGGCTAACGCACAAAGAGCATTGGAAAAGAAGATCCAAAAGTTGAACTGAATCTGTGAAACTTCCATCCCAGGCTTCTCCAGTACATACCAAGGAGCACACAGAAAAACAAAACTGCAAACAAAATACTATTCCTACATGAGCAGCTGAGCCCTAATACAACAATCAATCTAATTTCATTACCAATCATAGAAACTATCGGGGAACACTTCATCCACAAGTACATGCACCCAGACAGCAGTCTCAGTGTTTAACAGTAGATTGAGATAACAGCTAGGCAGATCATGATACTTTTGCATTAGATACCATATCTAATTATCTATGCATTATGACAGGGTTTTTTTAAAACAAATTTTACAATTATGGGAAGAAACTTAAAAGTGGAATTTCAATCACCATTAAATCATATCAACAAAACCTAATTGTGATTCTAAATGGAGTTTCAGGATATATGTAGTTGATGCCAAATTGTCAATTATGCTATAAAACTTGACAAGCATAAAACACTCAAAACAATATAGAGAGGAGAGACTGACTATTTTGCAATTTTGAGTAATATCATAACATCATATGAAATCATTTTCTTTGAAATAAAAAAAAAATCTTGAAGCATTTATATACAGTACCTGCATGGAGCTATGTAATATAAGCTGGTGATTGGATTTAGGGTCAAGCCCTTCTTCTGTAGAAGAACTTGAGTTAAAACCAGCCTAAGAGCTTCTGCAAAGATGCCCGTGACCTGGTAAAGTGTGCCAACTACATTAAAATGAATTTCCCCATATGAAGAGATGACAACTCCAACACTGACGAGCAACATGTTTAAGAACACGTCACACCTTGCTTTGTCAGTGCCACACATAACAGCCATGATAAATGTTGCCACAGGCACTGTAAAATCCATACCCATCCAATATAAGGAGCCAAGCAGCTTTGCTTAAAGAGCATTATTATAGAATTGAAAAAACAACATTTGTACTTTTCACAGACATACTTAGAGCTTTGAGCATCTGGATGAAGGCTACTGAGATGTACAAGTAAGCTGTGTTGCCAAACCTGTTAAGACAAGGAATTGAAAACAGCAAAACAGTCACTCCCTCAAGAAAGTCAACATGATTCATAAGAGTTTGGAATTTTCTGCACGTATGGAACACGAAGCATTTAATTTCTAGAACAGAAATATATAATAAATTGTCCAGCAGAAAATCTAACTCAATTATAAGTTATCGACAAAAAAAGAAGAAGAAGAGCGTAACCCTGAATAGAAAGGCTAGGTTCTACCATATAAATGAGGCATAAAACCCAGTGCAATAGCATACATGTAAGCAAATGACAGTGGTCAACAACAAAATCAAGCTGCAAATTCAAAACATTAAGCGCCTAAGAAAAGCCCTGCTTGGTACAATAAAACTTCTGCCAATGGGAAACAGCATATTGAAAGTACCATTCAAAAGCCCACCCAGGAAAATAATCTGTGTGCTAGGACATGGATATATAGGAATCCAAATTTTCCAAATCACTCATGTTATGCTCTTCTAGACAGGAGTTTGGGTCAAATGCAAAAACAAAACATAATTAAGGAAAGGAAGGCCCCTTCCTCAATTGTGCTCGGAAAACAGCTTAAGCTGGGACAAGGTTACAAATTGCAGACTAAGCTCAAGAGATAAGCCATGGCCATAAATACCTGAACCACAAAACTGCTATAAAACTTGCACAAGAGCCTAGTGCAGATCATCTTGCCAAACCATACTTTGCCTACTTAATATATGATAAATCTCAGTAGTATTCCAGCAGCGATCCAGGTCTGATGACAACATAAATCTTTTGATGAATTTCTTTTTCCAAAGGCTGGCATAAGAATATATAACATGCCAGATTTCTCGTTTCACATATTATTGTCATACAGTTTCTATGAGCCAAATTAACTCATATCTCACCAGAACAGCGTTTTCACATTTAAGTTCTTACCAAAGACTTGCTGCAAAGAAGGCACTTATTGGCACAACACAGGTTATGTATCTGCAAAATTATTAAAAAAAAAAACAATCAGAAAAGTGACAATGGACAAACAGAATGAAAACAAAGTTATATCACTTACATTTCCAAAGTCATTTTGACTGGAGATACAACCTGCATGTCCAGAAAAGAAGGAGAAATTAATTCCAGTACTCAGAGATTAAAAGAAGGCAACGAATTGCAGAAGTACAGAGCTTTCAATAAAGTATTTTGCTTGACCCAGTGTATGATCACACTTTTTGGAGAAACATGAAGAAAGTTACCATACATTTGCAACATAGGTTATAGAGCAACAGCTCAAAATTCAATATATGAGCTCCACATACATGTTGAAATGTATAGCTAAATGGATACAAGAATACATAAAGAATAAACCTAATCCTAGGCTATTTTAGTTTGTTCTTCAAAGAAAGTTCATTGTATAAAGGACCTGCCAAGGGATTCACTGAATGATGGGAATTGAAATGAGAAGTTTTCACCTCTTTTTTTTCTGGTCGGAATGAATGAATGAGCTAAAACAAATGAATATGATACTCTTTATCATAGATTTTATGTCTTGATCACTGAGAAACTCTAGCACTAACATTCTTCACATTTTCCAAAGATAAATTCAAAACATTGTTTAAAGAATCTATAACATTCTAAGATAGAGAAATGATAACTTAAGAGCTCAAACAAGAGGTACATGCACAGTCTTCTATTCAGCCATATGAAATAAGGTCTTGTTCATTCCTGTGAATTAAAACCATGTCATCCACAACTTAATTGACTGTTTTGTGATTCCCATTATAGCCATCTGGGCTCCAAAAGCACAGGGAATCAAATTATGTAGGAAGTCATTACCTTAAATACACGAATAAGGCAAAAGGCTACAGCCCCTGAAAACCCCATATGAATCATCGTAAGTGTAATGGGAAATGGAAAGTCGAAATATTTTGGTGAGAGCACCCACTGCAATAAAATTCATTGAATCATACTTCAATTAATAGTTCACTTCAAAAGATAAACATAGAATTACAGCTTAAGTTTCAAGTAAACCATATAAAACATGATGCTGCATAAATGAAAATGGCATTAACCACCAAGTAAACATGTATATATGTCCAAAAAAGGATTTATTTACCGTAGAGAACCAAAAGTGGGTCACCTCTACAAGTGCTAGGAACTGGCTTAAACTAGGCATAACTTCAGAGTTTACACCCTGGTGGAAGAATTGAATAACTGGGACACTGAAGCAATCCTTACCAGATTGGTCCCGAGGAGATTAAGAATTGAGTTTAATTCCCAAGGGAAAGTTCATAGAAGGCAAGAAAATGCTATAGAAAATTAAAAGAAAACACTGGATGCCTGTCAACTACATGAGCAGGCAGCCATAGTGACTACCAAACAGTTAGAAAATGCGTGAATATACACAATCAGGCTTCTTTGGGTGCGAGTATCAGCTCATTTCTTTATGAATTCAATGTCAAAGACCAGATGTTGGCTGATGAACAAAAGGATGTGGTGGCTAACTAACTGCAATTTCGGGGTTCAAATATAAAAGAAAAGACAGCATCAAAATAATACAGTAACGATGTGGCAAACTGCAATAATATCCTAGGCTGATACACTTGCATAATAATAATAATAAGGAAGATGGTGATGGTGATGGAGGTTACCTTGTTGTACAAAATGACTCCAGACGAAAGCAAAATGTAAATCAAAAGGTAGAGATAAGTCAACACCAACGGCTTATTCACAATCATGTTTGCCTTTTTTGTGCTTTGCTTCCTTACGCCAAAAGCAAGAGAAGAAAACCCACTTATTCCTTTTCCTCTTCCTCTCTACCTCTGTATGTAAATTTTTATTACTTCTCTGGTTTCCTCCACATCATCTAAATCCATTTCAACTCATTCATATGTAAGAAAATTAAAAAAAAAATAAAACAAACCTCCTGCACAAGGAAAAAAAAAGTGAGTTAGGATGACCTAATCGAACTAAATTTATCTAAGATAGCAAAATAATCAAAATTGAAAACAAAACCCTAGATCACCAACAAAAACAAACAAACAAACAAACAATGTAGGGAATAAGAAATTCAAATCGAGCAAAATGAAATTGAAAGGGTCTCCCTTCAATTATTTACCAAATGCGAGACAGAGAGAAGGGTAGAGTCCGATCCGATCAATGGAAATGAAGGGTAACTAACAGGAATCACCGACAGCTAGTGATTGGAAAGACAGAACGAAACCAAGGGGGAGGGGAGGGGAGGGGAGGGGAGGGGGTCGAAATGGTAATAAATGAATGGGTGAGTGATGAGACACTACAAACTGTTAGTCTGCTACTTCTCCTGATGATATCGATTGATGAATGAATGAATCACACAAGTTTGTTTTCTTCGTTTCACAGGAGAAGGAAAAAAGAAATTGATTGATTGATGTAGGAGCTTAAGTGCACGTGTGGCATTGAGGCTGCGGCAGAGGGTGACAGTCAGCCACAAATATTAGCACGTTTGGTTAAATTAAGTTTTGTTTGGATGGAATCCATTTAAATTATGACTGTTATCATATTTTAACAAAAGCAAAATTTCTATGCTTCTGCTTCATTTGTTCAATGTTCACGTGAATTAATTCAAGTGGAGCGTCTTCACTGTTTATGAACAGTGGATACGCATGATCCATATAGGTTTTACCCCAATTAAATGTATTGGACTGGATCCGACCAGTAAAATAAAAAAAAATCTAACAAAATTTCTTAGCTATTGTGTTTTATTTAAAAAACTAATATTTAATATTATTTAATGACACTATATAATTCTATTAGAAAAAAATTCCATGATGAAATAGCATTTGTAAAATTCAATTACAATCTTAATTTTATCCCGATATTTTACCTGATATCGTTACACACTCAGGAAGCCATGTAAAACATTCTTAACCAAATACATTAAAATACTTTTTGTTCAACCTCAATTTCAACCATAGTTTTAACGAAACATATATTTTTCCGAACCAACTTCAACTAAAAATAATTTTTATAAAATAACTTTTTTCAAAATATAGCTACAAAAGCTACTATAATACTAAATACACTCAAATTCATACAATGCAATCACGATTTGTTTTAGAGGATTCTATTTTAAGTATATGATAATGAAATATTTTAAAAAAATATTAAAATTTTAATTTTAACAAGAAAAACTTTTTAGTTAAAACTTGTGTGTGTGTACATGTTTATTTTATTAATAGCATAGTTTTTTTGAATAAAAATGTATAATGATTTGAAAAACAAAATTTAATTAAATTTATGTTTGATCAGTAAAAAAAATTAATTAATTTTTTTAATAATAATTTTATATAAAAATAATAAAAAAATATTTTATTTCAATAAATATTCATTAGTAATTATATATATGTATGTATGTATGTATGTATGTATGTGTGTATGTATGTGTGTATGTGTGTATGTGTGTGAGAGAGATTAAAAACTATCATTAAAAATTTTATTTTTTAAAGTATAACATTATATATTTAATTTTAAATTATTATAATTAGTATTTTATTTTAAAATTTCAAAACGTCAAAATTTTAAATAAAAAAAAGAAAGGAATAAGAAAATCAAGCAAAGGCACGCCTGATTTTTTATTAAAAAAAATACATGGTAATGTGAAATTGAAGGCTAAGAATTTTAGAACCCACATGAAAAAAAAAAACAAGTCCAAGAAAGCTAAAACTAAATTTGGTTGATAAAAGCTCGACACAATGATTACTTAAATTGAGGAACCAAAACTATTGGAATAAAACCTCCACCCAACAATTATAGAGAATCGCGAACGAAAAGTATAAGGAAGAATACCACAAAGACAATTGATTTTTTATAAGTTTATGACAGTTTAATGAGAAACCAATAAGTATGAGCAATCCTCACACAAAAAAACAAAATATTATTTTGAAATCAAATTTTATAAAAAAAAACTAAATACAAGATAAATAATTCTATTTATAATATGTAAAAATATTTTAAAGAAGTAAAATATGAGACCCAAATATATTGGTCTTATCAGAAATTATAAGGTAAAGAACTGATTGTGGTTAGGGAAGGAAGTAGCACTCTTAGCGCACCTATAAACACACACAAAAAAATGAAAGTCCAAAGAACCCCACCATCGCTGCCAAATTTTGAATTGAAAGTGACAGTTTTCGCTGTTAATTTCTAGATTCAGCGAAATGGCTAATTTTCGCTGTTGATTTACGCATCGCGCTACGCGAGCTTTCATTGTCGACTTCTGCATCGGTAGCGACACAGTTTTCTTTTTGCTGCTGATTTTTGAATCGGCAGCAACTCAGTCTAATTGAAAGTTTAGTAAACAATCAGGTTGTCTTAAGGAGCTAAGAGGGAGGGGTAAAATCGGTTTTAGACGGACCAAAATAGGGACAAGAACACATCTAAACCAACCCCAAATACCCCACCTCATTTAATGTGAAGTATAAATGCAAGGAGAGAGAGAAGGTGACACTTCCTCTTTCCAAAGTCTGGCAGCAGCATGTGCATGTCCAACTGCATGCTTCTGTTCTCTTCCTCCTTCCCAACAAAAACTTAAACCAAAACCAGCAAAGAGTACCTCTTTGAACGTATGAGAGAAAGAGAGAGTTGAGATCTTGAGTGAAGGCTGCACAACTGCTTAGAGGGAAGGGAAAAGGGGTTGGAATGGATGGGAAGAAACTGACAAAAGAAAGAGAACCGAGAGACAAAGAAGGAGAAGGGGAACCGGGAGCAGGAGAGAAGGAATTTTACCAAACTGTCTAGATAAACTTAGATTCAAAAGGTGGTGTGGTCGGGATCGGACCATCGTCAGGACAAGGACCACCCGCAGGTGGAGCAGGTAGGTAACTTTCACCTTTGTTTTTCATAACATTGATTTATGAAATACTCTATCATGAATGTTACTTATTGTTTTAGTACAAATACCAAACCACCAAATGAGTAAATGTTGAAAAATCATTGATTAGCTCCGACTAATGACATTCGAATGGATGACCAGGACAAATGATTGGTTAGCTCTGGCTTTGACTTATGCCATCCAAATGGATGACCAGGGCAAATGATTGATTAGCTTCGACTAATGACATCCGAATGGATAGTCGGGACAAATGGTATTAGCTTCAGCTAATGACATCTAAAGTGGATGGCTGGGATGAGTGAACTGTTAACCTCGGCTAATGATGCCTTAAGAGGATAGCTGAATTTAAGATCATGGCTGGTTGCAAGAATTGATGCATTTATATGTACTATAAGTCATGCATACCAAGTACATAAAGGAATTATGAATGTTATGCTTCAAACATGGGATAATGTTAATGCTTCATTAAACTGCCATACTGCTTATTATTATTATTAAGTAATCACATTCTTATAAATGTTTTGTACTGCAGTAGGGACGTCACACCAACGAGTTGCCTAGAAAAATCAATACATAGGAACCTACTTTTACAAGGAACCATGTAGTTGCATTTTAAATCATGATGTATTTTGTATGAACAAAATGTTCTGAATGTATAACTATCATTAGATGCTTTTGTTTCAATCCGTGATGACTACTAGTAGAATAGAAATGCAAAGTCATGTCCATTTAAGTTTATTTTAATGCAAACTTATGATTAGGTAATCATAATATTATATGTATATGTAAGTTTTACTTTTAAACATGATGTAAATTGATGTTGATGTATGGATTGCATCTCGAGAATGAGAGGAAACAGGTTCATCGAAATCCAATGTGATGTTATGTCAAGTATGTATATATATATAAAAAATACTGTTGTTTTGGCTTGAAAAGCCGAGTTGTTACAGTTGGTATCAAAGCACTTGGTCTGGATCCTGAGGATCATGGATAATTGTGTTGTTGTGGTAAATTTCAGGATGATGCACACTCGACAAGGAACACAAACTGAGCTGCCCTCCTTAGAAAGGAGGAGTGAGGGCCAAGGTGCCCAAGGCTGGCAAGATGAAGATCCCTTGGATGATACAACATCTCATGCTTTGGTAATACCACCCGAAACCTTGCAAGAAGGAGCCGCGGTAGCGGGGGAAGGCCGAAGGCCTAAACAAATAGAGGGAGTACCCTAGTTGCAGCCGAGCAGCAAGAAAGATCAAAGGCACAACCGTTGACTATTCCAACTGGTGTGCCTCCATAGTATGTAGACGCGAGACTCCTTGTACAAATAGTGAAAGCAGTGATGGAAGGCATGACTGGCTTGGCAACACAAACAACTCCTGCCATGCAGATTCCACAGACAATCCCTATGAATGGCACGACCACGGACAACATGGTGCTACTGATGCGACTAGTCAAAAGTATGAAGGAAATGGGTTACGAATCGTATATGGGGGAACAAGATGCATAGATAGCCGAGAGATGGATTGAGAAAGTAGAGAAGACTATGATTCAGATAAACATACCTGAGGGTTTGAGGGTAAATTGTGCAACCCAGTTTTTGTTCGATAAGGCCATGACATGGTGGGAAACAGTTCAGCTAAGGCATGCAACCGAGACACTAACTTAGAGTGACGTCAAAACAAAGTTTGAGAATTAGTTTTATTCCAGGTACCATCGCAAGATGAAGGAATAAGAGTTCTTGGCGCTAAGACAGGGTGATATGTCAGTACTGGAGTACAAAAAAAGGTTCCATGATCTCTCATTTTATGGTTTAAATCTGTGAGGGAGTTGATTGAGGCTGCACAAGCTCTGGAGGCTTGTATTGGAGAAATTCAACAGGTACATCAGAGTATAGGCAAAAAGAGAGATAAGGATTACTTCAGCAGCAAACCACTACTTTTGAAGAAAGGAAAAAGTGGAGTGTTTGAATAATACAAGAAAAAGAAGAGTTTGATGGTACCACCCCACCAACAGTCAAGTGGAAAAGTGATGGCTGGGTAGTCGCACTCGAGGGAAAACTCTTCAATTGGGACCAGTGACCGCAAGGATGTTGACTATCCTTCTTGTGTAAAATGTGGACAAAAACACCTTGGGGACTGCTTAGTCTCCCTAGGGCGATGCTTTGTATACAGAGGAGAAGGTCATAGGTGGAGAAACTGGTAGTATTTGGGGCAAGGGTGTCATTACTGTGGCGGAAGAGGTCATTATAAGAAGGACTGCCCCAACAAAAACACTGGACGGGTACAGAGCTATAGGCAGCCAAGTCAGAGCCATTAACAGTCAGTCACTATGAATAGGCCGGTGACAGGTACGCTACTAATGAGTAATTTTAGTGTGCATGTGTTGTTTGATATGGGTGCCACCCACTTATTCATTTCCAAGAGAATTGTAACTAAATTGAGAAAGGGAGTAGAAGTAGTAGAAGTAGTAGAGAAAGGGTTTGTAATTGGGTCTCCAATGGAAAACATGATTGAAACAAATATTGTATATGTAGGTATAGGGGTTAGTCTATCTGGGTATGAAACATAAGTAGACTTGATTCCCTTGGAGTGCATGATTTTGACATAATTATAGGCATGAATTGGTTGAGTAAATACAAGGCCCTAATAGATTGTTATGCTAAACCTGTTACATTCCAAACACTTGAGGGTGAGAGGATGATTTTTGAAGGAGAGAGAATTCTCAAACCGATCACCATAGTATCGGTTGTAACAACTCAGAAACTTTTGAGAAAGGGAATATAAGATACCTTACATACATCTTAAACTCTAATGATGAAGGTCCATGATTGAGGATATTCCTGTGGTGAAGGAATTCCTGGACGTGTTCCTTGAAGAACTACCGGGATTACCTCTAGAGCGAGAGGTAGAAGTGTCTATAGATACTTTCCCTAGAGTCTCACCTATAGCCTAACAACCATACTAAATGACTCCAGCAGAACTACACGAGTTAAAGACTTAACTATAGGAATTGTTAGACAAAGGCTTTATACGGTCTAGTAATTCTCCTTGAGGAGTGCTGGTCCTATTTGTAAGAATGAAAGATGGAACCTATAGACTTTGTATTGATTATCGATAGTTGAACAAAATAACGATGAAAAATAAGTATTCATTACCTTGGATAGATGATTTATTTGATCAATTAAAGGGAGCGAGGGTATTTTCGAAGATAGATCTAAGATCAAGGTACTATCAGATGAAGATTAAAGAAGCAAATGTAGCAAAGACCACATTCAGAACCTATTATGGACATTATGAGTTTTTGGTGCTACCGTTCTGGTTAACGAATGCCCCAACCCTCTTCATGGACTTAATGAATTAGGTTTTCCAACCATACCTTGATAAGTTTGTGGTGGTATTTATTGATGATATACTAGTGTACTCGAATTCCTTCTAGGAGCATGAAGAACACTTGAGGTAGACCTTACAAACCTTATGAGATCACTAGGTGTATGTAAAATTGAGTAAATGTGAATTTTGGCTATAGAGAGTGAAATTTCTAGGACACGTCATTTCAGCTGAAGGTGTTCTCGTAGACCCCCAAAAAGTCGAAGCAGTTTTGAAATGGGAAAGACTGACTTCGGTCACTGAAATACGTAGTTTCCTAAGACTTGCAAGATACTACTGGAGATTTATCGAAGGGTTTTCCCTGATTGCAACCCCTTTGACCTAGCTAACTAGGAAGAATAAGAAATAGGTGTGGTCAGAAGAATATGAGGAAAGCTTCCAAGAATTGAAAAGGAGGCTCACCATCGCTCTAGTGTTAACACTTCCCTCAGGGACCGAGGGTTTTGTAGTCTATAATGATGCCTCAGGGAAGGGATTGGGGTGTGTTTTGATGTAACATGGGAAGATGATTGCCTATGCATCGAGGTAGTAAAAGACTCATGAGGTGAACTACCCGGTGCATGACCTGAAGTTGGTTGTTGTAGTATTTGCCTTGAGGATATAGAGACACTACTTGTATAAGTCTCGAACCTAAATTTTTACTGATCATAAAAGCCTAAAGTATCTAATGTCGCAAAAGGAGTTGAATATGCGAAAAGATGGTGGATAGAGCTCATTAAAGATTATGACTGCACCATAGAATACCACCTGGGGAAAGCAAACGTGGTGGCAAATGTCTTCAGTCGAAAAATTAAAGGCGCCTAAGTAAGCCAACGGTGGGAAAGGATCGGCAATTAACAGAATTGAAAAGGTGCAAAATTGGGCATTAATGCAGAAGATGGGTTAGTAGCCCAATTATTGGTGCGACCAACGTATCGGGAATAGATACTATAAGCCCAATTCCGTGACAATGAAGGGTCCACGATTAGGAAGAACTTGGAGGTTAGGGTAGAAATGCTATTTCAGATAGCGAATGATGGATCATTGATGATGGGATAATGGTTGTACGTGTCTAATGACGAAACAGTCACACATATGGTTCTATGAGAAGCACATGAGTCCAAGTTCTCTATACATCCTAGCAGTATTAAGATGTATCGAGACCTGAAACACCTCTATTGGTGGCCTAATATGAAAAGGGAAATAACTAAGCATGTGTCTAAGTGCGGGATATGTCAACAAGTCAAGGTTGAACATAAAAAGCCCGCGAGACCATTATAACCATTACAAATTCCAGAATGGAAGTGGGAGATGATCACCATGGATTTTATGTCGTGATTTCCCAAAAGTGAGGAAAGGAAATGATGCGATGTGGGTCATCGTAGATCAATTGATGAAATCTGCACTATTCTTGCCTATAAAGATGATCGACTCGGTAGACAAGCTTGCCAAGATCTACATAAACAAGGTGGTACGACCCCATAGGATTCCAGTGTCTATTGTATTGGATCGAGATCTTAGGTTCAACTCTCAACTTTGGCCGAGCATACAACATGTCTTGGGGACAAGATTAGACATGAGCACTGTGTTTCACCCTCAAACTGATAGCCAATCGAAAAGAGTCATCCAAGTCTTGGAAGACATATTATGGGCATGTGTGCTAGAATTTGAAGGAAACTAGGAGGAACACATAGCATTGGTGGAGTTCACATATAACAATAGTTACCAAGCCACAATAGGGATGGCCCCTTATGAAGCCTTATATGGTAGGAGGTGCAGGACTCCTTTATGTTGGGAGGAAGTTGGGGATTGGAAGTTGTATGGTGTGGAGTTGGTTCAAGTCACGACAGAGAAAGTGGGAACCATCAAGGATCGCATCAAAGCCGCATATAATAGACAAAAAAAGTATGTTGATATGAGGAGGACACCTCTCGAGTTCAGTGCGGGGGACCAGGTGTTCCTGAAAGTAGCCCCATGGAAGAACATGTTAAGATTTAGATTGAAAGGGGAGTTAACTCCCCGCTTCATCGGACCCTTCAAAATCTTGCAGTTAATGGGGCCAGTAGCCTACAAAGTAGACTTGCCTCCACAGTTAGTTAAGGTCTATGATGTGTTCAATGTCTCATTGTTAAGAAAGGCTGATGTGGACCCCACCTGGATCCTACCTAAAGTTCCAGTAGAAGTCAAGGAAGACTTAATGCTTGAATTGAGGCCCAAAAAAACACTAGATTGGGAAGTGAAGGAGCTACGAAACAAAAGGATCCTCATCATCAGAATTTTATGGCGAAATGCTAAAATAGAAGAGGAAACTTGGGAGAGGGAGTTTGAAATGAGGTACCCTAATTTATTTGAGCTACTAGGTATGGATTATGAAATCTTAAATTTCGAGGATGAAAGTCATGTTAAGGGAGGGAGAATGTAAACACAAAAAAAATTAAAAAAATGAAAATCCAAATAACTTCTGGATCGGCAGCTACGCAGTTTTCGTTGTCGACTTCTACATCGACAGCGATAGTTTTTGCTGCTGATTTTTAAATCGATAGCAACTCAATCTAATTGAAAGTTTAGGAAACAATCAGGTTGTCTTAAGGAGCTAAGAGGGAGGGGTAAAACCAGTTTTAGACAGACCAAAATAGGGACAAGAACACATCTAAACCAACCCCAAACACCCCACCTCATTTAATGTGAAGTATAAATGCAAGGAGAGAGAGAAGGTGACACTTCCTCTTTCCAAAGTCTGGCAGCAGCATGTGCATGTCCAGCTGTATGCTTCTGTTCTCTTCCTCCTTCCCAACAAAAACTTAAACCAAAACCAGCAAAGAGTACCTCTTTGAACGTATGAGAGAAAGAAAGAGTTGAGATCTTGAGTGAAGGCTGCACAACTGCTTAGAGGGAAGGGAAAAGGGGTTGGAATGGGTGGGAAGAAACTGATAGAAGAAAGAGAACCATGAGAGAAAGAAGGAAAATGAGAACTGGAAGAAGAAGAGAAGGAATTCTACCAAACTATCCAGATAAACTTAGATTTGAAAGGTGGTGCGGCTGGGATCGGACCATCGTCAGGACAAAGACCACCCACAAGTGGAGCAGGTAGGTGACTTTCACCTTCCTTTTTCATAATATTGATTTATGAAATACTCTATCATGAATGTTCTGTATTGTGTTAGTACAAATACCAAACTGCCAAATAAGTAAATGTTGAAAAATGATTGATTAGCTCCGGTTAATGGCATCCGAATGGATGGCCGGGATAAATGGTTGATTAGCTTCAATTAATGGCATTTGAATGGATGGCCGAGACAAATTGTTGATTGGCTTCGACTAATGGCATTCGTTGATTAGCTTAGGCTAATGAAATTCGAATGGATGACTGGGACAAATGGTTGATTAGCTTCGGCTAATGGCATCCAAAGTGAATGGCCGGGATGAGTGAATAGTTAACCTTAGCTAATGATGCCTTAAGAGGATAGCTAGATTTAAGATCATGGCTGATTGCAAGAATGGATGCATTTATATGTACTATAAGTCGTGCATGACAAGTATATAAAGGAACTACGAATGTTAAGCTTCAAACATGGGATAATGTTAATGCTTCATTAAACTGCTAGACTGCTTATTATTATTAAGTAATCGCATTCTTATAAATGTTTTGTACTGCAACAGGGATGTCACACCAACGAGGTGCCTAGAAAACCAATACCCAGGAACCTACTTTTGCAAGGAACCATGTAGTTGCATTTTAAATCACGATATATTTTGTATGAACAAAATGTCTTGAATGTATAACTATCATTAGATGCTTTTGTTTCAATCCATGATGACTATTAGTAGGATAAAAATGCAAACTCATGTCCATGTATGCTTATTTTAATGCAAACTTGTGATTAGGCAATCATAATATTATGTGTATATGTAAGTTTTACTTTTAAACATGATGTAAATTGATGTTGATGTATGGATTGCATCTCGATAATGAAAGGAAACAAGTTCATTGAAATCCAATGTGATGTTATGTCAAGTATGTATAAAAAAATAAAAAAATACCGTTGTTTTGGCTTGAAAAGCCAGGTTGTTATAGCACCATACCTGAGATAAGCTGCATTGTGTGGTCTTCATGTGGTTTAAAGGTTTTGATGAGTTTCTAAATGATGGTCAGTATATGGCTAAAAAACTTTTACTCTTATGAATAAAACTGACATTTTGAATTTATTATAGGCTCGTATGTCTAGATAAGTTCTTATAAATAAAATCCACATACGTGCCCTAACAGGGTTCAACTATCATGGAAGGTGAAAGGGTTTTCCACAACTCATGTACTCTAATGAAAAATACTTTCAATTAGAATTGGTGCATATTCAGAATAATTTTAAGAATTTTCTAACCAACTTCTAGTATTTAAATACCAACATACTTGGAGATTTAACATTTATGCTAGAATATTGACCAATAAATCTCATGAATTAAAATTTGTATGGGGGTAGTGAATTATTGATCAAGTTCTCATGAATTTAATAAATTAGTTATTAATTCCAAAAATACATGAAAAAATATTTTTTTAAGTATATAAAAAAGTGCTAAAACTTACCATATATTTTTATTTTTTACAAAATATAATTTTTTATTTTTATTTTTTGAGAGATTTGGTTGTATACACACTAAATAAAACACATTTTTTTATATTTTTGAAATGAGAAGATATTTTTTATTTTTTTGATTTTTTTTTGAAATTTCAGTCAAAAGTGGGTATTTTAATACTAGACCCGTATTTTACAGTGTAAGTATATTGTCCTGATATAAAAGTGTTTGAAAAAGGTGTAAGGAACTAACAAATAAAAAAATTTAGAATTTACTTGGGTCTATTTGGCAAAACCCATTTTTATTAAAAAACAAAACGATTAAAATAGGTCTAAGGGTGCGCTTGTCAAACAATTCCTTAGGCCAAAACCTTTCTACAAAAATATTAGCAAACCAAATAAGCCTTTACCAAGTGACCCAATTTTGACCCGATCGAGTAGACTTGAAAACATTGATTCAACCATGACCCGAACCAAAAACCAAGGTTCAACAAAAAACTAAACCAAAATAGAGATTTAAATCAAAATAAAATCAAAACTAAAAAAAACACAAAAACTATAAAACTTTCTTACAAAAACATATCAAACACTAAGAAAAACGAAGAACATTCAAATTCAAACCTAGCAACATAAACATCAAACTAGACTAGATTTCAAGTAATAAAGGCAAGATTTTGTTTGCAATCAAGTATAGATCAAGAATCAAGGGTCCATTTGCTTCGATTATTATTAAATCAACATGATTTTTTTGAAAGAAGGTTTCGGTCCAAAACCAAACCCTAAGATTAAAACACTTAAAAACGTGTTATTGATTCAAGGACAACATAGATTATTGACTAATGATGATGTACAAACATTTAGAAACCAAAATAAACTTAAAAAGCAACCTTAAACTTGTTTAATACATACATTCATATTGCCAGGTTAATTTTTGGGTTTGGCAATAATTCATGTTTAAGAAATTGTTCAGATGAATATGAAGAACATAAAACCAGGTTGCCTAGAAAACATGGATTATTGCCAAACCCAAAAATTAACCTTCTAGGTCTCTAAACTTTTAATTTTTGGTCCATATAAACCACATTGTTAATAACAAACATGTTTGAATTAGAAACAACATGTAACGTCCCGATTACTGGGACAACACCCCAATTGTAATATAGAAAAAACAAAGTAAATTCTTTTTTTTTTTAATTCATGCAAAGGTCCACCAAAATTTCTATTAAAATTTCGGTAGAGTCTCCCCTATACAGGGAAGTCCTAAGTTATCGACAAACAACTTGTTTCACTTTTATTAACCATTATCCAATTATGACCCAATCATCTCAGGTCTCAATTCCAACAACTCACATCAATGTAACTACAATATAAATGAAGTATTAGATGACACTAAATAAGTAAACAAATATACATGTAAAATATAAATACATAAAAATATAATTTAAGTTTATACATTCAATTTGAAAGATATTATTACAAATCAAGTCATGACAGTTTCTTAAGATACAAAATACATAAGCATTCATTTAAAACTAGATAACAAAAGGATAGAAAGATCTAAAAATCACTCATGTCGTGAGTATGACAAACCTAAACAAAATATAACATTAGATAATAAATATCATGGAAAACAATATTAACATTGGTAATTAAGCAATTTATTCAAGATTAACATACATTCATATTTCTTTATGATTCCCCACTTGGTCCTTTTAGGATTTCTTTCTCATGAATTCAATAACATTTTTCATTATACTCTTAATTTCTAAGCAATATCATATGTTAATACCAAAAGACAATTCCTTAAAGAAAGTGTCAATACCAATTTATTAGTATCACTAACTATCCTTTACTAAATAGCTAATCAATCTTTTTCTTCCCAAAAACCTTGGGATTGTAATGTCAATACTAATGAATTTCATTAATATCATTAGTCTCCCTTACTAGGACCAACTAATCAAGTTTATCGTGACTGCCGATATCAATGTAACCCATTGATGTCATTAACTATTACTAACCTGAAATAGTCGATCAAGTCCCAATAATACTTTGAAATATCCTCGGAAATGTCAATGTCAAGGATCCTTGACATCATTAGCCTTCATACCAGGAATAGTTAATCAAGTTTCAAGGAAATGCTGATATCGATGTAGCCCATCAATATCATTAACTATTCTTAACCCAAAATAGTTAATCAAGTTCAATATCCCCCCATGTCTCGGAGTGATCATGATGATGTTAGTAAACCCTACTAACATCATTAGCCTCTCGTACTCGAGACCAACTAATCCAATCTAGAAAATGCTGATATTAATGGAACCCATTGATATCATTAACTAATCATAACTAGAATAATTAATCAAGTTTGTTTCAATTTCTCACCCGTTTCATTAGATGTTTCTATTTTTGGCAACATTTATAAATATAATCCAAAAATTAAACAAACTTTCATAATTATGTATATTTAATAAGGATATAGGTGTAAGACATCTACTCATAATTTAATTCCTTCATCATTGATGGTTTATATTCATTGTTTATTTTCTTCATTACTAATAATTCTTGTTCGCTATTTACTTCCTTAATTATTGATATTTTGATAATAAAGCATCAACTTCACTGAATTCATAATCACCAATCTTACAATGACTTGGTATTAACACCTAACCTTAGTTGCCCTCTTTTGGAAACTAAGTATCCAACCATATCGTTTCCTTAGTTACTCTTCATAGTAACTAAGTATCAAAATCACAATCTGACTTTAACCTCCTTACCAGGGTTGCCAAGCCTTATTCCTATTGCGATTTTAGTTATGACACTAAGTATCTTCATAATAGAGCTTTAGTCATCAACACTATAGTGATAATTTTCTCTCACTTCTCCTTCCAATTTTAATTTAACAATTTTTTACCATCAACCAAAAACTTTGTAACAAATCATGCATATCGTATATCCATCTAGTTTCGTTGTGCACAATATATCCATATTCAAGTAAAAAACTTGTCATAACTAGCAATTCATAATTATATATATCCTAGCATTAATTTGATGTGAATTGAAAAGAAGAGGTGTGATACACCTACTTGCTTCTTTAACTGTTCGAGTTTCTCCAACTACAATCAACCTTGTTCTAGGTGCCTCTCTTATTTGGAATTAAGAGATACCATTAGTAACCTCTCGTAAGTTGACCATAACAAGCATTCTCATACCATTCCAATTTCATCCACATAAATCCATTTCTATGTATTAATTTTGTTTCCTGATTGTTTTCCTTCAACTGGTTTATTACACTTTCTAGATCAGATTTTTTTATATTCAAAAGCACTGCTTACTATTTTAATTATAAGTAAAGTTATAAACTTCAGTTTTCAGCATGACTTAACCCTTTAGAAAGCTAAGATACAAATCTACAATGTTGCTTAAGGGTGGAAGACCCAGTTCTGTTATGAACACATTCAAAATTACCCATCACCGCATGTCATCAGTTATGTCCAATAAGATTTGGTTCGACTCCTTGACAGTTTTTAATCCATATCTAAAGTTATAGAATTTCAAATTAAGCAATTTTAGTTTTTTAGAAAGCTAACATGTAAACACAAAATAAAAAAGTAAAGCTGAAATGACTCCATAATCACTGCTAATTTCTGAATTGGCAGCGACACAGTTTTTGTATGCCGATTTTTGAATGCTGCCACAGTTATTGGTTGTTGATTTCTGAATTGGCAATGACGCAGTTATTGGCTGCCAATTTCTGAATCGGCAGCGACCTAGTTTTTGGCTATCGTTGATTTTTGAATCAATAGCGACGTAATTATTAGCTGTCAATTTCTAAATTGGTAGCGACACTGTAAAACCTAACAAAAAAATTAGTGTTGGACAAGCCTATCATAGGGGAGAATGGGAATAGAAACCAGCCTAGGGATAACCCAAAAGGGGGATAAGGACAACCTTGGCCCAACATCCAAACGCCCCCTTTGCATTTAAGAGGGGTATAAATGCAGCAAAGAGAGAGAAAGGGGCACTCTTGGGGCACTCTTTCCAAAACGGGTTGCATGCTCTTGCCTTCTTCCTCTCCCTAAAAATCTATCTATAATAGCTGCATACCTAGTTGCATGCACCATCTTCGAATGCTGGAGAAGAAGGGTGACCAAAGGAAAGACAAAAGTGGTCAAAGCCATGGAAAGAGAATGAGTCTAGACCTTTTCCCCATAACCGGTTAGCAGCTGTGACTGCAACAACAACCATCCTTTCCAAGAAAAAAGACCCACCTACACCAGATGTATGTCCCATGCCTTAAGTGTTTGAAGAAGAAGAGAGCTATGGAGTTACGTTGATGACTGAAACCATGAGAAGAGAGGGAGTGTGAAAGACCCGCTATACAACAAAGATGGAAGAGAAGGAAAAATCGAGATTGAGGAAAGAATCATGTCACCAAAACCTTCTCTAATGTTGTTAAAAACATGAGGTAAGAGAAGCATTCTTCCTTGGTTGGTTGTTGCCTCATGATTTCAGAACAAGGAGGGGATGAAAACCCCAAAGTAGAAGGTTTAGTGTTCATGCACTCATAGTTTTAGAAATAATTAAATGGAAGATCTAAGTGGAATGATGAATATAAGAACTTATGTGCAGACTCTTACCAAAGAAATCTAAGTGAGCATGAGTGATTTTGAGGGTGTAAACCTAAGAAGAGGACCAGCCAAGTTGGTGAACTAAGGCAAAATTTGTATTGATATTAATGTCTGGATTTCCAATGAATGATTGTTGAACTTGAATGAAATGTGGAATGAGATAAAGAAATGCAAAAATTATGATCTTGTTGAACTTTTAAGGACATACTTGAACTAAAACAGAATGTATGATGGCGTTATTATCTAGATTCTTGCATGTATGATAGAAGAACTTGTGTTAGAAAGGGTTATGTACAAAATTATGCAGTCATTGGGACCTTAGACCCTGCTGAAACCAAAACTGGAACTATGTTGGTGTTAATGACATAAATTTTTGCTTGTGTTTGATGAAATTGTATAATAATATGTTAAGATGATGTTATGTGTAGAGTTATGCTGTCTACACTAAATTAGTTTGCTGCTGAATTGTGTGTTCTGCAACGAATTAGTTTCGTTGTCGAATTGTGTTGCTTACAGTGAATTAGTTTCACTGCCGAGGGTGTTGTCTGCAGCAAATTAGTTTCGCTGCTGATTTGGAGTGTTTGCAGCGAATTAGTTTCCCTGCTGATTTGTGTTGCCTGCAGTGAACCAATTTCGCTGTCGAATTGTGTTGTATGCAGTGAATTGGTTTCGTTGCCAAATTAAATGGTTTGCAACGAATTAGGTTTCGTTGCTGAATTGTGTTATATGCAGCAAATTCATTTTCATTGCCGAATTGTGTGTTTGCAGCGAATCATTTTTCGATGCTGAATCGTGGTGTCTACAGCGAATCAACATTCACTACCAAAATTGTGTTGTCTACATCGAATCTGTGTTTGCTGCCGAGATTGCATATCTATAGCGAATCAGCATTCACTGCCCTAAGCGTTCACTGCCAAAAGTACATGTTCTGCTGCAAATATGTGATTCGCTGCTGAAATTGAGTTGTTTGCAGCGAATCAACGTTCGTTGTCGAAATTGAGTTGTTTGCAACGAATTTGTGATTCGTTGCTGAAATTGAGCTCTTTGTAGTGGATTAGCATTCGCTGCTGAAAGTGTGGTAGCTGTAGCGAATTTGTGATTCGTTCTTTGAAATTGAGTTGTCACAAAGGCAGTGGCCTGTAAGATCACACCTATGCAGTCTCGATTTTTATAGGGTGGGAGTATTGATAATAGGAAAATTCATAGATTAGCATGGGAAACAGTGGCGAAAGCAAAAGACAGGGGTGAACTTGGTGTTGGGACTATATCGACAAAAAATTAAGCTCTCCTCTTCAAGTGGATTTTGAAATTGGAAAGCAATGACAAAGCTAGTTAGGCAGATTTTATTAAGGAAAAATACAATCTAAAGTTCATAAATGGGGTGCCCCAATTCAAGAAAAAACTCTCAGGGATTTGGCGAGGTATTTGCTCTACCATTACCAGTAAGGATCTTGATAGCACTCTTATTCGTGTTGGCTATACACTTAAAATGGGTAATGGTAACCATGTAAACTTTTGGTCAGATACTTGGTTGACTGACTTCTATTCAGCTAACTCTTATCCTACTCTCTTCCGTCTGTCCTCCTCCAAAGCAGGGATTGTTAGCCAGATGGGATACTAGATAAAGGATACTTGGTATTGGAATCTGAAATGGATAAGACCCCTTAGTACTAGTAAGAATCTATTGTTTCAAAGGTTATTGTCTGATCTTAATCTTGCAGTTATTCATCGATTAAAAGAAGACAAGTTGATTTGGGAATAAAGGAAGGATGGAGGCTATACTATAAACTCTTGCATGCTTACCCTTGAAAGGATCAAGTTTGCTAGAATTAAAACTTATGTTATAGATGTCTGGAAATCTATTTGCCCTCTAAAAACAAAAATGACTTTATGGCTAGCCTTAAATGAAGGCCTTTGTACAAGAGCCTTCCTGGTTAAGAGACACATCCTGAGCCCTCAAGATGATTGTTGCCCTTTATGTGAGCATCATTCTGAAATTATCTCCCACATCCTCATACATTGCTTAGTGGTCTGGAAACTATGGAATAAAATTGTAGCTTAGAGAGGTCTGAGCTGGGTAATGCCATATGCCCTTGACGACCTTCAATGTTAATGGCTAGGTCTTTTGTAGGAAAATCATTGTATGTTTGAAAGATCTATTTGCGGGGCTTTATGTTTAGCATTGTTTGGACTTTATGGAATGTTAGGAACATTTTGATAGTTGAGGAAAAGCAACCAATTTGGGAAGATGTCCTATGGCATTTGTCCTGCTTTGCAGCCGGTTGGATCAGAAATCTGAATTCTTCATTTTGGTATACAGGTGCTGGTTTGTATAGGAATCATGAATGTATTTCAGCTTAGTCCACTTAAGTTCTGATTTCGTTGGGTTTTATGTTGTTGCTCCATTAGTAGGGCTGTTTGTTTCCTTATTTTTCTTCCTTGTAATTAGGCTAATGCCTAGGCTATAACCTATGTAGCTAAAGTTCTGCTCTATTTTTTCAGGTTTTCTCTTTTTATTCTATATATATTCTCGATTTCAGTAAAAAAAAAAAACAAGATTTGGTTCATACCTTACTGTTTTTAGTAGTTTTAGGAAGGAATTTAACATGTTTTCTCCTTCCATGGCTCCTATTTTTCTGCTTCTTCTTCCTCTCTGGTATTGGTTTTCCTTCCCTCCTTCTCTAGTTGTACTAGCCGACTTGTTACACACCCTCTTTTGTCATGGTTTCAGCCATTTTCAGCACTCATTAACCCCCCTTTCCTCTCTAGGGTTCAAGAAGGATGCATGCAGTTGGATTGGGGGTCTTTTTTTTTGGGAAAGAGGGAAGGGGTTTGTTGCATGCAGCTAGTCAGATTTTGGGGAAGAGCAAGGGTCACCCTCTCTCTCTCTCTCCCCCCCCCCTTACATTTATACCCCCTTTAAATGAGGTGGGGTATTTGAGGTATGTTTAGAAGTGTTTTTATCCCCATTTTGGTTATTCCAAGACTAGTTTTCCCCCCTTCTTAACTCCTTAAGGCAGGTCGACTTGCTCCCCTAAACTATCACTTAGCATGAGCCAACCTTTTTACTTAGATTTATGTTGGGCATTACAAGTATGAATGGCACATGAATTTGTCAGCGCACATAACCCCCTGTAGACTCATGAATCATCAACATAAATATGTTGTTGTCGATTTAGAAATTAGCAATGGAAACTTGTTGCTACTGATTCAGAAATCGGCAGCCAAAAGATATGATGCTACTGATTCAGAAATCAACAATGACAGTGGAGTCATTTATGGTTTTACTTTAACCCTTTTTTTTGTGCTTACATGGCCATCCATCTTGGATGCCATTAACCCAAAACTAATCACAAAATCAAACCCGTCATTTCTACGGATACCATTAGCTAAAGCCAACCATCATAATCAACTCGGCCATCCATCTCAGATGCCATTAGCCAAAGCTAATCATCATACTTATAACTCGGTCATCCATCTTAGATGCCATTAGTCGAAGCTAGTCATCGATATCAACTCGACCATGTATCTTGGATGCCATTAGCCGAAGCTAATCATCAATCATAGCCTAGCCATCCATCTTGGATACCCTTAGACGAAGCTAATCAATATTTTTTAATCGGTTTAATATTCATCAACAACTCAATCTACATTTCATAGTTAGTTTAATATTCATCAACAACCCAATCAATATTTCACAATCAGTTTAATATTCATCAACAACTCAAATTCATCAATGACTCAATCAATATTTCATAACTGGTTTAACATTTATCATCAACTCAATCAACATTTCATAATCGGTTTCACATTCATCACAACGCAATAATATATCATCCTCAAATAAGTTATTTAGAACATTAACGTTATACAAGAAAAAGGTGGAAACCACCTAGCTGTTCCATCTATGGGGTGTCCTTGTCCTAACAAAGGTCCGATCCCAGTTGCACCACCTAAAACATCGATGGCCACAAATCAGAACATTTGTATTTAGTAATTGCACAACTCTTCACCATGCATCAAGCATACACAAGTTCATATTCAAGTGTTCCACATATTACAACCACATAATACAATCATTTTAATCATTGGACTCATTCAAATACGTAACTCTGTTGCAGAAGTTAGTGAAAGCTGGTTCACTAGTGACACAGATTCATTAGCAGACTGATTCGATGAAACACATAATCGTTAGTGAATTGATTCACTGGCGACATCGGAATTCAATAGCGAAAACCAATTCATTGTAGACACCACAATTCGACAGCGAAACTGATTCGCTACAGACATACAATTCGGCAATGAAACTGATTTGCTGCGGACAACATAATTTGGCAACGAACACTGATTTGCTACGGACAACACAATTCAACAATGCATATGGTTTTTAGTGAATGTAGAAATTGATAATGAAAACCGAGTCATTGCCGACTCAGAAATAATCAACGCAATTCCTGTCGTTGTCGATTCAGAAATCAGCAGTGGCGATGGAATCATTTCTTGTTTCATTACTTCCTTTTGGCCAAGTGTAAAGCTTACGCTAGGCTTCCCTCTACCCATGCTTCTCACCTGAGGTGGACATAGGACTCACCAAATCACGCTCCATTCATCATTCATCATCAAACAATGCAACATCAACACAAGTTCATTTAATAAGGTTTTTTCAATTCATTCATTCCAACATTGGTATTTAGCATAACTACTATATAAATTCATGCATTCTCAATTGCATTGTGGATATGTACTCATACAATTTACAATTACATGGTCGCTTTCTCGATTCACAATCACACATATCCATACAACACATCAATGAACCAAAACATTACTAGAATGAGTCTTGTTTCTGCTGTAACAAGCCCTTTCAAGGTTTACCAACAACACAATTGCATTTCAATCACATATTAACACATTTCCATATAATTTTGTCAAAGATATATGCAGAAATTACATTACAAATACATGTATGATTATGTTTTTGACAAGGTCATCCTTCAAGCATTTGGCCACCTAAGTTCCTAGTCTGTCCAACAATTATTATGGCCGGCCATTAAACTAGGTTTATACATTCAAAATTTTCCATTTTCCTTGTTGTATGTTCTAAATATAAATCCCTTATCCAGCCCTATTTTCATCCTTCATCCTAGTCTAATCTTCCTTAATAGTTGTTGAAAAATCCTAGGTAATTTAGTTGGGGTTTTCATCTTATTTTTTGGTTTTAAAATCACAATGGTGGAGAAGAGTTTTGGTTCATACCTCACGGTTCTCAACAGCTTTAGAAAGGAGTTTGGCGGTTTGTTCTTCTTTTTTAGTCCAGTTCCTTCCCTCTCTCACTTGTTGTCCAACTAGGCTAGTTACACGCTCTTTCTTTCCCTGATTTCAGCCATTAACCTCTCTTTAGCTCTTCTTTTACTCACACAATCAATGAAGAGGACATGTAGTTGGATTAGGTCTGGTTTTATGTGGAGGAGAGGTAGAGGAACAAGAGCATGTAGCTAGACACATGTAGCTGTTGCAGCTGGTCCTTTAGAAGAGAAAGGGTCACCCTTTCTCTCTCCTTATATTTATAGCCCCTAAAAGTGTGTTGGGGTGTTTGGGGGATGTTCTACCTTATCCTTGTTCCTCATTATGTTATCCTAGAACCGGTTTTCCCCCCTTCCCAAGGCCTCTCAAGAGTAAATCGGTTTGGTCCCCTTAATTTTGTTTCATGTTGGTCAGCCTTTTGTTCAAGTTTTTGCTAGGATTTACATTCTTTTTTTCCAAAGTTGGCTGATTTTTCACCCCTTAATTCTTCCTAGTATTGTTCAGCCAAAGACAAGATTTGTCGGGTTTTACAAAATGCATGGATTCGTTAGCGCACACAGCCATTCAAAAATCAGCAATGAAAAACTGTCTCTTTCGATTCGAAAATCGGCAATGAAAACTATGTCACTACCGATCCAAAAATTAGCAGCAAAAAGTTGTGTCATTGTCGATTCAGAAATCAGTAATGACGGCGAAGTCATTTCTGGTTTTACTTTTTTTTTTGTTTATAAATTCAATATTTTGTACCTAGTTTTTTAATATTTCAGGATATTTCTTCCTCATTTTAGATTCCTTCTCCCAAGTTTTTTCTTCAATTTGTGAGCTCCACCAATTTGTGAGTACCATAGGATATTTCTTCAATTGTGGATTCTCTTATTCCACAATTCTTTCTCTCCCCAATCTAGAATCTTTATAGGTTTCACTTTAAAAGTTAAGCCTTCTTTGATCTCTACTGGAATCTAGGGTAGTACTCATGTAGGGTCTACGTCGGTCTTTTGTAACAAGAAGACATGGAATACATTATGAATTTTGGTCAACTACGGGGACAAGTCTACTTTGTAGGCTACGAGTCTGATGCGTCGCAAGATTTCAAAGGGTCTAATGAATATAGGAGTTTGCTTCCCTTTCAGTCTGAATCTCAACATATTCTTCCATGGGGCTACATTCAGAAATACTTTGTATCCTATATTAAATTCACTCAGCATCAAAACACAACTCACCACATTTAAGAAAAGGTATAAATACATGGAGAGGAAAAAAATGATTTTTCCTCTCCCTCAAAGCCGGCAGCAACCCTAGTTGCAACAACCCTCCTCTTGCGAAGAAACTCCCATCCAAACCATCCTTGCATATCACCCCCCCCTTTAACACTTAAGTGAGAATAGAGTTGAAGAGTGGAAAGAAAACTGAAAACATGAAGAAAGGGAAAAGGGTAGAGGGCCGACTAGAACATTAGAAAGAGAGAAAAACTGAGAGGGAGAAGAGGAAAACCCACAAAAACTTTCTCCAAATCTTGTCTTAAAACCATGTGGTAAGATTAACGTCATTGGAAGAGCATGTGCTTTATTAAGAGCGTGTGCTTTAGAGTTTGGATGAAAGGGTCATCGAAATCCTAGAAGATTTATTAAGAGCGTGTGCTTTAAAGTTTGGAGAAAGCTGAGAGGAACACATAGCATTGGTAGAATTCACATACAACAATAGTCTTCAAGCGACAATAAAGATGGCCCCATATGAAGCCCTATACAATAGGAGGTGCATAACTCACTTGTGCTAGAAAGAAGTTGGGGACATTAAACTGTATGGCGCGAAATTAATCCAAGTTACTATTGAAAGGTATGAATCATCAAGGATCAGATAAAGGTCATTCAAGACAAACAAAAGAAATATGCAGATATTAAAAAGAGAATATATTCTTGAAAAGAAGGACAACAAACTAAAGTTACATATATGCTTTTCTATATACCAACTTAAATCTTGTTATTTTTCTGATAGTTTATGGAATGAAGATTGACAATAACATTGCAACCATAAATTAATGATGTAAATGCTAGTATCTTAAAATTCCATAAATCAATCCAAATATATATTACCAAGAAAAAAACCTCGTACAAATAAGTATTATAGAAAAAAATAATATAAGAACTAATATTTAAATGTAATTAATAACTGGGTTTGTGGTTAAAAAAACTTCAAACATAAATATAAAATTTTTATTATTTGTTAATTGTCATTCAAATAATCTAAGTGGTGTTGTTTAAATATGATAGTTGCACATTGCTAATTTTAAATATGTGATATTTAAACTTTTGATGATTAATGAAATTCTTGTTGATGGTAGAGTACTAAAAAAATTATGCGTCATTTTTTACTTACAATTATGGTTACATTTATCAAACTAGACTATGAATGAAGATTTAGTTTTCTTAATCTATAATAGTTAAATTTATTAAAGAGTGAATCTATAAAATCAAGGTTTCAGGTTTAGAAATTAATAAATTTTTTTTTTCATTTTGATAAATTCTTGTTCTGATTACAAAAATATCTAAATCTTAAAAAAAATCTAAAAATTTGGAAACAAAATTCTGATTCCATTAAAATATAAAAATAAAAAAGCATTGTGCTTTCATTCAAATTCATAAAATTACAAATTTATTTTAGTTAAAAAGAATTAATTTAATATATTATTTGTTATACTAATAAAATTATCTTTAACCATGTATAAATGTTGTCCTTTAGCTTAAAATACCCATATATTTTAAAGTTTCTAACATTTTGGAAACTAAAGTCCAATTTCATTAAAACTTAAAATAAAAAAGTATTCAAGAAATTACAATTCTATTTTAGTTCATGCGAACTAATTTAATATATTATTTGTTATACTGATAAAATTATCATTAATCAAGCATAAAATTTTTGTTTGATGCCTAAAATAATTGCAAGGGTTGCTAATAATATTAAGTATATATAAAAAATATTTGAAAAAATTATATCTACAAAAAAACAAAAGTGGCCTTACTAAGTTAGCAAGTGTTTTCATGTTTGTGTCCCTATGTTTTTTCTCTATAACTATTACGTAATTGCTTTATTATTCAACTTAATAGTTTTGAACACCATCTTCTTATGAATAATTTCTTACTTGATACCAAGATATTCCTCTCTTGATATCATTAGCTTATCCCATTCTTTTGAATTAACTAATCAATACTTTCTCTTCCATTCTCCAGAAGGTAATTGCCGATACTATGAATCTTATTATATCATTAGTCTCCCAATACCGGGTTAGACTAATCAATTTCATTCAAGTGTCGAAATCAATACAACCAATTGATATCATTACTTATTCCTACCATGAAATAGTTAATCAATTCTCATCCAAATCTAGTTTACTATCAAAGTTGTCGATGTTAAGAACCTTTGACATCATTACTCTCCTTATCCAGAGTAGCTAATCACACCAAAAATGGTTGTCGATATCAATGCGATCCATTGATATCATTAACTATTTTTGACCCAAAATAGTTAATCAACTTATCATTTTTTCTTAACCGAGAGTAACCATGCCGATGTTAGTAATCTTTATTGACTAATCAATTTAAGAAATGTCGACACCAATGAAACTCCATTGATACATTAGCTATCCAAACCCGGATAGCTAATCAATGTCATCTGAAATGCCGGTACCAATGGAACCTCATTGATACTATTAGTTATCCAAACCTTGATAGCTAATCAATGTCATCTCCACCTACAACTTGTACCGATCCCTTTTTATTTTTCTTATTAACAACATATACATAGACTATCAAGTTCAAAGCACTAACATGCCAAACAATTTAAAATAGCAGAAAGTATAAAGCATAGGTGTTGGGCACCTACTTGCTGTAAAAGCTTGACTAGTAGTCCCAGGTTGCTGTCTGGGTCCTATGGCTCCCCTTACATAAACAAGTATACCACGTCATTACTCATAAGCATTTATTTTTTCTAAATCCATCATTTATACAAATTTCTTTTTAATCATCTCATTCATTGTTACCTTTTTTTATTAAATTTATGTCTCATATTCCCATTAAATCCTTTTCCTTATGCTCTCAGATAAGAATGCAAATCAACATCACAATCGGTGTAATTCCTCATTCGAACATTGTTTTGTATTTCATCCATAACTAACATTATATAGTTCAGTTTAAGGCATAGCTAAAGCCCTTGAAAAGCTAAGACATATAGCTATAAATCCTCTAAAAGAAGAAGAACCCAATTCTACACCTCAAGTCCTCAAAATTACCTGTTATCAAGAATATGACCAACTGTCTAGTAGGGTCTATCCCGAACCTCTCTCAGTTATTAGCCTATAGCTGGAGTTCTAGAACTTTAAATTAAGGAGGGTCAACTATCCAGTATCGTTAACAAATTCTGTAACATTCACACATTACCAATTTAACTTACCCTCGTTCAAAATCAATTCCTTGCCATGTTATTTACACTATAATGTTGCCAGAGACACCTTCTAAGAATTAGTTTACCCAATTTATCATCATTTTGCAACTTATCACAATTGTAGACTATTCTCCTAATTTTATTAACTTATCAATCAACACTCTTCTCAACCCTCTCTAACACCTTCATTGTTATTCCTTCATGCATTCTCATCATTGTAATTCATATAAACACATATCACCAGGCCAAGGATTCAAATAAAACACCCTTCCTTTTATGACATTTATGGTCGGCCACACCCTTAGCAAGGGACTACTAATTTCCTTTCAAAATTACTTTCTATTTCAACTCATTTCAATCCTATTACATGTCACAAACATCAATTTAATTTAATTTCTCATTTTCCCATGAACCCTAACCTCAATTTGTTGAAAAATCAATGGAAACTTAACAATTATTACAAGAACTTGTTCAATGGATGTTAGAACACCTTACCAAAGAGTAATCTAGGTTGCAAGTGCTAACAAATCAAGGATTCACACCTCTTCTTCCTTGTTATTAGGTATTATTTTCCTCGTCTTGGAATATTTTTAATATTGATTTTCAACAGGTGATATCAAAATTTATTAATTTATATTCTAGTACCTTTTTTTCCTCATAAATCACTTCCATTAAAATTTAATTCACATTTGAATCTTTTTATTTTTCAGGCATTCTTGCACTTTTGCATTTAAAAATTTGCTCGCTAACCATTTTTACGAATTTCAAGGTCCATATCCATTCTCTTAATGCAAGTATCAAACCTCAATTTTCTTTTTATTTGCCAAATTTCCTAATACAATTCCTTTAGAAATTTTATGGAACTCTTGAGTTACACCGGATTTATATTTTTTAATCAAACATACATAAAAAATGATTTCGGATCAATTTTTGTATCCTTACCCTTTATATATATTTGTGTTTTATTTATCAAAATTCACACATCATTCATTTTATTACCTTTACTCAATTTTGAAACATTTCTCCAATTTTATGTTGAATTTATATCCGGAGTTTACATTAATGAAGCAAAAACGTATTGTTTGATGTCTAAAATTGTTGCATGGTTTGCTAATAATAATAAGTATTATATAAAATAATTTCGAAAAAAAAATCTATATACATAAAACCAAAAGTTTGCTGTCTGAATTAGCAAGTGTTCATGTACTTTTTTCTCTATAACTATTGTGTAACTGCCTACTTAGGTTACAGGATTATGCTACCAAGCCCGACGATTGTCAAGTGTGGAAATAGTTTTTTTAAGGTAATATGAAAAGTTGAAATGCTTCGATGTGGGATCCCATATTTGTTTAAAATAATTTATGATTTTTATTTGTTAATAGAATAACATAATTGCACTCTGTACCATAATATATTAAACTTCAAAGAGATAGCAAATACAATCATTTAATTAACTATTGTAGTTAACATTTCTTAATTTTAAGTGATAAATTCAAAAGTACTATAAAATAAATAAATTGATGACAACATCTACAATTATAAAAGTAGAATAAATTAATTGATGCCAATGCTAATATCATATACTCAAATTCCATTAATCGATCCAAATACATGTCGCAACAAAACACAACACGTACTAAGAAATATTATAGATAAAATAGTAATATAACAACTCATATTTAAATGTAATTACAAAATGAATATATGATAACTTTTTTGTCAAACTTAAATATAAAGTTTATGATTATTTTTTCATTTGTTTCATTGTCATTCAAATAATTCGAGTGGTGCTATTTAAATATAATAATTCTACAATGTCGATTTTAAATATATGAGATTTGAAGATTTGAATATTTAATGACTACTAGAATTCTTGCTTCTAATAGTTACATTTATCAAACTTGACCATGAATGAAGATTTAATTTTCTCATTCCATATGTGATGGTATTTAAATATATTAAAGTGTGAATCTATAAAATCAAGGTTTCGAGTTGAGAAATTAATAGAATTTTTTTTTCATTTTGATAAATACTTGTTCTTATTAAAAAATACCTATATTTTTATAAAATTTCTAAAACTTTTGAAACTAAAGTCCAATTTCATTACAATTTAAAAATAAAAAAGCAAAAAAGCATTGAGCTTCACATTCATAAATTACAATTATATTTCAGTGCAAAATAATTAATTTTAATATATTAATTTTTATACTAATAAAACTATTTTTAATCATATATAAGTGTTGTGCATGAAGCTTAAAATACCCACATTTTTACAAAGTTTCTAATAATATGGAAACTAAAAGTCCAATTTCATTAGAATTTAAAATTAAAAAAAAGCACTAAACATCACTTTCATAAAATTATAATTCTATTTCAGTTCATGTGAACTAATTCAATATATTATTTGTTATACCAATAATCTTATCTTTAATCGAGCACAAAAGTTTTGATCGATGCCTCTTTATAACTATTATGTAACTGCTAGATTATTCTACCCATGTATTGCCCCCATTTAGGTTACGAGTTTGCGTTACCAAGACCGACGATAATCAAGTATGGAAATAATTATTTTATGTTAATATTAAAAGTTGTAGCACTTCGATGTGGAATATATGAAACTTAAATCTTGAAATTTTTCTTACAATTTATGGAATGACATTGCAACCATAAATTAATTGAAGCTAATGCTAGTATCATGTATTCAAATTCCATAAATCAATTCAAATATATATTACAAATAAAAGTTCTTACAATGAAATATTATAGATAAAATAATAATATTAGAACTCATATTTAGATGTAATTAATAACTGGGTTTGTGATAAATATTTTCTCAAACTTAAATATAATGTTTGTGATAAAAAAATTTTCATTTATTTTATTGTCATTCAAATAATTTAAGTGATGCTATTTAAATATAATAGATGTGTGTTGTATGATGTGAACCCTATGATTACATGATCATGTAATCTATACGCAAGAAAGATAAATCCTGAAAGCTAAAGAATCAAGTTTAATAGGAGTGTGATATAGAGATTAGCTGAATCAAAGTACAAATACTATTGAAATGAATCCTCACCCAATGAAAACCGATTCATGAACAAAAAATTTAAGAAAAATGTCACAAGGTCAATTATACTTTGATAAGTTAAATTTGTTCTTTGTCCTAGAAAAAAAAAGTGTTACATCATGCAACACACAAATTTATTCAAAATATAATGGTTGAAAGTTGAAACCTAAGTGCAAGCTAAATAATCATCTTTATACTAGGTAAAAATATCCTAAACAAATATGAAATAATAATAATGAAAGAGTTCTAAATAAAATAGGTAAAAGAATCTTAAATCAACTAGGAAACTAATTTGCAATTCATGTACAATAACTTCTACACCTTATCACAAGATCTTCTCAAAGTCTGATTGATCTGAAATTGTAACCCAATATAAAATAAGACTTTTGAGAACTTATGGTAAAATTTCAGATCGATCCAATGATCAGATCTAAAATTATATTTGTTAGCATAAAATTATCCACTAAAAAAGAATTAGCCCAAAACTATATAGCTAGGATAAATAAGTAATCATTCTAAGAAAATAATTTTGAAACATTAAAAGAATCCTTACCACACTTGAAAAATATATCACTGAATATCCTTATATTATTAGAAAAAAAATCATTTCCAAGTAGAAAGTCCACGAGTTAAAAAACAACAAATAACAAAATTCATATTGCATTTTCTAACTTATATTACAAGACCTTAATGACCTTCGATTGACTTGAAAGTTGAATATCATATAGAACAATACATCTAAAAATACTTGGAAGTATTTTAGCATGATCAAATGATCAGATTGAGAGTTATGCTCGATAACGTAAAACTAAAATAGATAACATTATGCTAAAATCTGAATTTAATCGTTCAATCCTTACATAAATTGTATCATTAAAAGTTGCAATACTTTGATGTGGAATATAAAAAGCGTTGTGTTTATCATCTACATTAGTTTTAACTTATTTATAATTTTTGTTTGTTAATAGAATAACACAATTTTGCTTTCTATCATAATATACTAAACTTAAAAAAGATAGCAAAAACAATCATATAATTAACTATTGTAATTAACATTTCTTGATTTGAAGTGATTAATTCAAAAGTAATATCAAAATAAAAAAAAGGACAAAATCAAGAACACAACAATCATAGAAGTAGAATACAATAAGTTCTACAACAACAATTTTGTTAATGAATATTCTTGATATGATAGACAACAAACTTAAGTTATATATATATATATATATATATATATATATATATATATATATATATATATACACACATTGTTTTTCTATATACTAACTTAAATCTTGGTGTTTTTCTCACATTTTATGGAATGACGGAATGACGAATGACCATAACTTTGCAAACATAAATTAATTGATGCCAGAACTAAGTATCATATATTCAAATTCTAATAATAAATCCAAATATATGTTACAAAAAAAGTACAAATAAATATTAATATAGAAAATCATATTTAAATATAATTAATAACTGGGTTAGTAATAACTTTCCAATCCAAGTTGATGGATATTCCAAAGATTGGTGTCTAACACTTAGATTTTAAATAAATTGCAAGTTTTAACTTAATTACAATGAAGCAGTTAAAACCATTAAATATTATAAAAAGAAAAATCAATGCATGTAATTACTCACATGAGTAATGTGATTTCACTTCTTACAAGATTAAGGATGACAAAATTACTCGTTTCAATTGGTATATTACAAAACCCAACCCAATACGAGCAAGTATGGAGGATATTTTTCTCTTGATAAACAAACGGAAATGGATGGGAATGCCCCTATTTAGTTAACAAACTAGATAAAAAAAATAATGCTAAAATGCTATCAGTGTATTTTAAAGAATAAAAAAAAATCCATGACTCGATATTACAAAAATAAAATTGAAAAAGAATAACGATTGTCAATTCTCAAGAATCAAAATGTAAAAGGATACAATAGAGAAAAAATCAATAAAAAGAGGTCTAAAAAACAAAGTACCACTAAAACCAGTTGAGGTTGCCAAAACTCGTGAATATGATTATACGAACAAGATAATCCAATAGAAAACAAAACATGAAAAAAGATGAAGTTTAATTTCTTATAAAATTGGATTTTGAAGGACAAAATCGAACATGATAAGAAAAGCAACCTAAATAAAACCTGGGCCGCCGAGCAAACCTCCTATCTAGATCATAAGATACACATAACCTGATTGAAAAGAAACCGAAGAAAATAATGAAATTTATTTATCAAAATGAACAATTTTGAATGATATAATCGGGGGAACAAATTGATATCAACTCGTATTAACTTTTTAAACTAATGACCCTAATCTATGAGTAAATCGAAAGCACTGATCTAGAAAGCCACTATTTTAAAACTTGGCTTGACCTGACAGGTTGACCCAGGGTTTAGACTGGGTTGGGTTACAAAATAAATTGGAGGAGAATTGATCCTATATAAAACAATAAAAAAACTTCTAAATCAGGGCAAATCCAGTAAAAATAGGGTCAAAACTCCTTGACTCATTTCCTTAATTCTTATTTTTTTTCCAAAATGACATCATTTTTATTTTTTAAAAAAATAAAAAGATTTGGTTAACTTTGGTTAGTTCGAGTCAACCCACTTGACCCGTGACTCGATAATTGTCTCGGATTGACTCCTGGGTTGGGCATAAAACAATAAGAAAAAAGGAGCCCAAATCCTAATAAATCAAATGTTGCATGATTAAATAATAAAAAATTCAAGGATAAAAAAATAGTAATTAAGAGAATAAAGAACTCATTTGAAGAAAACAAATAAGAGGACAACCTAAAATTTTGAATTGAAGGGAAAAATTGAAAAAAAAAATCAAATAAACAAATTAATCCAAAACAAAAAATAAAAATCAAGAGAATGATGACCAAATTAAAAAAAAATAACACTTATGGATCTAGGGATGAAATTGAAAACAAATTAAAATTTGATAAAAAGGTTAAGAATCAAAATTAGAATTCAAAACATTGAGGGTCAAACCTAAAATGTCATCAAATTTTGAATTGAAAGGCCAAATTGAAAAGAAAAATCAAATTCACAAAAGAATCCAAAATAAAAATCAAAATCAAGAGAAAAAGGACCAAAAGTGAAAAAAATTAAAAAGAAGATCATAGATCCAAGGATAAAATTGAAAACAATTTTTTTTTGATAAAAGCACTAAGAATCAAAATTAAAAATTAATATATTGAGAGTCAAACCTCAGATATCATAAAATAAAAGAATAAATTTTATATAAAAATCAAATGTCAAACGATGGAATTGAAAAACAAATGAATCAAATTTGATACAATTAAAATAATCAAGACTGAATGTGATAAAACTAAAACATAACACTCTTCTAGTTTTTTCAAGGTCGAAGAGAGAGAAAAGAGGGGGAAAAGAAAAAACTTTGTGGTAGCTCCACAGTTTACGAGGCGGTTACACGTGCCTCACCATAATGAAACGCGTGACAAGACGTATTGAGCACCACCCTGAAATGGACTGTTCTGCCATTGGAAGGCACTGCATTTCTTCGATGAAGGTTTTCTATGTAATCATCAAAAGTATTATTCTCAGATAAACATAGTTCCTTCGGTTATAGTGAAAATATGACCGGTGGAAGAGAAGGTAATCCCCTACTTGGGGATTCTCTACCATGTCAAGTCCGCTAACTCTGTTAGCAATAACTCTTGAAGTTGTACGGATTGAACCAATACTTTGTTGATAGCCATTGAAGGCTTTTTGAAACCTTGAAGTCCTAACTCTAATAGTAATTAAAGGTGATAATGGTAATGGAACTCTTGGTTTGCTATAACTCTTAAAGTTACACGATTTGAACCAACATCTCGCCGGTACATGTTGAAAATATTTCAAAACTTTGAGGCTCCCAATCCAATGGTGATTAGAAATGATAATAGCATAGCTCCTAGAAGAGCGATCAATGACTTTTTGATAATGTTTTCACAGATGATACCACTGATGAGATCCGATTTTATCTTTAGGGCTTGAAGGCCAAGTCGAGGCCTAGAATAAAATTGTTAATCTCTTGGTTATGACAATTTAGTCCATCTTTTCTTGATGAAATGACTGATAAATTATGCTCAATACCTTCAAAAGCTCCCCTCATTCAAGTTTGGAGACTCTTTAATAATTAAATCAATTCACTCATCAGCCAAATATATCCATCTTGTCATGATAAAATATCTATGACTGTGGGTTTGAATGTTCATCCCGTGGAGGCTTATATTGGTTCTTTTTATAGCTCATAAGGTCCCCTTCTTCGTGGAAAGAAAAAAAAGTTCACTTATAAGTCATATATCTATGATTATGAGTCTAAATGTTTATAATTTATGAATTACTCATAATTCATGAAAGAATTCATAAATGTTCATAGTTCATAAAAAAATAATTATGAATGTTTATAACTCATGAATTACTCATAATTCAAGAATATTCATAGTTCAAGAATTAATTTATAATAACATTTATTTTCATCATATAATTAATGTATTGGTTCATGTACTAAGATATTTTAGAGACTATAATATGGATTTAATAACAAATATTTTTTTTATTCAAACCCAAACTTAAACTTATAAGCTTTTAGCCTGATGATGTCCAATTAATAAATCTATTTTTAGGTTTAAAACTTTTGCTATCCAAAGGTTGTTTGAAAATATATTGATTTTGCACTTGCATTTATATGTTTTATAAATCAATTCCAAAATCAATCACTCAAACACATTTTCTCTTCATCCCCCTTTCACACTCTAACTTAATCTCTTTTTACGTCAACTTATTTTCTTTCCATTTATTTCTTAAACTTTATTTAATTCTTCCCTTCATCACTTTCATTTTAACATATTACCTCTTATTTTATTCTACATCACATTCTATCTCAATTATTATGAAATTCATCATAAAAAAGAACTAACTAAGAATTAATTTAAAACTTTACTTTATTATTTAAATTAAAGATGATGATGGTGTTAATCTTCAAAAATAAAGATAAATAATATTGATAACAATTAATATTAGTAGCTACTATTTGAAGCGTAACAATGAAGTATTCCCCCTTTTTTTCTCAGTCAAATTTCACAGTATTAGTGTTGCATGATTGGAGTATAAACTTATAGGCCAACCATGAAAAGAAATATAAATGAATTTGAGATTTGTGAAAGGAGATAATCTCACTGCTTCTTCTCTTTCTATTTCAAGATAAAGTGGAATAAATTCCACCACACACACCTTAGACAGGATGAATATTTGCCTATCTAACTTTTTCAAGAAAAATGAAGCAATACTAGAGCTCCTCCACAAAGAGTTGGAAGTATAAGTTGGTCTTTTTATCTCTTCTTTTTGGCATCTCGTGTTGCCTGGAGAATCATTAGGCAAGAACTACTTGTTAGCTAGTCTATGCATTTAAAAACTTGGTGTCGGCCATATTTATAGTCTGGTGCCTAAAAATATATGCACATATATTTAAAGCTCTTTCAAGAGTATCATCAGAAGCAAATTATATATATATATATGTGTGTGTGTGTGTGTGTGTGTGTGTGTGTGTGTGTAGCAAAGACATTTTAGAATATCTAAATTTGCACCTAGTTTGAAAAGGATTAAAACAATCATGCGTTTTCCTTTTTGTTTTAACAAATAAACTTATGTTCTTTTATAAACAATCATTTCAATGATTTTTGTTATTCATTTCATTTTGCTTTTTCACAATTTTAATGGAAGTGTGGTTGGTCATTCTTAGTTCATGATGTCTCGAGGTAGTAGATCATTGGGGACTTTTTATGAGTAACAAGTTGGTGTTTAATGTCAATGGTTTGGTCTTCTTTTGATTGCATGCTTTTTATGCTCAATTGGTTGTCATGCTTGAATTTTTATGATGTTACTATCTGTATGTGACCTTAGTTGCGCCAATTTTGATATTTACTAAAATCATGTCTTTTGGTTTTAAACTTTGATTTCTAAAATCATGTGTTTGTTGTTGTGTTATTTTTTTTTCTTATTACATGATTGTCATGATGTTATGTTGGTATTTCTTGTTGAATCTAGGCCAAAATCATTTTTAAGTTAGTATGTTTGTTTTTGTGGTAGAAAATATGGTTATGGTTTGAGAAAAGTGATTTTTGAAAAATCACTTTTTTATGTGGTTGCTTTATGTAAATTATGTGTTTAGTTAAAATTATGGTTCAAATTGCTTTTCATCAAAAACATATCATTAGTGTTTGGTTAAAATTGTGATTGAAATTATGGTTAGACATAAAATGACCAAATAGAACATTAATTTTTTCAATACATGACAATGAACAATTAATACATAATTATGATTAACTACTACTAGAGTTAAAAATCCTACAGTTCTCCCATCAAACTTGAAGCAATTCTATCTTGAACATAATCCATATGCGAAGTACTATTACCTTCATATGTTTGTGATCATATGTTTGTGATCATTGAACAACATCACGTAAAAAATCTTGAGGCATGAAATTAGGATGACGTTCAAATTCATTAAAAGCAACATCTTGTATAGACTTCCTTCTTATGTAGTTATGAAAAGCTATTGATGCAACAACAATCTGCACCCATGTCTTATACGGAAACACAAACATGTTCAACAAAATTCTCCATCTTTTTTTCCATAAACCAAAATTTTGCTCTAATACATATATAAATGAATTACCAAATAGATTATATAATGAAAATGAAAAAATAAATCGTCAGAAAAAACTAGGTCACTAACGACATAGGAATCATTAGCGAAAAACTGAGTCGCTAACGACACAGGAATCGTCGCTGGTGACACCTAAATCATTAGTGAAAACTGAGTCGTTGCTGACCCAAAAATCATCAACGATAACAAATTCCACGATTGACGTATGGAATCATCAACGAACACAATCCACCGTTGACTCAGAAATCGTCAATGAAAACTGAGTCGCTGGTGACCCAAAAATCATCGATGAAAACAAATTCCACGGATGACACATAAAATCGTTAGCGAACACAATCGATGGTTGACTTAGAAATCATCAACGAAAACTAAGTCGTTGACGACCTAGAAATTGTCAACGAAAACAAATTCCACAGCTAACATATGGAATCGTCAACGAACATAATCCACTATTGACTTAGAAATCGTCTACAAAAACTAAGTCGCTGCCGACCTAGAAATCATTGACAAAAACAAATTCCATGGCTGACACATGGAATCATCAGTGAACACAATCCATAGTTGACTTAGAAATCGTCAACAAAAATTGAGTCGCTATTAATCTAAAAATCACTGAAATTTATGTCGTTGCTGATTCAGAAATCATTAGTAACGATTGAATTATTTCTGGTTTTACTTTCTCCCTAGGCTAAGTGTAAGGTCCACGCTAAGCTTTCTCCCCTTCCAACATACCCCTACCTAGTTAGACATAGAACGTTACCAAATCACATCCAATTTATCATAAAATAATCAAGCAATACGCAACCATGTCTCAACATGTATATTTTTCAAAGGTTCTTCTAATTATCACTTCAAGATCGAAACCTAATGTTGCCACAATCATGCATTCTATGTCTTTAATTTCATCATGCCAATTCATAAACACAATTTAATAGTCAATTCACATTACACAAGAGTTCCATTTCCAACCTATGTCTTGTTTCTCTAGGGGTGCTCATCATTCAAGGTTTCCTCTATGTTTCATCTTGTTGGTTGAACATAGGAGTCCATTTCTTTCAAATTTTCACATGTATATTATCATTTCTAACACAATTATGTTTCCAAGAACATGTCATAATCATACATTCATTCACTTGGTTCATAATCATACAAGTTCATTCATCACATAAACAAAATCAAGCATTAACATGGTATAATTTTTGTTTTAGCTCCAAAGATGCCTATAAAGGCTTAACAACAACACAATTCTGCACATACTATCACTTCATTTCACTTTAACACAAGTTCTTCAAATCATATATGCAAAAATCAAGACATTAACATAAGCATGAATTCTATTTTGGTTCAAGTATGTTCCTAAGAGTTTAATGAGATCACAATTCATGCATTTCATCATTTCATTTCACAATCTATCCATCCCTTCAACTTGGCTGACCCTCCTTTAGGTTTATACATTCAAAATCATTCATGTTTCTTTTGTAAGAGTCTGCACATGTGTTCATTCGTTCATTATTCTACTTAGGTTCTTCTCATTTAGTTCCTTAATCTTGAGTTAAAATGTAAGAAACCTAATCTTCCATTTTTAGTTTTCTCCTTCTCCTTTGTTTGAAATTTTGAGGTAACAACCATCTAAGGAAGTGATACTACTCTTACCTCATGATTTTAAAAAATCTTAGGAAAGGTTTTTGGTGATCTTGTTCTTCTTTCCCTCTCGGTTTTCCTTTTCTCCTTTTCTCTTACTGCACCAGTCAACCCCCTATGCTCCTCCTTCTTCCATGGCTTTGACCATCTTTCTCTTCTCTAACTCTCCCCTCCCTTAAACACTTAAGGAAGGTAGCATGCAGTTGGGTTTTGGTGAGTTTTTCTCTTAGAGAGGAGTTGTTGTAGCTAATGCTACAGTCAGTTATGGGGGAGAGGAAAAGTCCTCTTTTTCCTCCCTAACATTTATACTCATCTTGAATGAGATGAAGGTGTTTGGGTGCTAGTCATCCTTGTTCTTATCCCTCTCTTGGGTTATCTTAGGGCTGGTTTTATCCCCTACAATCCCTATCTAAGGTAGGTTGGTTTTTCCACCCTCAATTTCTATTTAGAATAGATCGACCTACACCACTTATTTATTTTGGTTTTTACATATGCCATTTGTGAGAATCACCGTCACCTGCAAACATAAGAAAAAACCATAATAATTGTTTTTTTTCTTTTCTCTTTTTTAGATGTGGTTCTTTATTCCTCTCGGTTTGTTGGTTGTCATTTAATTGATAGGCGGGATTGTGAGAGTCAACCTGGCTTTGTGATTTCGACTGGGTCTTAGTTCAGATCTGCTACCATAGGGTTTAATCGAGGAAGGAGAGTCGATCTGTCGTGGTGGCTTGTTGGCGTTATGGGTGGAAGGTTGAAGGCTATGGATAGGAGATAAAGGGTGCTTCAAGGCTGTTTTACGAGGTTTGAGGGTGGATTGGTGGGTTGACTTGGGGAAATCTACCACCACTTGTGGTGTTGAGGCTAAGAGAGGGAGAAGAGACTGTCAATTGGAAGGCTAGTGTGGAGTGAGGGTGGCTGGTGATGGGGGCTTCTGAGATAGAGGGCTGGTTTGGTTCTTGATGGGGTAGAAGGTTGTGGGTATAGCTTACGGTTAAAGGTGTAGTGGCTCAAGGGTATTGGTCGTCTAGAATGGTTGCGGGTTGTTGGGGAAGATGGTGGTTAGTTTAGTGGTTGTTATGGTTGGTTGAGGTTATTAACAATGGTGGATGATCCAAGGCTAGGGAGGGGATTTATGGTCTTTTTTGCTAGTTTTTTACTTTTTCTTTGCCTCTCGTCTAGCTGGTGGCCAGTCTGGGTATAATAGGTTTAAGGTTTTTATGTTGTGTGGGTGTGGGGAGAGTATGTATTAATACTTCTTTCTTTTTTTTATTTTTTTTCTCTCCTAAAATTTCTCCCCACTTTGTATGTGGTATAACCACATATTTATAGGTAAATAAAATTATGTTGTTTGAAGGCAAAGCGTACCAAGATCACCTATTAGATTTCAATAATGAATCTCAACCATTCATTTGATAACTTAGAGATAAACAAAGAAAAAATGGACCTTTGGATTAAAAGAATGATTGTAAACCATTTGATTTAAAAAAATGGGTTGCTTGGTGAAGAGGTTTTCAATTTTCAAATTGGTCCTCTCATTTCTACAATTATAAATAGATCACTAAAAATAAAATGCATTTTTTCATTTTATTGTTTCTTTTTCTTTCTCTTTTTTCTTTGATTTTAAATTCTTTGGAAAAAAAACGTCGAACACAAGGCAAATATGTCAAGAACATAATTTTTAGTTTCTTTTTTATTTTCTTTATTTTTGGTTTTTTTTCTCGAAAATGTTTTAAAAATGAAGTAAAAATTGGATAGCAACAACTGCCTCCTCTTTACAATACTTATAGAGCAAACACTTGCTGAGTGCATTACATAGTAAGTTTGTAAAGATAAATGAACTATTCTTCCAAAAGCAATAATCTTAAAGCTTTTAGTTTTGTTGACCCAGAACATTGTCTTCACAAAGAAGCCCTTTCTACCAGAACAATAATCAAACTATTTATAACTCGGTTAACCTGAAATCTCAATCTGGCAAATCCATTTAACCAAAACTCAAATCTTTGTTCGCTCAGCTCGGTCAACCTAAAATCCCAATTTGATGATTCCCTCTAACCAGAACTAAAATCATTGCCTACAACTCGGCTAACCTGAGATCCCAATCTAGCAATTTCCTTTAACTAAAACCAAAATCTTAAAGACATTTCTACTAACTTGAGATCCCAATCTAGCGATCATCTTTAAATAGAATTAGAATCTGTCTCTAGCTAACCTCAGATCCCAATTTGGGGATCCCCTTTAACAAAAAACTAAATCTTTTTCTTAGGTTGGGTTAAACTAAAATCTCAATCTGGTGATTCCTTTTAATCATAACCAAAATTTATGCTTGTATTTGGATCAACTTGAAATCCTAATTCAGTGATTTCTTATTAGTACTTAAAAGTACATTTTTATCAAGGTTTTATATCATCATTTTGCACATGAAGTATCAATAACTCCTTAACTAAAACATGTTTTATAATAACATATCTAATTATATAAGATACCTTTAATTTATGGTAAATGTTCATCTAAAATGCAGGCCTATCACATAAATAAAAGAATTGATTGATGAGTTGAAGTACTGAAATTGAAAGGACAAAGAGATGGCCAAACTTAGAAAAGAGATGCTCGTGCAGTCCAAACTGGAACACTGTTCGGTAATTGGGTCATATATGGAGCTGTAGATCTTGGATTTAGGTCCATTTTATATGGATGGAAAGATAAGACATAGGCCTACAACTTTCACGTGGAGCCCAAGATCTAACAAGTCCGTTTTCAAGTCCAAATTGTAGTAACAAAGAAGAAGTCCGAATCTGTCCTACAACCCAGACACTGTTTAGTGTTCAGCCCATATCTCAAGTTTTAGAAGTCCAAATGATCTCAAAGTTTTACCTAGAAAGATGAGACAATTTTCTAGAACTTTCATGATTGAAGTCTGTTCAAATTATAACGTTATCAATGATTGTTTTGGCAGACAAGAAGATAAGAATTGTCACCAAGTCAAGATGTAGCCACCCACTCATCAATTAGTCAACAAATCAATAGTTCTAAATTTTGGCCTATAAAAGGAGGCATTTGCCATGTATTTAGGCATCTTGGTGTTCAGATCAAGATCATGCTCTTGTTTTCTCTCTTTGTATTACTTATGTTTTGCTTTTATTAATATCAAGTTTATGCCTTTCATTTCCTTTCCTTTACTTAGTTAACCTTGTTCTTATTTATGTTCTTATTTTGTTTGTTTATGTTTCTTTCTTTCATTATGTATAACTAAGTTAATTATGTCAAGGTGAAAAGGGTACACTAATGGTGTAAGAATAAGTATAATATAAAATTAACATGGACTTTAATGTTGGATACTAACATGCTTTATATTTGCTATCTTGTTCACTTTTAATACTTTGCTTGTTAAATGGTTAATCTAGATTTATGTTGTATAACACTTGGTACAACAAATACTTGGCACTTTCATAGCACATACTGTATGGTATAACTGACACCTGAGCTATGAAAGGAACTTGATTTGTTGTTAACATAAGTTATAATCATGAATGCCTAACAACATTTACAAGTATTAGCATTATTCAAATAAGATAACTAATGTAATCATGTTAACAATTTATAATCTGATTGGAACCTCATTTGTGTGTGGTTTCCAATTGAATAAAAAGAGTTTATACTATACTTGTTTGAAATACCATTAGTGGATCCTCTAACCTTGACATTTGTTGTTATCATTGTTTAATCCTTACGTTAATCTTTCATCTCAAAGTTCTCATCAATTTCTTCTTCTTCTTCATCTTTATTATTATCATTATTAATAGTATTATTGGTATTATTATTATTATTACTACTAATACTATTATTATTATTATTATTATTATTATTATTATTATTATTATTATTATTATTATTATTGTTCTTGTTGTTGTTATTGTTGTTGTTGTTGTTACTATTGTTGTAGTATTATTGTTGCTTATAATTTATACAAGTAATCTCCCTGTGGTTCGACCCCGATCTTGCCGGGTTATTTATTACTTCGACGCTCCTGCACTTGGGAGAAGACATCAATCTTTTGGTCGTGTCAATTTCTTTTAACCAAAACTAAAAATCTAAAATAGCTCGGCTAACTTGAAATCCCAATCTGATGATTTTTTTTAACTAGAACAAAAATCTAAAATAGCTCGGCTAACCTAAAATCTCAATTTGGTGATTCCCTTTAACTAGAACCAAAATAGCTTGGTCAAACTAAGCTCCCATCTGACAATCCTTTATAACCAGAACAAAAATCTAAAAAACAATTCAGCTAACCTAAGATTCTAATATGACGATCCTCTTTAACTAGAACCAAAGTCTCTGAAAAATAGCTAGGCTAACCTAAAATTCCAATCTGGTGATTATATTTAACTAGAACCAAATCTATATTTACAACTCGGTTAACTTGAAATCCTAATCTATTGATTCTCTTTAACAAGAACCTACATCTCTATCTTCATTAGGTTAATTTGAAATCTTAATCTAGAGACCTTATTTAACCAGAACCAAAATTTTAAAAACAATTTGGCTAACCTAAGATTCCAATCTAGTGATCCCCTTGAACCAAAATCAAAATATGAAACACTAAGAGAACCGTATGCTCAACTATTCTTTTGCATAACTATCTTTTTTTTTTCCAGCTCAGTTAACCTAAAATCTTGAATCTCAACAATTCCTTTCAACTAGCTCTCCTAAGGTGTTTTTAATTATTTTGATTGATAGAATTAAAAATTGAGATTCTTGATGGGAAGGTTCCCAAAACTTAAATTCTTGATAGTAGGCTTTTCTCTTGTTCTTCTTGATGTCAGGGTTTAAACTTTCTTCTTTCTTTAAGAATTTCCTAATAGTAGGATTCTTCTTACTTTTCTTCTTGATTGTAGGGTTTGAAACTAGGATTCCTGATGATAGGGTTCTTCCTTTTATTTTTTTCTTGATGATATAGCTTGATCAAGTTCTCCTTGAACTTTCCTGGTGATTAATGATTGCAGGGTTGACATCTGGTCTTCCTAATAACAGAATTTATCAAGATTTCCTGATGATAATGTTGAAAACTTGTTGTTTTCTGATTGCAGGGTTGACCTGATACTTCTCGATCATAGGGTTTGAAAACTTGATACTTCCTGATTTCTGGGTTAGGCTAAAGACTCTTTCTAATGATAGGGTTGATCTGTTTTATTTTCTTGAGAATTTCCTATTATTAGGGTTTTATCTCATCTTCTTCTCATTCTAAGGTCAAAACTATGATTCTTTACTATCATTAACTCAATGATTCCTTCTTTGTCCATTCAGATTCATCAAAATCTTGTTGGATTTCATTAAGGATTTCTCCTGTAAAATTCAAAAACATTTATGCAATGCTTTAGGGTTAGATGACATGCATATATTCTTACCTAGTTTGGAATATAAGCCCCCCTCTTTAATGCTCCATCATCATAGGGTTTCTTTGTTTGTTATCCAAAGCCTTCTTTATTTTTCCTATTCATCGGCTCATTAAGTTACTTGTATGCCAGCCCTCCACTCAAATGTAAGAGCAATGTCCATCCTGGACTATTTGCGACGATTATTGCTTTCATTGTTCGTCAAGCTTGACCATGCCCCAAGTGTGATGTCGCTTGATTCATCATGAAAGAGCTTAATAAATCATTTATTTCATAGATTGTCTCAAGAACTGTTCTTTGATTAGTTTTGTGCATCTTGCCAACAATCATCAAGAGGTTTTTTAGTGTCGACCTCATCCTAAATTGTCAATCATCCATGAAGTTGTCTTTAGTTGAAACATCTCTTTAAGTATATGTTATCATCACCTGTAATCTTGGCTATTTGTTTATATCAATGCTAAAAGATCCCAACATATGCTCTTAATTTGAGAGTAATTTTTTTTTTTGATAATTTGTAAAGAATTCTATAGAAATTTTGGCAAAGTTTCCATTGTATATAGAATATCCCAAGTTATAGACTACTTTCAATTTACCCATTCAATCCATCACAACAAGGTCCCACAGTTCCAAACTTTAGTTCCATCATACTCGACAACTCAAAAATCCATCCACATAATTTATATATATATATATATATATATATATATATATATATATATAGACACACACACACACACACCATATGAACAAGATCAATATAATCATAACCCACATATCATACAATAAAGTATAAAAGGAAAAGGGATACTAACATGTAATGAGAGAATTAAAAATATAACATAAGTATTATAAAAAATTTCAAAAGGATTAATTACAGGATAATTGAGTTCCGATTCATACATTATATCAGAGTTTACATAACTAACACACTACATGTTGAGCTAAGATTTTTATATACATTAAAATTTACACAAAAAGCATACTGTATAATCTAGCTAATATTATTATGCTTGAGCTAAATTTTTACATAAGCTTAGCAAAGCAGAGTTCTAAAAACTAATAATCTCCCTGGGTATTAGATGAACCTGTTACAAAAACAACTTAATAAGTATACAATTATATTGACAATAGAAATAAAAATGATCATATAATAAATATAAATAAAGCATAAGTTTTCTATTAGTTTCGTAGGAATTCTAATAATCAACTTATAAATTTCTTGAGAATCATTTAAAAATCAATTTGACATCATTTACGTATTTTTAATTGAATACTCTTATTTTCTTACATGAGCCTAGTGACTTTGTTTAATTGGTTTTATTAAATCTTTTTTTTATCAAATGTAAGAAATATATAGATAAAAAATAAACATTGCTGGAAACCAGCAAGTCCACTGTACATGCATATACAATAACAGGGAATAGAGTCCCTAGAAACTAAGGGAACAAACTCCTAGAAACAGACCCCAAACCTAGCTAGCAGGTAGAGAACAACAAAGCAAAACACAACCTGCAATAGAAAACAAGAACAAAAGGGAAACAGACTCCCAAAATGCTAAGGAAATAGGCTCCCACAGCCAAGCAGAACCGAAGACAAAAACAGAGCAGCAGAACCTAGGAGCAGCCAGCAACATACTAGCAAAGAATCCAAGGTAGCAACTTACGAATAGAGAAGACATTATAGAAATAGGAAACAAACTCCTTGAATACATAAAGCACAACATAAACAACCTAAACCATAGTAAAGCATAGTCTGTAACAAGAAACCCCAAAATGCCATCATGGGCAAACACCATGAAACTTCCTAAAAAGCTTCAACAACCACCAGGCAAGTTGGAGAAGAACACAACCAACATACCATCAAAACCCACATAAGCTCCAAGACCAGAACAAGAAACCAGAATCTAATGCAAGCCAAATATCCAAGCTCATCAACACAAAACCACAACATAGAAACAAAACACAAATTAATCAAAGGCAGTACCAACAATAACTACCTTCAAGCGAGATTTCCTTTGACTTTTACCCGATGGGATACCATGATCAAGAACAGGAGGCAAGCCTTTGCTTCGCGTTGTATAAGTGAACTTAGCAATAGGAGAGATCTCAAGTTTTCCATTTCTAATTGTGTCAGACCTAGAAGAATCATCAGAGAGTGTGATAACATTACCACTCGAAGCATGATGTGTTGCAAGTTTAGGAGAAAGGTCCCTGCAATTAGTGTCACATTTCTCAGAAACCTCCCTATTGAGGACAATGTGCCTTGCAGCAGCTGGATCAAAGAGATCAATAACATTATAGTCATGCTGATTTGATACATCATGCTAAGGAGAGAGCTTGGGCTTTTTCCCCCTCTCGATAGCTTTTTGACTCCCAGATACCACCCCTACAGGATTGAGGCAACAGTCCCCTGTGGCCTGACCAATATCATCAGCAGAAGAACTAAGGTCAGATGCTCGCTTTATCATCCAAGAAGCAGAAGTATCCTCAGCACCTGAGTGAAGCTTTTGACATACATTACTGGTATGACCAAGAATATAACAAAAGGAGCAGAATCGAGGCTTGTATTCATAGATGACCCCTTGCTTAATAATAGTGCCATCTAGCATGGAGAGGCTGGTTGAACAAGGCAAGTCATTAGATAGATTCACTTCAATCATGACTCGAGCAAAGGACACCCGAGACATGGAGAGAGTGAGGTCATCACATCTAATAGGTTTGCCAAGAACACTGTTGATTTTTGACAGGCACGCCATAGGCCAACCTGGACATTTCAGGAAATTATACTTATCAAATTTCTCAGGTCATCCAAACACGGATACCTTTTACGAATCGAGCCTTATCGAGCCTTATGATTCCTTCAAGCAAATGTTATAGGCAATTCATATTCATTTATTATACATATGATACTTTCTATGCTTGTTTTGTTGCTCATCATAATGTACATATACATATCAAGTGTATTTTAGAGTTAGCATATCAACGTTCAAGTGTTTGCACGACTCAGTTTTGTATAAACAAGATTTCAGTATTTATGACTTGGGTTTGCGTTAACAAAATTTCAACGTCTATTTCCATCTAGACCCTTCTATATGTTTCTTTTGAATGTTGACATATACATCTCTCATGATTTGGAAGAATTAATTTCAACATGAATCATTATCATGCCCAAAATAACTCGTCTTTTACACATGTAAATTTGTCCATCAATTTACAACATGACCAATCTGCAGTTTTTGGTCTCTAAATGGAATTCTAGAGCTTCACTTCAGGTGGGGACAAATCCTAGTGAAATTTAACATCCTTAAGTACAACTTTCATGTATAAAGTTGCCCAAAATTCTGTTATTAATCTATTCTAAAATTAGTTAGAAGTTAGGTAGTGAAATCTGTTCTGTTACAAACAACTTGTCCACTCAATGGTATTTTGCCTATATTTGAAGTTTTATAACTCCAATTGAGGCAAGGATAATGCCAAATGTTAGTTAGCTCATTCATCTTCAACTTTTATATGAAAAGTTACAGAAATTTCTATCATCTTCTATATCTAACAATAGTTTTAATTCTGATAACTAAAATGTCTTGTTATGAACAACTTGACCTCTTAATGGTATTTTGCCCATATCTAAAGTTCTATAACCCTAATTGAGGCAAGATTAGTGCCACATGTGAGATAACTCATTTCTCTAAGACTTTTATATGAAAAGTTATAGCAATGTTGATACGACCAAAGAGTTGATATCTTACCTCAAGTGCAGGAGTGTCGAAGTAATAAATAACCCGGTAAGACCGGGGTCGAACCACATGGAGGTTAACTATATAAATTATAAATAATGATGATGATGATGATGATGATGATGAGTTAAAGAGGACTTTGAGATGTAAGATTAATTTGAAGATTAAACAATGATCAAAACAATTGTCAAGGTTAGAGGATCCATTAATGGTATTTCAAATATGTATAATATAAACTCTTTTTATTACTCAACTGGAAACCATACACAAAGGAGGTTCCAATCGGATTATAAATTGTTAACATGATTACATTAGTTATCTTATTCGAATAATGCTAACATTTGTAAATATTGTCAGGTATGCATGATGTTAATTTATGTTAACAACAAATCAAGTTCCTTTCATAACACAGGTGTCGGTTGTTGTTACCCATTTTTGGGTTCCCCATAAAAAATGAAAAAAAGTACAAATGAGAAAATACAAAAAAATATATCAAAAAAATATTCGAAAAAAATCCAAAAATAATAGGAGTGAGAAAAGGATGTTGGAATGCTGAAAAATGATAGAAATTGATTGAGGAGATTCAAAAATACATGAATTGAAATTTTGACAGGATATTTTTTAATGATGAGAGCCTGAGGGGCAAGGAAAATTCAATTTGAGAAAGAAAAGTCCAAAATTAGATGTTTATGGACTCAATTAAATTTTATCCAAGGTTTAATTGAATTTATGGAGGGTTTGATTGCAAGAAAATTGATTTTTTAAGTCAATTTAGGCTTTTATTGGAAGAAATTAAAGTTTTGGGGTCCAATTGTAATTTTGAAGAGTTGATTTGGTCAAATTAGGAGCTTAATTGCATAATTATTGAAGTTTGATAGTCAATTAGGGACTTAATTGAAATAATCAAAACCAATGACCAAACCGTAAAAGCGCTAAGATCAAGGGACCCAATTATAATTTATCCGGGGGTTTGATTACAAGATTGTAAAAACATCCAAGGACCAAATCAGAAATATCATTTAAAAATGGAAAACGGTGCCGTTTCACTACGGTTTCATGCAGCTGACCCTTCTTCATTAGTAACGGTTCCATGCAGCTGGCAGTCGGACATTATAGCAAAGAACAACGCCAATTTGTTTTAATTACGGGGCATATGTCATAGCTGTCATCCCTCTCGCAAACGTTATCAAGTTGGCCGTTACCAGCATAAGGTCTCTGGCCTATAAAAGCAGGAGAAACAGAGGGGCAAAGGGTGAGGAGAACGACAGAGGAGAGTAAGAAAACCAGAGGGGAGGCAACGAGACGAGGGGAGAAAACAGAAAAGGCAACGAGAAAAAGAAATAAAAACCAGAGAGGAGTGTAAAGAAGAGAGGCAGAGGGAGGGAGCTGGAAGAAGAAAGCAAAGAGAAGGCGAAACCAACAGAGGAGAACGAGACAAAGAAAGTCGAAAACACGACACCGACGTAAGAGTTGAGCCACCATCTCGCTCTTTTCTCTTCCGTAACGAAGGAAATACCGGAGGAAGCCACCATCACCACCGGCTTCACTTTCTTCGAACTGTGGAACCAAAGAGAGGAGGCTAGCATCACCATAGGATTTTCCTTCTCCGTAATCACGAACCTAGCAGAGAAGACAACCATCACCTCCTTTCTCCAAAACCAGCCCGTAACGAAGGAAACAACAGAGGAAGCCACCATCACCATTGGCTTCACTTTCTTTAGAACCAGGGAACTCGCAAAAGAGGCCAGCATCACCATAGGCTTTTCCTTCTCCAGAATCACGAAGCCAGCGGAGGAGGTTAGCACAACCATCAGCTTCCGTTCTCCAAAACCAGGTCTGTTTCTCTTCCAATCTCTAACTGTAACAACCCCCATTTATGGGATAAAACCACAATCTCATGTTAATAGAAAAACAGAGTAGTTAAATTCTTTTTTTATATACATATTCATGGTTTTCGTGTTAACATCTACCGGAATTTCGACGGAGTCCCCCCTATACTGGAAGGTCCCAAATTACCGACATGTAACCTCGTTTACACTTCTAACAGCAGTCGCATCTCCTAACTTAATTCCCAACCCAAATCAACCTGGGCTTCAATTCCATAATTATACCGACACCTATCAACCATAATATTTATGATATGCATGATATAACAAAAATATCATTATGGAGGAATTTAAATAAATATAAATACATAGACATGAAATAGGGTTATATAAACTACAACGTTAAATTCATCCAATCAAGTTTAAATATTTATTATACAAATTAAGTTATACAACCATTTTCATGTTTAGAAAATACAAGGGTATACTCCCTAGAACCTAGATCTCAAAAAGGGAACATAAGCTAGGATCTACTCTTGTCGTGCATGCGATGATCCTGAAACAAAATACATATTATTGCAAGGTGAATATCACAATAAATATAACAATATGAATATCTAATAATTTCAACAGGGTAACATACATTCATATTTCATTTACTTCTCCCTTCTAGTTTTTTTTTTTTATTTAAAATTTCTTCCTTATTCAAACTATTAATAATCGTTCCCTCTGCCACAATCAACCTTCATTCCAGACCTTATAAGATCAACATGATTACTTTTGCTTATCACATTACCGATACCAATTTCACCGGTATCGTCATCACCACCCTATAGGAGTCAATATAAGGTGATCCCTTTACTGGAATCCTAACATACACTAAATGTATGCTGGCCATTACATGGTGATCCCCTTACCCGGGATCCTAACATACACTGAATGTATGTTAGCCAATACGTGGAGATCCCCTTACCCGAGATCCTAACATACACTAAATGTATGTTAGTCCATTCGTGATGATCCCCTTATCCGGGATCCTAAAATACACTAAATGTATGCTAGCCAATACAGGGTGATCCCCTTACCCGGGATCCTAACATACACTCAATGTATGCTAGACAATACATGGTGATCCCCTTACCCGGGATCCTAACATACACTCAATATATGCTAGTTTATGTCTCAAATCACACTTCTCATATTTTCTTTGTTAGCGATAATTTCATCACTTGGCAATTCACATAACAACTTTTCACCTTGAATACACATACATTCAGTAATTCACATTTCACATCAAAATATATTAAATCATGGAATTTTAACTAGAAAGCATAGGTGTGAATCACCTACCTGCAATAGAAGCTCTACTCGTGCTCCCCTGTTGCTGCTGTTGCACCACGTCTGTGGTCCCTCCCGCAAATCACAGAGTTTATCTCATAAATTTTCCTCACTCAAGGATATGTTTTATAATAACCATATCAACAACCAATAAGTCTTTCTTTCAGTCATTTATTAGTACTTTATGTTTTTCTCATTTCAATCATTATTACTGTCATTCTTTGTCCAATCCTAGTTATCATTCCTTTCTTTATATTTGGATTATCACTGTCCAACTGCTATTGCCTCGTTTTTGAACTGTTACTGTCTGACCTCTCCTCAGATGTTTAACTATATCTGGAGTTATAGAACTCTGATTCAAGCGAAATTTATGGCGTTGGAAAGGTAAGACATGAGGCTACAAGTTCTATGTTTTGAGAAGAACCCAGTTCTGCCTCTAAGATAGTCAAAATCGCTCATTAACAACCACTTGGACTCAAGTATCGTCCATTTTTGAACCGTTAGTGTCTCGACCTCTCCTCAGATTTTTAACTATATCTAGAGTTATAGAACTCCGATTCAAGTGAAATTTATGGCGTTGGAAAGGTAAGACATGAGGCTACAAGTTTTATGTTGGGAAGAACCCAGTTCTGCTTCTAAGGTAGTCAAAATCGCTCATTAACAAACATTTGACCGTTATCGTCCAACTGTATCGTCCATTTTTGAACTATTACTGTCTGACCTCTCCTCAGATTTTTAACTATATCTGAAGTTATAGAACTCCGATTCAAGCAAAATTTATGGCGTTGGAAAGGTAAGACATGAGGCTACAAGTTCTATGTTTCGGGAAGAACCCAGTTCTATTTTTAAGGTAGTCAAAATCACTCATTAACAAACACTTAGACTCATATCGTCCATTTTTGAACTGTTACCGTCTCGACCTCTCCTCAGATTTTAACTATATCTGGAGTTATAGAACTCCGATTCAAGCGAAATTTGTTACAATTTCTATGAAGGAACTTGATCCTAATTCCTTCATTCTTCTACCCACAATCTCTTTGAAGGTCAAGAGACGAAACTGTCCAGATTCATCAACCTTTCCATTGACACACAACACATGAAGTTCTTTACTTTAACAACTCTTACTTTTTCCTCAATTCAAGTCTAAGAACTCAATATATAAATTAACATCCAGGCATCAATTCATAATCGACTTGAAATGACTTATAAGACCAGGTTTAGAATATCTTACCTGATGCGAATTAAGGCTTCGATCCCTCCTTTTCTTTCTAATGACAGTCGACCCTCCCCTCTTCTCTTCTTGTTCAATTTTTGTTGTAAATCCCTTTCCCACCAGGGTTTATTTTACCTATAACCCTCAATCTGGGATGGGTTTTTTTTTGAAATTTTGGTGTTTCTCTCTTGATTTGTAAAAATAGATATAAAAACTCCCTCTTTTCTTTCTTTACGTAGTCGTGATATGTTTGTGGTGAGAATAGGAGTATTTATGCTCTATGATTGTTCTTATTTGCATTTAGGCCCCATTTTCTTTAAGTGTATTTGTTCTTGCCCCTACTTCTTTTTATTTTAGTTTATTTTCTTTAATTTAATCCAGCCTTGGTTTTTTTTTCTCGGGATTTACACTAACTCTGCAAAAAAAACAATGCATGTTACTGTGTGAAAGTAATTTAATTACCTTCGCACAAATCATGCACGCGTGCTTTAGGTTGTTTATCCGGGTCACCGGTTTGGTCCAAGGACCCCAGTGGCCGCGGGGTCCAGCCCCCCGCCCCATGGGCCGGGCTCGGCCCATGGAAAAAAAATCAAATTTGCGATTGTTTCAAAATATTTTACTGTATTTTGATCAATATTGGTTTGCATTTTTATACTGTAAAGATACAAATCCGGTATTAAAATACCAGGTTTTCGTCAAAATAAAAAAAAATTTGTTTTCATGCATACGGCCTAGTCTTTCAAAAATAAAAATAAAAAATCATATCATATTTTCATACAACAAAGATTCAAAAATTTGTATTAGCATGCATTTTGGCTTTAATAACCAGTTTATTAAAGTCACGCGAACTAGGCCAATATTTCAAAAATTCAAAAAAAAAAAGTTTGTTTTCTTTTAATATCTGGGGTTACGACCTTATACGTAAGACGTATTCCAGATATTAAATTATTTGGTTGACGTTAGAAGTACCCGATAAGATAAGGATCTCCTTACCGAGGAGGACTTTTCTTAAACCATAGACGAACCAACAACTAGAAAACACGACAAGATCTTAGATTTTATCAGAAAATAAAACAATGCAGCTTACCTTAGGTAGGGCGTATTTGGGGTGCTAATACCTTCCCTTTACGCAACCAGTCCCCCGTACCCGATCTCTGAGACCAGTTAGGGTTCCTAGTGACCAAAATACTAGGTAGCGACTCCTATTCCATCTTTCCACTAATAAAAGACAAGAATTCCTTGTCTCCCCATAAAAGATAAGATTTTGAGGGTGGATGTTTTCGCCGCGACGTCGTACACGTGCGACATCGGTTATACCATACAATTGGTTATGAAAGGATCAAGTATTTGTTGTACCAATGGTTATACAACATAAATCTAGATTAACCATTTAATAAGCAAAGTATTAAGAGTGAATAAGATAACAAATACAAAACATGTTAGTATCAAACATTAAAGTCCACGTTAAGTTTATACTATACTTATTCTTACACCATTAGTGTAACCTTTTTACTTTGACATAATAAACTTAACTAAACAGAATGAAGAAGAGAAACATAAATAAACAACATAAGAACATAAGTATAGTAAAGGAAATGAAAAGCATAAACAAGAGATTAAGAAAATATAACATGAAATAAAACTTAAACATTATAAAAATATAAAGAAAGAAATAAAAAGCATGATCTTGATCTAAAAACCAAGATGTCTCAATGCATGGTAAATGCCTCCTTTTATAGGCTAAAATTTGGAACTATTGATTTGATAACTAATTCTTGAGTGGGTGGCCACATCTTGACTTGGTGACAATTCTTATCTTCTTGTCTCGAACAAAACATCATTGCTAATGTCGAATTTAAACAACATAGTCTTCATGAAAGTTCTAGAAAATTATCTCACCTTTTCCAACAAAAAATGAATCGGTGCATTTGGAGTGCTAGAACTCGAGATATGGGCTAAACACTGAATAGTGTCTGGGCTGCAGGACAGATTTTGACATCTCCGTTGTTGCTACAATTTGAACTTGAAAACGACCTTTTTGAATCTTGAACTCTTCATGAAAATTTTAGGCCTATGTATTAGCTTTCCATATATATAGACTAGACCTAAATCCAAGTTCTACAGCTCCAGTTATGATCTAATAATTGAATGGTGTTCCAGTTTGGACTGAACCAACATCTCTTTTCTAAGCTTAGCCCTCTCTGTCTTCTCAATTTCAGTAGTTAAACTCATCAATCAATCATTTGATTTATGTGATAGGCCTACATTTAAGATGGACATTTACCATAAATTAAAAGTATCTTATATTATTAGACATGTTATTATAAAACATGCTCGAGTTAATGAGTTATTGATACTTTTAGTGCAAAATGATAATATAAAACCTTGATAAAAATACACTTTTAAATACTAATAAAATGTCTATCATCTTCTATGTCTAACAATAGTTTTAATTCTAATAACCTAACTGTCCTGTTACAAATAACTTGACCTCTTAATGGTATTTTGCTCATACCTAGAGTTCTATAACTCCAATTGAGGCAAGACCAGTGCCACATGTGAGCTAACTCATTCCTCTAAAACTTTTATATGAAAAGTTACAACAATTTCTATCATCTTTTATGTCAAAGTTTTGTTGGAATTTCCATTACCAAACTATCCAGACTTGAATTCATGGATTTAGACACTAATCAAACATTTCCTATGCATCTTTTTAACATCTTAGGATTCCATTACGTATAAAATTTATTAAGAACTAGCAATTAAAGTTCATTCCTCATCAAGACATCAAATCTTTCTTCTTCTTTTTTATTTTTATTTTCATGATAACATGACTCACACAACTTCAAGCATCAACATAAAGTGTATAAGTGCAAATCAAGCAATATAAAAAGAAGTTAAAAAAGATTTCACTTACTGCACATTTCATCAATCCTTATCATTGAACATAAAACATCATTATATTATTATGATACCATAGAAAACTCTCGCTCCCCTCATATTTTTATCTTTTGGCTAAATGGTAAGGGTTTCCTACAACTCCCACCTTCATCAATCCTAGTTAAAAAAAAATGTGTGTTCCTTGACTATTTATGCTCTAGAGTATGTATTTGCATTAATTTTTCATTTACCCTATGTATTTGCATTAATTTTTCATTTACCCTAATTTAATTCAAGAACCCTAATTCACTTCATTTGGGCTTTTCTTCTCATACAACCTCACACCTCAAATAACAAGTTCTAAGAGTAAAAGGTTACTCTTACCTCATGAATTTAGAAGAAATTTGAGGGAATACTAGGGTGATTTTCTCCTACTTTCTTTTGGTTTTTTTTAATCAAATTCTCTCTCTTTCTCTGCTTCAAATTCTTGATTTTTCACCTTACAATTATTCTTCTTTCACTCAAGCACTTTGTAAGGAAGACATGCAAAAGATTTCTTATTTGAAAATTGAAATGCGGGAGGGGTTGTTCTCTATAGTTTCAGCTAGATTTATGGAGAAGAAAAGTCTCCATCTTACTCTCTTACATGTATTTATACCCTTTCCTAATTGGGACTAGGCTTTGTTTGGCTATTGTCCTATTAATTCCTAGTATTTCTTCATCTTCAACTTTTATACACTTAAATCCTCTATCTTGTAATTTTTCATTCCCACATTTTAATAGTTAGATTGACTTCATAATTTATTTACTTATTTTGAACTTCATAAATATTGATTTTTTTTTGTTTTTTTAATAAATTTCAACTTGGGGTTTACATTCTCCCTTTTTAATGAGAAATTTCTTCCTTGAAATTCGAGTAATATACCTCAATTTATAAATAAGTCAGGATATTTTTGCTTAATCTCTCAATATTTTTCCCATGTTTCTTCTTTGATTTGTGAGCTTCACAACAAAACTCTGATGATGAGAATTTTCTTATTGCGAAGTTCTTTCTTGCCCTAGTCAAGAATTTTTATTAGTTTCACCTCAAATGTTAGATCTTCTTTAACCCCTAATGAAACTTGAGGTAACACTTGTGAAGGGTCAATGTCGACTTTTTGTAGCAAGGAAACATGAAATACATTATGAACCTTGGCCAACTCCAAGGGCAAGTTTATTTCATATGCTATGGGTCTGATGCGTCTTAGGATTTCAAGTTTACATTCTCCCTTTTTAATGAGAAATTTCTTCCTTGAAATTCGAGTAATATACCTCAATTTATAAATAAGTCGGATATTTTTGCTTAATCTCTCAATATTTTTCCCATGTTTCTTCTTTGATTTGTGAGCTTCACAACAAAACTCTGATGATGAGAATTTTCTTATTGCGAAGTTCTTTCTTGCCCTAGTCAAGAATTTTTATTAGTTTCACCTCAAATGTTAGATCTTCTTTAACCCCTAATGAAACTTGAGGTAACACTTGTGAAGGGTCAATGTCGACTTTTGTAGCAAGGAAACATGAAATACATTATGAACCTTGGCCAACTCTAAGGGCAAGTTTATTTCATATGCTATGGGTCTGATGCGTCTTAGGATTTCAAATGGTCCAATGTACCTCAAAGTTAACTTTCCCTTTATCCCAAATCTTAACATATGTTTCCATATAGCTACCTTTGGAAATACTTTATCCCTAGGGCTAAACTCAAGGGATCTCCTTCAATTGTCTGCATATTTCTTTTGTCTATCCTATGCTGCATTCATTCGATCCTTAATGATCCTCACTTTTTCAGTGGTAACTTGCACCAACTCTGCCCCATACAACTTTTTATCCCTGACTTCTTCCCAACACAAGGGTGTCCTACACTTTCTGCTATAAAGAGCTTCAAATAGGGCCTTTCTAATTGTTGTCTGACAACTGTTATTGTACATGAATTCTACTAGCAACAGGTGCTCCTCCTAGTTTCCACCAAATTTCAAAGCATATGCTCTTAGTAAATCCTCTAGGATCTGAATAACTTTTTTCAGATTGGCCATCAATCTGCGGATGGAAGGAAGTACTGATATTCAAATTTGTTCCCAAGGCATGCTGTATGTTTAGCGAGAGACGTAAAGTAAACCTTGGTTCTTAGTTTAAAATAATTGATACTAGGACTCCATGAAGCCTCACGACTTTATTCACATAAATCTTGGTTAACTTGTCAATTGGATCTGTCATTTTTACTGGTAGGAAAAGGGCAGACCTAGTTAGTCAATCCACAATAACTCAGATTGCATCATTTCCCCTCTTCCCCCTGGGTAGTCTTGACACAAAGTCCATTATAATCATCTCCCACTTCCACTCAGGGGTTTGGTAATGGTTGTAACAACCCTGCCGGCTTTCAGTACTCCACTTTTACTTGTTGGCAAATACTACATTTTTCCACAAAATCAACCACTTCTTTTCTCATAATTAACCACTAGTAGTATTGTTTCAAATCCTGGTACATCTTTGTGCTACCCGAATGCACTGTGAGTTTCGACTCGTGAGCCTCTTGTAATAGCTTTCGTTTAAGGGCTTTGTTGTCAGGTGACATGACCAAAAGATTGATGTCTTCTCCCAAGTGCAGGAGTGTCGAAGTAATAAATAACCCGACAAGATCGGGGTCAAACCACAGGGAGGTTAATTGTATAAATTATAGATAACAATAATACAAAAGTAACAATAACAACAACAATAACAACAACAACAACAACAATAATAATAATAGTGTTAATAATAATAATGAAGAAGAAGAGGAAGAAGTTGATGAGAACTTTGAGATGGAAGATTAAGGTAAGGATTAAACAATGATAATAACAAATGTCAAGGTTAGAGGATCCACTAATAGTATTTCAAACAAGTATAGTATAAACCCTTATTATTCAATTGGAAACCACACACAAGGAGGTTCCAATCAGATTATAAATTGTTAACATGATTACATTAGCTATCTTATTCGAATAATGCTAATACTTGTAAATGTTTTCAGCATTCATGATTATAACTTATGTTAACAACAAATCAAGTTCCTTTCATAGCTCGGTGTCGGTTATACCATACAAGTATGGGCTATGAAAGTGCCAAGTATTTGTTGTACCAAGTGTTATACAACATAAATCTAGATTAACCATTTAACAAGCAAAGTATTAAAAGTGAACAAGATAACAAATATAAAGCATGTTAGTATCCAACATTAAGGTCCATGTTAAGTTTATATTATACTTATTCTTACACCATTAGTGTACCCTTTTCACGTTGACATAATTAATTTAGCTAGACATAATGAAAGAAAGTAACATAAATAAACAAGGAAAGGAAATGAAAAGCATAAGCAAGAGATTAATATAAGCAAAACTTAAGCATTACAAAATATAAAGAGAGAGCAAGAGCATGATCTTGATCTGAAAACCAAGATGCCTAAATACATGGCAAATGCCTCCTTTTATAGGCCAAAATTCGGAACTATTGATTTGTTGACTAATTGATGAGTGGGTGGCCACATCTTGACTTGGTGACAATTCTTATCTTCTTGTCTGCCAAAAACATCATTGATGACGTCATAATTTGAACAAACTTAAATCATGAAAGTTCTATGAAATTGTCTCATCTTTCCAGGGTAAAAATTTGAGATCATTTGAACTTCTAAAACTCGAGATATGGGCTGAACACTGAACAGTGTCTAGGCTGCAGGACATTCAGACTTCTTCTTTGTTGCTATAATTTGGACTTAAAAACGACCTTGTTAAATCTTGGGCTCCACATGAAAGTTGTAGGCCTATGTCTTATCTTTCCATCCATATAAAATGGACTTAAATCCAAGATCTACAGCTCTAGATATGACTCAATTACCGAACTGTGTTCCAGTTTGGACTGCACCAAGATCTCTTTAGCCATCTTTTTGTCCTTTCAATTTCGCACTTCAACTCATCAATCAATTCTTTCATTTATATGATAGGCCTGCATTTAAGATGAACATTTACCATAAATTAAAGGTATCTTATATAATAGGATATGTTATTATAAAACATGCTTTAGTTAAGGAGTTATTGATACTTCAAGTGCAAAATAATGATATAAAACCTTGATAAAAATGCACTTTTAAGTACTAATCACACCCCCCAACCAGCTTATTACTAGTCCCTAGTAATTAAAGCGTTAAAATAGAAAAGAATTCGCAAATTCCACAAAGCAAGGCATTCATCATTCAACTTCCATTAATCTATCCAGCTAAACAAACTCTCATTAAATTTATATATCTGCTCAATATCTCTTAAACAAAATATTAATAAACCTTCCTTGTTATGTGCTCAATGTATGAAACATAGATGATGGGGCTTTTATTGGAAGAAACAATATTTTGTTCTAATGTTTAAGGTTAACTTTCTTGGGTTGGGATTATTATCTTTTTTTCTTCTTTTTTTTTTAATATATATACATATAACTTAAAACACAATGCATCTTTAACCCATGTAACGAGCTTTCGGCTAATGACTCCAAGACCAGTTGGTCTTAGGGCATTAGGTGTTGAGACACCCCTACGAGCTTAGTAACTCGGGTTGCGATATCTTGGTACGTAGATAGTGCAATGTTTGATTCCCTTAAGCTTTTCTCCTTAACACATGTAACAAGCTTTGGGCCAATAGCTCCCAAGTCAGTTGACTTTAGGGTATTAGGTGTTAAAACACCCCTTCGGGCTTAATTGCTTAGGTTAGGGAGGCTACGAAATCAAACTTATCTACGTTTTTATTATCATCATTTTCTTCTTTTTTTTTGTTTTTTGTTTTTTTGTTTTTTTTTTGCAAATTATAGACTATCCCTATCCCTTAGTTGTTACCTTTAACAAAAGAACATAAATAATGTAATAATCCAATGTGCAACCCACAATCATATGTTAAAGTGTGTGTGTAAAATGAAGGTTTAAGAATATTTGTTAAATGAGTATATGAGCAGAACCAAGTGATAACAATGCGAGAGTTTGTAAACCCGAATATTTCAAGAAGTATTCTAATAGGCCTTGTTATGAATATTGCAAATAACCATTAGAAAATGTTTACTAAGATGCGTCTCAAGAGTCATTCCCCCTTACTCTGCCATCCTAGTAATAATAGTTTTGCCAAATGGTTTTTAAAAACAAAAACAGTTAGTTAGTTAGTTTTTTTTTTTAATTACTACTACCCTCCCCCCAACCAAAACGAGACATTGTCCTCAATGTCCTAAGGTAGAAAGATAGAGTATAGAAGACATCACCCGAAACAACGAACACTAACAAACCTGAAACACACTTAAACAAATATAAGAAATAACAGAACAATATATTATGCTAGAAATAAAACTAAAAGACACAAGGATTCACAAACAAAGGCTCAAATCCAATCTAAGCTTTTTACGGCTTTCTGTAGTTGACCAATTTATGCGACTCATGGAAGGATCAATTACGGGGTGAAAGATTGTAGTTTGTCGATCAATTGTTCAAGAAGGAGCAAAGAAAGATTATGATTTGTCGTGTCAAAGATGTTAGAAATTCCTGCTCCACACTTGATCAAGAAAAGACAACAAAGTATCATAAAAACCATTAACATTGAGCAAACCTATAGGTTTATGGTGAATCTGAAGTTGGGCCCAAGAGGAAATATGAAAGATCTCTTCCAAAGGTGCCCGACCACCCGGTAAGGCAATGAAGGCATCAACATGGTTGAACATTGTATTCATTCGATCAAACATTGTGGAGACTTGTAGTTCCTCTCCAATTGTTCTTCCAATGATGTCCCCTTTTGTTAAAGCTAGGGGACGACCCCCAAAACTTGACTACCTCCTAAAAATACAGCTATTGCCACACCCCCCATTAACCCAAGGTCGCCTCCCCCATACACTAAATGAATCTTTCTCTCGCTAGTACCCGACCAAGATGATTTGTCGCTTCTAAAAAAGCTATTTCCTTTCCAGGACTGGATCCACCGAAAACACAAATATTTTTTATATGATAACTTGAGGATCCTGCCATTTCTACACGCTTCTATATCTGTCTAATGTAAGGGTTGAGTAGAAATGAGGGGAAGGAAGAGAAGATTTTATAGATGAGAAATTGAAGATGCAATCATATCACCTATATGTAGGCCAGCTGGAGTCTCACTCTCTCTCTCTCTCTTTATTTATTTATTTATTTTGAAAAAGCATGTGTATGTACGGTAGTTGTGATTGTGGCTCACATCTTCCCTTGGTTTTACGTCCAAGAACGGCTTAAACGCCCTCTATGGGTCGGGAATAGGCTTCCCATCCAGTTTTTTTAAAAACTGGCAAACATGGTCTTTTTTAGTCGATTCCCAAGACTAAGTCGATCACGTTCTTTATGGAAATGGGGTCATAAGTCTTGAAATGCACAATGCACATCTTCACCAGGATATGTCTCCAAAGACAATAGAAGATTATCTAAAGATTCCTTATGTTTTGAAATAAATCCGACTTTTGACAATTTTCACAAGCTTGCGGAATGCATGCGTGTCCCCGAACATGGTAGGCCAATAAAATCCATTTTGAAAGATTTTTGCAATGGTCTTTTTTGACAAGAAATGACTCTCACATGCTTCAGAATGATAAAATTTAATGACACTACTTACCTCATTGTCCGCAATGCATCTTTGAAATATTTGATCGGGACAATGTTTGAATAAGTTAGGGTCATCCCAATAAAAGTTTCTCACTTCGTTCAAAAACTTTCCTTTATCTTCGGTACTCCAATGAGTTGGCAAATCTCCCGAGGCAAGGAAATTGATATTTTTAGCAAACCAAGGCATTGAACTAAGAGAAAGTAAGGATTTGTCAGGAAAGTAATCATCGGTTGGTGTGATGTTAGATATTGAATCTGTTGTCACTCTTGACAAAAGATTCGCATCAACATTTTCAATGCCTTTTTCATCCGTGATTTCTTCCGAGAATAAGTCATTTGCAAATCTTCAAATTCATCAAACTCAGGTATTACTCAAAGTAGATTCAAGTTGATCATAAACTAATTCTTCAATAAGATCTACTTCTTGTAAATCATTATCATCTCTAGGTTGCTTGCAAATGTTGAAAATATTCATCTCCAATGTCATGTTCCCAAATGATAGCTTCATCAGTCCATTCCTACAATTAATCAATGCATTAGAAGTTGCAAGAAATGGATGCCCTAAAATAACAGGAAATGAATTGCATGCTTCAACAGGTTGTGTGTCCAAGACAATAAAATCCACAGGATAAATGAACTTATCGACTTGTACTAACATATCTTCAACTATTCCTCTAGGCACGTTTACAGATCTATCGACAAGTAAAAGAGTCACGTAAGTTGGTTTTAACTCACCTAGATTGAGACTTTGAAAAACTCGAATATGGAAGTAAATTCACACTAGCTCCAAGATCAAGTAAGGCTTTTTCAATTTTATGTTCTCCAATAAAGCAAGAAATTGTAGGACAACCAGGGTCTTTATATTTCAAAGCATTATTGTTCTCAAGAATGACACTTACTTATTCACTAAAAAGGCTTTCTTTTTCACATTCAGCTTTCTCTTCACAAGGCACATGATCTTTTAAAAATTTAGCATAAGAAGGAACCCGTTTAATAGCATCCAAAGAAAGGTATATTGATCCTTACTTGTTTGAAGGTTTCAAATATTTTAGAGTTATGATTGACTTTCCTTTGTTTCATCATGGCATGAGGAAATGGAAGTGCTGGCGGAGAATCAATCTTTTCTTTGCAATGATCGATTCAACCCCTTCCTTACCCTCGAGATTGACTCATCATCATTCTCACAAGGTTCAAGAATGGTTTTTTTAATAACCTTACCACTACGAAGAGTGATGACCGATTTGGCTTGATCCATGTGTTGGCTTCCGGTAACTACTTGCATTCAAATTGTATTGCCCCTTTGGATTTTGTTGTGGTTGAGATGGAAACTTACCTTTCTCTTGGAAACCGAGAGCGATGTGAACTTTGCAAGAGTATCTTTAAAATCTGTCATGCTTTGAGCAAGTTGAGTGTTAATTGCCTCTTGTTTTTCCATAAATGCATGCAATGTTTCCTCAAGATTTCTTCTAGGAGGGGGAGCATAAGGAGGTGCATATCCATGAGAATTTTGGAAATTATGGTGTGCTTGAAATGGTGGTCGGAAGTTTGAGGATTATTGTTCTCACTTTTCCAACTGAAATTTGGATGATTTCTCCAACCAGGGTTATATGTTTGCGAATATGGGTTATGATTGGGCCTTTGAAAACTGTTTAATGCATGGGCTTGTTCATGGAGACATTCTTTAAAAGAAGGTGAGGTTGGACAATCATTGGTTGAATGTTCATTGGTTTCACAGATTTGACACGCAATGTCTTGAACAGATTTTAATTGACCACTCTTTTTCAATTCTAGCGCTTCGACTTTTTTAGCTAAAGATGCAAACTTGGCTTGGAGGTCATGATCTTCTCTAAGGTTGTACATACCCCCACTAGATGTATGAGGTTGGGTTTTACTTGGTGCCTCATAAGTACCTGTGGTGTCCCAATTTTGTGCATTTTCAGCTGGCAAATCTAAGTACTCCATTGCTTCATTAGGGTTTTTATCCTCAAAAGTTCCATTGCACATCAATTCAATCATTTGCCTATCTCTAGGAGTTAACCCTTCATAAAAATGTGAAACTAATCTCCATGTTTCAAAACCATGATGAGGGCAAGTATTAAGTAAGTCTCGATACCTATCCCAACATTGATAAAATGTTTCTCCCGGTTTTTGAGAGAAAGTAATGATTTGTCTTTTGAAAGAGTTTGTTTTGTGGGATGGAAAAAACTTCTTTAAAAATTGTTATTGCATTTCATCCCAAGCACGAATGGATCCGTGTCTCAAATTTTGTAGCCATGTTTTAGCTTTATCTTTTAATGAAAAAGGAAAAAGCTTCAATCTAATGGTGTTCATGCTACAATTTGAGTCATTATACGTGTTGCAAACCTCCTCAAATTCCCTTAAATGCAAGTATGGATTTTCTAAATCTAAGCCATGAAAAGATGGTAAAAGTTGAATAATGTCTCGTCTTAAAATTAAAATGAGATGCATCGGGAGGAAAAACTATGCATGAGGGTGCACTTGTTCTTGTGGGATTCATGTGGTCTCTAAGAGTTCTAACCCGAATATTCTCATAATGAAGCGATTGGTTATCTTCTTCACCATATTTTCCGAAAATGATGAGGATACCCTACAAAGTCTACCACTTAATGTACGTGACCACACTCTCATGCACGTGTAAGAACAGAATAAAAGGAAGAAGAAAACAAAAGAAAGAGAAACAAAACAAAAGAAACAAAGTTAGATACAAGAAAAGAAAAAAGAGAAAATAAAATAAATACTATAATTTGTACAAGAATTTACCTCCCCGGCAACGGCGCCAAAAACTTGACACGACCAAAAGATTGATGTCTTCTCCCAAGTGCGGAGTGTTGAAGTAATAAATAACCCGGCAAGACCGGGGTCGAACCACAGGGGAGGTTAATTGTATAAATTATAGATAACAATAATACAAAAGTAACAATAACAACAACAACAACAACAATAATAATAATAGTGTTAATAATAATAATGAAGAAGAAGAGGAAGAAGTTGATGAGAACTTTGAGATGGAAGATTAACATAAGGACTAAACAATGATAACAACAAATGTCAAGGTTAGAGGATCCACTAATGGTATTTCAAACAAGTATAGTATAAACCCTTATTATTCAATTGGAAACCACACACAAGGAGGTTCCAATCGGATTATAAATTGTTAACATGATTACATTAGCTATCTTATTCGAATAATGCTAATACTTGTAAATGTTTTCGGGCATTCATGATTATAACTTATGTTAACAACAAATCAAGTTCCTTTCATAGCTCGTGTGTCGGTTATACCATACAAAGATGGGCTATGAAAGTGCCAAGTATTTTTTGTACCAAGTGTTATACAACATAAATCTAGAATAACCATTTAACAAGCAAAGTATTAAAAGTGAACAAGATAACAAATATAAAGCATGTTAGTATCCAACATTAAGGTCCATGTTAAGTTTATATTATACTTATTCTTACACCATTAGTGTACCCTTTTCACGTTGACATAATTAATTTAGCTAGACATAATGAAAGAAAGTAACATAAATAAACAAGGAAAGGAAATGAAAAGCATAAGCAAGAGATTAATATAAGCAAAACTTAAGCATTACAAAATATAAAGAGAGAGCAAGAGCATGATCTTGATTTGAAAACCAAGATGCCTAAATACATGGCAAATGCCTCCTTTTATAGGCCAAAATTCGGAACTATTGATTTGTTGACTAATTGATGAGTGGGTGGCCACATCTTGACTTGGTGACAATTCTTATCTTCTTGTCTGCCAAAAACATCATTGATGACATCATAATTTGAACAATTACCGAACTGTGTTCCAGTTTGGACTGCACCAGCATCTCTTTAGCCATCTTTTTGTCCTTTCAATTTCGCACTTCAACTCATCAATCAATTCTTTCATTTATATGATAGGCCTGCATTTAAGATGAACATTTACCATAAATTAAAGGTATCTTATATAATAAGATATGTTATTATAAAACATGCTTTAGTTAAGGAGTTATTGATACTTCAAGTGCAAAATAATGATATAAAACCTTGATAAAAATGCACCTTTAAGTACTAATCATCAGGCACAAATATGCGTCGCCACAACATTGTCATCCCATCATCTCCCACCTGGAAAGGAGTTTCACTTCTCGATTCCAGCTTATTTCTTACCTTTGACACTTCATTATCAATTTGTTATGCCTCTAATATTTGTTCCCGATACCCTGACTTCACTCTTAGTTGGGCCACTAAGGATCCTTCTGGATTCATATTTAGTATTGCCCCCAATCTCTTCAACTCAATTAAAGTTTTCTTATCATAGGTCGTTGGCTCATCTATAACTGCCTTGCTTTTACGACTAAGGGCATTCGCAACTACATTCGCTTTTCCTTGATGATAATTTATAATACAATCATAATATTTAATTAGTTTTATCCATCTTTGTTGTTGCATGTTCAACTCCATATGTGACATCAAATACTTTAGACTCTTGTGATCTGTAAATATTTGCACCCGGGATCCATATAAGTAGTGTCTCCACACTCGAAAGGCGAAAACCACTGATACCAATTCTAGGTTATGAACTGGGTAATTGATTTCGTAAGTCTTTAGTTGTCTTGATGCATAGGCAACCACTCTTTTACGCTGCATTAAGACACAACCCAATCCTTTCCTTAAGGCATCACTTGAAACCACAAAGCCTTCTATTTCAGATGGAAGGGTTAGTACGAGGATAGTAGTAAGCCTTCTCTTCAATTCTTAAAAACTTTCTTCGCACTTCTTTGACCACTCCCATCTTATATTCTTCCTAGTGTGTCGTGTTAATGGAGTTGCTATTGTTGAAAACCCTTCAATAAACCTTCTATAATATCCTGCCAATCCAAGAGAACTATGGATTTCAGTTACCATAGTAGGCCTTTTCCATCTCAGAATTGCTTTCACCTTCTGAGGGTCCACAAAAATGCCTTCCGAAGATACTACATGCCCTAAAAAGGTTACTTCTTTCAACTAGAAGTCACATTTGTTCAACTTGGCATACAACTCGCGACTCCTTAGAGTCTGTAATGTCTATCTTAGGTGTTGTTCATACTCCTCATAGGATTTAGAGTAAACCAAAATATTATCAATGGATATGATGACAAACTTATCATGGTACGATTGGAATACTCGGTTTATTAAATCCATAAAAAGTATGGGAGCATTAGTTAATTTGAATGGTAGCACCAAGAACTCAAAGTGTCTGTAGCAAGTTTTGAAGGTAGTTTTCGACACATCTTGCCCTTTGATTCGCATATGGTAGTATTTTGATCTTAAATCAATCTTTGAGAACACTTTAGCACCCTTCAACTGATCGAATAAATCATCTATCCATGGAAGCGAATATTTGTTCTTTACCGTCACTTTATTCAGCTGGCGGTAATATATACAAAGCCTTAACATTCCATCTTTCTTCTTCACAAATAATACAGGTGCTTATCAAGGTGAGTTGCTTGGTTGTATGAACCCTTTGTCTAAGAGCTCCTGCAATTGAATTTTCAACTCATCCAATTCCTTAGGGGCCATTCTATACGGCTGTTGGGCTATAGGAGACACCCAAGCAATATGTTGATGGTGAGTTCAACTTCTCTTTTTAGGGGTAGTCTTAGTAGTTCTTCTAGAAGTACATCCGGAAATTCCCTCAATTGAAACGTTAGATAGTCCTATTTTACCATTTTCTGAATTTATCATATAGGCTAGGCATGTTGTACAACCTTTCTTTAGTAGTTTCCTCGTAGCTATAACTGAGATTATGTTTGTAAGGTTGGAAATTCTCTCCCCTTTTAAGACCATTGTTTCACCCTTAGCCCCTTAGAAGCTTACTGTTTTGTAAAACAGTCTAAATGAGCCTTATTTTCACCCAACCAATTCATGCCTAGGATTATATCAAAATCACTTAATTTTAGGGGTATTAAATCTACTTCTAGTTCAAACCCATTAATGTTAATTCTCACCCCTTCAAATACAACATCTATTTCCACAGTTTCACCCAAAGGTGTCCCAATAATAAATCCTTTTCTACCATTTTTGTTCCCTTATTCAGTTTGACTACATTTTTTTTAGCTATAAAGGAGTCGGTAGAACCAGAATCAAACAAAACATGCATTTGATAGGTATTCATTTGCAGCATACCTTCTACCACATCTGATGCTGCTCTGACATACTCCTGGGTTGTATGGAAAATTCTTCCTTGAACCTTGTCATTTTGCATTCTAGGTTGTCCATTATTAGAGTTGACTCCTTACTAAGTCGACTTTCCTAGTCTGTTTACAATGATAGACTGCTGGTGACTTTGACTTTGCTACCTTTGATTCTTAGGTTGTTCAGTATTTAACCAAGGGCATTCTCTTTTAAAGTGACCCTTCTTACCACAATGATGACATCCTCTTCCCAAGTACTATTAGGCTCTCTACCTATGACCTCCTCGGCATGTATAGCATTGGTTAGGAGAAACCAAGCAATTCCCAGGGTATCTTTGTTCACACTATACACAAAAAGGGAAGGCAATGTCTTTCTAATAGTTAGACCCCCCTGTAGCAATAGTCCTGGAGCGGGCCTGACCACCTCTTAACTTATCACCAATATTACATCGAGAACTAGCTAATGTCCCCTTTTTTTCTTGAATTGAAAGAACTCTCCGCCTTTACCCTTCTTTGGAAGTGGTGGCTTGCCTGAAAATTCCATATCCTTTCGTTTTCATACACCCCCATAACTCTATTGGCCTTCTTCCATACAAGCCTCTAATGTATGTGCTGCTTCAATCAGTTCTCTTACTATCTTAAATTGTAAAGCAATCAACCCCTGCTTCAATTATTTTCCGAAGCCATCCCTCAGCTTTTCTATCATGTGTTGTTTTGATGGGACATTATGTGGTATGTATAGTGAGAGGTCATGGAATCGCCTCTCGTACTTGAGTACCGACATCCCCTCCAGTTTCAAGGCTAGGAATTCATGTTCCTTCATCTTTCGATGATATTTGGAGTAATCTTGATTCTCAAACTTTGTCTTGAAATCATCCTAGGATAGGGTTTTTGTAGCCCTCTTCAACTAAACTGTCTCCCACCAAGTCATAACATCGTCTGATAGTAGTTATGTAGCACAATCTACCTGCAGATCATTTGGTATCTTAATTTGAATCATTGTTTTCTCTACCTTTCTAATCCACCTTCACGCCATTTCAGCATCCTCTTCACCTAAGTAGGGTTCATAACCCATTTCTCTCATAATTTTCACCAATCGAACTAGATGTACCACATTATTAGTAGTTGTAGCTGTAGTTGTAGATGCTTCTGAAATGGTTTGAGCGATGGGTGCAGGTGGGGGTGTTGGCATGGAAGTGGCAACACTAGTCATACCTTCCATTTCTGTTTTGACTAGCTAGACCAGGAGCATCAGATCGACATAAGAAATAGATGGCCTTGTAGGTGTAGTTTAAGGAGGCTCCTTTGCTCATTCCCGTGAGGCTAACATGGTCAGCTATACATTCCCAGTTTTCTTTGGTGCTTATCTGACTTAAGGCCCCGTCGATTCTTCATGCCCTACTTAAGTCGATATTGCTGGTGTAGGTGAAGTAGTATCTTCCAAAGGGCTCTCTTCTCACCCCTCATAAAAGTCTATATCTTGATTCCCCCTCCCTATAGAGGATATATCTGTTCTAATCTCTTGGCAAATATGTACCATCCTACAATAGATTAATAAACATCATTACCCCTTTTTTCGAATTCTTCCCAAAATCCATATCAGGGCTCTAATACCAACTGTAATAGTCCCAACTATTTGTTTCTATCAACGCTAAAAGAACCCAACATATACTCTTAATTTAAGGGTATTTATTATTATTTGAAAAAAATTCTACCAAAATTTTGACAGAGTTTCCTTTGGTGTTTGTAGAGGTGGGACTATAGGTTATTAATGATCTATATATCTTTCCTCCTCTTCATCAAGAATCAGTAAGAAATCATATTTCTCACCATCATTTACTTCTCAATCTCATGCTCCTTCTCTATTGAACTCAACATCTCTACTAATCACCGTCTTTCGTTCATTAAGGTTGTAAAGCTTGTATCTTTTGGACTTTTGGTCATAACCCACAAAGATCATCCTTTTGCTTTTGTCATCTAGCTTAATCCTTACTTGATCATCTATATGTACATAATCAATGCTTCTAAAAACTTTCAAGTGAGAGACACTTGGTTTTCTTCTACTCCATGCTTCTTGTGGAGTCCTACCATTTAAGCTTTTAGTATGATATCAATTTCACAAGTAGATAGCACAATTTACAGCTTCAACCCAAAACTCTTTAGACATCTTTTTAGTTTTGAGTATGCTTCTAGGCATGTTAAGGATGCTTTTATTCTTTTTCTCTACCATGTCATTTTGTTATAGGGATCTAAACACCATTAAAAGTCTCTTTATACCATGATCTTCACAAAACTAATTAAAATCATTAAATCAAAATTCACCCCTCCTACTTGTCCTAAGTAATTTTATAGAATAACTACTATCTTTTTCAACTAATGCCTTAAACTTCTTAAAACAACTAAACACATTAGTCTTTTATTTTAAGAAGTATACCTAAATCTTTCTACTATAATCATCAATAAAAAGTAGACTCCATCGAAAAACTCTTGGTTTGCATTTTTATCAAATGAACATAGTTTGATAGGACTAAAAATATCAGCATGTATTTCTTGTAGGGGTTGGTTTGCTCTTGATTTAGACTCCTTAAAAAAACTCCTGCAAAATTACTTGCCCACTAAACATCCTTCACACAACTGATTTGGATGTATAATGGATGGTAGATCATTTAACATCTCCTTTCATACCATCATCTTCAAGTTGTTAAAGTTTACATACCCAAGTCTCATATGCCAAAGTCAAGTTTCATCTTTAACACATACATTTAGGCATTTAGGCACATCTGTCTCTATGTTTAGTAAGAACATTATATTCTTTGTTATGGCTACCTTTGCAATCATATCTTTTTTAGTGTCAAGTAATGTCAAAGTACAATCTTTCATCTTAATCTCATACCTCTTCTCCAATAATTATCGTAAGCTCAATATATTATTTTTTACTATTTGTATATAATAGACATCAACAACAAATTGATTATTCCATCTTTCAATTTAATTAAAATCATACAATTTTCTTTAATGGAAACCTTTGAATGATCTGCAAATATGACATTACCTCTAATTGCTTCATCAAGCTCCATAAACTTATCTTTGTCTCCACACATATGGTTATTGGCTCCATTCTCTAAGTACCACAAGTTCTCTTTGTCTTGCATTCTGTTATTAAGCACTAATAGTAGATTGGCTTCCTTCTCTTCTTCTATCACAAGATTTGCATTTTCTTCAACTTTTTTGGTTGAACTCCAAAGAATCCCTACCATAATGACCTGTCTTTTGACAATTATACCATTTAACTTTTGATTTTTCAAACCTAATGTCAAATTTGGATCTCGGTTGCTACTGCCAGTTGAACTAGTTGATAAGTTCCTTTCATTCGGTCAATCGTTTGATTTGTTGAGGCTACCTCGATATCCTCTTCCAAATCTTCCTCTACCTCAGGAATATCTAGAACCATCTTGCTTTGAAAAAAGTGTTTGTACACCCACATCCTCTTGAATCTCATTAACTCTTTTCTCATGGGCTTGTAATTTTCCCATGAGACCTTGTATTGAAAAAAAAAACCATATTTTGAGACTCTTCTATCACGAGCACCATATAATGGAACTTTTTTGTAGCGAGCGTAGGATCTTCTCTACCACATGTGTCTCTTCCATCTTTTCCCCATATCTTTTCATTTGATTGAGTATTGCCAATACTCTTGCAAAGTATTTTGAAATATTCTCTGATTCAAGCATATGTAACTTTTCAAAATCACCACATAGTTTTTGTAGATGTGCCTTTCTCACACCGTTAGCTTCTTTGTTTGATTCTTGCAAAACTTCCCATGCTTATTTGGTGGTGGTTGCGTTGGCCACTATCTTAAAAGTGGCATCATCCAGACATTAGTGGATGATTATTAATGTTGTTGATCCTTCCTTCGTTCCTTTTGCACGGCCTCCCTTTGGGCTGAAATCAACGTTGCTCCATTTATAGGCTCCTCAAAGCCTTTTTCTACCATCTCTCATACATCTTGAAAACCTAACCAAGTTTTTACTCGATTACATCAAATTTCATAGTTATTATTTGTCAACCTAGGACATTGAAGTGGAAAGTTTGAATTGACCATATTAAATAATCAAACCTAAGCTCTGATACCAGTTATTAGAAAAAAAGGATATGATGTAGTAGCTAATTTATAAGATCAAACATAAGAACAAAGCTAAAGAATAAGAAAAAGAATGAGAGGAATAATAATTTTTTATTAAGAGTTTTCTAAAAAAATACACCTTTTTAGCTCTTCTCTATATCTCTCTATACTTGTTTATTATGCTTCTGATTACAAGCTTATTTATAGGCCTCAAGTCCTAGATAATCAAGGAATTAAAATAACCAAAGAAAATCCTAATCTAATAAGAAATCTAACATTCTAATTAAACAAAGGTTCTAAAAAACTAGTCTATTACAAATCCTTCTTAATCAAGGATTCTTATATTAACTAGGATTCCTCCATTAGATAATATTAAAATTCTTACAATCTATAAATTATATTAGCCTAAATCCTAGTTGATATTAAACTTCAACAAAACTATTAAGAAGTGATTTCTCAACTTATGATAAAAAAAAATCCCAAATAAACATTTCTTTAAGATCCAAGCACTTGAAAGATAACTAACATGTGTATTTTAATTCAAACATCATGCGAACATGTAATTAACTTTTCACTTTTAAAACAAAATTGATATAACATTGAAATTCCTTGTTGGAAAACTAACAAACAAAAATAGCACAGCAATAAAAAAGAAATAGAAAATGAGAAAAGAAAAATTCATGGAAGTTCTAAACTCTGAATCAACCAAGGATGAAAAAGGGTTGAGAAGAAGAGTAAAACACTTGATAAAGAAGATGGGATTTGAGAACTAAAAAGGAGACTAAAGTTTTACTTGTGAAACACAAGTATTATATTTCTAATGAAAATATAAAACCAATATTAAAATCATGAGTTTACTGATCTTATCGAGTTATAATGATTTTAGTTTGTTTTTATCAATTTTTGAGTTTTTAAAACTATTTTACACAATAAGTATCTTGACTCATAAAATCATATGATATTATGAGTCAACTTGTGATTTTAACAACTTTGAAGTGCATTAATAGGTTAGAAGTTGTAGTAACTTGATGTGAGGTATTTTTATGGTGATTTTGACCTTTTCTTTTAATGTAAGCTACACCTTAGTCAAATTTCTAGGATTAATGTAATTTTTTTTTAGTTTTAACCCTTCTATAAATTAAGTGGTGACTCTATTACAAGTTAGACTTTTTGCATTAGTTTAAAATTCATGTACAACAAGATCTATTTGTGTTCCACTTCTAATTTTCTCCTACATAATTTTGTACAATAAAGTCACAACGCAAAAACTCTAATTTAAAATTTTATTATTGGATATTTTCTTTTTCTATTTCTCTCAAAGGTTTACAAATCCTTAAATTAACTTAAAAAACTGACTTAAACTGACTAGAAAATACTAAAGTAAAGGAAAAGCAATAAAACTCCTCAGCAAATTAGGAAATTCAAAAATATAGGGAAAATAGTAAAAGTGGCCTGAATAACACCTTTTAGGCCTAAGTTAGAGGTCTTTTGGACTTCATTTGATTACAACGAGTAGATCCCTCTGTATAATTGAGCTTATAGAATCTCGGGAGAAAATTTAAACACGGTTCAATAATCAGATCGAAAGTCATGGATTTTTTTATTAGGCCGAGATCACTTTTCATAACTCCAATCTCTTCTTATACTTAACTTTATCTAATCGGCCTATAAATATTTCTATAAAGCTGACTAATCAGAACCATCAGCATCACAATTCCACAGAATTACTGAATTATGCCACATCTTGATACCAGCCGAACACTGCAGCAAGTCATTGCCAGTGTAGCAGAAGTGTTCATCCAAACTTCTTGCCCATTATGCCACTCTATGGAACATCAACGAACGAACACCATACCAGTCCACTAACCACTGTAAACAAGTTTATGGCGAACCAACCAGATAGACCAAAGAATGCTGTAAGGAATGAGGAATCACATCTTCCTTTGCATAGTGCTGTGTGTTTAGGAGTTCCAATTAGTGAACAAGTCATAAACTGATCGCGGAACAACCCGCTCACACTCCCACCAGCTATAAATCCAGCACCAAAGCTTCCAGACTTTCAGACAGTGAAGAAACAAATGAGCCGCTGTTTCAGTTGAAGAGTGAGAAAAGGGACAAACATTTGTAGCAGCATGAGTAATTCCCTTTCTACATAGAGAATCTTTAGTATTTAGCTTATTTAGTACCGCCAACCATAAGAACCCCTCTACTTTTTGTGGGGCTAAAACCTTCCACATATAAGATTGGATTGGTGAATTCTCAGCTAGTAACACCAAGTCCAGAACATCACTGCATGATTTAACCGAGTAAGTACCTCTCCTGTCGTGTCTCCATATCGATCTATCTGATCCATCTTCACATATTTCGAAAGAAAGAAGTTAAATCTAATAATTTCATCCCTTGAATCTGCTCCCACTTACGCAACTCCCTTCTCCACTCGAGCTGCCAATTCCAACCAGCGTTGGTCCAAATTCTAGCAGCAGCAACCGCGCAGTTCTTGTTAACAGCCGGAATGTACGGCTGAGGATTGGCAACTTTTAAAGCCATATCACCTATCCATGCGTCAGTCCAAAATCTTACTCTGTTACCAAAACCAACTGAAAACCTGATTCAACATCTAATGCTAGTTGATACCACACTAGTGCCCTTACGTGAAGAACAAATGTCCTGCCAATGAGTCGATAGTTTTCCAGTACATTAAGGCAAGCCATTCCTGAACTGATATCGATATTTCTACCGTATGATGCTCCTCCAACAGGTAGAATCATTCCCATCTAACCTCCACATCTAATTAAAAAGCAGTTCTCTGTTGTTTCCCTATAAGGAACCATAACCGATCCCACAGCTATGCTTTGGCCTTGCTACCAAATTCCAAGCAACCTTGCATGGAGTTTTTCGCCCACAGAAATTGACGCTCCAAGGAAACGTTATCTTAAACATGAACATGGACATAAAATAGACTGGGGGACTGGAGAGGACTGTTTTAATAAGACATTCTTCCTCCAAATGATAGCAATTTCGTCTTCCATGGCAGTAATCTATTCCGTATCTTTAGTATTATCGCACGTGTGCGGCGTCGCGGCAAAAACATTCACGCTCAAAATTTGGTATCTAATGTGAAAATGTGGCAAACATAGGGAGACAAGGAATTCTTGTCTTTTATTAGTGGAAAAATAGAATGGGAGTCGCCACCTAATATTTTGGTCACTAGGAACCCTAACTAGTCTCAGAGATCGGGTACAGGAACTGGTTGCGTAAAGGGAAGGTATTAGCACCCCAAATATGCCCTACCTAAGGTAGGCTGCATTATTTTATTGTCGATAAAATCTAAGGTCTTGTCGTGTTTTATAATTGTTGGTTCGTCTATAGTTTAAGACAAGTTCTCCTCGGTAAGGAGGTCCTTGTCTTTTTGGGTAAAACCTAACCATTCTAATGTCAATAAAAGAATTTCATATCCGGAATACATCTTACATATAAGGTCGTAACACTAGATATTAAAAGAAAATAAAATAATTTTTTTTGGAATTTTTGAAATATTGGCCAGTTTTCATGACTTTAATAAACTGTTTATTAAAGCCAAAATGCATGCTAAAACTCTTTTTTAAAAAAAAAGACACTACAAGATTTCATAGTTTTACCGACGGAACAATTCCGTCGATGTGTGATTAGAAGTTCGTCGGTGATTTTTTTACCGACGTCATCACCGACGGATTACGTTTGTCGGCTTTCCTTTTGTCGGTGATTCCCCATTCCGTCGCTATATCGGTCGGCAAAACAAAAAAACTATTTGCCGATGGTTTTACAGACGGAATTTGCACGCCAAAAAAAAAATTCTCGCATGAAATATACCAACGGAGTTTTAGTTCGTCGGTGATATCGTGATTTATCGACGGCTACTAACCGTCGGTAAAGCTGTCGGTGAGTGTATGAAATACCGACTGAATATATCCGTCTGTAAATTCATCGGTAAGTGTGCCAGCTACTGTTAAATGCCGACAGATTAATTCCGTCGGTAAGTCTGTCGGTAAGTGTAAGAAATACCGACTAAATGAATCCGTCGGTAAAATCCTTGGTAATAGTTTTTTTCTAAATTTGTTTTTAAAAAATTATTTAGGATATATAATATAAAACTATATAAATTAATAGTAATACAAACAAATTATGCAAATAAAATTTATATTAAACATAAAAAAAAAAAACAAAGTTAAATAATATTCATTACAAACTGAATATGTTTCAAAAAAAATATTAAATGAAGTTTTAAAAGTAAATAATGTTTATTACAAATTAATATAAAGGTGGAGCTGGAGGAGGTTGTGGAGATCCTGGAGGAGGAGGCTCGTGGTTATACGGCCAAAAAGGATTAGGCGCACATGTTCCACTATTTGCCATGTTCATAACCATTTCGCGAAGCTATTCATAAGCCGCTTTTTGTTGTTTATACTCCGCTTTTTGTTGTGCTTGAGACACTTTGATTTGCTCAGACTTCGCTCTTTGTTGTGCATGAGACGCTTTGAGTTGTGCGTACTCCGCTGATAGGTGGTCGTATTTGTCGGTGAGTTGAGTCGTGTATTGCTGCAAGGCCATAAACTCCTTAGATTGGGAGCTCCTAATGGTTGAAACACTACGGGTCGACCGCAAGTTGTCGGCCGTAGTGTTAGAGAGCCCATAAACCCGATTTTTATCGGGTCCACCTAACGAGTCAACCTCCATCCACAAATCCGGATCGAATTCCAGATGGGTCAAAATATCATCCCCGTATCTCTCCCTCAACCGATTATTATAGGTCTCCTGAAAATAAAAAAAAAGTAATCATCATATTCATTCAATAAACATAATAACTTACATAATCTTACAAAATCTAAAACAAACCATAACAGGTATAGAATTATACATTCATATACTACAAGTTTGTTTGAGAAATAACAATAAAACATGTACATCTACTAACAAAATACATATACTAAAAAAACAATAAAATTGACATTTAATTAAATGTTAAAATTTAAACAGATAGAATTACTTACAAAAATTGATAAAATCCATCGGTAAATCAAAACACGGATGCTGTGACCACAAAACTTCAAAAAATATAACTTGTTATGTTGATATGAGGGAGATTTTTGTTTATGGGGGAGGGGGGGCTGGTTGTTTGCAGATGGGGAGAGTTGGGATTAGGAAGAAGAAGAAGGAGAAATAGGGGAGGAGAGGGTCGGTAGATCGGACATATATTAACTTTTCCTGAAGGTTTCACCGACGGACACTCCGTCAGTGAAACCGTCGATGATTCTGATGGAACAATCGACACGTCACCGTACGGATCTGCCATTTTAAATTCATCGGTGATTCCGTCGATAATATAAACGGCGATCGTTGTACGAGCTATCTTTTTGAATCCTAGCCAGCCCAGCCTGATCATTGGCCCATGCCAGTGACCAGCCCCTCCCTTCCGCACATGCACGCGTATTATTATACGTGTTGCAAATGGTGGTTTCAGGTGTTGGTTTCTGTACGATTTTCTTTTTGTTTCTACATATTAACATGCATCATCATACAGGAACCGAGAAAGGCAACGAACATACCTGGTTTTGAGAAGACGAAGACGATGGTGGTGTTGCACTATCTCTTCACTGTGTCCTCTGCTTCCATTCCGTCTGCTTCCTCTTCTCTCCCTTTTGCTCTCTCACTATTTTTCCAATCTCTCTTATTTTCTTCCATTTTCCTAAGTTGTATCCCTTTTGTTTTTATAGCCTCTCCTCTCTCCCCCCCGTTGTTTTTTTGTACGGCTCCTCCTCTGGCTTTTATAGCTAGAGGACGCCAGCATTTTTGGTAAGGCGACATGCATCACGGTGGCGAGGGATGTCAGCCGCGATACCTGCCCTATTGGTTCTTTTGATTTGGCCATTGAAGTTTTCGCAGTTTTGTAATCAAACCCCCGACAAAATTTTAATTGGATCCCTTAATATTATCACCTTTTCTGGTTTGGTCCTTGGTCTCGGATTGTTTGAATTAAGTCCCTAATTGGCCATCAAACTTCAATAATTATGCAATTAAACCCCTGATTTGACCAAATCAACCATTCAAAATTATAATTGGATCCCAGAACTTTAATTTCTTTCAATAAAAGCCTAAATTGACTTAAAAGATCAATTTTCTTGCAATCAAACCCTCTATAAATTCAATTAAACCATGGATAAAATTTAATTGAGTCCATAAACATTTGATTTTGAACTTTTCTTATTTTTCAAATTGAATTTTCCTTGTCCTAGGGCTCTAATCAGTAAAAAAATATACTATCAAATTTTAAGCTTTTGCATTTCTGAACCTCCTAAACCAATTTTGACCTTTCTTCGACATTTTAACATCTTTTTCTTGCTTCTATTATTTTTTTTTATTTCTTTCGAATATATTTTTTTTGCATTTTCTCATTTTTTGTGTGGGAACCCAAAAATGGGTAACAACAAGTATAAGTGGCTTCCATGTTGACATATGCTTTGAGCTATATCCCAGAGGTAACCCCGTGTCTTTGAGAGGCAGCGTGTCAACTCTGCTTCTTAAAAATTCAGCCATTTCATCACATAAATCTTCTTTAAGTTGAGACCTATCAACTCTGCTTATTAAAAATTCAGCCATTTCATCACATAAATCTTCTCTAATGTTGAGATCAATTAGACTTATTGATATTTGTTAAATAACACATTTATTTTGTTTCATTGATTAAAGGTAGAATAGTATTTTCAGTTTAACCTATGTATAATCTCTTTGTATTTAGGTTAACACAAGCACTTTAGAATAAATAGATTAATGACAATTCCAGCCTCCTTTTCTTTTATGTTCGTATTTTTTTGTGTTAATTTGGATTACTTTAACATGGTATCAAAGTTGATTTTATGGAATGAGGTTTAATCTCAAACATAGCTTTCGCGGATCCAACTTTTTGTTATTTCGTTTAGTTTCTGCAATTTGTTATTTCTTTCATTTTATGTAATTTTTTGTTTTGGAGTAATTGTATAACCTCGAGAAGATATTTATTTGGTTTATGCAATATCTATTTAGTTTCTGCAGTCTGGTATTTTTTCTTTTGCTCCTTTTGCGTTCTGGTTTTCTTTGTTTGTTGATTATGGCTACTAAAAGAGATGATTAACTTCAGTTTGTGAGTGTGAGTTTGGATGGAAAAAATTATTTGCGTTGGAGTTATGTAATGAGAAATTTCCTTAAGGGAAAAAAGATGTGGTGATATGTTAGTGGAACTTATGTGATACCCAAGAACATTAAGGAAGGAGATGTTGCTTTGATAGATACATGGGAAGCAAACAATATAAAGATTATTACTTGGATCAACAATTTGTTGAGTATTCAATAGGTATGCAGTTGGCGAAGTATGAGATAGTAAAGGAGGTTTGAAATCATCTACCAAGGTTATTCACGCAATCAAATTTTGCAAAGTAGTATCAATTAACATATGAACTCTTCATCAAAAGAATATGAGTATTTAGGAGTTTTATTTTGATATGATAGATTTTTGGGATCAATTGGCTCTTAGAGAATCAATAGAATTAAAGATATGTGGCATCTATATTGATCGTAGAGAGGAGCAACGATTAGTACAGTTTTTAACAAAGACTTCGCAGTGATTTTAAAAGACTTAGAGATTCAATTTTGCATCGTTCTCTAATGTCTTCTATTGACTCTGTTGTCAGTGAGTTATTGGCTAAAGAAATATATCTTCAGTCTTATTCTGAAAAGGGAATCCTATCTGCTTTCAGTCCCTTTATACTAGCAGAATCATCTAAGTCATTCTCTAATCATCAGAATAACCCTTATATAAGGGTTGCCTTTAACGAGTGCAGTTTCTATAAGTAGAATGGTCTCTAGAAGGCTCAGTGTCCTAAGTTGAAACAACAGAATCAACCTTGAAAGCTAGACAGTTAGTCACAATCTAATGCTCATATACCACTTCAAGGTTATAAACTATCACACCACAATACTACAATAGTTGCTTCATCAAGCTCTATCACCAATCCTAGCACTTTAGCTAAGCAATTTTAGAAATTTCTTTCCTTGCAGCCACAAGCAATGTCCACTTCTCTTTTCGTAGGTTAGTTGCCTCATAGTTCCTCAAGTATGTCACATTCTGAATGGATCTTGGATTTTGGTGTTTCACATCATATATCTCCATATTCTTCATCTTTTTTCTTTGGGTCCCCTTCACCCTCCATTCATATTATTACTGTTGATGGCACTCTCATACCCTTAGCAGGTGTTGGTTCTGTTGTCACACCTTACTTGTCTCTCCTTAATGTTTATCTTATTCCGAAACTTATATTGAATCTTGCTTTTATTGGTCAATTATGTGATTTTAGTGATTATTTAATCATTTTCCCTCTTCTTTTTGTTATTTACAAGATCTGTAGTCTCAGAAGTTGATTGGGACAGGCTGTAGGGAGAATGGACTATATATTTTGGATGAGTTAAAAGTGTTAATTGTTTTTGTTGATACTACTACTGTTGATTTGTCTTATTTTTGTTTAACTCCTTCCTCTTCTAGTTTTTATTTATGACATTCTCTTTAGGTCGTGTTTCATCTTCTCGCTTGAGATTTGTAGCATCCATAGGAGCTTTATGAAATTTACAAACTTGTGATATTTCTGATTGTAGTGGATGTAAACTAGTGAAATTTTCCACTTTACCTTTTAATCAAAGTATTTTTGTTTCTTCCTCCCCATTTGACTTGTTCATTCTGATGTATGGGGATCTTCTCCTATTGCCACAAAAGGAAGGCCTCGATATTATGTTTCTTTTATTAATGATCATACTCATTATTGTTGGGTTTATTTAATAAAACATCATTCTGAATTTTCTAAGATATATGCAACATTTCGAGCTCTTGTCAAATTACAACATTTTGCTATTATCAAATGTTTTAGGTGTGATTTGGGTGGGGAATACACCTCTAATAGATTTTGTTAGTTTCTTGTCTTAGATGGAACCATTCACCAAACTTTATGTACAGACACTCCTAAGCAAAATGGTGTTGCTAAAAGAAAACATAGGCACATTGTCGAAACTGCTCGTTCTCTCTTGTTGTTTGCTTTTATTCCTAGTGCGTTTTGGGGAGAAGTTGTCCTTACTGCTATAGGTTTGATTAATACAATTCTATCTTCTCATAGTTCGGGTCTGTCTCCTTTTGAAAAGTGATATAGGTATGTCCCTGATTATTACTCATTAAGAGTTTTGGTTTGTACTTGTTTCGTTCTTCGTCCTCATGTAGAACACAATAAGTTATCATCTTGATCCACTATTTGTATCTTTTTGGGTTATGGTAAAGGTAAAAAAAAGTATCGTTGTTTTGATCCAATAATTCAGAAACTTTATGTGTCTCATCATGTTGTCTTTCTTGAGCATATACCTTTTTTTGTATTACATCCACTACTCACAGTCTGACTAGACCTGATCTTATTTGTATAAATAACTTTTCTGAGGATTCTGATAGTTTATCATCTCAGGTTCCTAGTACTTCATATACCCCTCCTCATGTTCGACCAATTTGTACTCATCATTCTGCAGGTACTAACACTTTACTCTCTAGCACATTTGAAGCTCTATTCTCATCTACAGCCTCTCAAGCTTCATCTAAGATTGTGTATCCACCTTTATGTCAATCCATACGCATTCATAAGTCCATAAAGCTACCAAATTTTGCTTATTCTTGTTACTCTTCATCATTTACTTCATTTTTAGCTTTTATTCATTGTCTTTCTAAGCCTTTTTCCTATAAAGAGGCAATTTTGGATCCTCTTTGGCAGCAAGCTATGGATGAGAAACTTTCTATTTTGTATAAGACAGATACTTGAGATCTGGTTCCTCTATCTCTTGGTAAGAGTGTTGTTGGTTGTCATTGGATGTATAGGATCAAGACTAATTCTGATGGGTCTATTAAGCGATACAAAACTAGGTTGGTTGCTAGCACAATCAAAGAGTTGATGTCTTATCCTAAGTGCAAGAGTGTTAAAGTAATAAATAACTCGACAAAACCGGGTCGATCCATAAGGAGGTTGACTATATAAATTACAAATAATATATATATATATATATATATATATATATATATATATATAAAACAAAGAATTAAATAGAACTTTGAGATGTGAGATTAATGTGAGGATTAAACAATGATAAAAACAATTGTCAAGGTTAAAGGATCCACTTATTAGAAATAAGTATAGCATAAACTCTTTTTATTACTCAACTAGAAACCACACACAAAGGAGGTTCCAATCGAATGATTTATCCTTAATAGTTCATTATAAATTTTTAACATGATCATTTCAATTGAATGCCTAATTGACCCTAAACTTTTGATTTAATGCAATTAAGCCCTGATGAATTACCGTTTGAACCCTGTATTTGCGCGTCTTTTGCAATATGGTCCTTGGTCTCAGATTTATGCAATTGAACCCCTCATTGACCATCAAACTTTTAAATTCTTCAATTTCACCCCTGGTTTTTGTCAATTAAACCCCCATAGTTTGCCGCCTTTTGCAGAATGGTCCTTGGCTATGAATTTTGTCAATTTAACCCTTAATTGTCCCCAAAACTTCAATTTTCTTGCAATTTGGCCCCTAATTTCAATCAATTAATTTGATAAAAATTAAATTTGGTCTCTTAAAATTCCAATCTTCTCAATTAAGCTCAAACTAGGCTCCCAAACTTAATTTTTCACCAATTAAGCCCCAAATAAAATTAATTTGACCCATTTAAAGTATAATTAAGTCCTTACACTTAATTAAATCCTTCAATTAGACCCAAATTAATTCTTAAACATAATTAAAATTCAATTTGGATCATGATTAAATCAAATTGGCCTATTAAAAATTTAATTATGTTCTTAGACTTAATTTTTATGCAAATTCATCTAATAATCATTTAATTCGACCTTGAATTTGCATTTTTTTTTATTTTTGGGCATAATGGGGTACAATTAGGCCTTAAATTTCCTCCAAATTTGCAGCTTGATTCCTCGGTTTGCTTTTTTCACGTTGCTAGCCTTTATTTGATTTTTTTTGTTTTTATTTTGAAGAAAAAAAAGTGAATTTTGAGGAATAACCCAGAATTGGGTTATGACAGAGAGAAAGCAAGAAAATGATCTTGATCTGAAATCTAAGATGCATAAATGAATGGCAAATGCCTCCTTTTATAGGCAAAAAAGAACTATTTATTTGGTAATTAACTATTGAATTAGTGGCCAACTAATGACTTAGTGGACTTGGTGGTTTAGGTATGGATTTGTTTTATGGACGGAATGACATTTCCACAATCAGAATTTGGCAAAGTGGTCTTCATGAAAGTCATAGGAATCTGTATCGGCTTTCCACTAAAAGAACAATGAGCTTATTTGGACTTCTAGAACCTGAGATATGGACTAAACACTGAATAATGTCTAGGCTACAGGACAGATTCAACCTTCTCTTTTGATGCTAAGATTTGGACTCCAAAACGACATAATTAAATCTTGGACTCTTCATGAATATTTTAGGCCTATGTCTTAGTTTTCTATCCATATAAATCAAACTGAAATCCAAGATCTACAGCTCCAAATATGACCCAATGAATGAATGGTATTCCAGTTTGGATTGAACTAACATCTCTTCTCTAAGCATAGCCCTTTCTTTGTCCTTTCATTTTCAATAGTTAATCACATCAATCAATCCTTTGAATTGTGAGATATGACTGCATTTAAAATGTGTATTTACCATAAATTAAAGCTATCTTATATTATCAGACATGTTATTATAAAACATGCTTAAGTTAGGGAATTTAATGAGACTAAAAGTACAATATAATGATATAAAACCTTAATAACAATGCACTTTTAAATACTAATCAGTTGCAAAAGGATACTCTCAACAGTATGGTATGGATTATGAGGAGACATTTGCCCGTGTTGCAAAAATGACTATTATTCATAATTATAACTTCGATTCATCAATGGCATATCTCTCAATTTAATGTTAAAAATATCTTCTTGAATAGAGATCTTCAAGAAGAAGTTTATATGACGCCCCTTCCTAGTGTTTCACATGATTATGGGTATGTTTATAAGCTTAAGAAAGCATTATATGGTCTCAAACAATCACTATGTGCTTGATTTGAGAAATTCTTTGTTGTGATCTCGTCTTAGGTTTGTTTCTAGTAGTCATAATTCTGTTATTTTTATTAAGTTCACTAATGCAGGTCGTCTCATTTTGTCTTTATATTTGATGACATAATTATTACTAGTGATGACATTAATGGTATTTCAGTTCTGAAATGAAGGATTTGGGTTATATTTGATATTTCTTGGATATTGAGATAGCTTACTCAGCTAGAGATAACCTTCTTTCTTAGTTGAAATAAATTGTAGATATTCTTAAGCGAGCTAGACTTACTGATAACAAGACTGTAGATACTTCCATTGAGGTTAATGCAAGGTATTTTTCTTCTGATGGTTTACCTTTGACATACTCTGTTTTATATTGTACTATTGTTGAGAGCTTGGTATATCTCACAATTACTTGTTCAGATATTGCATATGTTGTTCGTGTTGTTAGTCAATTTGTTGCTTCTCCTACTACTATTCACTAGGCAGCTATTCTTTATATTTTGCGATATATTCAAGGTACAGTCTTTCAAAGTCTTTTACTTCCATCCACCTTTTTCTTAGAGCTACGTGCATACTCTGATGCTGATATAATAGTGATCCCATATATCATAAGTCTGCTACCGGTTTTTTTATCTTTTTAGGTGATTCTCTTATTTCTTGGAAGAGCAAGAAACAATCTATTATTTCTCAATCTTCAACCGAAGTAGAATATTGTGCTATGACATTTACTACCAAAGAGATTGTTTAGTTACGTTGGTTACTTGCTGATATGGGAGTTTCCCTTTCTCATCCTACTCCTATGTATTATGACAACCAAAGTTCTATTCAGATTTCTCACAACTTGGTTTTTCATGAGCGAACTAAGCATATTGAGATCAATTGTCATCTTACTCATCATCATCTCAAACATAGCACCATTACTTTACCTTTATTTCTTCTTTCTTGCAGATTGCAGATATTTTTATCAAGTCGCATTCAATTTCTTGTTTTCGTTTTCTAGTTGGCAAACTCTTGATTCTTGTAGCTTCCGCATCGTGAGTTTGAAGAGGATGTTAAATAATACATTTATTTTATTTTATTTATTAAAGATAAAATAATATTTTTAGTTTAACCTATATAATATATTTATTCCGCATCGTGGCAAACTCCTTCTTTTTTATGTTGGTATTTCTTTTATATTAATTTGGATTACTTTAACCATATTGACTTTAAGTTTTTAGAAACTCGGAAATAACTTGGTGCTTGCTTGAAAAAACAGATGCGATTGTGATAGCGGCAGCTGTACCCATGTTCCTAAACATGCCGTAAGAATTCTCTTAACATTCATTAAATATTATTGATTGGAGGGGCAGAAAATGATTGTAATTGTAAATGACTGACTGACCACTGAAAAAACCACCATCCATGCTCTTCTAAGCAAAGACCGAGAGTTCTTCTCTACTATATTGAATATCTATTTTTTATCATATGTAGTCCAACGTCTATTAAATCTAATATTGAACTTAAAAAAAAAAAGAATGGGATATCCAATTAAATTTTTCTGTTGAAAATTACTAAAAACAATTTCGTTCAAGGTGAAGAAAATAAAAAGCATGCCAACTACATATGTATCATGAAAAAGGACTGAGATTCTCGAGCCAAAGAATGCATGAAGAGTAATCAATAGAGTTAAGCATCCAATTAAACCACAAATCTTATTATCGAGGAAGCACCGAGGGAAAAGTGTTTGATAGTGTTGCTTAATAATATAAATTTATCTTAGATGTTATTCAGTAATTTAAGTTTTATTGTTGAGATGTTTTTTTAATATATAATATATCATAATATTAATAATTAAATATTAAATAGTGGCGAGTTTAAATTCTATTATTCTTTCTTAATTCAACTTAATCAAATCAATAAAGCTTTAAATCTAAATTATTTTCTCTTAAAAGAGGAGTATTAGAGTGTGATATGAAATTATTTTTTGGACTTCATTCAACAATTGCGGCCTGGAAGAACAAAAACGGGAGCAGAAACTTAATTATAATTAATGCAAAAACTTATGTCAGCAGATTCTGGCTGGAGCTATCATGATACGGACAGTTCATAAATAGTGTTCATTGGTATGGCTAAGCAACTTTCCTGGATACTTCTAGAAGATGGAAAATTCCACATTCTTCCAGGCTTCCGCCCCCATCTTTTTTACATTCCTCACATAATTGAGATTATATACGTATGGGAGAGCGAGCATTCGATGATAAGGGATGCCACTTCTTTTTTGGCATCAAAGTTGCTAGAAAACCAGTTAACACTGTAAGTAATATATATTATCAGTTTAATGATAGTTTAATGCCTGTCGTGACTCTATCTACCAAGATGAGCCTTGTCTGAATATTTTTTATATAAAAAAATTATAGAAAAATACTTGATACCTTGAGTCATAATGAAAAAAAGGTACACGCTCAGCAGCTTCAATGATAGAAGATGTTGAGATTTCTTGTAAATTTTACAGGGATTGTCCAGTTAAAATTGAATATTTAGTTTTTAGATTTAGAGCAAATTTTGTGGTAATTAATTTCCTGATTTTATGTATGATTAACTTTTAAATTAGCTTGATATATATACACACACATATAGTTTCTTTCTCACTCTCCCAGTAAAAATATTAAAAGATTATTTTCTTTCTACTTAAAAACATGGTATTAAATTAAGGTTTCTGAAATCCTTTAACCCTTGAATGCTTGAATTATTTTTTTATCTTCGTCTCGATTTAACTAAACTTGGTGAATCTTTGAATCTTTTTGAACCCTTGATTTTATCTTCCAATCTTGTTGTTCATTTCAACTTCTAATAGTAGTCTATTAAATGCTTTAGTAAACACGGTGTTGAACCCTTAATTCATTGTAGCAACAAGAATAGTTATGAAGTCCAAAAAAATCCAAATAGTCTAGGAATAAGGTTTCGAATTGGATATTGTTAATTAATTAGTCCTAACAATCTCATTCATTCTTCCTAACTAAGGTGGTTAATGGCTTATACTTGGTGTTTGGTAGGTCAAGGTGGCTTGTAACTAGTACCTACAAAAGGTTCCCTTTGTTAGAGGTGTGAACTCTTTGATACTTAAATAAGTATTTTTTTAGAGAGAGAAAATACAATAATATTCTAGAGAAAGATACTCTGAAAATATATATGCAATAGAGAATAAAGATTGTGAACGTTTGTTCTAAAGGTCTTATGGTGTATTTATAGCCCATGAGTTTTTTTCTTTTATAAAGAGAAAGGTCTGAAATGTAATTTTACCCTGATAGTATTTAATAAGGGATAAATATTCCTTATATTTATATTAATGTTTGATTGAAATATGGTGGGTCCCTAGAGGACTTTTATACACCTAAAAGGTATATGAAGATTAGGGTATAAGATGTCAAATGTAGTAAACCGAATGAAGGCTGAGCGTTTTCCCTAGTCTAGACCCAAGGGAGGTGAGTCCTTTTCTTGGTGAGCCTAAAGGAGATTAGGTTTGTCTTTTAGTCGAGTCCAAAGAAGGAGGATCGCCTCCTTGAGCGTGCCTAGGGAGGATGATCTCGTCCTTCCCTTAGGCGTGTGCAGAGAGGATGGTTATTCCCTTGGGTATGCTTGGGGAGGATGGTCAGCACTTGGGTGTGCCCCAAGAAGGATTCTCATTCCCTTGAGCGTGCTTGGGGCTTGACGGTGATCTTGTTTGGATCTCTCTAGCGTCAGACCCAGCATTCTTAGGGCTTGACACACTACCAAAGCCCATCATTCCCTAGGCTTGACACACTACCAAACATAGTGTCCCAAGGCTCGACACACTGCCAAGCCCAACATCCTGGGGCTTGCTACACTGCCAAGCCCAATGGAGTCTAGGTCTGGCATTCTTGGGGCTTGGGACACTACCCAGCCCAGCGCTCTTTCACTAGAGTGTTCTTGTTTTCCTGAAAATTTATACTCGTAAAACTTTCTTGATCTGGTGTTTCTTGGTAAAGATATACTAATAAAACTTAGTTCATCAATTAGCAACAAGTGAATAGAAATAGAACAATAACCGATAGAACCATGAAACAATAATAGAAAACTTGAAACAATAACCACACCTTGTAATAACCACACATAGCAATAGCAACAGCTGGACAACAATAACAAATTTATGTAATAGGAACAACAACAATAATGATTATCAGAAGAAAAAAATGAGTGAAAAAAATGTTGAATCATGTGGAACAAAATCATGCCCTATTATTGTTTAAACTTATACTGTTTTTAATGCACTTATTGGTAAAACAAAGAAACTCTCCTAATGGTCAAAATCAAGTCACTTATAAAATTAGATGATAAGTTTGAAAAGTGGTAAGTAAAGAATCAAAAAGTGAATAGGTGTCTATTGATGTTGATAGAGAAACTTTTTGAGAAAATAAATATTTTCCTTAAAGTATTGTTATTTCTTCTTTATTCGGTTTAGAAATCTTATTTTTTCTCATTCAATATTATTAGGCTTTTCTACCTTTTCTATTTAAAGAGAATGATTTTTTATACTTTTCTATTTAGTATTATTAGGCTTTTATATTTTCTTTTTTATATTTTTTTCCTATTCAACATTATTATTAGTATTTTCTAATTTTTTCTATATAAATATTTGTAATAGTTTTTTAGCAAGTAGACATGAAAAAATAAGAACTAAATATTTTAATGTCTCCCTATTGTTGTTGTGTTCTTATTCTTTAATAGTTTTGACTTATAACAAATCTCATTATCCTTTATTTTTTACTAAGTCAGATGCCTATAACTCCAAAAATTATAAGGCATTATTTATGCTTAGTTGTTGGTTATGAAACGTAGAATGCTGAGTTACAAGTTTTTGTCCTAAAATGAAATACTTTTAAAGCCAAACAACATAAAATGTCCCTATTTGAATAATATAGAGAGCCAAAGGTTTTTTCAGAGCTAGACCATTGTGACAAAATTTTTATGCAAGATCCTTATGACATTGTAACATATTAAAAGTCCATCAAATGTCTAAAGGTGTTAGATTAGATGATGACTTTAAACAAGTTTGCTGAGAGATTTTATGTAAAGATCTAGTTCCATACTTAGAAGGATTCTACTCTTTTGTTATATGAGAAACAGTACGCCATACAACTCTAAAAAAGACTTGAATATTCTAATACTTTAGTCTTGATGGCTCGAAATTGACCAAATCAAAATTGACAAGACTGAACTAGGCCCAATGAACCTAAGAACAATAATAGTGTCGACAAGTCTATTTACAAATATAATTATTACAATCACATGAGTCATATCAAAAGTTGATCTTATAAACTTATAGGATATCTAGAATAGCGGGATCATACACTCGATTAACAAAAGAAGAATTTAAAATAAGATATTATTGTAATAATTGCTGAAACAGATTAAAAAAATGATGTTGAAAAAACCTCAGCATTAATAGTAGCTACAGATAATGGTTGTAAGGTTTTAAATATTACTGTACTTGTTTCTAAAATTGCATGGATAATTGATTTTGGTGCCATATATCATATGAGATTTGATTTTAGACATATCACATTTCTTAATTTGTCCTTGTAAAAATTTGTTTTTGCTACCAATGGTACTTCGACCTTATTTATTGAAAAATATTAATCTTTAACCTTTACTGATACTAGAATTTAGATTTTGTTCTAGTTATTTCACCATTAGATTATAACATATTATCGATTTTCCAAACAACCTCACCTTAATATTGTATGATAATTTTCTAATTTGAATTTTTTTATGTTTAAGAACATCTAAATCAGAAAGAAGATTGGTTGTGGTATTAAGTGATAGAAGCTATTTTAATTGAAATTAGTGTCAAAACGTTCTGAGAGTTTATGCCAAGCTTTAATAGTAGATTGCTTTGAAGGAAGAAGTTAGTTGAAATCTAGTTGTGGAATCAACATATGAGACATGATTCATTTGGTTATCTAAGAAAATTATTTCTAAGTTTATTTGAAAAAATTGATATTTTTTTAATGTGATGTTTGCAAATTAGAAAAGAGCCATCGTGCTTCATTTTTATTAAGTTTGAATAAAATCTCACATTAATTTATAATTATACATTATAATATTCAGGATCCACCCAAAGTCGCTACTTTGGGTGGATAATGTTGGTTTTTACCTTTATTGATGACTATACTAGGATTACCAAAGTGTGTTTGATGAAGTCCAAAGATGAAGTGAATTTTCTACTTCAAAAGTTTTATAAAATGATTGAATCTCAATACAAGACACAGGTTCAGGTATGCTGCAGTGATAATAAGGGAGAATATCATAGTTTTGTGCTTCAACAATAATTAGAAGCGTGTGAAATTATTTATCAAACTACTTATTTCAATACACCCTAATACGACGAGGTTGCTGGGTGCGAAATTTAAAACTTATTAGAGATTGATCGTGCTTCATTGATAAAAATTCACATGTCGTTATCTTATTAGAAAAAAACACTTGCCTTTGCAACATATTTAATCAATTAAGTACCCTCAAGTTCCATTGATTTCTAGACATCACTACAAGCTCATATTAACATAGTTTTTGTCCTATAGTATTAAATTTATTATCCTATATTTTTGTTATGTAGCATTTGTACACTTGTATACACACTAATGCAACAAGTTAACTTCTAAAGCATTGTGATGTGTTTTTATCATGTATGTTGATCATCAAAAGGTGTATTGATGTTATCATCTTTTGAATTGATAAATATTAATCATAATAGATGTTTTTCATGAAGACATTAATATTTTTCTAAAAAAAACCTAAACTTCAAAGGGAGCATTAGAAAGAAATTCAGACTTTAAATTATGATTTTCTAAACATAAATTTGAATTCTAGTAGTGTTGATTTATAAGTTAGATTAGACAATAAAGAAAAAGGTGAGTTGGTTTTTAGTGGTATAATTTTGAATCAAAGTGGTGATGAAAACTTAGAAACTGAAGATATGAATCCAATAAATGTTTTTTCGAGTTAGAATCTCTTACAATTAATATGCCAAACCAATAAATTATTGAGACTATATTTGAGGTAGTTAGAAAATTATCAACACATCAAACAATACATACAAACCATAACTTTCAATTAAAGTTAAATATCTTATAAGTCATTATGTGAGTAACCATCATTCATTAGAATCAAATCTGTCATTCATAAATTAAATATTTATTCTATCTATTCCTAATAATGTGTAGGAAGTCTCAACTAAAAAAGTAAAAATAAAAAATTCATTAATCCTTTACCAAGAATGAAATTAATTAGATTTTATAAGTTAAATATCTTATAAGTCATTATGTGAGTAACCATCATTCATTAGAATCAAATCTGTCATTCATAAATTAAATATTTATTCTATCTATTCCTAATAATGTGTAGGAAGTCTCAACTAAAAAAGTAAAATAAAAAATTCATTAATCCTTTACCAAGAATGAAATTAATTAGATTTTGATGGATTTACATGATAATGTATAAGTTTAATAGTATAATTAAACTCTTTAAAGCAATACAAGTGAAGAAAAGACACTTAAACCTAGGAATCGATTATATAAAGATATTTGCCCTTGTAACTAACATTAATATAGTTCTAATTTTCTTGCCTTTATCTTTGAACTTAGATTAGCCATTATAATTATTTGATATGAAAAATACATTTTTATATGATATGTTAGAAAAAATCTAAATGGATCTCCCACCAATGTGTATGATACTTGAAAGGCATAATTTGAAGGTGTGTAGGTTGAAGAAATTATTGTGTGAAGTGAAACAATCTTCAAGATAAGATTCGAAAGGTTTATAAAATCTATGATAATCTTTATCTGTTATCAAAACAATTTAGATCATATATTATCCCTGAAAAATAGTAGGGTAAGGTTATCACTCTCATTTTATATGTAAATGATATAGTGATTATGAGAAATAATCTTTTAAAAAAAAGGCCATAAAAGATTACTTGGTTAAATAATGTGAAATGGAAGACCAAGGTCTTTTTAAAATGTTTTTTTAAAGTTGAAGTGTCTCAACATCATAAAATATTTTTTTTATCTTAGAAAAAATATATCGTAGATCTAGGAAACCGATAAGATATCATTTGTAGAAAAATTGATGTACTTAGCATACATGAGCTTAGATTTGGCTTATACATCAAGATTGTTAATTAGTTTATGGATAATTCAGGAGAGCAACATATGAGTACAATTGAGGTATTTAAAGGTTGCACCTAGAAAAAGAATTTTTTTAACTAAAAATGCATATTTCCAAAGGATAAATACATATACTTATATTGATTGGGCTAAAGTAGTAGATGATAGATGGTTTATTTTTTGTTACTTTACCTTTATTGATAGTAGTCTTGTTACATGAAAAAAAATAGGAAACAAGATGTTATTGCTCACTCAAATACAAAACTTGAATTTAAAGGTATGAATTTTGGACTCCATGAAGCATTATGGTTAAGATTTTAATTGCAAACTTCGATTTATACATCAAGAAAATCGATTCAATTATATTATGGTAGCATGTGATATTGCTTGGAATCTAATTTAACATAATAATATAAACGATATATTGATCTCATCACAAAATAAGACAAGGTTAACATATTTCATAGAATAAATAAACTCTACAAGAATAATATATAAAGTTGTGAATAGACAATCTAGTCTTTTAAATGACACGCAATCAACTATAAAATTCAATATAACACACGATAATATAAAAATAGAATCACTTTAAAAAAAAAAGTGACACTGGCCATTCAATTAATGCAAAAACAAAAAGGTGATTCGAACGTGTGTGTGTGTGTGTGTGTGTGTGTGTGTGTGTGTGTGTGTGTGTGTGTGTGTGTGTGAGAGAGAGAGAGAGAGAGAGAGAGAGAGAGAGAGAGAAGCATCGTCATATCATGATAGTACCAAACTTTACCTCCAAATATTCTCAAGTAAAAATTCCAACTAAAAGATGATGTGATAATATTTAAGGTATAAAAATTGATAGTGCATATTTAAAAATCTAATTACTCTCTCTCTCTCGCGCCCTAAGATGAATTAACCCCACAAACATCGAAGTGTCACCCTAATGAAACAGCACTAACAACAAGAATAATATGGCTGATCCTCACTGTAAAATGCATATTTGATTAAGAACGAAAGAATATATCCATTCATTGTAATGTCATCTTCAGGTGATGGGAATTTCAGATTTTACTTTGAATTGTTAATTTGTGACGTTTACCTACATGCAATTTCAGAATTTTCAAATCTTTTTTTTTCTTTCTTTTCAGAATCTTTAAAAGCAACCATTTCTATTGTTGCCAGCTGTATATTTATCAAGTTGATAGGTAGCATATATATAGTTGACCCTAGAGGTGACAATGTATGGTGCACATATATAATCATATCTATTTTGCATTTTGCCTTGTGCTAGGATCTCATGCTCCTACATGTTCCCTTCATTTCGTCCAAAAATTAGTGCATGAAAAACAGAAAAGGAAGGCGTGAGAAGACTAGCTAGCGAATGGTATCTGCTAACTGCACATTCATGGAGTGTTAAAAAACCATTTAAATTTAATTAAAAGTTTAAGTTATTAAATAAAAGTTTAGATAAAATTTTGTATTAACTTTTTAATATAGAAATTTTTTAGATTTAAAATTTGTACAAACCCATAATTTTAATTTAATTAAAAAAAAAGAATGATGAGATTTACATTCTTAATTGCTTGATCAATGAAGTTAAATGGTATTAGAAATAGTTTTATATTAACTTTCTCTGAAGGATTGATTCAAGTGTACATTCAAAAACATATATGATTAATACTTAGTTATATGAATAGCAACTATAGATTATTTTCCATATAGTATATATGATACTCTTTGCAGCCGCAAGAGGTGGGAAAAAAAAACAGGGAAATTTAGGAAAATTAATTAATATACAGCTGAGTTATCCCTTTTAAGCTTAATATAACATGCATGCTGAAATGACTTCATTGCTACTAAAGCCATAGAGCTCCAGCTTCTTTGAGCAGTTTCTTCAAAGAGCCATTAAGCTGAAGGGTCATCACTGTGTTTGCAGAGCCTACAAATTTGCCCCCAATGAACACTGCTGGCACGGAGGGGTTGCATCCTAGCCTCATAAGTGCCCACTCCATTTCCTTCCCTCTGGAGTCTTCATCGAGCTCATAAATTGCAGGGCTTACCCCTTGATCATAAAACAGTCTCTTTATTGCATGGCACATACAGCATGAGCTCTTGCTGAAAATCACCACTGCCTTTTGGGATGCCAATTTTGCTACTCGATCCATATCACAACCAAAAATAAATGTATCTTCCTTTTTTTTCACGCTCAAAAGAAAATATGCTATGTCAGTAGTTGAACAAGGAGCTAAATAAGAGTTTAAAGTCTAAGAAATCTATATGAAAATGCAAGAAGAATGTTAGTGTTGGTTATTTGTAAAGCTTTATAAGTTTGTATGCTAGTTTTGTTGATCTTTGATGGTATGCTTGGAGCTCTTGTGAGCCTATATATAGGCTAGGCAGCGAGAAGAGTGCATTTAATATTTGCATTGTTTAACGCAAAGTAATTAGAAAAGGTTCCTTAAGATATTTGGAATGATACCCCAAAATTAACCTTGATTTGATAGGGACTTGTGTGGTTTGCTACAAAATATTTAACCTTATTGGGCCCAGAATCAAAACACTGTATGGATAAGCCAAATGCTGCCGAAAGCAAGGAGGGAAAAGGTATATCAATTAGTAACAAAAGGTACACTAGCTTTTCGTGGACAGAAATGGCAATGGTTGCACGTGGCTTGTGCATGCAACAATGTCAAGGTTGCTGAGTGAGGTGGGGGAATGTCAGCTTTCGAGGATATATGATAACGTTGGATGCCAAGGTGCCCGATACAGACTCCCACACGAATAGTTGCTTCGCCTTGTATGGCTTTAGGCATATATCATTTTCTCAGAAACTTGCGAAAAAGCTTGCGCCTGACAAAAATAATTCCTCATCTCACGTGAATATTAAGCATAATATTTAGGGTTTTGTAAAATTCGTTGCGGAGGGAATATATAGGCCAATGGAAATGTCAAAATTCCAAATGGATAAGTCAGCCTTCATATACAGATGGTTTTTATATATATATATAAACACACCGAAAATTCATGGATGAGACCACTTCCAAAAACCAAACCATAGAAGAGTGTTCACTACTGACTCGAGATCCTTAATTAATCACACACTTATACATATGTAGATTGAGAAATAAAAATAGTAAAATTCAAAACATTAATGTTCTTCCTTTCTAGTTGACATTTTACCATTTAACTATTATGAGCTGAAAAACGAACTAATTTGCTATATACAATTGGGTTTGAATCCCCTTTCCCTTCCAAAGGCAATCGATCTCAACCTTAATTACTAAATTTAATGACTGATATTTGTGAGAATGAAAATTTCATTAGTATACTCTAATTGTGTGATCATACTAGCTAAGAGATTTATCATCTTTTGCTAATTATAAGTTAACAAAGGATAAGATGGTTACAAGTTACAACTTTTTTGTTTTTTTGATGTGAGGTTGCGACTCAACCCCTCTTGTACTCCACGTACGTAGTCTTGTATTGCTAAGGATATAATATTTTCAATTAGACTTTCAAGATTTTGGTCCAAGACAAACTAAGACTTATCATCATCTTCAACGTTATTGTAGAGAGCCTTTTATATCTATATATATAATCAAACAGGTAAACGTCAAGCTGAAGAAATTACCATCAATGCACGGCTGGACCTATTGAGGGGGGATGCAGGTTTGTCTCGTTTTGGAGGGGGACGCGCGGTCAGCTCAGTTATAAGGGACGCGCCATCTCGATCCTGTTAAAAGGGGAACGCAAGGTCAAACTGAGATGGCATATGACCAATCCAAAGGGGGACACGCGACCATTCCCATTACATGACCGTACATCTCTCGTCACTTCAAGCATCCCTCTTCAATATCAAACAAAAATTCTAATAAATGATAAATAAACAAATAAAAAAATAAATAACAATTAAAAGAATAAAAACTAAATCTAATATAAAAATAAAATAAAATCAAATTAAATAAAAAATTAAATTAAAAAAAAAATCAATAAAAAAATCCAAAACAAAATAAATAACAATTAAAAGAATCAAAATTAAATTTGATAAAAAACCAAATTACACAACAACACTTAATTTTGGTAACCATGATTCCCAGGAAAAGAGAAAGAAAAGGAGGAGGAGAAGAAAAAAAGCGTATAGGAGCCCAATTGAGACACCACCACTACCATGCATTAAACCATAGAAAAGAGCGCGACGGGAGGCTTCAAGAACCGCTATAGAAGCTACCTTTTAGCTACCAAGAGGCGCCACCTGAAGATCGCAAGTGTCTTTAACATGATGGCATGTGCAATGCACGCCAGTCAATTTTGGTTTTTTAAAATATATTTTATGTTTATTAAAATACCAGATTCTCCCTAAACATCTTGATTATGACTTAAAAAATAAAAATTAAATTTGGAAAAGCCCATGGACATGGGTTAAATAAAAATGTGTTTTCAATGGTAATTTAATTATTTCACTATACTTTTAAAATGAAAAAAAAAACATACTTGTCTTCGATCAATTTGATAATGACTAATAGACCTATTAAAAAAATCAATGAAAAAATTGCATTACCTCTAATAATTAGTTCATTGATTTTTTTGTTTCCAAGTTCCAAATGACATATAAAAATAAAAGGATTATTTTCTAGTAAAGTTTTTCTAAACATTTTTTTTTTCATGTTCAATTATGTTCCATACTTATTTCTAATTTCTAATTTCTTTTTTACACTACAAAAGAGAAACATTTGAGTTTTCAATTATTTGACTTTGCGTTTGCAAGTGCACGTTGATAGATCCATGGTAGCCCAAGCCTAGTTTTCAAATGCATGGGATCGGACAAGAATCTCGAGCCTATGTACCCAATATGGGCGCACACCTAAGATGGGTATATGCCCATACAATAGGTGTACGCCCAACTTTCCATGCAAGGCGTACCCTTAGGTAGGGTGTGGCATGCTCAGCCTTGCTGGGCAAGCTACCTAATACCCTCGTGGGCTTAGGCTCTCACAACTAAACTCAACGTGTTTAGGTTCAACTAGTGCACTTAGATTTATTTCTCATATCTAATGGGTTCAGGCACCTTGCTCGAGCCTAACACTTATTTGAAAATTTTATTCAGGACCCCACGCAGGTCTCTTAGTATTTTATATTGATCTAATACGTATTATTTTGAGTAAAATAAGCTCAAAATATCACAATGGTGAAATTACACTTCAGTCCCTATTCTCCACAAAATGACAAAACTCATGGGCTATACATACACCATGAATCCTTCAAACTCAAGGTTCACAATCTCTTCATTCTTAACACTTCTAATATACATATTTTCAGAGTCTATCTCTCTAAGATATCATTGTAGTTTCTCTCTCTATAAAGTTATTGACTTAAGCATTTGAGAGTCCCTACATCTATCAAAAGAGACCATTTGTAGGTACCAGCTACCAGCCACCTTGGCTTACCAAACACCACCTACTATTAGCTTCCAACGACCTAAGCTTTCCATATCAAGTCATTAAACACCTTGGCTAGGGAGAATGAATCATATTGCTTGAACTAAGAAATTAATCAATTATCCAACACATCAAACTTATTCTACTAGTATATTTGGTTTTAGAACATTATCAATAGGTGTTGTATGTGGGAAACCGATAAGCCATCAGTTTCTAAAACTTGTTTTTGACATTTCTAGGTTATTTCATTACACACAACCAAGATACACATGGGTTAGGATGCAAGACAAATATACCAGTTACCACGAACATTTCTACCCAACCGGACCTTCAACAACCCACCAGTCATGTACAACTCCTCACTCAGACCGTATTGGTAACCCAATGGTAAAATTAGACCTTCCCACCCCAATAATGTTTGACACCCTCAGCAACACACAATGCCCTAGCATCACGGCCACTAGCCATACTAGGCACCTGCAAACGATTACACTACCCAAAAAAGACTAAATATAATGATAATCCTAAGAGTCTCTCAAGGGGTCACTCGTGTCATTGCGATACACATGTACAGAGCTGATACTCTAAACATCCTTCCCCTAACTACCATGAGATAAACACTAATTACCATAATCATCGTTCCATGCTAAACACTTCAGGCTCCTAAGAGCCTAACAAATAAAGGGGATCTCCCTTGTCCAAACAAGTATTGAACACTCTACTCTTTAAAGACTATATTTTCATAAAAATAAGTCTAAACAATTATGATGGCTTGACCGACTTGAGGGAGTATTTATAAAATGACTCAATGTGGAAAATCTTATCACAACCTTTTTAAGGGTTTGTGCATGGTTAGAACAATAATTTTGAGCAAAACTCCATCGAAAGGTTTAGTGATCTTTGTGCCAAACTAGTGGCTCACTTCAGCACTAGCATACCTGCCAAGAAAAGATCTACAAAGCTATTTGGTGTTACCCAATAAGAGGACAAGTATACACGGGCATATTTAAAGAGGTTCAATAAGAAGATGCTCAAGGTGAAAGAATTGCTCGAACCAGTAACTTTAAAGGCCTTGATAAGAGGGGTAAGAGAATATGTCCTATAGAGAAAATTTTATGTCTTACTAGATAGAAGCTTGCTCAAGGTGAAACAAGTCATGAAAAATCACAAACGGGTGGAAAAGGCTGATTTGCTACAACATAGGCCTCCTTTGTCTTACAAGGGCAACTAGCATTAAGGACCTTTCAAATGAAATCATTCTCCTAATAGCAATGAAAGCTTAAGGAAGAACAATGAGGGATCAACTCACATATATGTAGTGTATTCTAAGGATTTATAACTCTCTTGAATATGACCACTCATTCCAAGTTTTTAGGGTAATCAAAGCAAACACTTTTTTATCTTCAAGACATGTTCCTCCTAAAAACCTCCCCCACACCTACCACTCAGATCACCTTAAAATGCATACTCCTTAAGAGGAATGTAAGTTTATTTTTGAAATAAAAATAATGTATCTTTGGCAACCATTTTTTATTTATAGATCTCCCTATTGCAATAACATCATTCTCCAAGTGATGCCCAAGGGCTTCTCACCAATTTTTTAAGGGTTGATCTTGGATCTCCAATTCTCTAGTGCAGTCTTAGACTGTCACATTCTCCAAGTGATGCCTAAGGGCCTCTCACTAATTCACTAGTGGTTAATCTCGGATCCCCCATTCTCTAGTATAGTTTTGAACAAGCATGTTCTCTAAATGATGTCAAAGTTCTTCTCACCAATTTGTCAGGGATTGATCTTGGATCTCCCGCCTCTCTAATGCAAACTTGAATTGGAATGACTTACTAGTGAGGTTCCTATGATAATGCTAGGAAAGCCAAATGGTATACTCTTCAATCGGGGGGCTCCCAAGCCCCCACGCCATCACCAAATAGGCCACAAACCTCCCACTATTTGGTGAGATCTTTCTCCTATTAAGGGCTCTCATGCCCTCATTCCATCTTAAAGAGGTCACATATCTCTCAAACTCTAATGCAACCACTGTCCAAAGGATGAACTTGGTTTCTCTGGTGTAATAACATCACCTTATATAGGTTTGTCCTCTCCGCCCCTTAGCAATTTCTCTAAGTATAGGTGTCGACATGGATTCGACCTGTAAACCCCAAGAAATAAATGTTTGCGTAAATTATAAACTAAATAAATGGAAAATAAAAGTGAAGAAATTCATGTATAGATTTAAATAAAACAGGAATTTGGAAATTTTCGGATATAAATTTTTGGATGAAATTTTTTGAGATATTATAAATTTAACCCGGAAATATTGAGGGTTTGATTAAATAAAAAAAAAGAACTAAACTACAAAGTTTAGGGGTGGAATTATAAGAAATGAAAAAAGGTATAGCTTGATTATAAAAAGAAAAGATGTGGGGGCAAAAATAAGACACTTAAAGGAAATGGTGCCTAAGTGCAAATAAGAGAAATTATAGGGTATAAATACCCCTCCCTTACCCATTAAAAACCGGCAGCAACTATTTAAAAGAGAGGGAGGAAGTTTTTTATTCTATTCCTTCCAAATCAAAAGAGAAACACCAAAAATCCCAAAAACTCATCCAAGATTAAGAGTTTATAGGTAGAATAAACACTTGTGAGCAAAGGATTAACAAGAAATTTTGAAGGTAAAGAGAGAAGGTAGAGTCGGCTGTCATTAGAAAAGGGGGAGTAAAAAACTTTTAACTAGTTGAGGATCAAGACCTTGATTCTTACTAGGTAAGGAGTTTTAAACATGGTTTTATAAGTCGTTTCAAATTTGATTATGAATTGATGCCTTAATGTTGAATTTTAATTAGGGTTCTTAGACTTGAATTGGGAAAAATATATTAATTGTTAAAATTAAGTTAATTCATGTGTTGTATATGATTGAAGGCATGAAATCATGATTTTATTCATCAAAGAAAATGTATGGGTAATGGAGTTATGGGTGGTCGGCCATATGAAGAGCTAAAAGGAAAAGGGGGAAATTGTGATTTTATTTATTGAATTTATTAAAATAGGTTGTTTTTTATGTGAATGTGTGTGTGAATTGAATGAAATTAGCATGAAAGGAATTAGGGAACTCTTGGTTCCTTAAGGTCATGCTTTCGATCAATTATGCATAAAAAAGGGGGATGTTTAATTTGACATATCTAGCTTGATGATGTGTGTTTAATTATATCGAAATGAGAAAAAATACATACGGAAATAGCAAGGATTGCGTTTAGAAGAATATTGTTCGAAAAGTTAATAAAATCGATAAAAATGTTCTATTTTGACGTTAAGAAGGAAGATCAAAATAAATAAAGTAAATTGACTCTTAAAAGATATTTTTGACACTCTTATATGGTATGTGATATGGCTAGGGGTTGAGATAAAAGATGGAAAGTTGAATTGTGGATGTTGTGTGGAAATGAGAAGGTTGACGAATCTAAACAGATTCGTCTCCTGATTTTCAAAGAGAATTCAAGTAGGAGGATGAGAGAATTAGGATCCGGTTACTTCATAAAAATTAAGAAAATTGTTCTTACTCAATTAGGAGCTATAGAACTTCAGTTATGGGTCACCAATCAAGAATGGGTTATGATAGACCTTATAGGATAGTAGGTTTGATTCGTTGACGAGACATTTCGAGTATCTTGGGGGCAGAACTAGGTTCTCCTCCATTCATCGGACTTGTATCCCCGTGTCTTATATTTCCAACAAGACCAACTTCACTTGACACGGAGTTCTTGAACTCCAAATATAGTAAAAAATCTAAGGAGAGGTCGAAATACGATCTTTGCTGGCATATTCGCTAAAGCGACTATCTAGACATATTAAGGGTGAAAATTGGGTCATTTCCCTTCTGGGAACATATGATATTATATCTTAGCTTCCAAAATTAACTAGCCATGCTCGAAATGGAAATTTATAATGATAACTATGGTCGGACAAAGAATTACGATATTAATGAGTGAAATGAGAAAAACATAAAATATAAAGAAAATAATAATTGAAAGAAAGATCTATATTGACTCTTAATATGGTTATTATGAAATGTATCCTTAAATAAGGATAATTTATGGGATATGCCTATGATTACAGGAGGGACCACATGCGTGGTGCAGCATCAACAATAGTAATAGGGGAGCACGAGTAGAGCTTCTACTACAAGTAGGTAATCCACACCTATGCTTTCTAGTTAAATTACATGATTTAATATGTTATTGATGTGAAATGTGAATTAGTGAATGTTGGATATCATATGAAAGAATGAAAGTTTCAATAATGAGTCATTTTAGACAGTATCTTGAATGTATATGTGTTCAAGGTGAATGGTCTTTTGTGTGAATTATCAAGGGATGAAAGTGTCACTAACTTAGAAAATATGAGTCGTGTGATATGTGGCATGGACTAACATACATTTAGTGTATGTTAGGATCCCAGGTAAGGGGATTACCATGTATCGGCTTACATACATTTAGTGTATGTTAGGATCCCGGGTAAGGGGATCACCATGTAACGACTGACATACATTTAGTATATGTTAGGGTCTTGGTTAAGGGGATCACTATGCATCGATGCCTATGGGGTGGTGAAGATACTGGTGAAAATGGTATCGACAATGTGTTAGGAGAAAATAATTGTAGTTGATTTTATGGAATCTTGAATGGAAGTTGAAAATGAAAGATGAAATAATTTTTAGTAATTGAATGAGAAAGAGTTTCAAATGAAATAAAAAAGAGAAAAGTGAATAGAATATGAATATATATTTCCCTTTTTAAATTGTTGGATTTTTGTGTTACTATACTTATTGTGATATTTATTGTAACGACCCGACTTTTTCAAGGCCAAAATTGTTAGAATTATTTTTTTCATCCGATTTCTAGGTGTTTTTCACCATATCTTTCTTTAGATTTATCATTGCATTCTGTTGATTAACAAGGCACAATCTATGTAGCATAACGTAAATCTACATTCCTATGGAACAAATTCTCAATACACGTGTTCATAATATTATATTTCCATACTCATAGGTTTACATTACATCATATCGACATATCCATAAATTCACATTCTTGTTCTAATCTCGTTATCATCACGAGTTTATATAAGAGTATCGAACAACAAGTTACACAACTAGTACTTTCGTTATCCTAACCTTATGTAATTTCACAACACGACATCCTCATTGCCTCATATATATATTCATACACATCATATCAACTTGTTCGTACATTCACATTCGTGTTCAATTTCAACTTTTCATTACTAGTCTTTACAAATGGGGTCAGACGACTAATTGAGTGATTAACACGTTCATTCATACAGAGCTCATATCACCCATAACACGTGAATAAATAGTTCTTTTTCAAAATGTGTGAGACGTGAAACGGATTTCCTCATGTGCCATATTGGTATGATGTCCCTGTTATAGCACAAGATAATTTCCAGCATTATAGGCAATTGAAAAGAAACATAGTAAAGAATATTAACGTTACATTTCATTCATGAATCAAAAGAGCATAATTCTTTCATTTCTCCTTATGTAAATACCACCATTAATAATTTGCCAATTACTGAGGCTAATTACAATACTCAAACCCGGTCATTCATCTCAAATATCGTTAGCCGAACTAACATTATTCTTTGCTAATGCACAACAATCGTAGTTCTTTCATATACTTGGTATGTATAAAACATAGTATACATGAATGCATCAATTCTTCAAACAAACTCATAACTCTCAAATTTGACTATCCTTTTAGGATGTCTTTAGCCAAAGTCAATTATTTTTTCATCCACTTAAGATGTTATTAGCCGAAGTTAGCCATTTATTTATCCTGGTCATCCAATTAGGGTGTCATTAACTGAGGCTACTCATTTATTCATCTTGGTCCTCCACTTTGGAAGCCATTAGCCGTAGCTAATCATTTGTTCACCCCGGGCATCCATTTTGGACGCCCTTAGCTGTAGCTAATTATTTGTTCATCTCAGTCATCCATTTAGAATGTTATTAGCTGAAGGTAGTCATTTATTCATCCTGGCCATCCACTTAGGATGCCATTGGCCGAAGCTAATTTATCATGTGTCCCGGTCATCCATTCGGATGCCATTAGCCAAAGCTAATTAATCATCTATCCCGGCCATCCATTCGGATGCCATAATCAATCATTTGTCCTAGTCATCCATTTGGATGCCATTAGCCGAAGCTAATCAATCATCTATCCCAGTCATCCATTCAGATCATTAGTTGTCCCTGTCATCCATTCGGATGCCATTAGTCGAAGCTAATCAATCACTTGTCCTGGTCATCCATTCAGATGCCATTAGCCGAATCTAATCAATCACTTGTTCGGTTATCCATTCAGATGCCATTAGCCAAAGCTAATCATTTGTTCATCCTGGTCATCCGTTCGGATGCCATTAGCCGAAACTAATCATTTGTTCATCCTGGTCATCCGTTCGGATGCCATTAGCCGAAACTAATCATCATTTGTCCCGATCATCTGTTCAAATGCCATTAGCCGAAGCTAATTATTTGTTCATCCTAGTCATCCGCTTGGGATGTCATTAGCCGAAGCTAATCATCAACCAATCAAACGTTCCATAGGCGTCTTATGAAATCACTATAACATGGTAATATCCTTTGAATTGCTTATTCAAACAATTCATAACAATTCGACAGTCATTGCAACATAATGACAGAACTTTCATGATACTCGCATAGGCGTTCCGAAATAGTTTAACATTTCAGTAAACATAATAATAGATCATTTGTAATACACAAGCAAACACTCCATCACAGTTTAACATTCAGTAACACAACAATACATCCTTCATATTACTCATCAACCATTCATGACACTTAATGTTCAATACAATACAATAATAGATCCCTCATAATCCTCGTACAAGCATTCATGTTCATTAACATATAGTATAATACAATGGTAGATCTTTTGTAATACTCATACAACCATTCATCACAATTACATTCATTACAATAAAATGGTAGATCCTTCATAATACTTATACAACCATTCATCACGATTACACTCAATAAAATACAACCGTAGATCCTTCGTAATTACTCATACAACCATTCATCACAATTACATTCATTATAATAAAATGGTAGATCCTTCATAATACTCTTACAACCATTCATCACGATTACACTCAATAAAATACAACCGTAGATCCTTCGTAATTACTCATACAACCAATTGTCACAATTACATTCAATAAAATACAACAAGAAATCCTTTGTAATACTCATACTACCATTTGTCGCAATTACATTCAATAAAATACAACAGAAAATCCTTCGTAATACTCATACTACCATTTGTCCTAATTACATTCAATAAAATACAACAGAAAATCCTCTATAATACTCATACTACCCTTCATCAGTAGCCCAAATTCATAATAGCCTAATCAACATCTCATACTCGGTTTAATATTCATCGCAACACAATAATATATCCACCTCAAATAGGTCATTTCAGAACATTAACATTTTTGTCATTGTTTCAATATTCAACCAGAACTCGATCAACACTTCCTAGTCAATTCGACAATCATCAAGAATTCAATCACACACTTCATCGTCGTTTCATCATTCAACTAGGATTTAATAAAATATCATCATAAGTAAATCATTTCAAAACATAAACATCATACGAGAAAAAGGTGGAAACCACCTACCTGCTCCACTTGTGGGTTGTCCTTGTCCTAGCGATGGTCTGATCTCGGCCACATCACCTAAGACATCAATGGCCACAAATCAATACATTTGCATCTTTAAATCACATTCATCACCATACTTATTTCAAGAGTCGCTTCTAACCCAGAAATCATCAACGCAACCCGTGTCGCTACTGATTTTAAATCAATATTGGTGATGAAGTCGTTTCTGATTTTTTTCTTTACCTTGACAAAGCAAAAGGTCTATGTTAGTTTTTCCCCTTTCATAACTCATCCCCAATCGAGTTTCACCACATACAAAAATTCAATCGCATTCAAAGTTTTATCACAAGACCATCAAGAATACATAACAATTCTCAACACACATATTCTTCCAAAGAATCCCCTAAACATCACTTTAAGTCCTCAATGGTATTATCTAAAATTCATCAATATAATTTGTAGCAATTCAACAACACATAAAGAAGTCCCACATTCATGCTATTTCACATCAACTTATGGTGGTTCATTATGTGGGATTTCGTAAATGTTCCTATTTTTGGCCAAAGCATATATGCCTCTTTCATCCAATCTTTCACATGCTTTTCATCAAGTTTAACACAATATTATAGCGAACAACATATCATACTCATACATATAACCATATGCTTCCTAATTAAACAAGTTCATCCATTACACACACAAACTCAAGGCATCAACATGGAGTGAATTCAGTTTAGGTTTCCACATGCTTTTAAGGTTCAAATGATAGTACAATTCTATTCATAACACTTTCTAACACATTTTCACATAATTTCATCATTCACATATGCAAAAATTCTATCATAAACACAAGCATGGGTTTTGTTTTAGCTCCAGCAGAATCCAGGACTCTAACCTGGTTTTAATATATGCATTTCATCACAAGAAATTCATATACTGTCTAGTTTTTACTATGGTTGGTCTTCCTTTAAGTTTATACCTTAAAAATTATCCATTTTCTTTGTTAAATGTTCTGGAATTAAGTTTCCATACAACCCCATTTTCATCCCTGTTTTTAGTTTAGGTTTCCTTCTAGCTAGTGTAAAATCCTAGGCCATTTTCTTAGGGTTTTCTTCTTTGTTTTTGGTCCTAAGGTCCCAAGAACAGAGGGAGAAGAGTTCTGGTTCATACCTCACATTTTCAACAGCTTTAGGAAGGGATTTAACAGTTTTTCTTCGCCTATACTTTTGGTTTTCTTCCTCCTTTCTCCAGCTGCACTAGCCAGCATCCTACACTCCTCATCCTTCAATATTTTCAGCCATTTATGTTTTTCTCTAACTCTCATTTCCTCTCTAACAGTCAAAGAATGTACATGTAGCTGGTTACTAGGTTTTCTTCTTGGGGGAGTGGCAATTGTAGTGGTGTTTGCTATCTGGTTTTTGGGGAGAGGTCTAGACTTCTTCTCTTTCCATGGCTTCGACCACCTCTGCTTTTCTCTAATCCTCCCTTCTTCTCCCACGTTCCAAGGAGGTGCATATAATTGGGTTTGCTTTGGGAAGAGAGGTTGCTGCAACCAAGGCTGCTGGCTGGCTATTTTTTGGGAGAGCAAAGGTCATTCTCTCTACTTTGCTGCATTTATACCCCTCTTAAATGTCAAGGGGTGTTTGGAAGACTGGATAAGGTTGTTCTTATCCCTTTTTTATGTTATTCTAAGGCTAGTCATGTCCTCTATTATTCTCACCTAGAATAGGCTGGTCCAACAATAATTTTTGTTAGGTTTTACATCGTTAATGAAAACTAAGTTGCGCTAACTCGTAAATCATCAAGAACTGCTTCCCCAGCTGACGCATATGTTGACTCAGAAATCATCAACAAAGCTGCTTCCATAACTGATGCATGGATTCATCAGTGCACACGACCCCTGTTGACTCAAAAATCATCAACGGAAATTGAGTTGCTGCTGACTCAAAAATCATCAATGAAACTGCTTCCACAGTTGACACATGGATTCGTCAGCGCACACAACCCCTGTTGACTTAGAAATCAGCAACAAAAATTGTGCCATTGCTAACTCAACAATCGACAACGAAACTGTATCGCTGCCAACTAAAAAATCATCAACAAAAACTATGTTGCTACCGACTTAGAAATTGGCAGTGATGGTGGAGTCATTTCTGGCTTAACTTTTTTTTTTTTGTTGGGTGATTACAACATTTGCCAACCACTTGCATTGCTGAAAATGATCCAATGATAATGTTGTAGATGACATTATCTTTCACAAACTTAACTTGTCCCTTGCTTATCAACTTACAAAACTTGATATTTTGAAATTCTTATGATTTCTAGTTGAGTGGCCAAAGATCCCATCATGATATTCACATTTCTCATGTGGACTATATCATATAAGGAATAATGGTTGTATGGGATTCGATGGACTTAGGGTAATACACTTGATGTTCAAAAGATATTGGTGATATTTGAATGGTAAATGTTTATTAGTTTTTTTACAAAGGTGCAAGAGTAGTTAGTGATGTAAAAATAGGCAAATGTCTGAGATGGATGAATAGGATACTGAGGTGTGGAATGCTTTTGATATGTATTTCCTAAATGGAATCCATTTTTCAATTCATCCTCTATCCTAACATTGAAACTTGTTACTGGACTCCTAATCCTTCCTATTTTAAAGCCTTTCTCAACTCCTTCTACAACAACTATTATCTCCATGAATAAGTTGATAAGTTACTAAAAGTAACCGAAATATTGCGATGTCGCGGTCGCACAAATTAATTACCTTAGCTTAAAACATACAAGATAGTATAGAGCAGGCAAGGGGTCGATCCCGCGAGGAAGTTTCAGATTAGATTTTTATGTTGTATGTTATGCAATTGGGGGGGGGGGGGTTTGATTTGTGATTATCTAAACTATGACATAAATTAAACTAGCAAACAAAATCAATTGAAACCGAAATTTATCAAGAAAACAAACCTTGGTCGCAAGCACACATCCACCTACAAAAATCAGAATTGATCCTTGAAACGAAACTCCATTTTATATTCTGAATTTTTATTTTTTATTAATCTTGATTAGTTAACAGATCCGCTATAAAACTAATCCTAACCAACAAACAACCATAGTGTCCGCACTAGTAATTTAATTTAATGGCAACCTAAAGAAATAAATAAATTCATTAATCTTAACAACCAAGTTGTCCTCAGCTTGTGTTGCTTTGTTCGAATGTCCTCCCTAAGGTTAATAACATAGATCTACCACAATTATTAATCTTAGTTGCTTCACAAGTTTATATACCACAACTCCAGTTTTGAATCAAACTTAGCAATATAGTGTCACAATAATGACTTAGAGACTGCTCCAGCAGTTATGATGAACACTCATAGGAAATATATATAGGAAAACAATCATACTCATTCATAATATAAACTAAAAATAAATGGAAGAATAAATCTCATGGTTCTTGAAATCCGAAGGTCTTTGTGTCCTTGCAACCAAGAAAACAAGCTTAGCCTTGCATATCTATTGAACAATTACTACTCAAGATGGAAGAATGTATGATTTCGGGTTTGTAGGAGAAATAATTTGTGTTTCTTTACTTCTGGTCGCCTCCTCCTCTCCTTCTCTTTCCCTTCTCTCTTTCTTTTTATATGCTAAGAACCTTAGTCTCTATTTTACAAAATAGTCCTCCCTTAAGTCGATAGTTTACATTTAAGTACTTCAATAACTATTTTCCTAAAAAAGAGAAATATCCTTGCATAAAATCTTCAAGCTTTGACTAGAGGAGATAAATTGCAGAAATAAAAACTTGGATGTCGGTTTAGATGCTTTAGAATGTAATTTGGACTCGTTTCTTCACGAAACCTGTTTATTGGCAGAATTCAGTTTTCATCTTTGAAAAATCATATCTCCCTCATATGACATTGTTTTTGGCTTCCATTTAGAGCGTTGATATGTACTAGATTCAGGAATCCACAAAAAATGAGTTTTCATGAATTGGACTTCTGTAGCTCAAGATATTCAAGTTGAAATGGTCGAAGGTCAACATTAGCAAATTGCAAGATTTGACTTTGAAGGCTGTGATTTCCATGCTCTTCCTTATTTTATTTTCTTGCCTTAGATTTTCAGAAAGGTATGGATGTTAGCTTTTTAATTCCACTCGAATCACCTCATTTCGATCTCTAGAACTCATGCTCTGCACAAAACATCTACTGAAGGTCAAATCTACCAATTACCTATAATTTACTCCTTTTTGCATCTTTCATCCAAAAGTGCCTTCAAAACATAAAACAAAGAATATTAAGGCATTTTATATATAAAACATAAGCAAAACACTAGGTAAATGTGAGTGAAACTATCAAATAATATGATTACATCAAATACCCCCACACTTAGCTCTTGCTCGTCCTCGAGAAAGGATAGGTAAAATCAACTTGAAATTAAATTAGATCAAATCACTATGACTAATCTCCTAATCTCTCATCAATATCCAAGAATATATGCATTATAAACAAGAATACAATCAAGAAGGATAAAGAGTATAATTTTTCATGAATTTATTTACATGCAAACTTTAAAACTCAATTACACGTCGGGATTTAAATGAAATCTATGCCATGCCAAAGTGATAGGTCCTCTCATTGATATACACTCCAACACTCTTGTGTTTAAGGCTTATGTATTTAAATCTCTCAAATTCAATCAATGAATATGTTATACGATAAGCTTGCTTTTTAATCTAATCTCCATTACTAACATATTACAAACAATGCATGAATCAAAAGGTCTTACTTTTTTGTTGTAATGGGGCTAAGTTTAAGGTGAGGTAAAAGAAAGGAAAAGAAAAGGCTAAAACCAAAGGAGGTAGAGCATTCTAAAATAAAATTCATTTTTCAAACAAGATATCCCATCAAGGCACACAAATTTTCCATATTTAAGCACCAACGCTTAACTTCTTTTGATTTCAAGATCCATCAACATAGAATCTTAAGAACACAAAGGAACACTTTTCTTTTTTTCTCTTTTTTTCTTTTTGTGCAACTTTGTTTTTTTTTTCACCTTTGACAACTTTGCCTATCTTTTAATCAAGCATCATTTTCTTTTCTTTTCACATAATTTCCAACCATAACCCATGAGATATCAACAAGTACATGCTCTATGATGCAACCATATTATTCGATAGTTTCACCCACATTTAACGAGTGTGTTGCCTATGTTTTATATATAAAATGCCTTGATATTCTTTGTTTTATGTTTTGAAGGCACTTTTGGATGAAAGATGCAAAAAGGAGTTAATTGGAGGTAATTGACAGATTTGACATTCAGTCGATGTTTTGTGCAGATTGTGAGCTCTAGAGGTCGAAATGAAGTGATTCCAGTGGCATTAAAAAGCTAACTTCTATACATTTCTGGAAATCTAAGACAAGAAAATAAAATAAAAGAGATCATGGAAATTATAGCCTTCAAAGTCAAATCTCACAATTTGTCAATGTTGACCTTCGGTCATTTCGACTTGAATATTTGGAGCTAAAGAAGTCAAATTGATGCAAACTTAATGTTTTTGGATTCCTAACTCAAAGGCCTATCAATGCTCCAAATGTCATCCAAAAAAGATGTCATATAAGGGAGATATGATTTTTCAAAGATAACAATTGAATTTTACCAGCAAACAGATTTCATGAAGAAACGAGCCCAAATTACATTCCAAAGCATCTAAACCAATATCCAAGTTTTTTTTCCAGCAATTTAGCTCCTCTAAGTCAAAGCTTGAAGATTTCATGTAAGGCTATTTCTTTTTTTTAGAAAAATAGTTATTGAAGTATTTACATGTAAACAGTTTACTTAAAGGAGGACTATTTTGTAAAATAGAGACTAAGGTTTCCTATGATATAAAAAGAATGAGAGAAGAGAAGGGGGGCAGCCAACCAAGAGAAGAAAAACACCCCCCTCCTCTAAGAAACCTGAAATCATGCATTCTTCCTTTTTTTTGATTAGTTGTTCAACAAACATGCAAGGCTAAACTCTTTTTCTTGGTTGTAAGGACACGGAAACCTTCGAATTTCAAGAACTGTGAGATTTATTTTACCTTTTCTTTTCAGTTTATATGATGAATATGATTGTTCTCCTATGCTTATTTTTCCTATGATTGTTTATTTTAATTGCTAGAGCGGACTCTAAGTTATTATTGTAGACATTCTATTGCTAAGTTTGATATGAAAACCGGAGTTGTGGTATATGAACTTGTGAAGCAACTGAGTTTAATAATTGTGGTGGATCTACGTTATTAATCTTAGGGAGAACATTCAATCAAATCAAACATAGACTCATGGACAATTATGTTCTCTTGATTAATCAACTTATCTAGTTCTTAAGGCTGCCATTAAATTAAATTACTAGTGCGGACAATGTGGTTATTTGATGGTTAGGGTTAGTTATACGACGGATCCGTTAACTAACAAATGTTAAGAAGAAACAAATATTTAGAATATAAATTGATGTTTTGTTTCCATGATCAGTTCTGATTTCTATAGGTGGATGTGTGCTTACGACCAAGGTTTATTCTCTTGATAATTTTTTGATTTTATTAAATTTCGTTTGATAGTTTCTGTTTTCTTTTGCTTTAGCCTAGATAACGTCCAAATCCCCTCAAATTGCATATCATCTAACATTAAAATCTGACTTGAACCTTCCTCGTGGGATCAACCCCTTGCTTGCTCTATACTATCTTGTGTGTTGTGTTTGAAGCTAGGGTAATTAATTTGTGTGACTGCAACATCGTAACACATTACTAATCCTTGGCCAGGGGAAAAGGAAAACATATAAAAAATTAATGTTTACATATATGGGTAAAGCAAAGGAAGATAAACAAGCTTAAAACGAGCTCACTAAGGATAATATGCTTTAGGTTGGCTTTTTGGTTCAAGTGGTTAAAATTCCTAATGCCTTTATCATCTTCATGTAGACATGTAATGTGAATGTAATCTCAACAAGATATGAAGCAAGTTTTAGAAATACATATCATTAAAAGAATGCACAATCAAAGAATATAATGTTGAAGGCTCAAAAGCTTGCATTTGTATAACACTATAAAGTCAACATGGTATATTTTCAAAGTCAATCCCTAAACCAATTAAACATTAAAACTTGTATGCACACTTATTCATTCAATTAATATCTTCATCTATCTCAACTAATTCTCATACATAATACTCATATTCTCATAAACCAATGGGAGTTCAAAAAGATCAAACATAGATTTTTTTTTGACGCAACAAAGAAAACCAAAATTCTCTAATTCTCCACACTTTAAACACAACATTGTCCTCAATGTTGAAATAAAAGAAAAGGAATATAAGAGAATGACAAAAATAAAGTAAAATGTGAAAAGTAAAAGATAAGGGAAAAAGAAAGCAAATCTGATTTTTTTCTTTTTATGTTGGGTTGCCTCCTAGTAAGCGCTTTTGTTTTATGTCATTGGCTAGACATGTGGCATGCTCATTCTTCATAGATTGGTTCAGCTAACTCCATAAAAGTGGTGAGTTCTGCCATCCAACCTTCATAGAAAGGTTTCAAGCGATGCCCATTGACTTTGAGCACTTTGTTTGTTTCTAAACTTGTAATTTCAATTGTACCATAAGGAAAAACATTAGAAACAATGAAGGATCCAATCCAATGAGAGCGCAACTTTCTAGGAAAAACTCTTTTCTTGTAATCATTCGGTCATGAAGACTCTTAGTCTTTTCTTTGTAAATCCTTGCATTCTCATAAGCATCATTTCAAATCTCTTCCAACTCTTGCAATTGCAACTTTCTTGCAATCCCAGTTGCTTCATAATCCATGTTACATTTTTTAATGGCCCAAAAAGCTTTGTGTTCAAGCTCCACCAGTAGATGACATGCTTTCCCGTAAATCATCCTATAAGGTGACATTCCTATAGCTGATTTGTAAGCAGTCCGATAAGTCTAAAATGCATAACCAAGTCGTAGACTCCAATCTCGCTGATTAGGTTGCATTGTCTTCTCCAAAATGGACTTGATTTCTTGATTTTAAATTTCAGCTTGGCCATTCGTTTGAGGATGGTATGCTGTGAAAGTCCAATGAGTCACATGATATTTGTGTAACAATGCTTCCATTGAACGATTGCAAAAATGAGTGCCACGATCACTAATGATAACTTTAAGGATTCCAAACTTGTCAAATATATGAGTCCTGACAAAATCTAAAACAACTTTAGTATCGTTAGTTCGTGTGGCTTTCACCTCAATCCATTTGGACACATAATCAACAACAAGAAGAATATAAAGATTGCCAAAAAAAGAAGGAAATGGACCCATAAAATCAATACCCCAAACATCAAAAATTTCACTTACAAGAATATTTTAAAGGCATTTGATTCTTATGAGTGATATTACCTGTTGTTTGGATTTTTTCACATGATTTGCAAAAATGATATGCATTTTTAAAATAGAAGGCCAATAAAAACCATTTTCAAGTACCTTGTGGGCCGTTCTTTTTGCTCCAAAATGCCCACCATAAGAATGACAAAAGGTGAGAATGGAATGAAATTCATCCTGTGGTACACATCTCCTAACTATTTGATCCACACAAAATTTCCACAGATAAGGGGTATCCCAAAAATAATATTTAGCATCAGCTCGTAACTTGTTTTTTTGGAATGGATACAAACTTGGAGGGAATTCTTTGTTAACTAAATAGTTCACCAAATCAGCATACCATGGTCTTATAAAAAAATGTAACACATACAACTGCTCATCAGGGAATGTCTCACTTATTGTTTCGGTTTGTATATTCTCAGTCCTTAGTCGGCTCAAGTGATCAGCCACATGGTTTTCAACACCTTTTTTGTCTTTGATCTCAAGATCAAATTCTTGTAAAAGCAAGATCCACCTAATCAATCTTGGTTTGGACTCTTTTTTCTTTAAAAGATACCTCAAAGCTTCATGGTTAGTAAAAACAACAACTTTTGTACCAAGTAAATATGACCTGAATTTTTCTAAAGTAAATACCACTGCAAAAAGTTCCTTTTCAGTTGTATGGTAATTGCATTGCACTTCGTCCAACATGCGGGAAGTATAGGTTACATGCAAATTCTTACCAATTCTTTGCCCAAGTACAACCCCTACTGCATAGTCACTCGCATCACATATTATCTCAAAAGGCTCATCCTAATTTTGTGGTTGGACGATAAAGGCAAATGTGACATGCCTCTTAAGCTCATAATGGGCATCTTTACATGCTTGATCAAACACAAAATCCACTTCTTTGGCTAATAATTTGCACAAAGGTGCTGTAATCTTCGAGAAATCTTTGATAAAGCGTCGATAGAAACCTACATGGCCAAGAAAAGAACGAACTTCCCTCACACATAAAGGGTAAGGCAATGATGAAATAACATCTATTTTAGCTTTATCAACCTCTAATCCATGTGAAGACACAATATGCCCAAGAATAACACTTTTCATAGTTCAAGACAAGGTTAGTTTTTATGCACCTTTTCAAGATTAAAGATTCTAGACGCTTATCAAAAGAATCACCATACACCGTGAAATCATCCATAAAAACCTCAATTATTCTTTCAACATAGTTAGAAAAAAATACTCATCATGCATCTTTGAAAAGTTACAGGTGCATTACAAAGACCAAAGGGCATTCTCCTATATGTATATGTACCAAATGGACATGTAAATGTAGTCTTTTCTTGATCTTCAGGATTAATAACAATCTGATTATATCTACTATATCCATCAAGAAAGCAATAAAAAGACTTACCTGCCAGGCGTTCAAGCATTTGGTCTATGAATGGTAATGGGAAATGATCTTTGCGTGTTGATAGATTAAGCTTTCTATAATCAACACACATTTTTGTTCTTTACCAATATGATTCTGATCTTTTTAGGCACCACATGGATTGGCACCACCCATTTACTATCTGTGATGAGGTAAATGACTCATGCATCTAATAGTTTCAAAATCTCAGCTTTCACTACCTCCATCATAGACGAATTCAACCTCCTTTACATTTTCCTCATTGGTTTCGCATTGTCCAATAATATGTGATGCATACACATGGAGGGACTAATGCCCTTGATGTCGGCTAAAGTCTATCCAATGGTCGTCTTGTGATCACACAACAACTTCACAAGTTTTTCCTCTTACGCACTTGTTAAATCTTTTGTTATGATGACGGGAAGTGTATTGTTGTCACTAATGAATACATACTTCAAATTATCGGGAAAATGTTTCAATTCTAACTTGGGGGCCTGTGAAATAGATGGCAGAAGCTTTTTATGTGAAAGTACTAAATCAACAAAGACATTACCATGGGGAATGGTTTGCAAAGCTTGCAAAGCCAATGCTGATTTGTGCATGTTTTGGGGAACACATATGTGCCTTTCCATCTCTTCTATCATGGTAAAATCATAATCATAGCTCAAAGCTACGCTTAATCCATCCTTACAATCAAAATCACAAACTTGCTTCACACACTTATCAACTTGGTCATAGCATGTGATAGAATAAACATTGCTATAAGTATATTTCATTGCATCATGAAAATTAAATTCAATTGTTTCATCTCGTACCTCTATAGACAAAGTATCCTTAACACAATCAATCTTTGTATTAGCAGTTTTCAAGAATGGTCTCCCAAACAATATAGAAGTGTTGTTTGATGAATCACAAACATCATGTTCCATATCAAGAATATAAAAGTCGCATGGAATGACCAAACTATTAATTTTGACTAGGACATCTTCTATCACACCAAGTGGGTAAACAAAACTACGATCTGCAAGTTGTATTACAATACTAGTTTTATTCAAAGGCTCTAGACTAAGAGAATCATAAACATGTTTAGGCATAACGCTAATGGATGCACCTAAATCGTATAAAGCCCTTTTAAATCTAGCATTACCAATAACACATGGGATAGTAAACGCACTTGGGTCTTTTTGCTTCAAAGGCATATTCTTTTAAACAACAGCGGATACAACTTCACCCATACTTACCATTTCATGACCTTTCAGTTTGAAAGCTCTCCTGGTAGTACATAACTCCTTCAAGAATTTGGCATACTCAGGAGTTTGCTTAATAACATCAAGCAAAGGAATATTGAATTCTACTTTCTTGAAAACCTCCAAAATCTCTTTTTCTTTGACCTATAAGAACTCATAGGAAAGGGTGGAATTATTTGAAAACTGGAATTCATTGAGTGAGGAGTTACCTTTGGAGTGTTGGTCATTGTTTTAGTTTGTGAAGGAGGATGGTGTTTCTTCTTTGAACTCAATTCGGTTTCTATCTCTTCTTCTTCCTCCATCTCAACTTGTTTCAACCTTTTGCCTTTCAAGTTCTTTCCCACTTCGCAGCATGTTTGCATTAACATTCTCTTTTGGATTCAATGCTTGGGAGGGCAATTTTCCATCCATTTGTGCTTCCAATTTCCCCACACTTGAAGCTACTTGCCTCATTCGCTTATCCAAGTTGTGAATACTGACCTTGTTCCCTGTTGAAAAGAAATGATATTTTATTGCAAGGTCACAGTGTTAGAAGCCAAAGTTTTCATCATCTCACGAAGATCATCACTAGATGACGACCCCATAACATTGGAGTTTGTGAATGGAAGGGGTTGTCTCACTTGATAATTCTATTAGGGCTGAAATCCACGGGGATGGAATTGTTTGCCTTGTTGAGGCGGGTTCGCATTGCATAAGTTTGGATGATCTCTCCATCCTGGATTGTACATGTTGGAAAAGGGATCATATTTACGCTGAGGCTATCCGTTGAATCCTCCATCAATTGCATGAACTTGTTCAATGTAATCTTTTTGCATTGTTGGGCACATATCTGAGGTATTTCCTGGTAAGGAACATATGCTACAAACTTTCACCTATTGTACATTTTCACAAGCCAAAGAATGCACAAGAGAAGTAAGATCATTAACTTTATTTTCAAGGTTAGAGATACTTACCTCATTTACTTGTTTGTTTGAGAAGTCTCCATGGGTGCCAAACTATTTCGAGTTGGTTGCCATGTTTGAGATTAATTGGCGTGCAGCCTCGGGTGTTTTGTCTACCAATGCCCCTCCACTTGCAGCATCAATGATACTACAGTCAGTAGGCATCAATTCTTCATAGAAATATTGAATGAGCAGCTGATCGGGTATTTGATGATGAGGGCATTGAATGCACAGTTGCTCAAATCTTTCCCAATACTCCAAGAGTGTCTCGCCATGAGATTGTCGAATCCCATTTATTGCTTTCCTTATATTGGCAACTTGAGATGCTGGGAAATACTTCTCAAGGAAGATCTTCTTCATGGCATTCCAAGTTCCAATGGAACCTGGGAGAATAGAGAAAAGTCATGCCTTTGCTGCTCTTTTTAAAGAGAAAGGGAAAGCTTTCAACTTAACCTATTCTTTGTCAACTCCATTCGGTTTCATGCTAATGCAGACCATATGAAAATCCTTGAGATGAGTATGAGGATCTTCTCCAACAAGACCATTGAATGTTGGTAGCAAATGTATAAAACCAGATTTGAGCTCGAAGTTGACATTATTGTCGATGTTTATGCAGAATGGTTGATTTTTCACGTTAGGAGCAGCAAGCTCTTTGAGTGTTTGTTGTCGTGCAACAACCATGGTGAGCTTCCTTTCGTAACCTGCGTAAAGTGTTCTCTATTTCGAGATCCACCTGCACTTGATTCTGGTTAGTAGAACGAGTTACAGGCATAAATCTTCTAGAAAACTCAAAAGAAACCAACCACACAAGAGATCGAAAACAATGCAAATTGTGCAAAAATCCTATGCTAGAAAACTAAAAGTGCCTAAAAACCCTAGAAAACAACGTGGTTTCCCTTCAGGAAACAAAAGCCGATACCTAATTCCATCAAAAAATCTATTTTGAACAATACCACTGTCATAAATGAACAGTACTGCCACAAGTAAAAATTATGTTTCTCTTTTTTTTTCAAAAAAATAAATAACAATCACAAAGAAATAAAAATAACAGCACAAGAATCAACTAAAATTACTTCCCTGGTAATGATGCCAAAATTTATTGCAATGTCGCGGTCGGACAAATTAATTACCCTAGTTTAAAACACATAAGATAATATAGAGCAGGTAAGGGGTCAATCTCACGATGAAGTTTTAGATTAGATTTTTATGTTGTGTGTTATGCAATTAGGGGGGGTTTGATTTGTGATGATCTAAACTATGGCGAAATTAAACTAGCAAACAAAATCAATTGAAACCAAAATTTATCAAGAAAACAAACATTGGTCGCAAGCACTCATCCACCTATGGAAATCAGAATTGATCTTTCAAATCAGAATCGATCCTTGAAACGAAACTCCAGTTTTTGAAATTACCCTTGTGCTGCTTTGTTCGAATGTTCTCTCTAAGGTTAATAACGTAGATCTACCACAATTATTAATCTTAGTTGCTTCGCAAGTTTATATACCACAACTCTGGTTTTGATATCAAACTTAGCAATAGACTATCACAATAACAACTTAGAGACTACTCTAGAAGTTATGATGAACACTCATAGGAAATATGCATAGGAAAACAATCATACTCATTCATAATATAAACTGAAAATAAATGGAAGAATAAATCTCATGATTCTTAAAATCTGAAGGTCTTTTTGTCCTTGCAACTAAGAAAACGAGCTTAGTCTTGTATATCTATTGAACAACTACTCCTTAAGATGGAAGAATGCATGATTTTGGGTTTGTAGGAGAAGTAATTTGTGTTTCTTTACTTTTGGTAGCCTCCTCCTCTCCTTCTCTTTCCCTTCTCTCTTTCTTTTTATATGCTAAGAAACCCTAGTCTCTATTTTACAAAATAGTCCTCCCTTATATCGATAGTTTACATTTAAATACTTCAATAACTAGTCTCCTAAAAAAGAGAATTAGCCTTGCATGAAATCTTCAAGCTTTGAATTGGATGTCGGTTTAGATGCTTCGAAACATAATTTGAACTCATTTCTTCACGAAAGTTGTTTGCTAGCAGAATTTAGTTGTCATATTTGAAAAATCAGATGCCCCTCATATGACATTTTTTTTTTGTTGAAATTTGGAGCGTTGATATGTATTTGAGTCAGGAATCCAAAAAATTGAGTTTGCATCAATTGGACTTCTGTAGCTCAAGATATTCAAGTTGGAATGGTCGACGGTCAACACTGGTAGATTGAGAGATTTGACTTTGAAGGCTGCGATTTCCATGCTCTTCCTTATTTTATTTTCTTGCCTTAGATGTCAAGATAGATATGGATGTTAGCTTTTTAATGCCACCAGAATCACTTCATTTTGACCTCCAATTTACTCACACTCTACACAAAACATCTACTAAAGATCAAATCTGCCAATTACCTTCAATTTACTCCTTTTTGCATCTTTCATCCAAAAGTGCCTTTGAAACATAAAACAAAGAATATCAAGGAATTTTATATATAAAACATAGGCAAAACACTAGGTAAATGTGAGTGAAACTATCAAATAATATGGTTACATCACGACACATTTAAAATGTAATAAATGTGATAATGAATAACTTTTTTTTAGCCACAAATGAGTGAATTTGATATTTTGCATGACCTTAGACCATATTCCTTAACTGAATCATCCACATTCTTTTAAGTTTAGATCTGGTTGGAGCCTATTTCAAGCCATGCTCAATTTGTTTTAAGAAGATGCCAACCATATTTCAAAACCAATCAATCTTTCATCAAAAAGCTTGAATTGTTCTTGGCATTTTCTTCTTTGATGATATTCAAGATAAAAAAAAATAAGGATGTTTGATGTATTTGTTTGTAGCAAATTGCAGCAAATTTTAAGGCAAGACATCATGAATCTTTTGACGAGCTTGAGGCGTTGAGGCAAAAATATCAAATGCTCATAATCAGCGGAGTGCCCTTGTCTGGTAGAAGGGGGTGGAAGCCACCTACCTACTCCTCCTGCAGAGTGCCCTCATTCGATTGAAGGTCTGATCTAAGTCGTACCTCCTAACATATCAAATGATCATAATCAGCATACTCGTATCAAACAACCATATAACTATCATCATACATATTCCAAGAATACACATGTTCACTTTTAAGTGTTTCACACATTATACAATCATACAATGAACATCATCATATCAAGACACTTCACTTTATTTTAAACGCTGCCACTCACAAATATCTTAGAGTTTAACTCTTGAGTTTCATAGTGGATTAGATTAGACCAACAATGAAATTATCACAAGCATTAAATTAGTTCTTATCTGGAGTTCATCGACAAACAAAGTTGTTGGTGATATAGAAATCGTCAATGAAAACTAGTTCGTTTTTTTATATCAAATGTAAGAAATTGTATAGATCAAAAGTAAAATGGAGCTGAAAACCAGTAAGTCAAGAAATACAAGCATGAATATACAAGTGAACAGAGGGAATAGGCTCCCTTGAACAAGCAAATACAACCAAAAGGGAATAGACTCCCTGAACAAATTGACAAAACCAACAAGCAACAAATCTGCAAGCCGACACCATTTAAACATGGATTAAACTTCTACATCCAAGGATGCGATCAGTAACAAACCAAACAGAACACTAGTAGAAGACCTGCAAAAAGACAAAGAAAAACTCCAACAATCCAAACGCTGCATTAAGTAGTAGCCAGACATAACAGGTAGTCAGGAACAACGCCCTGATAAAACAAAGTGGGCACCATGGAATCCAAGTACCTAGCCAAGCGGCAAAGAAGCCGCATTCAACATCAACAACTAGGAGATCAACTCAACCAGCTATGATGAGCAAAGCTAGCAGCCAGAAGAAAAACTAACAACTACCAGGCACAACAAGCTACTGAAAGATCCACCAGCAACACTGCAACAGGGAAGAACTAGGCGCAACAAGGCCATAGGCAAAAGCTGAACCAGTGACTCTGCAACAAAGGAGACAGGCTTATAAATGACAACAACAAAGCAACAAAGCAAGGTCGGTTAGAACTGATAAATTTTGACCTCATCCAAAGGTAATAATTTGGACTTGTAAAAGTCATGATTCACGATTCCATAACTATTGAATCCACTACATGTTATTATGCATACTGTTAAAACCTAGTTATACGGTGTGTGGTTCAATTTCATGTGTGGGCTCAAAATTTCTTTGGTCACTCCATGCCATTTTAACGAACATCGAGTCATTTCTGCAATCAAAACACTTCTAATCTTTAGGATTGATTAGCCTTAATTTTACATGTTGGAGTTTGATCAAAATATTTTTTCAAAATACCCTTTCAAATAAACATCTCATGCTTTCAGAACAAAAAAAAGACAATGAAAAGACATGTTTCGTTAAAGGATGAGATGTGATCCCAAAACAAAATGCAAAATTACAAAAATCCATAGTAAAATGATTGACAATCTAACTCTTTTTTTGGATCAGTTTTTCTGGCAATATCTATGCTTTGCCAAGCATTTTCGACCACTTGTCAATCTGAGGATGTTGTGGTGATAATATGGCCAATGACATCATCTTTCACAAAATCAACTTGCGTCTTGCTCACCAACTTCTGAACTCGATTCTTGAAATTTTTCCAATTGTTGAACTAAAATGGCTCAAGACTCCACCATAATATTCATATCTCTTGTCTGGGTTATACCACCTAGAAAACTGTGGTTGTGTGGGATTTGATAGAGTCTAAGCAATAAGTTCGGAGCCTAACAGATGTTGGTCGACAAACTCGAGTGGTAGAGGGATGCCAATCTTTGACAAAGACATTTAAGCAGTTGATGTTATAGCGAGACCTGGCTAGACCTCATATCTAAGGTTTTTCACTTAAGAGTAATCTTTGGATTCATCTCCCATCATTGTTCTAGAATCCTTGGTAGAACCTTTAATATTTCCCATCATGATAGCTTGTTCACTTCTTTCAACAATCCTCACAACATCATGTCAATCTTTCAATGTTGTTGTGGTTGTCTAAGGATTGTTAGAAACCTTCCACTAGCTAGGTAGTTTTGGTAATGCACAGAAACATGCAAAGCACTGCCACTGCCAACGTGTGGAATCACACATTGTCTCAACTGGAAGTGAACTTGATGAATCTAAAACTTCTTTTTCTCATCTTTGATTCCTCACTATAGTGCAACAAACAGATACCTGTCGAGGGAGTTCTGTTATGTTAAAGTTTTAGTCTTCATCCTATTTTTTAGTCCAAGTCTGTCTCTTCTCTCAACTTATGTGTTTTAATACTGACACTGGTTGGAGAAAATTATAGATGATCTGAAACTACTGCATCCTCTCTTGGATTCCCCCTTTGCAGAGCCACAAACAGATTTCTATAGAGAGAGTTCTGCTATGTTGAATTTATATGTCTGCTCTTGTTTTTCAGACCAGGTCTGGCTCTTCTGCTTACTACAATATCTCGGTGTTGAAACTAGTGGGGTAAATTTTCATAGCGTATGAAACTACTACATCCCCTCTTGCATTCGCCACTAGTAGATCCACAAGCAAATCTTTATAGAGGAAGTTCTGCTACATTGAAGTATGATGTCTCCTCCTGTTTTTCATACTAAGTTTGTCTATTCTCCCTATTCCTGTGTTTTGGTGCTGTTACTGGTAGGAGAAAGTTTCATAGCATATGAAACACTACATCCCCTCTTGCATTCCCTACTGGTAGATCCACAAACAAATCTCTACAGAGAGAGCTATGCCATGTAGAAGTTCGGTGTCTACTCCTGTTTTTCAAATCAACATCTTGTGCTACAAGATGAGAATGAAGCTCGTGATGGGGGTGACTTCAAAGGAGGTCAGACATAGAAAGGTAGCAGCTATTAGGTGCTATTACAAAATGTGTAGCTCATGCTTGCAGGAAAATTAAGAAAAGCGAAGAAGAAAGAAATGTTTTTCAAACCCTGTTTGAGCTATTTTTTGCTCTCTTTATCCTCCCCATTTGCTACCAAAGTTGTCAGGTTTCTTAGACCAATTAAGAGTCTTCATAATGCTAAATTCGTTCCTTCTTTATTTGGTCTTTAAGGTTGGATAAATCCCTCATAATTTTCACTATAAAAAAACTGATTCTACTTCTGTCATCAATTTTTATTCCAACTTAGGCTTTGATTCTGACTTGGTTTCGTACAATATCTGACCATCCTAGCTATATTTTGTCATTCATGACATGTTGAAAAATTGACCTAAACCTTTGTTGGGTCCTAGAGCTCACTGTTCTTATTGCAGACTCTCAGTCAGATTGGGATGCTCAACATTGTCAGATCAGGAAATCCTTTTGACCAACTAGGTTGCGGCCAGGTTCTATTCTTCAAAATGAATTTATCTCACTTTGAACCCTTCATGAAAGTTGTAGACCTATACATATAGATAAATTTAGGGTGTTGAATATCCTAATTTTGATATCAAAAGCTCAAGATATGCCCATGTGAATATCTAATGAGAAAGCAGAGAATTCTACCGCGAGTTTTGCACTAAAAAATTTGTTGTTGTCATAATTTTATTGGTCGTTGTTCTTAGGTTATACTCTCAGTCATATCGGGATGCTTGGCATTGTCAGTTTCTGAATTAGATCAGGAGACCCTTTTTTACCAACCAAATTGGTGTCAAATTCTGTTCTCTAAAATGATTTTATCTCACTTCGAATCCTTCATCAAAGTTGTAGTCTTATATGCGTATTTGAATTTGGGCTTTTGAATCGCTTGATTTCGATATCAAAAGCTTATGATATTCCTGTTTGAATATTTAACGTGAGAAGTAGAGAATTCTGCCGCGAGAAGGATTCTGGCCCGAGTTTTGCACTAAAAACTCTGCTTCCATCACAATTTTGTTGGTCATTGTTCTTAGGTCATATTCTCAATCATATCGGGATGCTCGACATTGTCGGTTTCTGAATTAGACCAAGGACCCTTTTTGACTAACCGGATTGCTTTGTCAAATTTTGTTCTCTAAAACAATTTTATCTCACTTTCAATCCTTCATCAAAGTTGTAGTCCTGGACATGTAGATGAATTTGGGCTTTTGAATCACTTGATTTCAATATCAAAAGCTCAAGATATTCCCATTTGAAATCTAGCGTGTAAGCATAGAATCCTCTTGCGAGAAGGTTTCGACCAAGTTTGGTTGCAATTCTGTTCTTCAAATTGATTTTATCTAACTTTGGATCCTTCATGAAAGTTACAGTCCTGTACGTGTAGATGAATTTTGGTTTTTGAATCTCCTGATTTCGATATCAGAAGCTCAAGATATTCCCATTTGAATATCTAATGTTAAAGCAGAAAATCCTACCGCGAGAAGGGTTTAGCCCAAGTTCACAAGTCTGATTCGAGGGATTAAGGGCCAATTTGAAGGAATTTTTTTTGGACCAAGGACTGATTTGAAAAGTGGTAAAATGAGGGATTTAATTGAAGGTGAAATTAGAAGGATATTGGTTGGGTTTTAAGAAGCTGAAGAAGGGGCTGGATCATCATAAAATGACAGGAATTCCACCACGTTGGATAAGGAAGTAAGACTTTGTAGCATGGTACTGTTCATTTGTGTTTTGAATAGTACCCCTCCCCGTCAAATTCTTTCCTTTTTCCCTGCACAACTGCCTGTTTAGTTTCCATCTTACTCTCACCCGATTTTATGAGTTGTAGATCACAGTTTCTGTTTTTAGTCTAAAGGAGACAGATGTTGACAACTGCTAAAATGCCATGAAGAGAAGAACCTCACCATCATCTAATGGCTGAGATTTTATCCTTAACATAGATGGCTGGGATGATGTGTTAATGTTAGGAAGAAATCACTAGAATCAGCACATAATCAATAAGAATATTGTACTTTCCTCATTTGTATTATTTGGTTGCAAGTCAGCTGGGATTTGCAATCCTAGATTAATGCATTGAATCTTTCCTAAATAGACAAAAAGGCCATTGGACAAAGTTGAAGGCTTTCTTCAAATCAATTTTCATCAAGCATCTAGGAAACACACGCTTACGCTCATATAGCCGAAGAAGTTCTTGAATAAGATGAATGTTATCAGCCATCAATCTACCTCCTAGGAAAGCATTTTGCGGAGGGCTAATAATATCCAAAGGGTAATAGCAAGCCTAATAGAGAGAATCTTAGAAATCACCTTGTATACCACATTGCAAGAGGAAATAGGACTGAAATCAGTAGTCGTAGAAACATTGGCAGATTTATGAATAAGAGCAATGATGGAGTGGTTAATCTGCTTGAGAAGTTTCCCATATACAAAGAAGTCACAGACTGCAAGACAGAAATCACCACCAACAATATCCCATGATTTTTTGAAGAAAAAGAAGGTATATCCATTTGGCCCAGGAGCTTTGTCATCATTAATGCTGAATAAAGCTTGCTTAATAATATTATTAGTGACTAGAGATAGGAGAGATGCATTAGAGGCAGGATCAATACAGGGGCCTGACCGAGAGACTTCATCATCCAAGGGAAGGGTGACCTTAGAAGAGCCAACCAAATCCCTGAAATAGCAAACAAAAGCATGCCCTACTTCATCAATAAAACTGGTAAGGGAATTGTCAATAAGTTGAACAGTAGAGATAAAGTTCTTTCGATGCTACTGACTCATGAGAGAATGAAAGTAAGAGGAGCCTTTGTCACAATCTTTGAAAAATTTACATTTAAGCTTATGAGCAAAAAACTATCTTTCAGCACATTTGAGATTGAAAAGCTTATCTCAAAGCTGCTTATCCAGAGTTAGATGCTGAAGATTATCCTAATCATGGTGGAAGGCAGATTGATGAGCTTCAAGTTCCATCTGTACTCGAGAAACCCTTTCTGATATATGGCTGAAGTGAAGCTTATTAAGTTCTTTCAAGTGCTTGAGTTTCTTGTAGAGAATATACATGGGAGATCTTTGGACATATAGATTCCATTTATCTACCACCAGCTCTAGAAAACTGTAATGATTAGCCCACATATTAAAGAATTTGAAACATCGCTTACCTCTAACATGCTGGTAGGTTAGCCAAATAATGGCAGGAGAGTGGTTTGAGAAGGCTCTAGAGTTGCTAAAATTGAACATGCACCTGGGATTGAAATGAAGAACAAAGGGGATTGGCTAGGACTCTGTCAATTTTACTCCAAACTCGTCATTAGTCCAAGAGAAATGACAATCGTGTAATTTAAATCATATAATCCAAGGTCGAGCAAAGAATTCCCGAAATCAAGAACTTCATAGGAAGAGACTGCTACTCCATTATCGATGCAACCATATTATTTGATAGTTTCACTCACATTTAACTAGTTTTTTGTCTATTTTTTTACATATAAAATGTCTTGATATTCTTTGTTTTATGTTTTGAAGGCATTTTTGAATGCAAGATGCAAAAATGAGTAAATTGGAGATAATTGGCAGATTTGACCTTCAGTCGATGTTTTGTGCAGAGCGTGAGATCTAGAGCTTGAAATGAAGTGATTCTAGTGGCATTAAAAAGCTAACATCCATAATTTTCTATACATCTAAGGTAAGAAAATAAAATAAGGAAGAGCATGGAAATCACAGCTTTCAAAGTCAAATCTTGCAATCTGCTAGTGTTGACCTTCGACCATTCTGACTTGAATATCTGGAGCTACAGAAGTCCAATTGATGCAAACTATATTTTTTTGGATTCCAGACTCAAAATCCTATGAACGATCCAAAGTTCAGCAAAAAATGATGTCATATGAGGTAGATATGATTTTTTAAAGATGACAACTGAATTTTGCCAGCAAACATGTTTCGTGAAGAAACGAGTCCAAATTACGTTCTGAAGCATCTAAACCGATATCCAAGTTTTTATTTCAACAATTTAGCTCCTCTAAGTCAAAGCTTAAAGATTTCATACAAGGCTATTTCTTTTTTTTTTAGGAAAATAGTTATTGAAGTACTTAAATGTAAACAATCTACTTAAGGGAGGACTATTTTGTAAAATAGAGACTAGGGTTTCCTAGGATATAAAAAGAATGAGAGAAGAGAAAGGGGGTAGCCAGCCAAGAGGAGAAAAACGCCCCCCTCTTCTAAGAAACTCGAAATTATGTATTCTTCCTTCTTTTTAATTAGTTGTTCAATAAACATGCAAGGCTAAACACTTTTTCTTGGTTACAAGGACACAGAAACCTTCGGATTTCAAGAACTGTGAGATTTATTTTACCTTTTCTTTTTAGTTTATATGATGAATATGATTGTTCTCCTATGCTTATTTTTCCTATGATTGTTTATTTTAATTGCTAGAGCGGACTCTAAGTTATTATTGTAGAGAATCTATTGTTAAATTTGATATCAAAACCGGAGTTGTGGTATATGAACTTGTGAAGCAACTGAGTTTGATAATTATGGCAGATCTACGTTATTAATCTTAGGGAGAACATTCAATCAAATCAAACATAGACTGCAAACAGTTATGTTTTCTTGATTAATCAACTTATCTAGTTCTTAAGGCCGCCATTGAATTAAATTACTAGTGTGGACACTGTGGTTATTTGATGGTTAGGGTTAGTTATACGACAGATCGGTTAACTAACAAATGTTAAGAAGAGATAAATATTCAGAATATAAATTGATGTTCAGAATATAAATTGATGGTTAGGGTTTGTTCTCTTGATAATTTTCTGATTTTATTAAATTTCGTTTAATAGTTTTTTGTTTTCTTTTGTTTTAGCTTAGATAACGTCCAAACCCCCCCCCCAAATTGCATATCATCTAGCATAAAAATCTGACTTGAACCTTCCTCGTGGAATTGACCCCTTGCTTGCTCTATACTATCTTGTGTGTTGTGTTTGAAGCTAGGGTAATTAATTTGTGTGACTACAACGCCGCAACAATTATGCTTATCATCTTGAGAAAGCAAGGAATTAAAATCACCCAAAACAAGCGAAGGAGCAGTAGGACACCATTACTTCAAGTTATCCCATAGAAGTCTCTTTGCTACAATAATGTAATAGCCATAGACAAAAGTAGCATAAAAGGAGAATTGATGAATGAGACTGTAAATCAAAAACATGAATGCCTTGAGCCAAGAAATCTAATAAGTCAACTTTGACAATAGAGGGATTTTAGAAAACCGTAAATTCTAGCATTAACGACCACAACAACATTAGACTCGGAACTTCCAGCTTCTTAAGCCCGAATTTCTACAACAAAGAGGCTTTGGAAGAGCTAAGCTTGGTTTCCAAAAGACCACAAACATCCATTTTATGCTTCCACATGAGGTGAGCAACCTCATGCTGCTTCAGAGGACTGTTTAGCCCTCTGACGTTCTAGCTATATATTAACATAAAGAGGTGATAGTGGCAGAAGACCCCTTACCACAACCAGAAATCCTGCTAGCACGATTCTTCACTCCCTTCCTTGGAGGCATATAAACTAGACTATCTGCCAAAATCATAGCCACACTTGGGCTCTTAGAAACAAGCACTTCTTTGCCCTTAGAAGTCACACAACCTTGCATAACAACATTATCAACTCCTGAACATACCTTAGGAGTTCGAGATTGCAAATTATGTGATGGACCCCCAACATCATTCCTGCACCACCCACAGGAGTATCTTTAGGAATTAATGGAACAAAACTAGCCACCACAGTCCCAACATTGTCTGTACCATTATGTCTCCCATATGGAATAGTCACAGTAATTGTGAAGCTCCTATTAGGAGGAGTTTGATGCTTACGACTGGATTTTTTACTCCTAATTGTTGCCTAACCATCATTTACAACTAACACCTCAGACTGCATAGGATCAAATCCACATCCAACAGACAAAGAAGTGCCTTGATCATCCACCACAGGGGACCCAAACACTGAAATACACTAGCATGACTGTTATTGGCATTGACATTGTTGACGTGAGGAGTTTGCTTACATGACCCAGTAGAAGAATTGTTATAAGTAGCAGTGAGATGTCCAAGAACTCGACAATGTTTGCAGAATCTCGATAAAGTTTCATAAACCACTTGCTGACAAAGAACACCCCCATTTGGCATAGTAACATCAACATAATAGGGTAGGTCTGAGAGTAAATTCACTTCCACTAGAACTCTAGCATAAGATAATCTTGACATAAAAGAAGTAAGCAATTTTGGAAAGACATTTAGGAGACCATTATATAATCGAAAGGCTAGGGAACTTGACCCAAACCGGAATGGTGTGCATTTAAGAGGTAGAAAAATCAAAATATTCAGGCATTGCCCTCAGCATGAGGGGCTGACCAAATACTTGGTAAGGACCACTATTCAAAACATTCCTTTTATCATCCTTATTATAGAATGTATAGCATATATCAGAATAGGAAATTAATATAGGATTATTTCAATGTTGTAATCCCTACAGTTACTGCAGTGTTCTGCCGCATATATATAAATAGGAAGGTTGGCTAAGGCACAACCTAACACATTTTATTATTCTCAACTTGGTATCAGAGCCGCAAGCCCTAAAAATTAATTAACCTACTTCTCTCACAGCCTCCCTTCTTCAATGGAACAGCCACCACATACATCTTCCTCTGCTGCAACACTAGTCGTCCAGCCTTCTTCTCTGGCAGTGCAGCCCTCCTCTGCTGCAGCGCCTCTTCTGCTCTCATTTGTTGCCTCACCACCTAGCTTCTCCTCTTCCATGGCTGGTGAACACCTCCTCTTGCAGCCCACGTCTGATGCAACTACTGTCTCTGCTACCACAAGCATTATCTCCCTCTCTCACACTCATTAAGTCATCTCCCTCAAATTAACAAACACCAATTATTTATATTGGCATATGTAGATGCTACCGTATCTCCTAGGCCAAGGAGTTTTTGGTTTTGTTGACGGATCCAACACATGTCCACCTTCACATGTTCTTATCTGAGATGGTATCTCTTTTCAGGTAAATCTACTCTTTCTTCGCTGGAAACATCAAGACCAACTCATTCTAAGTGCTCTTCTTTCCTCCCTATCTATGGAAGTTTTGCATCTTATTGTTGGCTGTCAAAGCTCTTATTCAGCTTGGCGCCTCTTGAGCACGCTCTTGCTTCCACCTCCAACTCTCGTATTATGCAACTTCACTGCTCTCTTCAGGATCTTCAACAGGGTGATGAATCGCAACTCAATTTATGCAAAAAGCTAAGGCCTTATTTGATGAATTGGCCGCTCTGGTCGACCAGTTTTGCTTGAAGATTTCAATTTATATGTGTTTCATGGTTTTCGGGGAGAGTTTAAAGACTTAGTTACAAGTCTTATTACCAAGGCGAAACCTTTATCATATGCAGATCTTCACAGTCATCTCCTCACATATGAATTTCTTCACAAATCTTCAGTTGTTATACATGCTCCTTTGCTGCCCACACCCAGCACTCCATCATCTGCCCTTATTGTGCAGTGCTAGACCTTTGGCAATTCGCCGTCGTAGCAGGGGCCGCTTCAATGGTGGCTGGCGTCCCAATTAGTCTAGCAAGAGAGGCAATTGGTTTGCGGCTTCGACACCGATCACCGCAATTTCTAAAACTCCTTCGGTGACGTCGGGAGGCTCGTGGCAGCGAAATAGGGGGTAGAATCCACGCTGCCATTTGTGTCAGAATTTCAGCCATACTGCTCCCCACTGTCCTCAATTCTAGTAGCAAGGTTATGGCCAACAGCCTACTACCAATCTGGCAACATAATCTCTCCTCAACCGGTTCTGTTGATTGGTTTCCGGATACCAGTGCCAATCAACACGTCACACCTGATTTTGCCACCTTGACTGCTTCGTAAACCATATCTTGGTAATGATAATTTGCATGTTGGTGATGGTAAGGGCCTCCTTATATCTCATCTCGATCATACAAAAATATGTACACACATCGTTCTTTCACCTTATCTAGTGTTCTTCATGTTCCTAAAATCACGAAACCTACGCTCTCTGTTCGGAAATTTTATCTTGATAACAATGTTTATTTTGAATTTCACCCTCGTGTGTTTTATGTCAAGGATCTCAACACCCATGAAGTCCTTCTTTCAAGTCAGAGTAAAGATGGTCTCTATGCCCTGACCAAGTCTTCCGTCACGTCAGTTCCTCAAGCCTATTGGTCTCCCTGCACTTCTGCCTCTGCCGATTTATGGCATCGTCTAGGTCATCCTACTTCACATATTTTTCAATTGTTAATCTCGAAAAATAAGATCATTTGTAACAACAAACGTCTTAAGCTTCAATGTCAAAGTTGTCCTTTAGGAAAATCATCACGTTTGTCTTTAGGACCTACGGGTCACAAAACTTCTACTCCGCTTGAATTAATTTTTAGTGATGTATGGGGCCCTGCTCCTCTCTTTTCTTTAAATGGCTATCGTTATTTTGTTATCTTTGTTGATGCTTATACTAAATATGTATGGTATTATCCTCTCGTTGCAAAGTATGATGTGTACTCTGTGTTTCATCAATTTCAGACTCTCGTTGAACGTCAATTTTCATTAAAAATAAAATCTGTTCAAACTAATTGGGGCAGTGAATACCGAAAATTATCTACATTTTTTCAGACCGTTGGTATTCATCATCATCTAATTTGTCCCCACACTCATGAACAAAATGGCACCGTAGAGCGTCATCATAGGCATATTGTGGAAACAGGCCTTACTCTTTTAGGGCAATGCAAAGCACCTTTTTGATTTTGGAATTATGCTTTTGAAACCTCTATTTATCTTATAAATCGCATGCCTACTCCTGTTCTTGCCCATCGCTCTCCGTTTGAATGTTTATTTCAACGATCTCCTGATTATCATTTTTTGTGTACTTTTGGGTGTCTCTGTTTTTTCTTTTCTGAGTCCATATAATAATCATAAATTGGATTTTTGTTCCTCTCTATGTGTGTTTTTTGGATATAGTTCCTCACATATTGGTTATCGATGTTTTGATATTGCATTTCACCGTATTTATATTTCCCGTCATGTCCGCTTCCATGAACATGTGTTTCCATTTGATAATTCTGAACAGATTGCAAAGGTCTCCACCACAACCCCCACCCCACCCGTTATTGTCACCCTTCTAGTTTTGTTAAACCACCCACTTCCACCTGCCACCAAAACAGCCCACAGCACTCAGATCTGCCACTCCAAACAGCCACCCGACCACAACCCCCAACCATCCCTTAACCATCATCCCATGCTTATTTATCTAACCCTTATGATGCAGGTTCAGTTCATCAATTGGTCTCATCTCCTCATGGTACTGGCGCGCTCTCTAGTCCCTCATCTGCTTCGCCCACCCTGGCAAGCAGTCCTGCAAATTTAGTCTCTGCCTACAGCCCCTCCTCTGCTAACAGTCCTATGCTTGAGGCTGCTTCTTCATCATCCTCTCCTACAGTGTCCGCAACTTATGGTTGATTTATCTTCTTATCACCGCCACAGCCTCCTCACCGCCACCATCTTCCCCACGTCTCCACCAAAGACGCACGGACATCCTATGACTCTCGCAGCCGTGGCGCCCGAAGACAAGAAATCTGGTTGCTTCAGCTGCCACCATCTTTACCTCCACACAGGTACTGCATTCTCCCTCTTCTGAGCCTTTTGCATTTTTTGATGCTGACCGGTATGCAGTTTGGCATAATGCTATGTGTGATGAGACCACCGCTTTGCGCACAAATCACACTTGGTCTTTGGTTCTATTTCATCCTTCGATGAACGTTGTTGGTAGTAGATGGGTATATCAGATCAAACGTCGTGTTGATGGTAGTATTGAGTGCTATAAAGCGCGCCTTGTTGCTAGAGGTTTTACCCGACGGAAGGTATTGATTATTCTGAAACCTTCATCCAGTTATTAAGCAGGCCACTGTCCGATTGGTTTTCTCTATCGCGGTTTCGTGAAATTGGAAGATTCGTCAGCTTGATATTCATAATGCCTTCCTCAATGTTCTTACTGAAGAGGTCTACATGAAACAACCTCCAGGTTTCGTTGACTCTTCTCTTCCATCTCATGTGTGCAGATTGCACAAATCATTGTATGGTTTGAAACAAGCATTGAAAGCATGGTACACTCGTCTAAGTGATTTTTTGCTCTCCATCGGTTTTCGAGCTTCTAAGGTTGACACCTCCCTGTTTATATTATCTGATGGTACTAATATATTTTATCTCCTAGTGTATGTTGATGATATTCTTCTCACGGGTAGCAACTCTGCTATGCTTCATCACCTTATACAGTTACTCAACTCTGAGTTCAAGTTTCGTGACTTAGGTGTTGTTCATTACTTTTTGGGTATTGAAGTTCCATCTACCGATATGGGTTTAATGCTGCGTCAACGTAGATATATTCTTAACATCCTCACCCGAGCTGGTATGACTTCCTGCAAACCTGTTGATACTCTAGTCTCCCCTTCGAAAGTCACTTTATTACTGAATCACTCATTCTCTGATCCTACACGATTTCATCAAATCTTGGGCGCTCTTCAATATCTTACCTTCACTCGTCCAAATATATGTTTTGTTGTTAACAGAGTCTGTCAATTTATGCATGCTCCAACAGATTCTCATTAGGTCGCTATTAAACGTATTCTACACTATCTTAAAGGTACGCTATCTTATGGTTTTCATATCACTCGAGGCTCCTCTTTTGCTCTACATGCTTTACAGATCCAGATTGGGCTGGTAGTATTGATGATCGTAAGTCTACAGGTCGTTATCTTGTCTTTTTTGGTTAGACGCTGATTTCTTGAAAATCTGGCAAGCAACGCACGGTTGCTCGCTCCTCTACTGAGGCTGGTATAAAGCCCTTGCTGATGGCACCGCTGAAGTCATTTGGCTTTAATACTTGTTAACAGATTTGTAGGTTCCCTCAGTCTCTACTCTTACCATTTGGTGTGATAATCTTGGTGCTACCTATCTCTCAGCCAATCCTATCTTCCATGCTTGTACTAAGCATGTTGGAGTGGATTATCACTTTTTTTGTGACTGTGTTGCCAAGAAAGAGATTCAGATTCGTTTTGTTCCCTCTCGGGATCAACTTGCCGATGTCTTCACTAAACAGCTTCCTGTTGCATCCTTTATTGCTTTTTGGTTCAAGCTTTGGGTTGATCCCCCACCCTTAGCTTGAAAGGGCATATTATAGAATATATAGCATGTATCAGAATAGGAAATTAATATAGGATTATTCCAATGTTGTAATCCCTACAGTTACTACAGTGTTCTGCAGCATATATATAAATAGGAAGGTTGGCTAAGGCACAACCTAACACATTTTATTATTCTCAACTATCCTCATTAGTAAACTTAAAGATCAGTCAGCCAGTCTCATGGATGCTCAAGGTAACTTCACAATTCATAGAGTTAGCAACATTATTCAGAGCTTTGAAACCAGGGGATTTCCCAGCCACATAACCAATAAGGCTGAACTTCCATAAACTATAGTTATTGTCCAGATCATCTTCTGAGAGATTGCAACCTTCAGTATCAGTAAAACTAGGGTAATGCATTAGCTTAAGCCAACTAACTGAGTTACGATTAGTGACAAATAAATTACGCCAATTACCAACAGTATGTTCAAACAAGTTAGAGGTACCTGGAACAACCACAACTGGTTAAGGATTTGTGACCAAAGATGGTCTAGTACAGGGATGAGCACCAGTAGGAGGGGTTTCAGCTGGGCCTCCAAAGACCCTCAATGACACGGGCATGAAAGAATTTAGAACCACCCACATAATCATCCTCTGAACCATCATAGTCAACCTCTTCTTCTTCAAAACCATCATCTTCAGAGCACTCCTCCACTAAGACTTGTTCCAAGCTGAAAGGGGACTTACCAACACCCTACTGAATAGATCCATCCTCAGCGTATAAGATAGAGCAATTAAGGCTTGAGCCACCTAGAATAGGAACATTCACAGAGATCTGTTTTGAAATCAAAGGACGAGTAAGTGCTTTGAGGTTCGAGGAAGAGGCAACTAGGGCAAGCATTGTATTATCATTAATTTGCGCTATTAAGGGAGAGGTATGGGTCAGAGGACAAAGACAGGGAGGTGGCATTACCAGAGCAAAAGCAGAATTGTCAGGAAGATCCACTTGGGCCTGTTATCGTGTCCGTATAGGAGATCGACGTGAAGAAGCAGATTTCCTTTTGTTTTTGGCCATGAAGAAGGAGAAAAAACAGGAGAGGGGGAGCTACAGTGGGATGTGTTCCCCTTCTCTTACTTTACTTGGTTGTTGCACTTGCGAAAGCTACTAGTATTGATAAAAAACGGATATCAGATGGTTTAAGGAATCTAGCCATTACCGAAAAGTACCTGAAGTGGAGAAATCTAACAGTGGTCATTGTCCCCATGAATCTTGAATTAGAAATTGGGACTTTGCAAGTCCCCAAACTAAATAAGAGAAAGAGGATTAACAATGAGGAAGAACCAAGAGAATAATTGGAAAAGTTCTAGGTAGAATTGGATACTAGTAAAGCCTTTAGGATCTCTCTCGAATAACAACTCCTCACTAAAGAAAAATTAAGTTTGTAAAGCAAAAATTAATGGAGAAGGAAAAAAAAAGTCGTGTTTCTAGAGAAGCAGCTGAAAGAGAAAAAGGTGGCCAGAAACCAAACTGAGAAGGAGCGAGTAGAATTGGAAGTAAGTTGGGTGCAAACCAATATCAAATTTGAGACATTTAAAGCCAATTTTGATAATTGCCAAGAAAGGGTCGATATGTCTTCAAGGGTCCAAAAAGAATTAGAAAGCAGAATTAAGAAACATGTGATGCTTGAGAGTGAGCTAGCTAAAGCAAAAGCTAGAGAAAAAGCTATCAAGAATTCAAAACTAAAGAGATTGACTTGTTGAAGAGAAAGCTCGACAAAGAAAAAATTAGGATAAAACATTAAGAGGAAAAAAAAACAGGCTGCTAGAACACCACAATCAAATGATTAATACAAACAACAATCAACTGAATAGAAGAAACATGTTGCTCTCAGAAAAGATAAACAACATGAACAAGCAGATCGACCAAGCTTTCATCTACGCTTGAAGGATTCATCTCAATGCTCGGCAAGTTAGGAGAGATCTTTATCGATATTAACAAAGTATAGTTGGAACCGATGCTTTTCTTAGAGATACAGAAAATAAAGGCTTTGCTTGAACTTTACCAACTACTTGTACTTCACCAAAGATGAGCTCAATGCCAGAGGTCCTAACAAACCTCTATACATCACAATATGGTGCCAAGATTGCACCATTGGCAAGGTATTGATAGATAATGGTTTAGCCTTTAATGTGTTGGATGAAATGTTTGTTGATTCAACCCACATGTTACCTAGTACTATGATGGCTAGGGCATATAACAGTTCTCCAAGATAGGTGGTAGGGACTATTAAGATAGAATTGTTCATTGGCCTACAAGCATTTCTAGTAACCTTGCAAGTAATGGATATTCACCCTTCACACAACATATTATTATGAAGGCCTTGGATACATGTTACTGGCACTATGACTTTCTTCTTGCATCAATGTTTAAAGTATATTATGATTAGAATGTTAATGACAATTAAGGCTGAAGAGACCCTGACCATGGTACGTAACATGACAATACCTTACATAGAGGTTGAAGGAAGCAAAGATGGTAATCTCCATGCTTTTGAGATTGTTAATACAAATTGGGTGCTAGAAAATTCAGTGCTAAGAAAACTAGTGATTTCTGAAGCCACAAGAATGACAACCAAGTATTTCTTAAGGCATAGATTTCCTTTCTAGTATAACCCTGTTACTGGGAATCTGGAAAGGATAAGCCCGATAAGATGGAAAACTACAAATCAAATATTTAGGCTCGGCTTCAAACCCGACAATAAAGATTATAAGAGAACTACCAATATTAGGCGAGAGAAGAGACTAGATAGGATGGAAAAGAGAGAACTAGAGGAAGAAAAGATTACCATTCCTCCAATCCATTTATCACTCCCTAAGGTCGTCTATGTGGTCCACTTTGAAGATGCAATGGATGTCCCAACCCAAGGCTTGGCTACTATGAGTATCAACACATTGGAGCAAGATGGTGGCAAAGTTTAAAGTCATAGTAAAATGATGGAAAAAGAAGAATTTAGTCTTTAAAAAGTAAATGACAACATTTTATGTTTGTTTTCTGCCTTTTGTTTTGTTTGTGTTTTCATACCAAGTTGGAATCTTGGCTCAAGATGCCAACAATTGGTTTCGTTGTGTTTGAGTATTTCCTTTTCTGAATGAGATCATACATTTCCACCATTTTATTTATCTTTCTTTTTATGAAACATGCACTTAAACTTTCTGCTTTCAGGAAATCTGAAAGCAGATCATCCACAAAATCACTAGCAAATTACAATAAGAATGAATAGTCAAATTTTGATGAGTACACAATTACAATGGAAAAAAATGAATGGGAAAGGGATGATGTAGAATAATTCACTACATTAGTAGAACAATCAAAGCAAGTTCGAGAATCGGCAAAAAAAAAAAGCTAAAAACAATCAATTTTAGTATAGGGGAGGACAAAACAAAGTTTAAAATAGGGACTTTAATCATTACCAGTGGAAAAAAGGATTTGATCTCACTACTAGACAAGTATATCGATGTGTTTTCTTGTTCCTACGCAGATATGTCTCGTTTAGATACCAGCATCGTAGTACATAAAGTGCCTTTGAAAGAAGGAAGTACACTTGTAAAGCAAAAACTACGGAGAACCCGCCCAAATATAGTGCTTAAGGTAAAAGATGAGATAATGAGTCAGTGGGATGATAATTTTTTAGAAGTAGTTAGATACCCACAATGAGTGTCTAACATAGTAATAGTTCCCAAAAAAGGCAAAAAGATTAGAGTATGTGTGGATTACAACGATTTAAACAAAGCAAGCCCGAAAGATGACTTCCTATTGCCTCACAATGATATCTGGGTTGATAATGCAGTACAAAGCTCAACGTACTCCTTTATGGATGGTTTCTTTTGGTACAACCAAATCAAGCTAACTGATGAAGATAAAGAGAAAACAACCTTCATTACACCATGAGGAAGCTTTTACTATAAAGTGATGTCATTTGGGTTGAAGAATATTGAGGCCACTTATCAAAGGGCAATGGTGACCTTATTCCATGATATGATGCATAAAAATATTGAAGTTTATGTGGATGGTATAATTTTCAAATCCAAAGAGAAAGAAGACCATTGCCAAACTCTAAGAAAGTTATTTGAAAGGTTAAGAAAATATCAGTTGAAGTTGAACCCTATAAAGTGCTCATTCAAGGTAAAATCTGGAAAGTTGCTTGGATTTATGGTAAGTAGTCAAGGTATTGAAATAGACCTTGATAAAATGAAGGCGATTCAAAACATGTCGACTCCTAAGACCAAAAGAGAAGTAAGAGGATTCTTAGGTCGTTTGAATTACATTACTCGGTTTATCTCGCAAATGATAGCAAGTTGTGAACCAATCTTTCGACTCTTTCTAAAGAAAAATCCTAGGGTATGGAATGACGAATGCCAAGAAGCTTTTGATAAGATCAAAGGATATCTACAAAATCCAGCTTTATTGGTTCCCTCGCTATTTGATAGACCGTTAATCATATATTTGACTACAATTGAAAGAGCGATGGGATGTGTACTCAAGCAACATGATGAGTTTGGAATGACAGAAAGAGCAATATATTATCTAAGTAAGAAGTTCACAAATTGTCAGTCCATGTATATAACGGTAAAAAAGCTTTATTGCACACTTGTATGGGCCACAAAACAACTTCGACAATATATGTTGTATTACATCACATGGCTAATTTCAAAATTGGATCCTCTTAGATATATCTTTGAAAAACCTTACTTATTGAGCAAAATAAAAAGATGGCAAGTGTTATTGGAAGAAGATGACATAGTATATATGACAAGGAAATCCATGAAAGGAAGCGCCATCACTGATCATTTGGCAGACAATGCAATCAAAGATTATAAGTCCTTGAGCTTTGATTTTCCATATGAAGATGTGCTTATAGTAGAAGAGGAAAGAGAGTCGGACTGATGGACAATGTACTTTGACAAAACAGTAAATATATATGGCAACAAGGCGGGAATAGTAATAATTTCTCATAATAAAAAGCAATACCTCGTCTCAATAAAACTACAATTTAAATGCACTAATAATACTGTTGAGTATGAAGCTCGCATCCTTAGGTTAAAAGCTTTGTTAGAATTGAAAACGAAGAAACTTAATGTCCATGAAGACTCAATGTTGAAAATTTGTCAAGTAAAAGGGAAATGGCAAACAAAAGATGAGAAATTGAGACTGTATCAAGAATATATATCCAAACTAACAAAGGAATTAGATGACATAAAATTCACTTATATAGGGAGGGATGAAAATTGGTGTGTTGATGCCTTGGCTACCTTCGTTTCCATGGCCAAAATTGATTGTGGGAACAAAATACAGCCCTTAAGTATTGATGTTAGAAATTCTTTGGCTTACTACTACTTAGTAAAAGAAGAAGTGGATGGATATTCATGGTATCATGATATCAAACGGTTTATCCAACACCAGGAGTATCCTAGGGAGGTATCTAGTACATATATGAAAACCCTGCAAAGGTTAGCCCTAAACTATTACCTCGATGGAGATATCATGTACAAAAGGTCATCAGATGGAACATTGTTGAGATATCTAGATGGAGTGAAAGTAAAAAAGGCATTCCAGGAAGTTCATGAAGGAATTTGTGCAACCCATGCTAGCAGACATATGACGACTGGACAAATAAAAAGATCAGAGTACTTTTGGTTGACCTTGAAGAAGGATTCCATAGAATATGTTAGGAGATGCCATAAATGTCAGTTATAAAGTGATAAGATAAACACACCCCCAACTCCCCTTTTCATTTTGACATCACTACAACCATTTACAATGTGGGGAATCAATGTAATTGGACTTGTCAATCCAAAAGCCAATAACAACACTGATTTATCCTAGTGACAATTGACTACTTCACAAAATGAGTAAAATCTAGCTCATATGCTCATATAACCTAGAAGGTGGTAAGGAGGTTCATTGAATGAGATTTGATCTGTCGATATGAAGCACTTGGAAAAATAGTGACTGATAATACTCAGAACTTCAATGGAAGAATGATAGTGGAGCTTTGTGTAAAATGGAAGATCAAACACTCAAATTCTTCCCTATATAGACAAAAAATGAACAGTGTAGAAGCTACCAACAAAAACATGAAGAAGATAATTTAGAAAATGGTGGTCACTTACAAGTATTGGCATGAGATGTTGTCATTTGCCCTTTATGCATATCACACTACAGTCAAGATGTCAACAAGAGCAACCCTGTATTCTTTAGTATATGGAATGGAAGCGGTAACACCTTTGGAAATGGAAATCCCATTGTTAAAAGTATTGATAGATTTTAGCTAGAAGATGATGAATGAGACAAAGTAAGATATGAGCAACTAAACCTAGTCGGTGAGAAGAGGATAGTCGTGATCTGTCACCACCAATTTTACCAGAAGAGAATGGTTAAAGCATACAACAAGAAGGTCGAGACCCCAAGTATTCCAAGAAGAAGACCTAATACTAAGGAAGATTTTAGTTATGCCCAATGAAGACTAGAGTAAATGGGCACCCAACTAGTAAGGACCCTACGTAGTAAAGAAGGTATTTTCCAAGGGAGCCCTTTTATTAACAAGGATGGACGGACATGACTTGCTTAGACCTATGAATTCTGACTATGTAAAAAAACAAATATGCATAGTGTACTCATTCTGATTTGAATTAATAAATTTGGTTGTTCATTCTCAATATATCTTATGTAGTTTTGCAAAAATGTTCTCAATTGTTCTCTTAAACGAAGGTTTTTAAGATTTGACTATTGTCTAAACGATTCTGAGGAAATTAATTATATGTCAAAAAAAGCAAACCCCTAAGAGATGGCTAGATACCTAAAAACCCAAACAAGTGACCCAACCAACTAGTTCTTATTATGAGAAGACTACACGGAACGAAAGACAATCAAGTTTTTTTTTAAAATCATAAAACTCACAGAACAACTCCAAAAAAAAACCATTATGGCAGTAAAGTCAAAATTTATCGGTCTTGACCAGTCCTACGTGAAATAAGAAAAGACCATCTTTGATATCCATAAAATAAATATATTCATTGCAATCCATTTTTGAACCTAGTAGAATCTTTCTTTCAAAGAGAAACCTGACCTGAATCACACCCCGTACTAGAAGCAAATGAGAGATTTGTTTTTTGGTTGGAAAGATGAAGACCACAAAAAAAAAATCAGTGGTGAAGAGATTGTTAAACCCGAGGATTTAGAAAGGACTAAAAGTGGTAAGCTCTAGACTAGGGGGAATCCAAGGAAACTTAAAGGAAGGCTATAAGGAGGCCAAAAGTAGAAATTGCCACACACAGAGGCAAATTAGGTTTTGATGCCAAGAATTGGTGTTGAGGGCAAGTAAAAAAAGAAGAAGATAATACACATGTCTTTTAAGGTTTAAAGATAAAGCCTCTAGCATCTTCAAATAATTAGTTATCCATCAAAGGAAAAGTTGGAGTTACATATGGCATCTGTTAAGAAAATGTTTGATCTTTTAGGTAAACATGAAATGGATGGTATGGTTCTACGTCATTCTTTTACAAAGATAATGAAATAGGAAAAAGGAAAAAATAAGGCTAATGATGGGTAGGAAACCCTGACTTTCCCTTTAAATTGGGATTTGATATGGGCAATGAGTTGTAGCATCCTCCTTAAGTTTGAGACTAACAAAGAAAGGGTTTGCATGGTTATTATGCCAATCGTTTGATATGGATAACATTGAGAATTCTTGATTGGTAAAAAGAAAGCATTGTTTGATTATGATGGAGTTTCCTATCCAATTTTAAGAGATAAGATAAAGTGTGGTATGGTTGATGTCATTTGTCTTACAAAGATTGCAAGGGATTTAATGAGTAGTTGATGGTGATCCTAGGTTTAAAACCCTTAAACATTGTTTGAAGTTGTAAATTCCTTTCTTTGTTGGCCATGAAACCCAGCCTTTATTATGTACCTTAAAAAGTCCTTTCTAATCAAGCAAGCAAGATAGATTGATAAATGGCACACTTAAGGAATCAGTTGTGAAAGTAATGATGAAATACATAAACTTTTGTCTCCGTTCAAGTCAAGAAAATCCAAACGTAAGACTTCAAACGAGTATTTAACCCTTCTCAAACCTAAATGGGCCATCTCCTACACCAATCACCATGATGATATATATTTTTATGAACAAGGCCTTTTATAATCCATGTTTATATTTTTGTTTAGTTTATACATGTTACTTAAAAACTTTTTGGTATGATCATGCATTTTGTCTATCTTGTTTAAACATATTGTTTGACATAATGCATGTTTAATTTGAACTAAAATAAACAAAATTGTTTTTTTTCTTGCATAGTTTATAGTTTTTTATGTTAAGGTTCTTTAATACAAGTTTTTTTTTAATATTACTTGTTATGGAGTCGGAATATGTATTTAGAAATATTATTGGCTATTTTTTAAAAAAATCTTTTATCCTTCCACTCAAGATTCGGTTGTGTTAACCAATGTTGCTATGATAAGTACTACTTTGGTAGTGAGGATTCCACCATAACCATTTATGATGCTTAGTAAAAAACTTATAAAGTTTAATGGATTGAACTTTAAAAGGTGACAACAAAAAATGTTTTGTCTAACCACCTTGAACTTGACAAAGTTCTTGACTGAGGAAGCATAAAAATTGTTAGATAATGAATATCCTACTATGGTGATTTTGTGTGTAAGAACTACATTTTAAATGGGTTGGACAATACACTATATGATGTGTATAGTTAAATTAAGAGTATAAAGGGATAATAAAAAGTTGTAGACAAAAAATACAAGGTTGAAGATGCCAATATGAAGAAATTCATAGTCAGCAAATTTCTAGAATTGAAGATGGTTAATTCAAATACTATAATGAGCTAAGTTTAAGAGTTTAAACATTACAAGAACAAAGATAAAAATAAACTTAACAAGAAAATAAAGGTAATAAGAAGTGATAGAGGTAGAGAATATAAAGCAGTATTTGGTGAATTCTATTCCTACAATGGTCTTATCCACCAAACTACTACTCATTATTCACCACAATAAAATAGCATTGCGGAATATAAGAAACAAATATTTAAAATGATGAATTCCATGTTGATAAGTTCAGGAGCACCTCAAAACTTAGGGGGGGAAGGGGATTTTAACTTCCAATTACATACTTAACAAAGTATCCCATAAGAAGTTATAAAACACACCATATGAATTTCAAAAGGTATAAGACCTTCCTATAAATACCTCAAAGGGTGAGGGTTTCTTACAAAGGTAGCGATACTTGATCCTAAAAAGGTTAAGATAGGACCTAAAACTATAAATTGTGTATTTATCAAATATACATATAATAGTAGTCCATATCGATTTCTTGTATTAAGAATATTTATCCTAATATTATTATGAAATCAAATAATGTTGCATTATTTAAATATGTGTTTCCATGGAAGGAAGCATGAAAAAATCATTTACTTAAGAGAATAATTGAGACCTACTCAAGTAAACATCATAAACAAGAATATGATAAAGTTGAGCTTACAAAGAGTAAAATGACAAAAACAACCAACACATTTGGTCTTAATTTTCTAACCAAGTTGTTAGAAAATGAACCTTGAACCTACTCTGCATTAATGTGTTGTTTGGAAGCTTCCTATAAGAAAGAGGTAGTCAATAGTGAAATTGAATTCATTATGAATAATCATACATGAAAATTATTGGATCTTCCTCTAGAAATAACTCATTGGGCCATAATTGAATCTTTAAAAGAAAGATAAAAGCTGATGATATTTGTTGTACCTCAGTAGACGCTGCAGGTGAGACTAAATATTATATCATGGATAATTGGAATCGCCACTTAGTAATTAGAGGAAACTAGGAACCCTAAAAATTAGCACTAGTTTTAGAGATTCAGATAAGGAGTTAGTTATGTCTAAGGAAAGAATGACGTCACCTGTACCACTTCCTTTTTTATGAAAGGTTACCTTTACTATGTGTTTTTCACCTAAATTAGTTTTTATGATTACCATTAATTATCCTTATTATTTTTAGCTTATTATCAATTTTATTTTTGATTATTTTATGAAAACAAAATTTAATGTCGATCCTTAAAAATAGAAGATGCATCGTTTGGTTATTTAAAAAAAAATTATTGTTGGTACCTTAAAAGAAAGACTCATCTTTTTTTAAAAAAATATTTTAACATCGTTCCTTTATAAAGAGAAACTTGTCAAGATGACATCTATCCCTAAAGAGGAAAATTAGGTCGAAGTTGTTAAAAAAAGGCATTGAACCAATATCGATGATGATAATTCGGCTTTGGACCCAAAGAGTGGAAAAATGGGTTGTGACCCTTTTCTTATTTATTATGTTTATTTTTTTACAAATTTATCATTTTGTTTTTATATAAAAACATCACTACCAAACAACAAAAAATAGATTTTTACAATAAAATAAAATCACAAAAATATCAATATACACAAGAATTTAAACACACAAATACCATTAATATTTATTTGAGGTTTAAAATTGACCTCCGAGGTGGGAAAACACCAAATATTGCTAGAAAGTTATCTTGAGCCACATGGTGTGCATGTACACACATGCTAGTAACCTAAGCCTTCTGAAGTGGAATGCACATGCAACTTATGCGCCATTTAAATAACCTGTAAAAATCTAAATACACAATATCAATCCATAGCCCACATTTTTTTTTATTTCAATGTGTATCTCTCATTGTTTGCGTTACGGGCAAAACTAAAAGGGTAGACTATGAGGATGAGTGAGAGCGAGGGGGCTTGGGACAATGGTGAAGACTAAAATCTTTTGGTGATGACGTGAAGGAGGGGCAGCGTGTTTGCTCCCTTTGGTGATGATAACGTTGGTATATGATGTTGCCTAAGAGGTTAGGCTTTTAAGTGGTTGTTTAAGGGGAGACTATTGTAGTGAGAGGAAGGCTATTTTAGGAAGACCTGGAGATGGGTTTTGTGGTGGAGCTTACGATGATGGGTTAATTTCAGGTGATGGTTCTTGTCGCTGGGGGAAACATTGAAAGACTAGCGTGCTTTAAGATGTGAATCTCCTGATAGGTATGTTGTTGGGAAAGGAAAGAGTTTTGGGTTTAATAATAAAATTATGATTAAGATTTAAGAGTCGCTACCTAGTTTTAAGGTTACTCGGAAACCTAATGATATGCGAGAGTTTGAGTAAGAGACTGATTGTGCAAGGGGAAGACGCATCACCCCCAATGCACCCTACCTAAGATAAGATGCATTATTGTTTGATTGTTTTTCTATGTTAAGTTCCTATTCGCTAGTTTTTTTGTAAGGTCTAAGGTAGATTTCCTTTCGTGAAAGAGTCTCTACCTCATTGGGATCAATTCTAACTGTTCTAAAGTCCAAATTTTAGCATCACATTTATTTTACACTTTGTATCTTTAATACCTGATAGTATACTCTATTATGTAGTTTTACATCCCTAATATTAAAGTCTACATCTAAACCCTAATATAAAATGAACAAAATGATTGGTGAAGGGTTTTTGATATTTTGGCTAAATTCTAACGGATAATTATAAACTGGTTATGATATCTATTTTTTGTTAAAAAAAAACATGAGAAAATGCAATTTTTTATGAAAATATGCTTGGAAAACTTTTTAGGATCTGATCGCATGTATGAAAAAAAAATATTTTTTTTAAAGTGTAAATTAATTTAAAAGTTTTGAGTTTTTTTTAATATAATATTTTTTAAGAAACGTTTCGAAGAAAATCATGTATTTTAATACTGGATTTGTATCTTACAGTGTAAAAATACAACCTAATATTATGCAAAATTGGTAGAAAAGCATGCAAGAAAATCAAAAATATTTTGAAATGACCCTTGGAATTTTTTATTTTTTTTAAATATATAATATTATAATATTATTATAATTATATTATTATTAAATATATTGGGCTGGGCCGACCCGGCCATATGGGCCAGACCTAGCCCGGTTGGGTTGTCATCGACCCAATAGATTTGGGCTCCTCTTTTTATTTGGGTCAGGCTAACCCAGCCTAACCATCTAGGTTAGGCCACGTCAAGTCTAGCGCACCCTCATCAATTAATTATTTGTAGAACGTGAACAGTTCATGTTCTGCATGCAATTATGAAGTTACAGATTGCAAAAGAGAAAAAAAAAGGAAGGTCACCTGATGTGGAGGGGATGGGGCTACTATCACTAGTCTAGCATTAGGTGGGTTGAGATGCTGGTGGCTCAAGACGGAGCTGGAGGAAGAAACAACAACTGTCGTAGTATAAGAAGAGCCGATGAAGAAGAAGAAAACATTGGCGATGTTTGTGATGGTTTTTGTTGCTGGCGAGAAGTTGGGTTGCTGGAGAAGGTTGAGTCATTCTTAATCACGATGGTGTTGCGGTGGGAATGGCGAAGGAGTGATGAAGAGAGAGAACCGAGGCGGGGGAAAAAAATGGGGGGGAAGAAAAAAAAACTAGGCATATATGGTTTTTTTTTTATCAACTTTAGCTCCTGATTTCTCATTCCTCAGGCTATGAAATCCACATTTATTTATAGGGGGTGGAAGAGGGATATTTGGTCTCTACTGGTGCCAAATCTTGACCCTTGGTTCGACCTAGAAGGATCCCAACCGTTATTTCAAAGTAGTTATCATAGACTGTCATATTTGTTGCCGAAAAAGGGCTGGTTGAGTTGGCCACTTTGGAGGGGTGTCACAACCACTATGGAGTTAATCCGCCAGAACAGATGGAGAATAAAACATCTCGAGAAGGAGGCCACTTGAGCAGCCTCTATGGAGAAGAAGATGAACAATAACCTAGAAACGACATCGTTTTGGGTTTTTTTTCATTTTAGTCCTTTGATTTGTGATGTTTCTTAATTACACCCCTAATTGACTTTAAACTTTCAATTTTGTTCAATTTTTCCTTTGACAAACTTTAATTTCAAACCTCAAATTTTAGTGTCTTTTTCACTTTAGTCATTGATCTTGAATTTATGCAATTTAGCTCCTAATTGACCATTAAACTTTCAAATTTCTTCAATTTAACCTCTTGTTCCAGCCGATTGGGTCCCTAGAGTTCAGTGCCTTTTACAAAATGGTCATTGACTGTGAATTTTTTTAATTTAACTCTCAATTGACCCTAAAACTTTAATTTTCTTGGTATTTTACCCATGATTTCAATCAATTGACTTGGTAAAAAATAAATTTAGTCTCTTAAAATTCCAATCTTCTTGAAATTGGGCTCCCAAACTTTTTTTTCATTAATTAAGTCCCAAATAAAATTAATTGGATTCATTTAAAGTATAATTAAGTTCTTGCACCTAATTAAATCCTTCAATTGAACCCAAATTAGTTATTAAACATAATTAAACTTTTAATTGACCTATGATTAAATCAAATTGACCTATCAAAAATCTAATTATGTATGTAGGCTTAATTTATATGTAGATTCGTCTAATAATCATATAATTTAACCTTGAATTTGTATTGTCTCTCTAGTTTTTGGTAAAATGGGGTACAATTAGGCTTCTGATTCTATCCAAAATTGCAGCTTGATTTTTGCTACATGTGAAATCCTCCCAGCTTGCTCTTTTTAAAATGCTAGTCCTTATTTTATTATTTTATTTTGAAAGAAAGGAGATGAATTTGGGAGAATAACCCAGAAATAGATTATGTAACGACCCGACTTTTTTAAAGCCAAAATTGATGAAATTTTTTTCTTTTTGTTATTTAAGTTCTTGATACTTCTCACAAAGACAACCTGTGAATTTGTAACTAGGTTCCCTTCCTTATCATGACATCATACGGATATAGTTTTCGTAATCCAACATTCCCATAAGACGGATACTCAATACACATGCCCATAATATTATATTTTCATATTCATACATTTACATTACATCATATTGGCATACTTATGAGTTTGCATTCCTGTTCTAGTCTTGTTATCAACACGAATTTATATACGAGTGTCGAACGATAATTTTATATAACTAGTATCTTTCTACGATCCTCATGTGATTTCATAACACAACATCTTCATAAAAGAGAATATCATATAAATATATTCATACCACTGTATTTACATGTTCACACATCCACACCCGTGTTCCATTATAGTTTTCATTACAAGTCCTTACAAAAGTGTTGATTGACAAATATTCAACATAACACCTAAGACATACTATTACATAGCACCTTTCAAAATATGTGAACCCGTGGAACGAGCTTTCCTACATACTTTGATTGTGTGATGTCCCTGTTACAAAAACAACATGGATACAAGAATTGTAAATAATCTAACATAATAATAAACACCTAGAAGTACATTATCGTTGCTTTTGTTATTAACTTAGAATGGGTAGATTCCTTCTTTTACTTCTTCTTTGCATTTACATCTCTTATAATTTCATCAAGTGTACTTTTCTCACTCACACACCCCAATGTAACAACCCGACTTTTTCATAGCCAAAATCGATGGAAATGTTTTTTCCTAATCGTCCAGTTCTGAATGTTTTTCACCATATCATTCTACAAATTTATAATTGTATTTCATTCATTAACAAGGCACAATCCACGTAGGATAACGTAAATCAACATTCCCATAAAATATATTCTCAATATACATACCAATAATATTTTATTTTCATATCATAGGTTTACATTATATCATATTGACGTACTCATAAATTCACATTTCTGACTAGGATCACACCCCACACTGGGGGCAATGAGAGATATTTTGTTCGAAAAGTTAGAGATAAGGGTGGAATCAATGGTAAAAAAAGAAGAAGCTAAGAATGAAAGTCCAGTGTTTGAGAGAGGGCTAAAAGAAAGAAACCATAGATTAAGGGGTATGTAAGAAAACATTGAGGAAGGCCATAAAAAAAATGGAAATTGCCAACACTTAAAGGCAAGTCAAGGATAAAGATAGGAGAATGCCTATCAAGTTTAGGAAGGGCAAAAGAAGTTTCAATCAAGAAAAGACATAGCAAATGTCAAAAGTCAATACCAGAAAAAATATTGAGTTGCAAACATTGTCTTTTGATATCAATGATAAAGCCTTTGATATCTTTAAATGATTTAGATTGATTATTCATAAAAAAAAAGCTAGATTTGAATTATGGCTCATGTTAAGAGAATTTTGATCTTGAAAGTTAACATGGTTATATGCCATTTCCTCTACAAAGACAATGAGAGGAAAAGAGATTGATGAATAATTGATGTTGATCCTAGGTCCTTGAAACCCTCAAACACCTTTTGAGCCTATAAAATTCTCCTTCTTTCATAACCATGAACCATAGCCTACATTACGTACTTTAAAAAACCCTTTTTAATCAAGTAAGCAATCTGAACTGATAAATGACGCTCTCAAAACTTGAAGAGTTTTTTTCCATAAAAGTCATGGCTTCATGAATTAAGCTACCAGTTATTATGCATGCTAATAAAATTAGTGCTAAAAAAAGAAATAATCTTTCTTGATAAAGCCTCGAGTTCTGACTTGAATATCTTTTTTTCCTTGAAATTCACACAAAGGTCACCTCATCACAGACCATCAAAAGTTATACCCAAAATTAGAGTTTAAAATGTATACAATGAACCATGAAAAAAGCCATTTTAATCTTATAACGGGTCAATTTCTGTTTTCAAAACACAAGACAATCAAAGGACTACATGTATTGGATGGCGTGTGTTGGGTCTTTAACCAAAAAGCTTGATTTTCAAAATATCTTTTCCAAAACTGACATCTTTCTGATTTCATTTCTACAATTAGACTTAAATAGACGTGACCTTTGAAATATGAGATTTGATTCTAGAACAAGAAAGATTGTCAAACAAGAAGAACATCGATCGAGTTTGTAAAATCCTCGACAAAAATGACATCAATACTTCCCGACACTCTTTGAAAAGCTTACCACCTAGGGGCAATACATTGAACCATGAAAAGGAAAACAAATAGTATTTTGATCAGTTGGGGGCAAAGAAAGATAAACAAATAATGAATAAATGAATTCCCTCAAAGCTATGATGACAAGTGCCTTTTTTATGATAGATAGAAGAACGAGCACATTCATACTAGGGGCAATGTTGTTCAAAGATGATCCATGATCTAAGTGAACTTCAAAGAACAATTGGTGGGACAAGGCTACACTAAAAAGACATCTTCATCTTGGGTTACCATCTCCAACATGGCTATGACTTTTGAACAATGTTATCACATAGTTGTATTTGAATGAATGTTGAAAGGATGCACCCACCAAAATTGGCTATGGGACCATTTGTTTTGAAGCCTAAAAGATGCATTTCACCGCATGAATATGGATGATAAAAGGAACATCATTGAAATGCTTGTTGCTACCCAACTTTTGACCCATGTTTTCGGTAAATTTTCAGAAAAATCCAAAAAAATAGCGAAAAACATTTAAAATCCAAAAAAATATATTTTTGATATATTTGCATCGTTTTTAGCATTTTCAACGTCATCTCAAAAGAATTTAAATTTTCAAAGGTATTTGGAATGCGTTCAACTTTTAACGTGTAAATTTTATGATCATTGATTTTTCTTGTTGAGTTGACGTTGATATTGCTCGCTTTCAAAAATACAAAAAAAATAAGAAAAATCAAAATTTAAAAAAAAAAAGAGGAAAAGAGAAGGAAAGGAAAGGTTGAGGGACTAGTTTGAAAACCTAGTAAAACTTTTCCTATAAATACCATGCTATACTGATTTTGTACAGGGGGGTCATTTTGTAATTTGGGAGAGGCAACACGGAAGGGAGGAAAACCCTAAAAAAAAGGAACTCTCATCTCCCTCACCCAAGGCAGCAGTCGCCAGCCCCCCTACCCCTTTTGGTTGATTTTTCTCTTCTCCCTAAACCAAGGCCCCGAACACAAACAACGGCCCTCTCTTGCAAAACCAAACCGGGCGCCCCCTCCCTTGCCTCTCATCTCGCTCAAGCCGCCACTCCCTCCCTTGGAACACAAAAAAACCATCAACAAACCAGCCACGCACCGATCTTCTCCCAACTTTCTTCTCCGACCGACCGACCCAAACCTTCTCTCCTCCTCCAAACAACCTCCAGGCAGCGGCGCTTACGCCCGCCAACCGACAAACCCAACTCTCTCATCTCCAACCGACCACAAGCAGCACCACCAACAAGCTCATCTCCACCGTGGTTTCAAAGGCCACGGACAACAGCCACCAGATCAAAGGAAGGAGAAGACCGAGAACCAGCAACCGCCACTGCTACCACCAGGAGAGATCTCAACTCCGCCGCCACCTGAAACGGAGAAGAAGAAGAAACACATAACAGACCGATCTGTAGAAAGAAGTAGATCCGAAACTGAGAAGAAGAGAAGGAGAAGCAGATCTGACAAAGAGAAAAACAAAACCGAAGCAGATTTTAAAAACAAAGAAAACAAAAAACTAAAATCAACTGGTTGTTGCGTTCTTCTTGTTGCTGCAAGTCATCGCCGGCGAAGGAAGACAGGGGGGAAGAAGACATTCGAGTTCCCCTGGTTTTTTTGGAGTTTCCAGCGGCGGCATGTGAACCCACGCGCCGCCAGTGGCGGTGGCGCGTGGGAAGACGTGCCGCCACCGTTCTGCGCCCATAAACCCCGCGAACACTGTTCCGACTTGCAGAAGGTGTTCCCTGAAAATTCCAGATTGTTTTGGTGTTGTTATTGTAATTTGAATGTAATTTTTTTTATTTGTTTTGAATTTGTATTTTGTACTGTGTATGTATAAAAAAGAAAGGAAAGAGAAAATAATAATAGAAAAGGAGATGTGTGTGTGTGTTTGTGTATTTTTTTTATGTATGTTATTGAATCAAAAGAAAAAAATGAATTTGATATTTTAATTTATATGCACAAATATCTAAAGGACGAGATAAAATCATGTTGTATTTCCATAAAAATGTAGAACATGTATCTACATATATTTTGAGAATTAATAACTGATTTATCAAAGCCTTAGAATTGGGCTAAAATTTTATTTTTAAAAACACATCAAGTCCACAAAGCAGCTTACATCAGGTAGGGTGCGTTAGGGGTGCCAATACTTTCCCTAACCACAACCAGTCTTTTTCCTGTGAATCTCTGACAAGACCAGTACATCAGGTTTCCTAGTAGCTCTCAATAAATTACTAGGTGGCAACTCCAACGAACCAATCAAATCAAACGACAAGAGAAAATCGCCAGCCGACACCGCGCGGATTTTACGACGTGCGACAGAATGGTGACTCCACTGGGGAAGGTATTGTTTTCGACATTATTGGACTAAGCTTTGTGTATTTGATGTGTTTATGTTTTTGCATTTTTGTCTTGTTTTATTTTTGTTTTATTCATGCATTTTGTAGAATTGTCTCATGCATCATATATTTTAATTTTTTAAAGCACACACAAGCTTCAGGTTAGGAGGGGGACTAGCAGCTTACCTTATGACTTTTAGTCAAGGTTTAAGTTTGTGTAAACCCCAACTCTTCGTTGAGTGCTTAGACTCGGTAACAAGTTGGTACATGTGCCATCTCATTACCTCTTCGGGCCCCTATATTGCCTTCAAGAGGGTGATCACTTGGACAACAAGAGACCCTTTTTAGAGACCAAGTAGTAAACCTACCTTTTGTTCACATAATGAATAGATCATGTCCTTAGGTTGTTTGTGCTATTTTTATTTGCATCAGGGCAAACCCTTGTTGAAGCATCTTGAACTCAAGACTTGTGGGTGACCCAATGGCCGTCACTCAGAAAATTTTCATTGTAGAGTTTGGGCAAGAATCAAGATTCTTGTTTCATCATACAAGAGTTACGACCATATGTCACCCCTCGAAGGGCGAGTTCTTCATATAGATTACATGTTCATACATTTATCATGCATGTACCATGAGGAAAAATAGGTTCCCCTGTCCGAGGTTTACTACACTGGATGGAAAAGGATGGATAATAAAGAAAGGGGTCAAAGAGGTACAGAGTCAAATGAAAGCTGAGAGCATAAAAGGGGAAGTAGCTAGGCTCAGATCTGCCTGAACAAGTGTAGAGCATCAAATGGGAAGGGAATGTCTGCACAGCCTTCTGTGGGAACACCGCTCGTCCACGTCCCATTGAAGCTGCACCTCTCCTTTTCAGTCATGAACAACGACAACAATGCCTTCATCGGCAACTAATGACAACTTTTGTTCTTGGCCACCTGCCCTGTTAATTGTTCATCGCCTCCACATATTTCAATGGCACCAAATAAGTGCTAGTCTTCTGTGCATGGTGCATTAGCCTTCTTTGAGGTTACCCTTACTGTGAGCTTAATTCCAATTCAAAAAAAAAAAAAAACCATGATTAGACGCTGAACTTCAATGTGGCAGAGCCCTCTCTACAAAAATCCATTTATGGCTCGCAAGTTGGGAATGCAAGAGGGGATTTATAAGTTGCATATGCTATAAAAATCTCTCATCAGTTTCAGCACAAAGACACTGTGGTAGGTTAAAGAGACAGACCTCAGCTGAAAAATAGAAAGAAGATTGAAACTTCAACAGAAAGCGAGCTCCCTCTACAGTGTCTCGTTTGTCTTTGCACCGTCAATGAGGAATCAAAGAGGAGACAAAGGAGTTTTAGATTCATCGGGTTCTCTTCCAGTTTTGACAATGTGTGATTCCACACATCGGTAATGGCGATGCCACATGTTTCGGGCACTACCAAGATTACCAAGCTCTTGAAAGGTTTCCGACAACCCTCAACCAACCACAACAACATTGAAATATTGACATGAAGTTGTGTGGATTGCCAAAAGATTTGAGCTAGCTATCAAGAGAGGAAAGATTGAAGGATCTACCATGGATTCCATACAAGTGATGAGAGTTGAATCAGAAGATGACTCTCAATTGAGAAACCTTAGTCATTTTGCCTAGTCAGGTCTTGCCATAACATCAACTGCTCAAATGTCTCTACCAAGATTGACATTCATCTACCACTCAAGTTTATCGACCAGCATTTGTTAGATTCCAGACTGGTTTCACCCATTTCGATAAAATTGCATGCAACCACCGTGGTATAATTCAAACGAGATGTGAATATCATGGTGGGTTCCTGGACCATTTCAGTTGAACAGACACAAGAGTTTCAAGAATCGAGCTGAGTTTGATGTCATCAATCATGTTGTCGCCAGAACATCCTCAGAATGATACGTGATCGAAAATGCTTGGCAAAACACAGATATTGCAAGAAAAGCTGATTCAAGAATGGCGATGAATTGTCAATCATATTGTTATGGAATTTTGCATTTTGTTTTGGGATCACATTTCATCCTTTAACGCAACATCAATTGTTTTTGTCTCTTTGTTGTTTTGAAATCAATAGATGTTTAACATTTATTTTGACAAAATATTTTGATCAAACTCCAACATGCAATAAAGGTTAATCAATCCCGAAGATTAAAAGTGTTTTGATTACGAAATGACTCGATGCTTGAAAATGACATGAGGTGACCAAATAATTTTGAACTCATACCTCTTGAAACCGAACCACACATCATATAGCTAAGTTTTAGCAGTATGCATAATGATATGTAGTGGATTCGGTAGTTATGGACTCGGGAGTCATGATTCTTACAAGTCCCAATCATTACACTGGATGAGGTCAAAATTTATCGGTTCTAACCGACCTTGCTTGAAATGAGAAAAGGCCATCTTTGATATCCCTTCACTTTCTAAAGATTATATCCCTTGAGTCCCATTTTGAGCTGGATAGAATATTCTTTTCATAAAAAAACTCTGACCAGGATCACACCCCACACTAGGGGCAAATAATAGATATTTTGAAGACACTGATAGAATTAATGGATAAAAGAAAGGCTTTGAACAAAAGTCCAATGATTGAGAAATGACTAGAATAAGAAAAGCCATCGATTGAGGGCCATCCAAGAAAACTTTGAGGAAGGCTACGTAAAAGCAAAAAAGAGTGGAATGAAAGGAGAATGCATATCAATTCTAAGAGGGGCAAAATAGGTTTCAATTGAAGAAAGACACAACAAATGCCAAAAGTTAACACAAAAAATCAAGTTTCATGTCTTTTGGTGTGTCTAGGATAAAGCCTTTAGTGTCTTCAAAAGGATTAGATTGATTATGCATCAAAGAAAAGTTGGATTAGCACTATGACTTATGTTAAGAGAAGTCTGATCTTTGATATTAACAAGATTATATGTCACTTTCTCCACAAAGACAACAATAGAAAAGGAGTTGATGAATAGTTGATGTTGATCCTAGGTCTTTAAAACCCTCAAACACCTTTTGAGCTTGTGATTTTCCTTTCTTGCATAAGCAATGAACCATAGCCTGCATTACGTGTTTTTAAAAGCCCTTTTTAATCAAGTAAGCAATTTGAATCGATAAATGGCGCTCTCAAAACTTGAAGAGCTTTTCCATCAGAGTCGTGGCTTCATGGATTAAGCTACTTGTTATTATGCATGCTGATAAAATTGGTGTTAAAAAAGAAAACAATCTTTCTTGATGAATCCTCAAGTTTTGACTTGAGCCTTTTGTTTTCCTTGAAATTCACGAAGGTCACCTCATTGCAGATCGTGAAAAGATATACCCAAGATCAAAGATTAAACCGACATAAAGAACCATGAAAAAAGTCATTTTAAACTTACAATGGGTCATTTCTGTTTTCAAAATACAAGACAATCAAAGGACTATATTGAATAGTGTATGTTGGGTCTTTGACCAAAAAGCTTGATTTTCAAAAGATCTTTTCCAAAACCGATATCTCTTTGATTTCATTTCAACAATTAGACTTGAATTGACATGACCGTTGAAATATGAGATTTGATTCCAGAACAAGAATGACATCAATATTTCTCGACACTCCTTGAAAAGTTGACCACCTGGGGGCAATACAGTGGATCCTCAGTAGGAAAACAAACAAGATTCAGATCACCGGGGGCAAAGAAAGATGATCAAATGATGAATCGAGTGAACGAGCGCACTTTCGAGAAGATTAAGGGCAATGATGTTCAAGAACAACTGAAACCCCTACAGCAATTAGGAGTAAAGATGTACCTGAAGGACATTTTCATACCATCACTTGGGTTACCCTCTAAAACATGGCTATGACTCCTGACAAATGTTATCAAGTGAGTGCATTTGAATGAACATCTAACATATGCATACCACCAAGACTGATGGCGGACCAAAGATGTACCTGAAGGACACTTTCATAGCATCATCTTTTGAAACATGGCTAGCAATCGATGAGGATACATGAATAAATGTAATTGAATGGCGAAAAGATGCACACCACCAAGATTGATTGTGGAACAATGTCTTGTACTTGAAGGATAACGTCATATTATCATCTCCAACATTGCTATGACTTTTGAACGATGTTATTGCATAGTTGTATTTGAATGAATATTAGAAGGATGCACTCACCAAGACTGATTGTGGGACCATCTTGTTTTGAAGCTCGAAGGCGCACTTCATCGCATGAATATGGGTGATAAAATGAACATCATTGATGATGCCACTGCATTTCTTTTCGCAGTCTGATTCGATAAAATGAGAGAAATCCATTGAGAAGAACATCGAGCATACAACCATGAGCCTTTGTACTGCAAGCTATGAGATGTATGCCTAGATGACTGGATAGTTTCCAAGAAGACTGATGATAACATATACTTGAAGAGTATTGTTTCAACGGGAGGCAAGTTCATGACTGATTAACAATCTTGATGGGTGTTGGCATGAGGCACACAACAATCAGAGGGTAATTCTCAGAAGAATCCAAAAGAGAAAATTCTTCATGATGAATCAAGCAACACCACACTTGGGGGCATGGTCAAGCTTGATAAATAGCGAGAGCGAGAATCGTCGTGGGACGACCCAGGATGGGCACTGCACTTACAGCCGAGTGGATGGCTAGCACATGAATAAGTCAATACATCGAAAGAACAAAGAAAGCTTTGGTTAGCAACAAAGGCACCCTATGATGATGGATCATCAAAAGGGGGGGACCTATATTTCACATCAGGTAAGGATGCATGCATGTCATCTAACCTTAAAGCATTGCACATTCTTGTGATTTGTTACGTAAAGATCCTCAATGAGGTCCAAGAAGATTGTGGACAAAGAAAGAATCATTGAGTTGATGATGACAAAGAATCGGTTTAGATCCTGGAACGAGAAGAGAATGAGATGCACCCCGCCAAAGAGGAGAATCTCAAAGAAACGAGTAGATTAACCCCGTCATCAAGAGGAGTCTTCAAGTCAACCTCGCAACCGTAAAGTGTCAAGTTTGTCACCTTATCCTGCCAGACTTGCTCCAACCAAGTCTTTTCGCCAGGTAAGTCCCATTTTTCACACTTGTCACATCACATCTTCCATTTGGGTAGGTCGTTCATTATAATGAGACCACCTTTCATCTTTCATCTTTCACTTGGGTAGGTCACCCATCATAATGAGACCATCATCTTCCATCTGGGTAGGTCACCCATTACAATGAGACCATTCTCCATGTTTTTTTATCTAGGTAGGTCACCCATTACAATGAGGCCATTCTTCCACTTGGGTAGGTCACCCATTATAATGAGACCACACTTCACATTTTTTCTACCTTCCACTTGGGTAGGTCACGCATTACAAGGAGACCATTCTTTCTATTTTTCTTGGGTAGGTCACCCATTACAATGAGACCAACATTTTTCTGGGTAGGTCACCCATTACAACGCGACCAATTCTCCATGTTTTATTTATCTGGGTAGGTCACCCATTACAATAAGGTCATTCTTCCACTTGGGTAGGTCACCCATAACAATGAGACCATTTCACATTTTTTCTATCCTCCACCTGGGTAGGTCACCCATAACAATGAGACCACTTCATATTTTTTCTATCCTCCACCTGGGTAGGTCACCCATAACAATGAGACCACTTCACATTTTTTCTATCTTCCACCTAGGTAGGTCACCCATAACAGTGAGACCACTCCATATTTTTTCTATCTTCCATCTAGGTAGGTCACCCATTATAATGAGACTGCACCTCACATTCTTTCCATTTAGGTAGTTCACCCATCATAATGAGACCGTTTTTCACATTCTTTCCACCTGGGTAGGTCACCCATTACAATGAGACCATTTGTTATACACATTTTTTTTAGTTCCAATTTAATGAGGTCGCCAGATGGGATCTCATGTAGCTTTGGTTAAAGGGAATCACCAAATGGGATTTCGTGTTGACCGAGCTACACATATTTTTTTTAGTTCTAAGTTTAATGAGGTCGCCAGATGGGATCTCATGTGGCTTTGGTTAAAGGGAATCGCCAGATGGGATTTCAGGTTGACCGAGCTCCACACACCATTTTTAGTTCCAATTAAATGAGGTTGCCAGATGGAATCTCATGTAGCTTTGGTTAAAGGGAATCGCCGATGGGATTTCAAAGGGTTGACCGAGCTACCACATTTTTTAGTTCCACTTTAATGAGGTCGCCGGATGGGATCTCATGTAGCTTTGGTCAAAGGGAATCGCCGGATGGGATTTCGTGTTGACCGAGCTACCACACATTTTTTAGTTCCGCTTGAATGAGGTTGCCGAGATGGAATCTCATGTAGCTTTGGTTAAAGGGAATCGCCGGATGGGATTTCGAGGTTGACCGAGCTACCAGATTTTTTAGTTCCACTTTAATGAGGTCGCCGATGGGATCTCATGTAGCTTTGGTTAAAGGGAATCGCCGGATGGGATTTCGAGGTTGACCGAGCTACACACATTTTTTTAGTTCCAATTTAATGAGGTCGCCAGATGGGATCTCATGTAGCTTTGGTTAAAGGGAATCGCTAGATGGGATTTTAGGTTAACCGAGCTACACACATTTTTTAGTTTTGGTTTAATGAGGTCGCCAGATGGGATCTCATGTTGGTTCCGGTCAAAGGGGATCGCGGACGGGATCTCGAGTTAGCCCAACCACGCAGATTTTGGTTCCCGTTAAAGGGGATCGCCGGACGGGATCTCGTGTTAGCCCAACCACACACGGATAATGGTTCTCGGTTAAAGGGGATCGCCGGACGGATCTCGAGTTAGCCCAACCACACAGGATATTGGTTCTGTTAAAGGGGATCGCCGGACGGGATCTCGAGTTAGCCCAACCACGCAGATTTTGGTTCCCGTTAAAGGGGATCGCCGGACGGGATCTCGGGTTAGCCCAACCACACGGATATTGGTTCTCGTTAAAGGGGATCACGGACGGGATCTCGGGTTAGCCCAACCACACACAGGATAATGGTTCTCGTTAAAGGGGATCACCGGACGGGATCTCGGGTTAGCCCAACCACACACGGGATAATGGTTCTCGTTAAAGGGGATCGCCGGACGGGATCTCGGGTTAGCCCAACCACACAGATATTGGTTCTCGGTTAAAGGGGATTGCCGGACGGGATCTCGAGTTAGCCCAACCACCCGGATTTTGGTTTTGATTCAAGGAGTTCCCCGATGGGATCTCAGGTTAAAAAGAAAAAAAAGAAAGAAAAAGAAAAAGAGAGAAAGAAAGAAAGAAGAAAAGGAAAGGAGAAGGAAAAGAGAAAGAAATAGAAAAAGAAACAAAGAAGTAAGGTCATTAGATGAGTGAATATTCAGCAAGTTAGGAAGACAGAAAGACAAGTTTTTCTTTACAAAGCTTACTATGAAAACATTGAGGAGTTTTGCTTCGTAAGCATTGTAAAGAGGGGGCATCTGTTGCTACCTAATTTTTGACCCATGTTTTCGGTAAATTTTCAGAAAAATCCAAAAAAAATAGCGAAAAACATTTAAAATCCAAAAAAATACATTTTTGATATATTTGCATCGTTTTTAGCATTTTCAACGTCATCTCAAAAGAATTTAAATTTTCAAAGGTATTTGGAACGCGTTCAACTTTTAACGCGTAAATTTTATGATCATTGATTTTCCTTGTTGAGTTGACGTTGATATTAATCGCTTTCAAAAATACAAAAAAAATAAGAAAAATCAAAATTTAAAAAAAAAGAGGAAAAGAGAAGGAAAGGAAAGGTTGAGGGACTAGTTTGAAAACCTAGTAAAACTTTTCCTATAAATACCATGCTATACCGATTTTGTACGGGGGTCATTTTGTAATTTGGGAGAGGCAACACGGAAGGGAGGAAAACCCTAAAAAAAAGGAACTCTCATCTTCCTCACCCAAGGCAACAAACTGCCACCCCCCTACCCCTTTTTGGTTGATTTTTCTCTTCTCCTCGAACCAAATGGCCGGCATAAGCAGCAGCCCCTCTCTTGCAAAAACCAAACCGGGGCAGCCCCTTCCCTTGCCTCTCATCTGCTCAAGCCGCCGCTCCCTCCCTTGGAACACAAAAAAACCATCAACAAACCAGCCACGCACCAGATCTTCTCCCAGCTTTCTTCTCCAGCCGACCGACCCAGCCTTCTCTCCTCCAGCCAACCTCCAGCAAATGGCTTCGCCTACGCCCGACAAACCCAGCTCTCTCATCTCCAACCGACCACAAGCAAGACCGCCAAGAAGCTCATCTCCACCGCGGTTTCAAAGGCCACGGACAACGGCCACCGATCGAGGAAGGAGAAGACCGAGAACCAAAGAACCGCCACTTTGCTACCACAAGGAGAGATCTCAACTCCGCCGCCACTCCGAAACGAAGAAGAAGAAGAAACACATAACACCGATCTGTAGAAAGAAGTAGATCCGAAACGAGAAGAAGAGAAGGAGAAGCAGATCTGACAAAGAGAAAAAAAAAACCGAAGCAGATTTTAAAAACAAAGAAAACGAAAAATTAAAATCAACTGGTTGTTGCGTTCTTCTTATTGCTGCAGGTCATCGCCTGCGTAGGAAGACAGGGGGGAAGAAGACATTCGAGTTCCCCTGGTTTTTTTGGAGTTTCCAGCGGCGGCATGTGAACCCATGCGCCGCCAGTGGCGGTGGCGCGTGGGAAGACGCGCCGCCACTGTTCCTGCGCCCATAAACCCTGCTGAACACTGTTCCGGCTTGCAGAAGGTGTTCCTTGAAAATTCCAGATTGTTTTGGTGCTGTTATTGTAATTTTTGTTTATTTGTTTTGAATTTGTATTTTGTACTGTGGATGTATAAAAAAGAAAGGAAAGAGAAAATAATAATAGAAAAAGAGATGTGTGTGTGTGTTTGTGTATTTTTTTTATGTATGTTATTGAATCAAAAGAAAAAAATGAATTTGATATTTTAATTTATATGCACAAATATCTAAAGGACAGATAAAATCATGTTGTATTTCCATAAAAATATAGAACATGTATCTACATATATTTTGGGAACTAATAACTGATTTATCAAAGCCTTAGAATTGGGCTAAAATTTTATTTTTAAAAACACATCAAGTCCACAAAGCAGCTTACCTCAGGTAGGGTGCGTTAGGGGTGCCAATACCTTCCCTAACCACAACCAGTCCTTTTCCCGTGAATCTCTGATAAGACCAGTACATTAGGTTTCCTAGTAGCTCTCAATAAATTACTAGGTGCTGACTCCAACGAACCAATCAAATCAAACGACAAGAGAAAATCGCCAGCCGACGCCGCGCGGATTTTACGACGTGCGACAATGCTAATACATTTTTCTGCATGATCTGATTTGACAAGTTGGAAAGAATCCATTGAGAAAAACATTAAACATATAACAAGGAGGCTTTTACTGCAAGCTATGAGATGCGTGTTTGGACGACTAGATAATTTCCATGAAGGTTGATAATAGCATATACTTGAAGGGTATATTCCAACTAGAAGCAAGTTTGTGGTTGATTAGCAATCTAGAAAGAGGTTAAAATTAGAAAACCTCTTATGGGTATTGACAAGATACACACAACTAATCAAAGAAAAAGTCTTGATAGAATCCAAGAGATAAACAATTTGTTAAGCTCCTTCATGATGAATCAAGCAACACCACACTTGGGAGCATTATCAAGCTTGATAAACAACAAGAGTAGTAATCATCATGGACAACCCAGGATGGGCATGACACTTACATCTAAGTTTGGCACACAAATGAGCCAATCAGTGCATTAAAAGAACAAAGAAGGCTTTGGAATGCAAACAAAGGCACCCTGTGACGATGAAACATCAAAAAGGAGGGGCTATATTTCAAACCAGGTAAGGGTGCATGCATGTCATCTAACTTCATAGCATTGCATCAAATATTTTTGAATTGTTATAGGAAATATCCTTAATGAAGTCCAGCAAGATTGTGAACAAAAAAAGAATCATTGAGTTTGATGATAACAAAGAAATCACAGTTTGACCTTGAAATGGGAAGAAGATGAGATGAACAATACTATTAGGAAAATCTCAGAGAAATAAGAAGATCAACCTGGTCATCAGGAGGAGTCTTTAGGTCAACCATGCAATCAGGAAGCACCTAGTTTTCAACTCCCGCAATCATGAATTATCAAGTCAACCCTACAATTAGGAAGCACCGAGTTTTCCAGTCCTATCCTGTTAGGACTTCTCCAGCCAAGTCATTTTGCCAGGCAAGTCACATTTTTCTTATTTTCTTTACACCTGAGTAGGTCACTCATAATAATGAGACCACTTTCACTTTTCACTCCATCTAGGTTGGTCACCCATTACAATGAGACAACTCTTCATATTCTTTTCATCTAGGTAGGTCACCTATTACAATGAAACCATCTTCCACTTGGGTAGGTCACCTATTACAATGAGACCACTTCACTTTTTTTTTCATCTAGGTAGGTCACCTATTACAATGAGACCATCTTCCACCTAGGTAGGTCACCCATTACAATGAGACAACTCTTCATATTATTTTCATCTAGGTAGGTCACCTATTACAATGAGACCATCTTCCACTTGGGTAGGTCACCCATTACAATGAGACCACTTCACTTTTTTTTTCATCTAGGTAGGTCACCTATTATAATGAGACCATCTTCCACCTAGGTAGGTCACCCATTACAATGAGACCATCTTTGCATTTTCCATGTAGGTAGGTCACCCATTATAATGAACTATCTGGGTAGGTCACCCATTACAATGAGACCACACACATTGACTTTGGTTCTAGTTAAAGGAGATCGCTAGATGAGATCTCAAGTTAACCCAACCACACACAGGTTTTTAGTTCTGGTTAAATGAGATCGCCAGATAGGATCTCAGGTTAACCCAACCAAACACAAAATTTAGCTTTGGTTAAAGGGAATCGCCAAATGAGATTTCAGGTTGACCAAGCTACACACAGGTTTTTGGTTCTGGTTAAATGAGATCGCTAGATGGGATCTCAGGTTAACCCAACCAAACATGGAATTTATCTTTGGTTAAAGGGAATCGCCATATGGTATTTCAGATTAACCGAGTTACAGGCACCGATTTTAGTTAAAGGAGATCGTCAGATGGGATCTCAGGTTAACCTAATCAAAAGGGCAGGTCACTCCCGAAAATAGACCAAAATGGGTATGTGTGGGCAGGTCTCCCGTGAAAATAGACCAGGATAAGTGTACGTGGGTGGTCGCCCCTAAAAATAGACCAAAGTGAGTATATGTGGGCAGGTCGCCCGTAAAAATAAACTAGGGTAAATGTGTGTGGGCTAGCCACCCGTGAAAATAGACCAGGGTAAGTGTGCGTGGGTTGGTCGCCTATGAAAATAAACTAGTGTGAGTGTGTGTGGGCAGGTTACCTGTGAAAATAAACTACTGTGAGTGTGTGGGCTGGTTGCCCCTGAAAATAGACTAGTGTGAGTGTGTGGGCAGGTCGCCCGTGAAAATAGACCAATTTTCTTCAAAGGGGTCAGGTCACCCAAGATAATGATACCATTTTCTTTTAAAAAGCGAAGTCCTTAGATGAGTGGATCACTAAGCAAGCCTAGAAGACCTTTTGTTTTCTTTACAAGCGTACTATGCAAAACATTGAGAAAGTTTTGCTTTATAAGCATTGTAAAGAGAGGCATTTATTGATGCCCAATTTTTTACTCATGTTTTTGATAAATTTTCAGAAAAAATAAAAAATAGCAAAAAATAACGAAAACCCCAAAAAATGCATATTTGCATCGTTTTTAGCATTTTCAACGTCGTCTCAAAAGAATTTACATTTCAAAGGTTTGTTAAACGTGTTTGACTTTTAACACGTCATTTACAAAATTATTGATTTTTCTCGTTAAGTCGACATTAATATTGCTTGTTTTCAAAAAATTTCAAAATACAAAAAAGAAAAAACATTTGTTTTTTAAATCCTACACTTGGGAGAAGACATCAACTCTTTGGTCGTGTAAAGTTTTTGGCGTCGTTGTCGAAGAGGTAAATTCTTGTATAAATTATAATATTTGTTTTATTTTCTCTTTTCACTTTTCTTGTATCTAACTTTGTTTCTATTTCTTTTGTTTTCTTCTTCCTTTTATTCTCTTTCTATACCTGCATGAGAGTTTGGTCATGTACATTAAGTGGTAGACTTTGTAGGGTATCCTCATCATTTTCAAAAAATATAGCCGAAGAAGATAACCAGTCGAAGAAGACTTTGTAGGGTATCCTCATAATGAGAATAATGAGAATAACTGTGTTAGAACACTTAGAGACCACATGAATCCTACAAGAACAAGTGCACCATCATGCATAGTTTCCCCCCCTGATGCAACTCATTTTAATTTTAAGTCAGACATTATTCAACTTTTACCTTCTTTTTATGGCTTAGATCTAGAAAATTCATACTTGTATTTAAGGGAATTTGAGGAGGTCTGTAACACCTATAATGACTCAAATTGTAGCATGAACACCATCAGATTAAAGTTTTTTTCTTTTTTATTAAAAGATAAAGCTAAAACATGGCTACAAAATTTGAGACCAGGATCCATTCGTGCTTGGAATGAAATACAATGATAATTTTTAAAGAAGTTTTTTTTGTCTCACAGAACAAACTCTTTCAAAAGACAAATCATCACTTTCACTCAAAAACCAGGAGAAACATTTTACCAATATTGGGATAGGTATCGAGATTTGCTTAATACTTGCCCTCACAATGGTTTCGAAACATGGAGATTGGTTTCATATTTTTATGAAGGGTTAACACCTAGAGATATGGTTGAATTAATGTGCAATGAAACTTTTAAAGATAAAGACACTAATGAAGCAATGGAGTGCCTAGACTTGCTAGCTGAAAATGCATAAAATTGGAACACTACAAGCATTTATGAGGCACCAAGTAAAACCTAACTTCATACATCTAGTGGAGGTATGTACAACCTTAGGGAAGATCATGACCTCCAAGTCAAATTTGCATCTTCTTCTTTTTTGATCAAATGTAAGAATATTATAGATCAAAAATGCGCTGGAGACCAGCAATACAAGGAAAAGGGAACAAAGTCCCTTTACCAAATCAAAAGCAAGACAAGCTTGCTGAATAGAAGGCAAAGGGAACAGACTCCCTTGTACAAACTATAAGTAAGACAAGCTTGCTGAATAGAAAAACTAAGGGAATAGACTCCCTAGATCAACAGAATCAAAGGGAACAAGCTCCCTTGAACAAACATCAAAGCCATAAGGCAAAACAAACTAGCATACAATGAAAACATCGGTTAGGAGACCCAAAAACCAGCAGCAAAACTCCTTCCAACCTAGCAGACAAAGACAACAAAGAATCGAGACGAGGAGCAAAACATCAACAACGAGACCCCAAAGCGATGCCTGTTCTAGCACAAGAAAGAAAAGCCAGCCCTAAGCTATTAAGCGGCAGTATGCCAACAACGATGCCCTACAGAGGCATAGCTTCCAGCACTCCAATGCCACAAGGATTGTGCATCTAGGAATGAGGAGATCAAAGCATTAGGGAGAGAGCCTCACCCGAATTGATCCCCATTACAGTCAGACAGTAGCAAGGCCTACACATCTGCTCCAGCTTCCATCAACTAGATGAGAACAAGCAAATGGGGAGAGAGCCTCACTTTGACTGATCCCCACTAGCACATAAAGAAGCTTCAACCTGGAGACCCAAAACCCGGCAGCATCAGAGAAAACAGAAGCCCAACCTTGAGGGGAGAGAGCCTCACCCAAATGATTGAGAGCTATAGCGACGATCAAAAGCCAACATTTCCACTTGCAACCAAGGCAGTAGCAAACACATACAAGAGTGACAAAACACGCAAGCAAAAGGCCACGCTATCATTATATCTCCCATATAAGACAGCATCCATTAAGACCAGCCCTCCACCAACCAAAGCTAACGAAAGGACAAGCAACAGAAACAAGCCAGAGAAGAACACAACGACTTTAGCAAACCATTAGACCAACCAGCTTCAAAAGCGTTCCCACCGCTTCAAGAAGCACAACATACCAAGCTGCATATAGCAAAGAACCAACTCCAGAGCAATGTTGCATTTAGCAGTAACAGATCCCTGTACCAGGCCTCCATGGGAAATCATCCACACACCATCACCAGCAACCCAACCCTGCACCACTGCATAGCAAGTGCGCTACTAGGACACACTAAATCAGCAGCCCAACCATGAGGGGAGAGAGCCTCACCCAAACTGTTGGTATCCATAACAGCTATTGAGGGAGGTCAGCCGAATCAGACCTGCATAAGAACCAAGGAGACAAGAGGCATAGGTTTTGGACAATGGGAGAGAACCTTACCCAGACGAATCCTAAGCAATGCCCCGCATCCAGTAAAGAAACTTTTGTTGCAAACCAGTAGCATCTAGAGATCGAGCCAGTAAACACAGGTTTGCAAACCAACACTATATCAGCACCCATGCAACCCATATCATACCAAGGACGGAGTCCAAAGAAACAGCACCATAGTGGTGAGACTAGGTCATATCCAGCAGCCAGTCATAAGAGCCCAAATTAGCATCAGATAACAGGCCACACAAACATAGGACCAAAGCAGCCTCCACCCATCGAGAAGACCAGCAAACCATGACCATACCATCACAATCCCTAGCAAGAGAGCAAGCCAGGAACAAAACTTCATGTATATAGCAACATCAACACTGGTGAGTCAAGATCATGTCCAGTAGCCAGTCATAAGAGCTTAAAATAGCATCATATAACAGGCCACCCAAACAGCTGGAAACCATGACCATTCCAAAGAAGAGCAGGAGTGAGCAATCAAAGTAGAGACCCGACAAGGAATTCAATTACTCCAGACCAAAGAGGCAAGAAGACAAAGCATTTGGGGAGAGAGCCTCACCCAAATAGAGCTTTGTACCAAGCAACACAAGAGTAGTAAACCTTCCGCACATCATCACCAGAAGACCAAAACTAGCCCACAACGTCAACCTGATTGATACTAGGACAGTCTCCATCCAACACTCTCCACTTAGACTAAAAAGGAAAGATCCCCCAATTTCCTTCAATCGAATGCTAGCAGAGCTATGACAGAGGACACTACATTAGTAGCCCAAACAGTTGGGGAGAGAGCCTCACCCAAATTGATGGAATCCATAACATCAACATAGAGAGCATAGTGGGAGCAGTCTCCACGTGAGCCCAAGAAAAGGGCAGCCAAAACAGACCTGCAGAAAACCAATATAGAACAAGGGGGCATATAGTCTGTACTTTGGGGAGAGACCCTTACCCAGCCAGAGAAAGCCTCAGAAGGCAAGAAAGCCTTTACCTATTCAAGTCCCATAATGTACCCACAGCTGAACCAACTTGACATGCACACACAAACCAGCCACTACCAGCAAGGAAGCCCAAGCCAACTAGCCAGAACCAGCAACTCATGTTGTGAGTAAGCAACAACAAATAGCTGCAAATAGATGGGAGCATAACCACAGTTGCTCCAGGACAACAACAGGCAGGAGGACAAAGCATTTGGGGAGAGAGCTTCACCCAAATAGAGCTCTGTACCAAGCAATACAAGAGTAGGGAACTGTCCGCATATCATCACCAGAAGACCAAACCGACACTATAATGTCAACCTGATTGATACTAGAACAGTCTCTATCCAGCACTCTCCACTTAGAAGTGAACTAAAGAAGGAAAGATCCCCTAATTTCCTTCAATTGAACCATCATGCTAGCAAAGCTGCGATAGAGGACACTACATTAGTAATCCAAGCAGTTGGGGAGAGAGCCTCACCCAAACTGATGGAATCCATGTCATCAACATAGAGAGCAGGGAGCAGTCTCCTCGTGAGCCTAAAAAAAGAGCAGCCAAAACAGACCTGCAGAAAACCAATATAGAACAAGGGGCATATTGTCTGTACTTTGGAGAGAGACCCTCACTCAGCCAGACAAAGCCTCAGAAGGCAAGAAAGCCTTCACCTATTCAAGTCCTATAATGTACCCACATTAGAACAATCTTAACATGCACACACAGACCATCCACTACCGTAAGGAAGCCCAAGTCAACCAGCCAGAACCGGTAACTCATGTTATGAACAAGCCAACAACAAATAGCCACAAATAGACAGGAGCATAACCAAAAGGAAATACATAAAACAAGAGCTTGACAAATCCACTGGGTCAAGCAATAAGCAATTCCAAGGCAGCATTCAAGTACTGGCTGCCCACTAGGTATATCAATAACAAACTTTCTACAACCAAACCTTCAAAGACTACTGAGCTACTAGTAGCACAACCACAAGTACATCCTAGCTCCAACACACTAGCCATAAACAACTAGCCTCAAAAACCACAAAACCAAACTACAAAAGGGGAAAAACCTCATGTTGATCTGGGGGCTCGAAAGCCCTCTAATAAATCATCATATAGATATAGAACAAAGGCGGAGGGGTAGGTGATGCCCTACCCCGTTTCCTTGTTTCATCAAACAAACCTAAAATCGCAAACCAAAATTCAAAGCTACAGTGTTGGTGAACAGATCACTCCAGTGCCCTAAGGTAGAGGGTTGAGAAGTACCTGGACCTTGAGCATCAGCAATAAGGTCGAAAACCCAGCTAATTGCATCAATGGTGGCAGAGGAGTTCTCTAAGGCGACACTAGAGAAGGACTCTTCACTGTCGAGGGAGTTAACTCTGGACCCATCAAAGCCAACATCCACCAAAGATGATGAGGACACGATCCCATCCCCTAAGCTATCTCTGAGGGTTGGAGAGGGAGAAGAATTTGAACCCTCCGAAGCGTGGGTAGAAGAAGGCGAGACCAAGACTGTACCTAAGAAAATTAGGTTAAACTGAAACCCCTCATGTGCATTTTAGTTGAATCAAAGAGAGGAGAGACTCAGATTGCTTTCTATAGGTGGCCACGTGAGTGGTCAATCAAGAAAGAGCCTGCAATTGAGAACTCTGGAGCTGCAGCTCACCATCAGGAGGAGAAATTTTCAAAATGAAGGAGAGCATCTCTCTCTAGTTTCTCTCTCTAGCTGCAGCTCAACTGAGAGCTCTTTCTTCCAAGTTTGCATCTTTAGCTAGAAAAATCGAGTCACTAGAATTGAAAAGGAGTTGTCAATTAAAATATGTTCAAGACATTGTGTGTCAAATCTGTGAAACCAATGAACACTCAACCAATGATTGTCTAATTTTGCCTTCTTTCAAGGAATGCCTCCATGAACAAGCCCATGCTTTAAACAGTTTCCAAAGGCCCAATCATAACCCATACTTGCAAACATACAACCCTAGTTGGAGAAATCACCTAAATTTCAGTTGGAAGAGTGATAACAATAATGCACAAACTTCACAGCCACTGTTTCAAGCACACCATAATTTCTAAAATTTTCATAGATATGCACCTCCTTATGCTCCACCTCTTAGAAGAAATCTTAAGGAAACATTGCGTGCATTCATTGAAAAGCAGGAGACAATCAACACTTAACTTGCTCAAAGCATGACAGATTTTAAGGATACTCTTGCAAAATTGACATTTGCTCTCAGTTTTCAAGAGAAATGTAAGTTTCCATCTCAACCACAATAAAATCCAAAGGGGCAATACAATGCAAATGCAAGTAGTTCTGAAAGCCAACACATGGATCAAGTCAAATCAATCACTACTCTTCGCAGTGGTAAGGTTATTGAAAAACTCATTCTTGAACCTTGTGAGAAAGATGATGAGTCAATCTCTAAGGGTAAGGAAGGGGTTAAATCTGAACATTCAAAGAAAATACTGATTCCCTGCTAGCACTCCCATTTGCTCATGTCATGACCAAATAAAGGAAAGTCAATCACAACTCTGAAATCTTTGAAACTTTCAAACAGGTAAGGATCAATATACCTTTGTTGGATGCTATGAAACAGATACCTTCTTATGTTAAATTTTTTAAAGATCTGTGCACTATGAAGAGAAAACTGAATGTGAAACAGAAAGTCTTTTTAGTCGAACAAGTAATTGCTATTCTTCAAAACAATAATGCTTTGAAATATAAAGACCCTGATTGTGCTACAATTTCAGGCTTTATTGGAAAACATAAAATTGAAAAAGCTTTACTTGATTTTGGAGCCAGTGTGAATTTACTTCCATATTCGGTTTTTCAAAGTCTTAATCTAGGTGAGTTAAAACCAACTTCTGTAACTCTTTTACTTGCCAATAGATTTGTAAAAGTGCCTAGAGGAATAGTTAAAGATGTGTTAGTACAAGTCGATAAATTCATTTATCCTGTGGATTTTATTGTCTTGGACATATAACCTGTTGAAGCATGTAATTCATTTCCTGTTATTTTAGGACGTCCATTTCTTGCAACTTCTAATGCATTAATTATAGGAATGGACTGCTGAAGCTATCATTTGGAAACATGACATTGGAAATGAATATTTTCAACATTTGCAAGCAACCTGGAGATGATAATGATTTAGAAGTAGATTTTATTGAAGAATTAGTTTATGATCAACTTGAATCTACTTTGAGTAAAATTAAGTTGGATGAATCTGAAAAAGGCACTGAAAATGTTGATGCGAATCTTTTGTCAAGAGTGACAACAGATTCGACATCCGACATCACACCAATTGATGATTACTTTCCTAATGAATCATTACTTTCTCTTAATTCAATGCTTTGGTTTGCTAAAAATATCAATTTTCTAGCTTTAGGATTTTTGCCAACTCATTGGAGTATCGTAAGTTTTTGAGCGACGTGCAAAAATTTTATTGGAATGACCCTTATTCAAATATTGTCCTGATCAAATATTTCAAAAATGCATTTCGAACAATGAGGTAAGTAGTGTCATTAAACTTTGTCATTTTGAAGCACGTGGGAGTCATTTCTCATAAAAAAAAACGAGTGCAAAAATCTTACAATATGGATTCTATTGGCCCACCATGCACATTTGTTATGCAAAGCTTGTGAAAATTGTCAAAAGTCAGGATTTATTTCAAAACATAAAGAGTCTTTAGATAATCTTTTATTGACTTTTAAGACGCATCCTAGTGGAGATGTGCATTGTGCAATTCATGATTTATGACTATAATTCCATAAAGAACATGCTCAACATAGTCTTGAGAATCTGACTAAAAAAGACCGTATTTGCTAGTTTTTAAGAAAGCTGGATGGGAAGCCTATCCTAGACCCATAGAGAGCGTTTAAGTCGTTCTTGAACGTAAAACCAAGGGAAGATGTGAGCCACAATCACAACTACCTATATATACACATGTTTTTTCAAGATAAATAAATCAATAAAGAGAGAGAGAGAGAGAGACTCCAGCCAGCCTACATATAGGTGGTATGATTGCATTTTCAATTTCTCATTTATAAAATCTTCTCTTCCTTTCTTTCATTTCTACTCAACCCATACATTCAATAGATATAGAAGTGTGTAGAAATGGCAGGTTCCTCAAGTCATCATATAAGAAATATTTGTGTTTTTGGTGGATTCGGTCCTGGAAAGGAAATAAAGTTTTTAGAATCAGCAAATCATCTTGGTCAGGTACTAGCAGAGAGAGAGATTCATTTAGTGTATGGGGGAGGCAGCCTTGGGTTAATAGGGGTGTGTCAATAGCTGTATTTTTAGGAGGTAGTCTAGTTTTGGGGGTTGTCCCCAAAGCTTTAGCAAAAGGGGACATCATTGGAAAAACAATTAGAGAGGAACTACAGGTCTCCACAATGTCTGATTGAATGAATACAATGTTTAACCATGTTGATGCCTTCATTGCCTTATCAGGGGGTCTGGGCACATTGGAAGAGATCTTTCATATTTCCTCTTGGGCCCAACTTCACATTCACCATAAACCCATAGGTCTGTTAAATGTTAACGGTTTTTATGATAATTTATTGTCTTTTCTTGATCATGTTGTGGAATAGAAATTTCTAACATCTTCGGCACGATAAATCATAATCTCTACTGCTACTACTGAACAATTGATTGACCAACTACAATCTTTCATCCCTGTAATTGATCCCTCCATGAGTCACATAAATTGGTCAACTAAGGAAAGTCGTAAAAAGCTTAGATTGGATTTGAGCCTTCGTTTGTGAAACCTTGTGTCTTTCAGTTTTGTTAACAACATATTGTTTTGTTTTGTTATTTCTTATACTTGTTTGAGTGTGTTTCAGGTTTGTTAGTGTTTGCTGTTTCAGATGATGTCTTCTATACTTTATCTTTCTACCTTAGAACATTGAGGGCAATGTCTCGTTCTGGTTGGGGAGAGAGGGTAGTAGTTGACATTTAAAAAAAAACTAACTTACTAACTATTTTTGCTATTATTAAAACCATTTGACAAAGCTGTTATTAGGATGGTAGAGTAAGGAGGAATTTTTATTGACTCTTGAGACGCATCTTAGTAAATATTCTTATCAAGGTCTATCAGAATGCTTTTTGAAATATTCAGGTTTACAAACTCTCGCATTGTTATCACTTGATTCTGCTCATATACTCATTCAACAAGTATTCTTAAACCTTCATTTTCACACACACTTTAACACATGATTGTGGGTTGCACATTGGATTATTACATTATTTATATTCTTTTGTCAAAGGTAACAACTAAGGGAAAGGGATTGGTATATAATTTGAAAAAAAAGGGATAATATTGATGATAATAAAAACGTAGATAAGTTTGGTTTCGTAGCCTCCTTAACCTAAGCAATTAAGCCCGAAAGGGTGTTTTAACACCTAATACCCTAAAGTCAATTGACCTGGGAGCTATTGGCCCAAAGCTTGTTACATGGGTTAAGGAGAAAAGCTTAAGGGAATTGAACATTGCACTATCTACGTATCAATATCTGCAACTCAAGTTACTAAGCTTGTAGGGGTGTCTCAACACCTAATGCCCTAAGACCAACTGGTTTGGGAGTCATTAGCCGAAAGCTCATTACATGGGTTAAAGATGCATTGTGTTATTTGTATATATATTAAAGAAAAAAAAGGAAAGAAAAAAAAGAGATAATAATCTCAACCTAAGGAAGTTAACCTTAGAAAAACATTAGAACAGAATATTGTTTTTTTCCAACAAAAGTTCTATCATCTATGTTTTCATACATTGAGCACATAAAAAGAAGGTTTATTAATATCTTGTTTAAGAAGTATGAAGCATATATATAAATTTAATGAGAGTTTGCTTACTTGGATAGATTAATGGAAGTTGAATGATGAATGTCTTGCTTTATGGAACTTGCAAATTGTTTTTCTATTTTAACGCTTTGATTACCAGGTGTCGCACGTCCCCTGCACAGCGGGAGCGCGGCGTCGCGGCGACCATCGGTAGATTTCGGGGTCTTTGTTTATTGAATATAATGGAGTCACCACCTAGTATTATGGTCACTAGGAAACCTAACTGGTCTTTCAGAGATTCTAAGGCAAGGGACTGGTTGCGTAAAGGGAGGTATTAGCACCCTTAGTACGCCCTACCTAAGGTAAGCTGCTTGGTATTTGGTTTGTCTTATAATTGCTATGGTATTGGTGTTTTCTAATCTCATCAGTTTTTCTAGGTTTGATTCAAACTAAATTTATTAAGATAGAAATCCAAGGAGATTCCATGTGCTTTAAAAGCTCATTTTTCTCTTAGTATTTCAAGAGTTTGGGACTCGTAAATCGCAAGGAGGAGGGACAAAAATTTAGAAATCTAGGGTGCTTTAAAAGCCCTTTTTTTCCTTAGTGTTTTATACTCTTATGGCTCGTAAAGCATGGAGTAAAAAAATGAAATGTCCTTGATTATAATAAAGGCTTCTTTCAAGGATGTGTGGTGACTTATTATCCCTAGAAAATTATTTTGGATATTTACCACTTAAGGTTTCTTTATCCAAATATTAACAGTGAATAATAACAAGTTATTTCCATTAAATATTTTGGATATTCATCCCTTTGGGATTTCTTTATCCAAACATTAATGGTGAATACTAGATGATTTCTCCACAAAATAAGATTTTTATATTTTTTGAAATATTGGCCAACACCCTTCGGAGTTTTACAAACATGTTGTAAAATCCAGAAAATGCAAGAAAATAATTTTTGTGTTTAAGAAATCCATGCGAAAACACATTTTCAAAACTGCCAATATATTCTTTTTTATATAAAAAAACATTCAAAACATGTTAGGGTATTGGCCGTATGCAACACACACAAAAACATTTTTTATATATTTTTTTTGTAAAAAAAAAAACACAAGCATCACAGTTAATTACAATTAATTGTGGGCTTGACGGGATTCAGCAAGGCTCAACCCGATTATTGGCTCACACCAAGACCGGTTCTGCCACTGTTGCATGCATATGCATGCTACAGTGGCAAGGTAATTAATTTAGCAAAACCAGTGAAAGAAAGACTTACCTGCGAGGCAACGGCTGGAGGCGAAGTGGAGGGAGATGACTGGGCGCTGCTCACGAAGGACGGCCCTGCTCGCTATTCCCCGTGGAGACAGGTTAATTTGCTGGCTGAAAGATGATTGTCTCAATGGTGGCCTTGCTACGACCAGTGCAACTTCTGTAGGGAAAAGAAGGATGCTTTGTGGAGGAGTAACCTATGGCTAAAGAAAAAAAAATCCCTCTCGCCGCTGCTGGCCTGCATGCTCAAAGTGGTTGAGGAATTACAATGACGGTGATGACCGCACACCCCCGCCGCTTCTTGCTCCAGTGCGAGAAGAAAACACGGCTACTACTAGGGCGATGAGGAAGAGATATGGCAAGGCAGCGGCGATCGGGACCACTGCTTTGCGGAGGGAGAAACTAGTCACAACGTTGTTGCTTGAAGGTTACGGTGCGAGAGGCTAAAGTTGCTAAAGCTTGCGGTCTTGTCATGTTAATTTTTGGTGTTGTCACAGTTGATCAAGCGAGGAAATAGCCAATGAGGAGGAAGATTGTGGGAGAGCTGTTTTTAGGGGCTGTGTTGACAGAGAGGGAAGGTCGGTTGGCTGAAGGGGAAAAATGGTGGGTTGTTGATGAGAGGGAGAGGTTGTTGGAGGCTTGGGGGTTCTGTGACCAAAATCTCCAAAGCCGGGGGGGTGGGGGGCGCTGGTGGCTGGCTTAGACTTGAAGATGAGAGGATGAAGAAGAGATGGAAAGGCAGAAGGGCTGGTGTGTTCTTTGGTCAGTTGAGGGGAAGAAGAAAACGAAGGGAAAAGGCTGGACTCGGGGAGAAGGGACTGTTGGTGCTATGGTCGGGTCTCTGTGGGGGTGCAGTGGCTGAGATGGAGAAATGAAGGGGCTCTCGCTGGTGGCTGGCTTAGAGAGGGAAAAAAAATTAGAAAGATGGGGGCGACGACTTGGTTTCGGCCGGGAGAAAAAATTAGATTTAGAGTTTTTTGTGTTTGCCCTAAATTTTTCTCTTTAAAAATTGTTCTATGTAAATTTTCCCCCCCTTGTGCATATAGCTGGATGTTCACTTATATAGAAAATCTCTACATGTTCTATTTAAGAAAATATTGCAATAATTATTGTAGAGATTGTCTTCTATAACCAGCACCAACAAATCCTATATATATGGTATATTTTATTGTAGTGATTATTTTCCATAACTAGCACAAATCAAATCATATATCTATGGTATTGCAATAATTATATATGATTCAGTAATTATCTCCTTGACATATTACTTCCTTAACCCTGATGCTCTATGGTATCGCCACATGTAAACCCTTATTATTATTTTTTATTATTTATTTAGTTATTTATTTATTATTATCATTTTATTATTATTTTATTTGAAAATTTATCAAAATATAGGTAAAAAATTGGGTAGCAACACTAGGGACTAGTAATAAGCTGGTTGAGGGGTGTAATTAGTACGTAAAAGTGCATTTTTATCAATGTTTTATATCATCATTTTGCATTTAAAGTATCAACAACTCCTTAACTAAAACATGTTTTATAATAACAAGTATGATACTATAAGATACCTTTAATTTATGGTAAATGTTTATCTTAAATGCAGCCCTATCATATAAATCAAAGGATTGATTGATGAGTTCAACTACTGAAATTGAGAAGACAAAGAGAGGGTTAAGCTTAAAAAAGAGATGTTGATTCAGTCCAAACTGGAACACTGTTCAGTCATTGGGTCATATCTGGAGCTATAAATCTTGGATTTCAATTTGGTTTATATGGCTAGAAAGCTGAGACATAGGCCTAAAATATTCATGTGGAGTCCAAGACTCAATTCTGCTGTTTGGAAGTTGAAATCTTAGCAACAATGGAGAAGTCGAAATCTGTCCTGCAACCTAGACACTATTCAGTGTTCAACCCATATCTCGAGTTATAGAAGTCCAAATGCACTGATTCATTTTAAGTTAGAAAGCTGAGACAATTTCCTAGAACTTTCATAAAGACAATCTATTCAAATTCTGATGTTAGCAATGATGTTTTGTTCAAACAAGAAGATAAGGATTGTCACCAAGTCAAGATATGGCTACCCACTCAATAATTAGTCATCAAATCAATAGTTCCAAATTTTAGCCTATAAAAGGAGGCATTTGCCATGCATTTAGGCATCTTGGTTTTCATATCAAAATCATGTTCTTGCTCTCTCTTTATATTTTTGTAATGCTTAAATGTTGTTTTTATTAATCTCTTGTTTATGCCTTTCATTTCCTTTCCTTTACTTAGTTAACTTATATCTTATTTATGTTATTATCTTGTTTATTTATGTTTCTCTCTTTTATTATTTTTAGTTAAGTTTATTATGTCAAGGTGAAAAGGTTACACTAATGGTGTAAGAATAAGTATAATATAAACTCAACGTGAACTTTAATGTTTGATACTAACATGTTTTGTATTTGTTATCTTGTTCACTTTTAATACTTTGCTTGTTAAATGGTTAATTTAGATTTATGTTGTATAACACTTGGTACAACAAAAACTTGGCACTTTCATAGCCCAACCATATGACCTACACTTGTGCTATGAAAGGAACTTGATTTGTTGTTAACATAAGTTATAATCATGAATACTTGACATCATTTACAAGTATTAACATTATTCAAATAGGGTAACTAATTTAATCATGTTAACAATTTATAATTTGATTGTAACTTCTTTGTATGTGGTTTCTAGTTGAGTAATAAGAATTTATACTATACTTGTTTAAAATATCATTAGTGGATCCTCTAACCTTCACATTTGTTTTTATCACTGTTTAATCCTAACATTAATCTTACATCTCAAAATCCTCTTTATTGTTGTTGTTGTTATCTATAATTTATACAGTTAACCTTCCTGTAGTTCGACCCTGGTCTTGTTAGGTTATTTATTACTTCGACACTCCTATACTTGGGAGAAAACATCAATTTTTTAGTTGTGTTAGTAAGTAGACCTTATTTTTAATTTGACCTCAAATTAACCTATTAATTATTTTTTTAACAAATTTTTCAACAACGGGTTCTTTATTATGAGAATTTGTAAATGAAGACACACATCACTCATCAAATTTGCTAAAATTAAAATCACTTTTTTTTTTTAACATTTGTAACCATCATTTATAAATGATAACATCTAAGTATTTATAAAATAGTTGTATAATGATTGTGAATGTTTAGTGTAAATTATATACTAAAAGTTTAAACCTTTAAATGTCCTAGCATGTGCAAGCCTATGTCTTGTATTAAGTGGGGGATTATAAGAATATTCACAAACTAAATAATAAAATCAAATGTTTATAAAATAGTAGTGCGATGGTTGTGAATGTTAAGTGTAAGTTTTAATGCAAGAAGGTAAGGAAAGTAACATAAAGAATAAAAAGAAAAGACAAAATTATTAATTTCAATGAATATGTTTGTATGAAAGGTTGTATTGGTATGAAAATATCTTTTATATGGAATAGAAATATATTATATAATAAGACATATATTATATGAAGGGTCATATGTTAGGAAAGGGTACGTATATGAATGACTAGGAGAGATATGTGTATATTACATAAAATTAATTTGACTATAGTTTTAATAGACACTTCTTATAATTTTTCAAGTAACAATAATAATTGTTGTCCTAAGTTGGAGCCAATCCTTTAAGTTTCGGTTGCCAATAGAGGAAATTCGGTTTCTAAACCAATTAGCAACCGATTCACAACCGAATTTGCCAATTGCGAAATTGAAGCTGCAAAATCCTTTAGCAACCGAAATTTCGGTGCCAGCTCCATTCCAGCTGCCCATATGTCAGATTGTTTTAGATGCAAATCGGCCGCAACATGTTTATTTAAGTTTTTTGTATTGCGAAATTAGATGCAATTTTTTTTATTGTTTTATTTATTTCATTATTATTTTATGATTTATCAAATTTGTTTATTAACTAAAATTAAAAAAACACATTGCCTCTTTCACAACAAAAGAAAATTGTACCACCGCATCACACCGCACCCTTCTCTCATTGGGCATAAAAGCATATTTAAGAATGCGGTTTAATTAACGTTCTAAAAAACTTGAAATTATTTTTTGTTTAAAATTATATTATTTTTTTATATTTTTTTAATTTTTTTAATGCACTTATATCAAAAATAATTTTTTAAAAATAAAAAAAATTATTTTGATAAATTTCTAAATAAAAAATACTTTAAATTGTTATCACAATTCCAAACAGACTTTATGACCAAAAACCAAACACTAATATTTAAAAACCAAAATCAAATGCAAACCATATGAAAGTTATGAAAATCCAAAGAATAAGAAAATACCTTACCAAACTATCTAGTAGGTAGTCTAGTGATAAGAACTTGGGACTAAAGGGTTTGCTCTTTCTAGGTTCGAGTCCTAAGATTGCTAATATAATAGCTATTAGAAGCTTATATGGTTGTTAATTTTAGAGCTTGTAAAATTAATTAAGATATGTGCAAACTGACCTGAACACTTATATTAATTTAAAAAATAAAAAATACCTTAGCATCCTTGATGACATGTCGGATATTGAAGATAATCTATCAACAACAAAGCCAGTAGTATTACTTGCACTAGCATGTACGGTGTCAAAAGAACATTGGTGATGCGAAGGACGACACGTTTTTTAAGGCTGTCCTCCAGTCTTCTACTGTGGCCACGTTTTCTTTGAACAATGGGCCGATGTCCATGCATAGTTCTTCTTTCATTGAGGGGCCTGGATATTTTAGTTTTTTTAAGGTTTTGTGAGTGTTTTTTTTTAGGAGGTGAAGAGGGAAAGATTATATAATTAGCTAGTAATAATATAAATTATATTTTAAAATTTATATTTAATAATTAAAATTTTTAGATTATGATAGTTATTTAATATGATATTGAAGCTTATTTAATAAGCAGTCATGAATTTAAATTTTATTATATTTATTTTATTTGATAAAATTACTTACAAGATAATAGTGAGCATAAAAAAATATTTATTTAAAGATGTGTTTTAAATAATAATATAAATTATATTTTAAAACTTGTACCTAAACACCTTATAAATTTGTTGTTTAATTTAGCAACCAAAATTTCAATTACAAGACAAATTTGGTTGTTGTGTAATTGAAGACACAAATGTGGTTAAAGATATTTTATTTATTTAAGTGATTGTATCTTATTAGATAATAATATAAATCATTTCTTGAAACATCACCTAATAGTTTAAGTTTCTAGGTTGAGATAGGTTTTTGACATAGTATCAGAACTTTGATGACCAAACGGCGCACAATATAATGTGAGTTTGTGTAAGTTTCAATTTCAAAAAACTTTCATCTGAAAGGGTATGTTAGAGAATAATATAAATCATATTTTAAAACCTCACCTAATAATAGTTTAAACTTTTAGATTGAGATGATTTTTTGACATATATATCTATTTGTATTTAGTTTCATAATTCATAAGTGTCTAAAAATCATCTTTAAGTAAAAGTTGTAAGTGTCAAATGTGGGTGAAGATCCTTTTTATATTATTTTTTTAATTTACTCTCTCATAAAAAAAAGCTTTTTAAATTTTAAATTTATACAAACACATCATTATTTTATGTTTAATTTTTAACTTAATTCAAAAAAAATATGAATAATAATATTCAGACTCGTAACTATTTAATTATTTAAAACTCTAATATCATATTAAATGAAAATTTCAATATAAAATTTTAAAAACTTAAAGTGATAATTAAATTCCAAGAATGATTATTATATTATTATCTAATAAAACATTCAATTTTGGTCTTTCTATTTGATTTTTGTCAAATTTTAATTGGAAGCTAAAGATTATATGAGTTGTCCATTCCCATACCTATCTTTAGCATGGACTTAGATACCCTGGCTGGCTTTATTCCACAATTGTGTATATTTTGCTTACTTCCTTTATCTTTTCAGAACCTCGACTATTATAAATAAATAAAAAATTGAGAATTCTCCTACACAATTCGTCTGTGAAGATCCAGATAAGGCTGAAATCCCCAATGATTCGCAGTCTGTCTAATTGTTGATGAAGCCCTAAATCACAGCAATGTATATGACATAGTAATATTTTTTTTTCACTATACAAAGATTGTCACTTCCGTTTAAGTTTCTCAAAGCACTGATTTGTGGTCCAAATTTGTATCTGACAACTTCAGATGAAATTAGCATACAGTGTGTAGACTTCAGACACTTACTAACGTAGTTTGTGCTTATTCCAGGGCTTGAGTTTCCATGTTTGACTCTTAGACGAACGTCTGAGTCATTCATGCATATATAATTATCAACCTTCAATTAATAAGTGGAAGACAATATATATCGGCTCTAGCAAGCTATAGAAATTCAAGTTATTATTAGCTAGGTGAAGTTCAAACTGTTTTATATTAATTTCTAATCACATCCTCTCAAATAAAAACATTTGCTTCCTAAATTTTCATTAATATCTTATACTTAATTCATTTTATTAATCGGAAAGAATCGTGATTATTTAATTACTAAAATTATGATGTAATACCAAAGAACTATTTTAATTAAAAGTTTTAGATTATTAAATAAAGTTTGAAAATAATTTAATATTAATTTCTATCAAACACGGATATGGATGAAGCTAAATCAATTCAAAAGAAAGAAAAAATCATCATGATGAAGCAAAACTAGCTCTCAAAGATTCCCCATGCATGCACGAGTTAAATACCAAGAGGGCATAGTTAATAAATCATGCATTGTATAATTAACGAGGCCGGTGATATTGCCATCACTTTGTTAACAGAAAAAGTAATCAATCATAAACGGAACTTCTCTAAGAATAAATTAAGATGATTTTCATTAGAAGAACCGACACTTGAAATAAATCCTAAAGTGAAGAATGAATCATATATTTTATCTTTTTAGTTGTGATATTTTGTTCGATAATGATCAAAGTGCCGAGAGAATTTTATTTTTTTTTAATCTTTTTGATAATGGGTGGAGAGGGGCATGCATTCTTTCTGCATCGTATCTACAAAAGATAGGCTGCTAGGTCATGCAGTAAAGGCAAAGGGTATAAAATATGTTCCTCTCCCTTTCACTTTATCTATATATATATCTTTTGTACAGGAAGGAATATATAAGAGAATGCAGCAATTTGTACACAGGGACCTGTACCTCACCAACCCAAAAACCTAATATGTGAATGTGATGCCACGATCCGTCCTCGCTTGCATATATTTTGCTTTCTACTTTATCTTTGGTGCATAAAGTTGACATTCTTTTTCCACTCGCCACCAACACTCAGGGTTTTATCCTTTCTTTCTCTCTCTCACGACGTTAGCTGTATATGCTGGCGGCCAAGTTTATGTACGTATGCAATAATGCAAGTGCATATATATATATATATATATATATATATATATATATATATATATGCATCATCTTGTCTAAAATGATCAGTCTTCCATTTCTTCTAAATAAATTAGTAAAACTTTGTTTACTGGAGATGGATCGTCAATCCTGTATTTTGCATGAATAATTTATAATCTTTGGGTTGGATTGGAAAAAAAAATTGTTTATATAGACTCCACAAAGAGATCAGAGAACCCATAGAAGTTTCACTTCTTTCTATCTTGTAGTTGATAGGAGATAACATCATTTGAATGTTCTCGAGTTAAAATCTTGTGGTTTTGATTTTTAAAGTTCATCGAACAGCTCAAGTTGGACGGCCTGTAGATCTCCCACTGAGAGACGAATCTAGGGGTGGCCAAGGGTGGGCTGATGCCCTCATGTTTGAAAAGTTATTTAAAATCACATACAATTTTGAGGTATTATTATGAAATGGCCCTCCCAACAGTAAGACTATACACTTTGGCCTCTTCAATTTATAAACATTTTGGATTCATCCCTCCTCCTACTCCTGATCAGTGGTAAAAGAATTAATGTAAAGATAGTGTATGAGCCATGCATGCGTGCATATGCAGGGCTAAGAAGTACAGGGTACTGGCCAGCTAATTTTCTGTCTAAGTAACCCTACAATCTGAAGGCATTTTTGGGTCTGGCCCTTGGCTACTGAATTGAGCCGGTTATGGAGGATATGTATATAACTTTATTATATTTTAATCACAAAAAAAAAACTCTTAGGTTATGAGGTACCTGGCAACGCCTTTGGCTTGAAAATTTAGTGTCAGTCATGAAGAATATTATATACATATCTTATCTTGTAGTTAAATAGTTGATTATATGTGATATTATTATATTAATGAATTTAGAGTAAAAATAAAATTTATAAGACAAAAATATCTTGTAAAAAAAATTATAAAGTTGTTATAATTATTAGATTCTCATTGCATTAAAGTATTGTTCTTAAAATATTCCTAGTCGACATTCTTTTAAATACTAGACATTTATTAGAGCCATAAAGACTGATACATATTATTAGAACTATTATGTAGATGTTTATTATAAAACATATACACTGAATTAACCCGCATGAGAATTTCATATGGAAAGATCACATAGGTCTATGGAAAGGCTCACGTGATGGTTGTATTAGTGATTCTTAGACTTGAGATCACTAAGTCATCTTATATAAAGAATGTTTTACTTTGATTATGTTACATGTTATATTAATCGAGGTAATGAAATGATAGATATTTGGTATAACATGAACTATATGAAGGTACTTAAATGATCAAGAGAGAATTCATCACCCTATGAAAATTAGAGAAAATGTTCCATCTATTCTCAAGTAGTATTGGTGTCTTAGAAATCCTTGGCCAAGGTGAAATGAGATTTGAAAAGAGTTTCAAATCTTCTTCAAACAATCAATGATTATTATATAGAGAAAAAAAAACATGATTTAACATTGCAAATATACTCCATGTTTTAATGTTAAATTAGAACATTTTGATGAAAGGATATTAATTACATTTAGAAATTGGTCACTAAAAAGTTAAGTCAAACCACTAATGATTTTTCTAATATTTTGGGAATCATGACATGTTGCTAGACGATGCACCTGATCTTCAAATATAAATTAATTATTTTTTTAATTGATAATAAATTAAATTGTTTAACTTATTTAATTCTATTTCATTAGAATTATAATTTATATTTGGATTAACATATTATGAAACTAATGGGTCATACACATTAAAAATCATTAGTCATAAATTAAATTGAGATGATTTAATTAAGTATGATTTTATTAAAATATATTTTAGAAATTAAGGACTAGAATATAATCAATACAAGGATTATATTTCTAAAACTAGAAAAATAAAATAAGGACTTGATTGAGTTAATTTCTAAAAGAAATTGAATTAATACATACATACATACATATATATATTATTTAGAGGGAAAATTAAATTTTTTTAAATTTATAGAGTTTTTCAGATTTCCCTATAAATAGTAAGCTATGCCTTTTATTTTTTAAAGTGATTGTTTGTTAGATAGAAAAACTAAGTAAATATAAAATTAGAGCTATCACTCTAGGCATAGCAATTCATTTCTCCTAAATAGAGATTTAGAAGATTTTTTATTGGTGGTTTGTATGGATTACCGTTAAAGACCGAACAAATAAACAGTTTATGATTTGTGATAACTCAGTCTTTAAAAAATTATTCAAAGCCAAATAAGATCAAATATAATAAATTCTTAAATAACTCTAGATTTATCTAACTTGATCCTAAAAATTACTCCCAAATAATTTTATTTCATGATTTTCCTGCATGAATGATATGTGAGAAACCAATAACATATACATCAGTATGTATGCTTTTGACATTGCAATCAAATTATACGACCAAGATTCGAATGGGTGATGACGAAAAGAAGAGGAAGAAGAAAGTGAAATAACTTTATATATAGTTAATAATGGGGTTTTTGTAGAACCAGAAATACCATCTCTCAGCAGAGTTCTTAGAAAAATATTATTTATAAAAATTAAAAATCTATTATGAAACTTAGATTATCATGTTCTATAGCTAGCAATAGAATTTTCATTTTAATTGATCATTACTTTATAATAATTATAGTGATTCTTTTATGGAATGGTATATGAGCTGTTTAGACATAAAAATCTTAGTTGTGACTCTTAATCACTTAACAATTTAATTAAACTTAAGTGTTTTTTATACTTACACATAGATCTCTCTCTCTCTCTCTCTGTAAATAACTACTGAAGAAAATAATTCAAATGAAAAAAAAGGGAACTGTGACGTGAAAAAATATAAAAAGAAATAAAAAGCAAGGATGGTGTTGGGGACCTCTCGGCATTTGTCTTATCTTTTCGTGAACAGTCACTGTAATTGGCAAAAAAAAAAAACCATGTGCCCGAAAGCGTGGGGAGGCTTAGCTCCTTAGCACCCACAAAAGAAAGAAAAGGATTTCTTGCATGTCTAGAAGAAGTTTCTGTAAAGCTAGAAATTGTGGTGTATGCATGTTCTACTATTATTCTTGATAAATTTTCATTCCACAGCCATCCAAATTTAGTTTGTTAATTAGGGATTGCGAGCATTAAATGGAGAAGTAATGAGCAAAGATCATGAAAGCTAGCTGTTCTACCTACTTATAAGCTGGAACACAAATCTATTTATGACAGATAAAATCAAGAACAATTACAAGGACAAAAAAAAGCTATTATATGCTAGTTCTAGATTTCTAATTCAACATGGTTGTGTTGAAAAACCCACCAAACGAAAACAGAATTATTTCTTTGTTAACGCGGTGAATGTATCGTATATTGCGTAGTGTAAATAAATACACCTTAAATATAGAATTAATGTAAAATTTTCTACAAGGAAGATAGATTTAATGGTACTAATTATGCAAATGGAACTTAATTAGGGCTAAATTTGTTCGAACTTTCAAGAGTATGCATGCTTGTCATTTCTCTAACCTTCTTCTCCCTCACTTACCTATCCATTCTTGATGAATTGGATGCGAATCTCAACACAATCACAGAAAGGTCCCAATTGGATAAATCCAACTCCTTTTGCAACTCAGCACATATGCCTCCATGCAAAGGAAATTGATCAAAATGCACTTTAATACATAGATCATCAAACTTTGGATAGAAGTTACAGAACAATTTGCATGTGTAAGATAACATATTGTCATTATTTTGATAATGTGAAACAACCGTACAAAGGGCACGTCTCTATCTTCCGTATGAAAGATTCTTCATCTATATCGTGCAATTACTTTCCGTGTGGTGTCCCACTTCTATTTGTGTCATGTATCAATCGATCAGTGATTTTAGAAACCGTCCGAAATATCTAGCAGAACATTCTTCTTTTGCTTCGCAATCAAATCTTTTTCTCTTTGCTACCATTGCCAATCCACCCAAAACCTTCAAATTTAACCCTATATATGCGAGTCTCATGATATCAAGCACCTCACAACCAAAAAAGTTAACTGCCCATCACAATATTCCTTACTAGCTAGCTACATCATTTGTTTCTCTCCTGCTCGATCGGTTTTGAGACTTCTAGCTAGCTTGTAATTAAAATAACTCGCCAAGTCATTGGCATTAGTTTCTTGCTCGTTGATTTGGAAATGGAGAGGGTGACAAATTTGGCATCCGAGAGACCAGTTGTGATCTTCAGCAAGAGCAGTTGCTGTATGTGCCACACCATCAAGACTCTCTTCAATGAGTTTGGGGTGAACGTGGCTGTCCATGAGCTCGATGAGATGCCTAGAGGAAGGGAAATTGAGCAAGCACTCTCAAGGTTTGGATGCCCAACATTGCCTGCCGTGTTCATTGGTGGTGAACTTGTGGGTGGAGCCAATGAGGTGATGAGCCTTCACCTTAATCGTTCCTTAATCCCAATGCTGAAACGTGCTGGCGCGTTATGGGTTTGATCCATCGATGAACTAGCTTAGCTACGCATCAGGCACTAACCAAATAAATTATGAAACATGTTCTGGTTACTGATAACATACATATATGCTAATGCATGAATATATCTATATATATAAATAGCTTGCAATAATGTTATAAATCATACTATAGGTGTCGGATGTGTAATTAAGTATATTGAGTATTAGCTACTATATGTAGTTTGTGCTGAGAGCTAGTTTACGTACTTCTACTCCTTTTTGTAATGTAATGCTACTATTATATATGTGCTTTTTGGCTAATAAAACCGCAGTTTGCATAAATTTAAAGATATGAATGCCTTTTATTCTAAATTTTTTTCTTCTTCTTTTTTTTGATGAATATTATTAATAAAAATATTTAAATGAGGCGTTGGCCATATGTATACGATCAATACGGCCAGAGGAAGAAGAACAAACATCAAGGAACTGATACTAAAATTAATTTCCAGCAACAGAAACCAAGACATTCAAATGCCAGCAAAAGAACTAGATCTTGATCCTGTTAATTTACCTACGCTAAATGTCACGTGAATTAATCTTAATGCAATTAATGATGTGGTAATTAATGAGAACCATTCCGCCGCTAATATCTTGCATTCTTGTAGTGAGTGGGTGAAATGACCTAGCAAACTAGTTTTTTTTAGCTAGACCTTTAGGGTTTCGTCGTCATAAAGCCTGGTCTGGCCTGACCAATCAATTCGATCATGAGTCTGGCTTGTTGTTTACAGTAAGAAGAAAAAAACAAAACAAAAATCGTACCCAACCAATAGCTAGAGTCTTGGATCAGATTAGATCCCGAGCTTAATTCCCCTCAATGATGTAATACAAGGGCTTAATTTGTACGTATTTGAAGACAGTGTTGAAGGTTTGGATAATATTGTTCTCTTCTTTCATGTGTTCGGTATCTTACTCTCATACCCTGAGGGACGCTAATCACATGGCCGATGTTCCCGCGAAACAAGGTGTCAGCAGATATGGTGAGTTTGTGGCATGGCTGTGATAGGGCGGTTATCTTTTGATGGAAAAAGATGCGACTCAACCCTTTAGAAACAGACTTTGTGATTGATCTGGAGATAACAATTGGAGGGGGGTGGAGTTTGGGTTGCATAACGTGGTTTTCTGATCTCCATGTTTGATTTCACAGTAGGGAGTCCAGGTATTACTCTGTTTTGCTTCCTTACACCCCCTGAGTTTGCTTGTTCTGCAAATTCCAGGCTTTCTGTATGTTGCATATAAAGTTTGTATGTGTTCTGGGAGCTACCTTTGGATGCTTCTGCGCATTGGACATGGTGGATAGTTGGGGTTCTGATCATTGTTCATGGTATATGCTGGGGCCGGAAACTATGAGGCTGGTGTTCGTGCTCATTACCGCTGCGGGGGAATATGTTGATTTATTTCTTTGCAGGAAACATTTCAGTTGGATGATAAGGAGAAAACAATGGAAGGCGATGGATATGTTATTGCTAGATTATGCAGCATAGTGATCGTTATTTTGATTGGTTCCTCCCGTAACCATTTTCCTTTATCTTTTCTGCTCTGTCCGATCATTTGGGTTGGTTTTTGCCTTCATTAGGCTTTATCTTTGTGGCTTATCGAGAGAGAAAAAAGGTTTGGATATTGTTCTACCCACTTGTGCTATTCATTTTCACTGCAAAATGCGTTGTTTTGGTTCTTAATTAATTGACGTGTGCTAAAGACAATGCAGTCGCAATATATATAGGCTTTACCTTCTTACCAGCCTCAATCAAATTGATACAGACGTAGATACGCTTACTGGGCTTCGTCTTGCGACGTTGAGTTCTTCTACCCAATTTTCTCATGAATGACGAAGTCTTCGTTCTCGGGTATATTTGTTTGTCTTTGAAGGGTTTCATGAGTTAATGGAGTGAATAGAACTTTTTCCTATAACTTACATATATATATATATATATATATGTATGTATATATATTGTACAATCTTCATGTCTTTCTTTTTGGCAGAATGTAGCTTTCAAATTAACCAAGTTTAACATACGAAATATTTAAAAGATCATTTATGAATATTCATAAATGTAAAATATATTTTTATTTTTTATATACTATGCTTTTTAATATGTTTTGAACTTATTTGAGCTTATTAAAAATTATTTTTATAAGTTTAGTATGCTTAAAAGACTTTGTGAATTAGTTACTAAAAGATAAGAAATTTAATATTTTCTTTATGTTTTATGACTTGATTTCTTATGGCGGGCTTTTCACCAAGTTAGAGTTTCGTAATTTAAATGTGAGCTGAATTAAAGTTAAAGTACACATATAAAGCTTTTCAGGAAGATATTATAAGCAGAAATTCAAGTTCATTTGGACCTGTAATCAGACCTGCAAAATCGAGTAGAAATCCTTCTTATAGCAGGATTCTCTAATTTCATAATACAGATTCAAACAGAAATATCTTGAGCCTTAGATATCAAAATCATGTGATTCAAAAACTCAAAATGATCTCCACATCCAGTAATACAACATTTATGAAGGATGTTAGGTCAGATAAAATTGTTTTGAAGGTAAAAATCCAAGCACAAGCTTAAGGATGAGATTGGTCTCCTGATCTGATGATAAAACAAACAGTGTCAAGCATCCCATTACGACTAAAAGTATTACATAGAAACAATGGGTCTTAGAATTCAAGAAAGGTGCAAATCAAGTCTCTAACATTTCATGAATGAAAGAATATAGCTGAAATGGTCGGATATTGCAATAAATTAACTTAGAAACAAAGTCTAAGTTGTAGCATAGTCTAAATTACAACAGAATTGTGACAGCAGCAAAGTCAGTTTTCAACACAAATTTTAAGGGATTTAACCAACCTTAATGACTAGATAAAAAAGAAGGAATTAAGAAACATTAAGGGCTCATAATTCTAAGAAAAATCATAACGAACAATAGTAGTTGAAGGAGAGAATAAAGGAAGCAAATCACAACAGAAACAAGGCCAAACTTTGCCTTTCGGTTCAGAGGAGTTTTGTTTCATTATTATTTTAAATTATGAGAAGAGGTATTTATAACGTTATTTTTTGACATTCAAGTACTTATTTTCCCTGAATTTGGTACATAAGCTACTATTTTCATTCAAGCTTTTTGGATGGTTTCTATGATAAGCATGCTTTTCTTTTGTGAGTTTTCAATCCATAATTGTTGATTTTTATCAAGAAGGAAGCAAAATAAATGAATTTGTTTGATTTAACTTTCAGGTTAAAAGAATAAGACATGTCAAAATCTTTAAGCTTTTTAACGATAACTTATAGTACTTGATCATTTTTTTTGTTCTTAATTGCTTCTTTCAAGGAATTAATTAGGATTTGTTTCTAATTAATTTAATCTTTCTCGATCATCCATGCTTAAAGGAATTTTAGTATTCGTTTAAACTAAAAAAATATTTATTTTACTTTGATGATCAATCTAATTCATTGAATGGATAAATCCCTTTTGAACCGAGCATATAACACTGAATTATCTCTTACATTTTCTTTTTAGAATTTTCTTTTTCTTTAAATTTCTTATCAAACCCCCCCTTCTTTTTATTTTAGTATATTGTATGAAGATTAAATAAATTTCCCTCGGGTTCGACCTAGATTTCACGATCATACTATAATTTTTTTTTGTTTGTGAAAGTAAAGTCAGAATTATATTTTGGAGGTTCCAACAACCAACCAAATTTTGGCGTCATAGCTGGGGAAGTTTTTATCTAGTTTTTCTTTAATAGTGAACTAATTATGCCAAAATCTTCTCGTACATGTGAACTAGTTTCTTATCTAGAAGTTGAGAAAACTGCAAGAACAAATAGGAAGGGTAAGGGGCGAGAGAAGAACCTGCTAACCTTAACGCTTTCAACTAGCAATTCTAAAAACAAAAGAGAAGTAGAAATTTCTGAAAACATGGCAGAACATTGAATGTTAAAGGAGTTGGCAACTCCCAACATGAACTAGTAGCCTTTATGCATTGAATTTCCAAATATTGATATAGCACTTAAAGGAATTCCATGTGGTTTGTTTAACCATGAAATCACAATGAGTGATAGAGCTATAAATTAAATTAAGGGCTTTCTCATTCTCTTTGGGAGACAAGGCGAAGGACTGGCTTTATTACCTTCTTTATTACCTTCCTTCAGGGTCATTACTAACATGGAATGATTTAAAGAAGAACTTCTTAGAAAAATTCTTTCCAGCCTCACATGCTGGAACAATTCGTAAAGAAATTAGTGAAATTTGCCTAAATAATGGGGAAATTTTATATGAGTAATGGGAATGTTTTGATCAATTATACACAAGTTGCCCACATCACCAAATTTCTGATCAATTATTGGTGCAATATTTTTTATGAATGATTTTTGCTCATAGATCGAAGCACAATAGACGCTACAAGTGGTGGTGCACTTATAGAAAAGACTCATATGGAAGAAAGAGATTTGATATCTAAAATGATAGTCGCACCCTCACGGCGGAGCGCGACGTCTTGGTGACCCTCCCCGGGAGCGGGGAATGATTTTGGGGTTTTTGTTTTATGCATAAGGGAGTCGCCACCTAATATTATGGTCACTAGGAAACCTAATTGGTCTTTCAGAGATTCTAAGGCAAGGGACTCGATTGCTTAAAGGGAAGGTATTAGCACCCCCAGTACGCCCTACCTAAGGTAAGATGCTTGGTGTTTGGTTTGCCTTATAATTGCTATGGTGTTGTTGTTTTCTAATCCCTTCAGTTTTTCTAGGATAAGCTTGCTATGATGAACAAAACTTGGACTCAAAGTCTAAAAAAAAAAAAACCCTTGGTCAATATGGATCACACCCTTAGATATGTCTATAAAGTACCAAGGAGAACCAATGCAGATCTCTTGAAATCTGTTTTTGATTCAAACTAAATTTATAACCTATTATTTATGAGATAGGTAAGATAGAAATCTAAGGAGCTTCAATGTGCTTAGGAGCTCATTTCACTACTAGAAATTCGCTAAATAGCAACGGATTTATCGACGGAATATGTCTATCAGTAATTTGAGGTCGGAATTACCGACAGACACTTTTTCGTCCGTGATTCAGTCATTAACTACAAACACAAACTTTTTTGTTTGTAATTCAGTCGGCAACTACGGACGAAAAGTTTCCGTCGGTAGTTACCGACTGAATTACAAACGGAAAACTTTCTCAATTAAAAAAAAGACGGGTCGCTGATGTGGAGGTTTTGGTGAGTTATTTTTTCCAACGGATTCAAAACTACAGCCCGTATAGTGACATGACCGGTTCACCGTTTAAATTGCCGATGGAATCACCAAGGAATTTGAAATGGCAAATCCGTATGGTGACGTGTTGATTTTTCCGTCAGAATCACCGACGGAGTTTCCGTCGGGAAACCGTCGGAAAAGGTTAATATCAGCACAACAAGTTATATTTCTTGAAGTTTTGTGGTCACAACATCCGTGTTCTGATTTACTGACGGATTTTATCAATTTTTGTAAGTAATTCTATCTTTTTAAATTTTAACATTTAATTAAATGTTAATTTTATTGTTTTTTAGTATATGTATTTTGTTAGTAGATGTACATGTTTTATTGTTATTTCTCAAACAAACTTGTAGTATATGAATGTATAATTATATACCTGTTATGGTTTGTTTTAGATTTTGTAAGATTATTTGTTTGTAAATTGTTAAAACTTTATGAAACTACCGAAGTACATGTGCTGTTTTGAAATAATTAATACTTGCTTAATGGGTCCGTTTAAAGTTTTATCAATGGTATTGCGGAGTGGTAATTTTTGTAAATTTATATATTTTAATTTGCATGGACATTGATAAATGATAATGAATATTTAATATTTATGAGAAGTTGTGATTAGTTTGTTGGATAATCTCGAGGTAAAGTAATATTTTTGCAAGTTTATTTACCTAACTTACTTAATTAATACATGATGTCATTATAATTTTATAGAGGTTCGATATAAGTCATGGATGATCGTTCATGGATGTATCGAGATTTACCCCAAGGATTGCGGAGGATGGATTATTGTAACGGGGTTTAGGGTTTCATTAATTTCACAACATCTATTCCCATAAATTTTATTGGAAGCGGTATTAGGTGTCCATGCAAGAAGTGTCAAAATAAAAAGTATCTGCATCCAGATGTTGTAATGATGCTTCTTCTACACAAAGGGTTTATGGAGAATTACCAGTGTTGGTATGCACATGGAGAAATATTTGTTAGTAAGAGGAGAATGGAAGAAACGGTGGTTGGATCTACTTCTAGTGCTAGCAACGTGCATGAAGCGGCAAATGACAACACTAATCCTTACAGAAATATGGTTATAGATGCAATGAGAATGAATCAAGGTAATGTCAGTCAATGTCCAATCATAGAAGAAGAACCTAATACAGATGCAGCTAGGTTTTTTTGATTTATTGAAAGATTCTGACGAACTATTATGGGATGGCTGCACGAACCACAATAAATTATCGGCTGTAGCACAGGTGTTCACCATCAAGTCAGATCACAGGTTGAGTGAGCTCGGGTATGACAAGATTATTGAATGGGCAAGAAGCATTTTACCTGAAGGGAACAGGCTGAAAGAGAACTTCTATGCTGTGAAGTCTATGATGAAACCTCTCGGTTTAGGATACCAAAAAATTGACATGTGCCCTAACTTCTGCATGTTATACTACCTTGAAAATGCTAAGATGACCGAGTGCATGACATGTAAGCATTCCCGTTACAACCCTAGAATTGGCAGGGGAAAGACTCTCGTGGCATATAAAAAACTTAGATACTTCCCGATCACATCTAGACTGTAGAGGTTATTCATGTCACCAAGGACTGCTGAGCACATGACATGGCACCAAGCACATGATGCGGTTGATGGAGTGATGGTGTATCCTTCTGACGGTGAAGCGTGGAAACTCTTTAACAATGTGCATCCTAACTTTTCAGCTGAATCAAGGAATGTACGTCTTGGGTTGTGTACAGATGGATTCAACCCAAATGCTCCTTATTCTTGTTGGCCAATCATACTTATAGTTTAAAACTTGCCACTGGGAATGTGTATGAGGCCGGAGTTCATGTTTTTATCTACTGTCATACTCGGTCCAAGCAGCCTGGGGCGAAATATAGATGTTTGTCTTAGACCATTGATTGATGAGTTGACGCAGTTGTGGTCCTCTGGAGCTCTGACTTATGATATATCAAGGAAACAAAATTTCCTTATGAGGGCAGCTTTGATGTGGACTATCAATGATTTTCCAGCTTATGGAATGCTTTCTGGTTGGAGCACGCATGGGAAACTCGCATGTCCATACTGCATGGAAAACAACAAGGCATTCACGCTAGCAAACAGAGGTAAAGCTTCTTTTTTGATCAGTCACTGTCGCTTCTTGCCACTTAATCACGGTGTACGAAAGAACATAAAAGATTTCTTTGTTGGCAGAGTTGAAAAAGATGTTGCATCCCCGCATCTTTTTGGTGAAGAATTGCATGATGTTGTCTTAAAGTATGGTGACGTTGTGTTTGGCTTTCAATCAGGTAAGCAAAAGTTTCCTGGTTTTGGTTTGACCCATAATTGGGTAAAGCGAAGTATCTTTTAGGAGCTTCCTTATTGGAAGACTAATTTGCTCCACCATAACCTTGACGTCATGCACATCGAAAAGAACATGTTTGAGAACATTTCAAACACCATCATGGATGTAAAGGGGAAAACAAAGGACAACATCAAAGCTAGATTGGATATAGCTTTATACTATAACTGTAAAAATATAGAGTTGGTTTACGATGAGTCACGGGTCGCAAAACCAAGAGCAAGCTTCGTGTTAGAGAAAAACGCATAACTGCTAATCTACAAATGGCTAAAGAGTCTGCGTTTTCCGGATGGACATGCATCGAACATATCAAGGCTAGTTAATATAGAGGACTATAGATTGTATGGAATGAAGAGTCATGACTGCCACATGTTTATGCAAACACTCATCCCATTAGCTTTTCGTGATTTGTTGCCAAAGGGAATATGGGATGCACTCACGGAGATCGATCATTTCTTCGAGATATATGCTCCGATAAGTTGAATGTTGATCACATTGAGAGGCTTCAAACATATATCGTCGAGACACTATACAAACTTGAGATGATATTCCCTCTATCAGTATGAACAACAAAAAACGGCTTATGAACAGTGTCGATACACGACGTTGGGCGACGGCTCCCGCTTTTTTTTGTTTATTTAACAAAAAAGGTTTTTTCTCAATTGGGGGAAACAAAGATTTTATTGGAGTCGCCATCTAGTAATTTGAGGGAACTAGAAATCCCAAATTAGACACTGGTCCCGAGAGATTCGGGTACGGGGTTAGTTATGATTAAGGGAAGGTAGACACCACCCTTAAAACATCCTTTCAAAAGAAAGGTTACCCTTACTTGTGTGTTTTTTATTTGATTCAAATGCGATTATATTTTGGGCTTATTTGTAATTCTTTTTTTAAAAGATTAACATCGGTCCCTAAAAATAGGAGACACGTTAAAAATAAAATCAGTCCCTAAAGATTAGGAGACTCGTCCAAAAACTGACGTTTGTCCCTAAAAATGAGAGTTACGTCTGGGTTAGCAAAAGAAATAATGGATATAATCCATTATATTTTGGGTTTATTGGTAATTTGTTTTTTTCAAATGATTAACGTCGGTCCCTAAAAATAGGAGACGCGTTAAAAATGACATCGACCCCTAAAAATTAGGAGACTTGTCTAAAATATGACGTTTTAACCCTAAAAAGAAGAGTTACGTCTGGGTTACCAAAAGAAATAATGGACATAATCCATATTTGGTATTTACATTTTTGACATCGGTCCTTTTTTAAAAAGAGACGTGTCGACTTTGATTTTTGTATTTTTTACAACATGTAAGAAAATTTACAAGCATTTATATATAAAAAAATATCAAAAATACCAGTTGAAACACAAAAAATTACCTATATGTCACTGTGTAGGTAAAATACTGAAATACCCTTGAAGTTCTCCAAAAATTACCAAAATGCCACTGGCGGCGCGTGTGGCACACGCGCGGCTACTGTTGGCGGAGGGGAGATTTTCCGGCGAGATTTCTGGCCAAACGATGGTCGATCCTGGTAGATCTGAGGTCGAGGATTCTGATGGTGGTGGTATTGAAGGTCGTTGATGGCTGATGAGTGAGAATCGACGACTTGAAGCTTCGGTGGCCGCCGACAATCGCGACCCTTTTCCGGCCAGATGAGGCGGTGAAAACGATAAAAACCACCGGGGTTTTTCTTTACAAGCAGGGGAGAAACCTTTCGTGGTGGTGCGGAGGCCGGAGACGACCGGAAAGTGGAGATCGGATGAGAGAGAGAGCGTCGCCGCGAGAGGAGAGAGAGGCTCTGAGATGTGTTATGGTGTAAACGCGCGCACGGTTCACCGGTTCAGCTGAAGGCTGTGAATCGTTGGATCTCCGTTGAACTGATCCTGCGGCTGCGATTGGCTGGATCTGCAAGTTGATCGGACGGTCCGGATGGGCCGAGGTGTGATCGGGTGTGTCGCGGTGTACTTGAAAGCTTGATACACCGTGTGACGTGGCGCCACCGGATCTAAGGGAGAATTGTTTTAAGGGCTGAGATTGATTTGGGTTTTAATTGGGTGTGGTAAGCCCTATTGAATCTTATGAAATCAACGGTTCAGATCTAAACACTATTAGATCTAACGGTTAGGATATATTTGGTATTTTTCAAATTGTTTTTTTTGAAAATCAATATCCTACTCGCATGAAGAAATAGTAAAAAAAACATGAATAGTAAAGATTTCTTTTCTTTCTTTTTTTTCTTTCTCTTTCCTCTCCCCTTCCTGACGAACTATCACTGGCTATTTATAGCCAATGACAGGGGACAACACGGATCTGCTTTAAGAAAAATTATATACGTACAACTACTCCGCCGTAACTGCCCCGCCTAATATAACAAATTTGTATTATTAATTTTGTTTTATTATATATAATAATAAACAAATCAGTATTACAAAAATCTCGTTTCAACCGCTAAAAATCAATTTTAATGACCGAAAATAATAGTTTTGACCCAAAATAACCTGAAACTCATTTTTTACCCCGGTCGACATGGTTGGACCCGTATAGACTCGGTGGACTCGGTTTTGACCGAATATGACGGTTTTGACCCAAAACGACCCGACATTTATTTTTTACCCTGGTCGACATAATTTGACCCGTATTGACTCGGTGGACTCGGTTTTGGTAAAAAATGACGGTTTTGACCTGAAATGGCCCGAAACTCATTTTTTACCCTGGTCAACATGGTTTGACCCGTATTGACCCGGTGGACTCGGTTTTGACCAAAAAATGATGGTTTTGACCCGAAACGGCCCGAAACTCATTTTTTACCCCGGTCGACATGGTTTGACCCGTATTGACCCGGTGGACTCGGTTTTGACCAAAAAATGATGGTTTTGACCCGAAACGGCCCGAAACTCATTTTTTACCCTGGTCGACATGGTTTGACCCGTATTGACTCGGTGGACTCGGTTTTGATGGAAAGATGCGGTTGACTCGAGAAAAGTATATTTTTGAATTTTTAAACTTTTTTTCTTAATTTTTTTGGATTTTTATAAATAATAATAGAAATAAAATAACATTCGAGAAAATCTTGGTGGATCCAAAATTGGGTTACAACAAACAGCTTCATGAAATGGTCATAAACATGGCAACACATAGTGGAACATGTGCGCCTAATCCTTTTTGGCCGTATAACCACCAGCCTCCTCCTCCAGGATCTCCTCCTCCTCCTCCTCCAGCTTCACCTTTATATTAATTTATAATAAACATTATTTACCTTTAAAACTTCATTTAATATTTTTTTTGAAACATATTTAGTTTGTAATGAATATTATTTAACTTTGATTTTTTTTATGTTTAATATAAATTTTATTTGCATAATTGGTTTATATTACTATTAATTTATATAGTTTATATTATATATTCTAAATAATTTTTTAAAAACAAATTTAGAAAAAACTATTACAAAAGGTTTTACCGACGGAATGAATTCATCGACATCTGACAATAGCATTCACCAACGCATTTACAGACGGATATATTTAGTCGGTATTTTAAACACTCACCGACAACCTTACTAATAGACTTAATATGTCGGCATTTGACAGTAGCTACCACACTTACGGACTAATTTACAGACGGATATATTTGGTTGGTATTTCATATACTCACCGACAGCTTAACCGACGGTAAGTAGCCATCGGTAAATCACGATATCACTTACGGAATAAAAATACGTCGGTATATTTCAAGCAGGAATCTTTTTTTTGTGCGCAAATTCCGTCTGTAAAACCATCGGTAAATAGTTTTCTTGTTTTTCCGACCACTATAGCGACGGAATGGGGAATCACAGATGAAGGAAAAGCCGACGAACATAATTTGTCGGTGAAGATGTCAGTAAATAAATCACCGACGAACTTCTAATCACACATCGACGGAATATTTCTGTCGGTAAAACTGTGGAATCTTGTAATGTTTTTCCTTTAGTATTTCGAATGTTTGCGACTCGTAAATTGCAAGGAAAAGGAACAAAGATTTAGAAATCTAAGGAAATTCAAAGCGCTTTAAAAGCCTCTTTTAGCCTTAATGTTTTATACTTTCATGGCTCATAAACCATGGAGTCAAAAATTGAAATGTCCTCCATTATAATCGAGATTTCTTTCAAGGATATGCGGTGACTTATTATTCATAGAAAAATATTTTGGATATTAACCACTTGGGGTTTCTTTATCCAAATATTAACAGCGAATAATAACATATTATTCCAATAATATTTTGTATATTCATCTCTTAAGGATTTCTTTATCCAAACATTAATAGTGACTAATAGATCAATTCCCCCCAAAATAAGATTTTTATATTTTTTGGAATATTGGCCAACACCCTTTGGAGTTTTACAAACATTTTGTAAAATCCAGAATGTAAGAAAATAATTTTTTTGTGTTTAAGAAATCCATGTTAAAACACATTTTCTTTTAAACTTCAAATATTTGCTTTTTTTTAAAGAGAAAATTCAAAATATGTTATGGTATTGGCCGTATGCATGAAAACATTTGTTTATATATATATATATATATATATATATATATTTGTCACATTGTGTCGAAAATTGGGTATTCTAAATACAAGATTTGTATTTTTACAATATAAAAATACAAAAGCCACATAATAAATACACGGAAAAAACAACGATATTAGTCGTTTTTTTTAAGGGTTGTGTCTAGCTCGACCCATGTGGCTGGGCACAAAGGCATGCGTGAGTTTCCTCACGCATGCCTTGGCTGGTTACTATTCAAGTGAATTAAATTTCACTTGAACAGTAACAATGCAAACAAGAATGCATGCACAGCTGGGAATAACAGACCTAGAGGCAGAAACGAAGGAGCTGCAGCAGTGTTGAAGGCATGCTGGTTGATCTATCGCATATTCTCACCTGTTTTTTAGCCCCATTTCCTTTTGTTCTCTATTTGCATCAGTCTCCTGCGTTTTTTCTCTCTGTCTTTGTCACTCTCTCTCTACTGGTTTTAGCTTCGGTTTCTCTTTTCTCCCTCTATTCTGTTTTGCTTTCCCTGTCTCATAGTAATGCAAGGATGAAGGAAAGAAAATCTCTCTGTTTTCTGCGTTTTTCCTCTCCTCTCCCTTTCTCCTTTTTGTTTCGTTTTTTCCTGCTTTTTTCTCTCCTATTACCTCCTTCCCCCTCACAGTAACGCAAGGATGAAGGAAAGAAAACCCCTAAGTTCTCAGCATTTTTTCTCTCTTATTGCCTGCCTCTCTCTTGTTTTTTCTTGTCTTTGTTTTCTGTTTTTGTCCTCCTTTTCTCTCCTGTTTTTGTCGCCCCCCATAGGTCAGTAATGGAGGCTTACATATAGCCTATATGCAGCTCCATTTAGGAAACTAACTACACTAATCTAGGATACCATTCCAGGTTACAATCAGCTTAAACAAATTAGGAAAGCAGATTATTTTGATTGATATTCTAATGATTCTAGTGGTTATTTTACCATGATTAAAGGGCGGTACATCTCCTTTCTGCCCTCCCATAGCTGGCAACGTACGTGAGGCCAACTGTTTCCTTCGGTGTGAGGCAGAAAAAAAACATGGTCTCTAGCTCCAAAAATCAAGCGTGATGATAAAGGAAACTAGAAGGAATTTGCAAAGAAAAAGTAAAGAAATCGAGACGGGTAGGAGTGCATGCTTGAAAAGTCTTATTTTTCTTATTCGATGCGGTAGAATTCCTATCATTTTATGATGATCCAATCCCCTCTCCAGCTTCTTAAAACCCAATCAATATCCTTCTAATTTCAGCTTCAATTAAATCCCTCATTTTATCACTTTTCAATTCAGTCCTTGGTCTAAAACAAATCCTTCAAATTGGCCCGTAATCCCTCGAATTAGACCAGCGAACTTGGGCTAAACCCTTCTCACGGCACGATTTTTTGCTTTCATATTAGATATTCAAATGGGACTATCTTGAGCTTTTGATATCGAAATCAGGATATTCAAAAACTAAAATTCATCTACACGTACAGAACTATAACTTTCATGAAGGATCCAAAGTTAGATAAAACATTTTGAAGATTAGAATTGCAACCAAACTCGGTTGGAAACCTTCTCGCGACAGGATTCTATGCTTTCACGCTAGATTTCAAACGAGAATATCTTGAGCTTTTGATATCGAAATCAAGCAATTGAAAAGCTTAAATTCATCTACATGTCCAGGACTACAACTTTGATGAAGGATTCGAAGTGAGATAAAATCGTTTTAGAGAACGAGAATTTGGTAACAATCTCGTTGGTCAAAAAAAGAGTCTTCTGATCTAATTCAAAAACTAACAATGTTGAGAATCCCGATATGTCTAAGAGTATGACCTAAGAACAACGACCAACAAAATTGTGACAAAAGCAAAGTCTTCTTTACTATAAAACTTGGGTCATAATCGTTCTCGCAAAGATAATTCTTTACTTTCACGTTAGATATTCAAACGGGAATATTATGAGCTTTTGATATCGAAATCAAGCGATTCAAAAGCCCAAATTCATCTACAATTCTAGAACTACAACTTTCATGCAGGATAAAAAAAATGAGATAAATTCGTTTTAAAAAGCAGAATCTGGCCACAATTTGGTTGGTCAAAAGGATTTCCTGATCTGATTCAGAAACTGCCAATGTCGAGCATCCTAAATCTGATTGAGGGTCTGACCTAAGGACAGTGAACAACAAAATTATGACGAAACCAAGTTAGAATCAGAATCTAAGTTGCAATAAAAAATTACGACACCAGCAGAATCAGTTTTTTTAGTGCAAATTCTGAGGGATTTATCCAACGTTAAAGACCAGATAAAGAAGAAATGAATTTAGCATTATGAATACTCCTAATCAGTCTAAGAAACCTGATGATTTTGGCAGCAAAGGAGGAGGATAAAGAGGGCAGAAAACAACTCAAATAAGGTTTGAAAAACATTTCTTTCTTCTCTGCTTTTGTCAATTTTTCAACAATAACAAACTAAACTCCTACACTCGGTTCAAAAGAGGTATACACTGTCTCTAGCACGTGGGGTCCAAAATTGAGTAACAACAGATGCGCCCTCTTTACAATGAAGCAAAACTCGTCAATGTTTTGCATAGTAAGCTTGTAAAGAAAAATGTCTTCCTTGCTTGCCGAGTGATCTCAATATAGGGTGACCTCCCCATCTTAAGATTCTTAGAAAAAACTCCACATTTTTTTATTATAAAAATGGTCTCAATATGACTTGCCCATCCTAAGATTTTTAGAAAAATTCCATGTTTTTTTTTAAAAAATGGCTTCAATATCAGGTGACTTGCCCATCCTAAGATATTTTTATAAAAACTTCTGCAACAGCGACAATGAACTCATTGTATAGGCTTAGGAGAGGCAGAGATCCTTAGCAACCTTGGCTTCGGGGTTTGCTCCCATGAGTGAGGGATTGGGGTCTGGAAGAACTACGAACTCAATAGAGTAAGATAGTCTAGAAAATCACCTTGATTTGAAAAGAGTTAATAGCGATAGGCCGATAGACAAACCGCGTAGAATGCATCAGAAGAATGGTGATACACCGAAAGATATGGAAATGGCACATCACTAGCCTTGCTCAGCGTAAAATAGCTCTCTTTCTCTTTTTTTTTTTTTTTTTTCTATTAAGGGTGCCAAAGAAAAGGCATGTAGCAAAAGAAGAAAAGTGTGGATTTGCTGATCTATGAGTGACTAAGGTGGTCACCTAGAGATGAATCAAATTCATTCCTTTTGTTTTGGTCCCTATAATGGTAAGGGTCGACTTGTGGTCTACTGCTTTCTTATTCTCATTCTGACTTGACTCGGCCTCAATCTGTTATGAAAAGAGATTCTTGGAAAGTCGTTTAGGCCCCTGCCTTTTTTTAAAAGAAAAATTCCATATTTTTTCTAAAAAAATGATCTTAATATCGGGTGACTTGTCCATCTTAAGAATTTTAGAAAAGCTCCACGCTTTTTCTAACAAATGATCCCAATATTGGGTGACCTGCCCATTTTAAGATTTTTAGAAAACCTCCATGCCTTTTCTAAAAAATGATCCCAATATCGGGTGACCTGCTCATCTTAAGATTTTTAGAAAAACTCCATGCTTTTTCTAAAACAATGGTCTCAATATCGGGTGACCTACCCATCTTAAGTTTTTTAAGAAAAACCCCACGCTTTTTCTAAAACAATGGTCTCAATATCGGGTGACCTACCCATCTTAAGATTTTTAGAAAAACTCCATGTTTTTTTTTTAAAAAAAGAGGTCTCAATATCGGGTGACCTACCCATGTTAAGTTTTTTATTTTAGAAAAAATACCTGCCCATCTTAAGTTTTTTTAGAAAAACTCCATGTTTTTTCTAAAAAAAATAGTCTCAATATTGGGTGACATGCCCATCTTAAGATTTTTAGAAAAACTCCACGCTTTTTCTAAAAAAACTGGTCTCAATATCGGGTGACCTGCCCATCTTAAGTTTTTTTTAGAAAAACTCCACGCTTTTTCTAAAAATAGTCTCAATATCGGGTGACCTGCCTGTCTCAAGTTTTTTTTAGAAAAACTCCATGCTTTTTCTAAAAATTGTCTCAATATTGGGTGACCTGCCCATCTTGAACTTCAAAAGAAATCATTTTATCTCGAGAAATGAAGCAGTGCTGGTTCACAATTCATATTCTTTTCCATAGTTTCATTGACCTGAGATTCTGTATCTTAGCAGTTCCTATAAACTTGGAACTTTATTGGCTTTCGTCACACCTTTTCCTGCTAAGTTAGTGTTATGATAATATAGCTTGCGTGTTTTTTGTTACCTATTTTGGAAACACAGGTCCCCCTTTTCATTGTAGCCTTCTTCGAGCTCCTTTTTCCATTTGTTTTCCTGATCCGTCTTCTTGAAACGGAAGATGCTCCACGCGCTATATTTCCTATCCTTTTTATGCTTGATGAAGGGATTTCCAGTTCCTTATGGGGCCTTTTCTTGCTCCATTGAACATTTCCTTGTATTATACTTTTGTTGATGTTTTAATTGTCTTTTCTATTTTTGAGCAATTATTTTAAGAGGAAAACTAAAAAAAAATTTGTTTTTGTTCCTGAAAACTAAAACTTTCAATGCAATCAACATATTTTGTTTTAAGCAATTCTCATAAAGGTGTTTTAGAGTTTTTTTAATGATGTCAAAGAACCATCTCAACCTAAAAGCTTAAGCTATTAGATGAGGTCCCAGGATATGATTTATATTATTCTCTAACACACCCTCTCAAGTGAAAGCCCTTTGGGCTTGAAACTTGCACAGCCCACTTTACCTTGTGCTTAATTTTTATCAAATAAATGGGGATGGTGAGATTCGAACTCGTGACCACTTGGTCATCAAGGCTCTGATACCATGTCAAAGAACCATCTCAACCTAAAAGCTTAAGGTATTAGGTGAGGTCCCAGGATATGATTTATATTATTCTCTAACAAATGATGATACGCCTTAATGTTGGGCTTTGGTTCACTATGTACCTCTATATGCACTTCGTGCACTTCTTGCCCTCAGTGTAATGTGCAAATATATATCAAGTTTAGATTTGATTTGGTTCTCTCCAATTTAGGAATTGAGGGAGCCATCTTGAGCATATTATGATTCCTTAGTTATGCACAAAAAAAGTTATTTTTAGTAAAAAATTTCAAATGCTATGAGATCATGTGCTTTATGAAGAAAAAGTTCTTTATAGATTTCAAATGTGTGCACATATGCATGGTATAATGCATGATTGTGATAAGAATGCTTTGTATATTGGATATGGATGCAGCCTTCCCGTGAATGATTGATGGCCACCACCTCATAAGCATAGGTTCTCTTGTCCCTTATAAGGTGGGTCAATGTCCCTTCTCATTAATGCTTAATAAGTTCATTATATTTTTTGGAAATAAAAAATTCACTAGTCTATTTCTTCCACCACCTTTCTAGCCAAAGGTAAGAAGGCAAAGTTGCGGTTCTCAATTTTCCCTAAAAAGGCATCGATTTTAACTAAACTTCGGCGATAGTGAATGATGTCCCCTCCTATATTTCGAGCATGGATTCTAATAATCTGAGCATGTGCAACAACTTTATACATTTGCTCATCCACCTTGGTCATCTTTTCTATAAGCAACAAATTGGTTTTGTTCAAAGTAGCATTGTTGGCGTCAATTTGATTCTTGTGTTTTCCCATTGCTGCTAGCTTCTCGTCCAAATACTTCACATTTTCTCGTTCTTTGTCAAGTTTTATCTCATTCTTCTTAAACACTAACTCTGCTTTAACAACCTCAAAACCTTTCCTCTTACTTTCTTCTTTTGCAATCCCCGTCAAACGGCTTTCCAACTCCATATATTTCTTGTTCAAATCCTCATACTTCCCAATCCTATCCATAAGTTCAAACTAAACTTGTGCAAATTTTTCTTGGTAATATTCTGCGCTTCTTTGACAATCATTAAAGTCAATCTCCAATGCTTCAAGTTCAGAGGAACTTTGCATCTAATCTAAACTCATCCTTCCTAGCTCCTTCTCACTTTCTTCTCTAGCAATCTTCTCCTCACCCAACTTTAACTCAAGCTTTGTTATTCTCGCATCTCTAGACTATGTTTGCTCATCTAGAAAGGGTCTCCTTTTATCTCCTTCCAGCATTATTTCTTCCAATATTGCCTTGTCTTTTCTGCTTTTGCTCAACTCTATCTAAAGTTTTTCCACTTGTCTTCTCAACTCCTTTTTATTGTTGACCCTTTTTTCTCTTAACAGGCTTTTCTACAGTTTAAGGGAGATCTGACTCCTATATAAGGCATGATTGAAGCACTTAAGTGTCTCCATCTTGCATATCCTTCACTTGCACTTAGATCCTTCAAACCTTCTATCTCAACCAAAACCAGATGCTTCCAATCTTGTTTGATGATCTCTAAACTTCTTATGCAATGGGATCTTTGAACAAACCAAAGAATTGAGCAATTCCCATAGTCCTTGAAACAAATTGCATGCCCCCAAGTTGCCTTACCACAAGGGCAGGAGCATAACTCATATAACATGTAATCCCTACAAATGGCACCCAACGTCTTTGCCCACAACTCATCAGGACATTCACTGTCATGACCCATAGGGCTCTCCAATTGAAATCACTATTAGGCAGACCTTCTAAAGGATAAAAAAAATGAGATAAATTTATTTTGAATAGCAGAATCTAGCCACAATCTGGTTGGTGAAAAGGATTTCCTGATCTGATTCGGAAACTGTCAATGTCGAGCATCCCAAATCTGACTGAGAACCTGACCTAAGGACACTGAACAACAAAATTATGATGAAAGAAGAGTTTTTAGTGCAATACTTGGGTCAGAATCCTTCTTGCGACAAAATTCTCTAGTTTCTCATTAGATATTCTCATGGGATTATCTTGAGCTTCTTATATCGAAATCAAGAGATTCAAAAACCTAAATTCTTCTACATGTATAGGTTTACAACTTTTATGAAGGGTTTAAAGTGAGATAAATTAATTTTGAAGAATAGAATCTGGCCACAATCTAGTTGGTCAAAAAGGATTTCTTGATCTGATAATGCCGAGCATCCAAATCTGACTGAGAGTCTGCCATAAGAACAATGAGCCCTAGGACCCAATAAAGGTGTAGGTCAATTCTTCAACATGTCATGAGTGACAGAATATAGCTAGGATGGTCAAATATCGTACGAAACCAAGTTAGAGTCGGAATCAGAATCTAAGTTGGAACAAAAAATTGCGACAGTAGCAGAATCAGTTTTTTTAGTATAAATTCTAAGGGATTTATCCAACCTTAAAGACCAAATAAAGAAGAAATAAATTTAGCATTATGAAAACTCTTAATCAGCCTAAGAAACCTGATGATTTTGGCAGCAAAGGAGGAGGATAAAGAGGGCATAAAATATCTCAAATAGGATTCGAAAAACATTTCTTTCTTCTTTGCTTTTGTCAATTTTTCAACAATCACGAACTAAACTCTTACACTCGGTTCAAAAGAGGTATACACTGTCTCTAGCACGTGGGGTCCAAAATTGAGTAATAATAATGACAACAAACTCACAACAGTTTGGAATCAGAGCAGACCATATCTCTAGAAAGGTAAATGAGATAATGCATTCTTATACTGAGACATGACTTTCAGAACTAACTTCTTTCATGAGACAAGTAATTTGAGGACAGGTCAAGCAAACCAGAGTGTATGGCATTCATATAGTTCCAGAACATTCTACTAATAAGTGCCCACAACTTCAAGAAGATGCAACCCCTCAGGTGTAGTCAACCAAGGAAATACGAACCATATTCAAACCATTACAACCTTGATTAAAAAGATCACTCAATCCTTAAGTACGGTCAACCCCCAAACCGGCAACCCTTTCAGCCCTACGTCTACAACAAACTAAGGTATATCTTTGCCAGATTCAACGTCAGACTACAAATTTATAGGTATATAAATATCTTAAAAACTATTTTATACTGGCTTGTTTTCTTCCTGAACTTGTCGTTGTTGTGATCACTGCTGTGACATAACCTGTCTTTGGAGCTTCATTAGATTTTCTACCAAACATTTTCCAATCATTCAATTGCTTGTCTACACACGAGTCATGACCTAGTCCCCCCTGGTCTGCTCCTACTCTCAAACAAAGATTATTACACAAGTGAGCAGAAGCAAGCTTATCCAGTTATACCTAACAATCCAACAAGCCCACCAAACAGAGGATGTATATGCTTAATTGAAAATGTTCTTGTGTTGAAAATTTTAATACCTCTATGCTGTACTTTCAACTGCAATTTCAAACGCATTTATATATAGGTTTTCTCTGGAGCAAATCTTCTTAGACGGTTGGTGTTGGGTAACAAACATTCAAGTTATTGTCCCTATTATTTGTATTATCCTCAAAACGTACAAACATCTTTTAGACCTTTGCCCAAAGCTTAAGTAGCATATAAATTAAAAGATTCTGCTACTAATCTTTTTACATTTCTCACTGTGTCCTTTAAGTTAATTCCCGTCCACGCCAACGATTTTCCACTTCAATTTCGGATCCCCATTTCTCCGCTGCCATGTTTTTCTCTTGCATAAACAATGTTTGTGTAGTAATGCGCGACATGATATTATTATTACTTTTACACTAATACATTAAAATTATTAAAAATAAAAGATTAGAAATATATTAATTTAATATTTTTTCGAGTAAAAAATAATTTAAAAAAGTGGTTCCATTCGAAACACATCCTAATTCTTTACGGTTTTTCAAACCAAATTCTTTTTAAGTAGAATACCCTATTTAATTTGAATGATTGCTGGAAAAAAAAAACGTGAATCTTAGTTTTAGGCATGTTTTTGTAAGTGAAAATGACAACCTCAGATGGTCAACTAAAACATGCAAAGTGACACCTAGTGGAAATATCTGATTACGTTTTTGATGAAAACCCAGTAGACTCCAAGAAATTCAAGATACGTAAAACTGATTTAGAAAAAAACCAAGGCTTGACCAATGGTTTTGAAGCCATGGGTTTAAGTTCATGGCTGGTCTGTTTATCATGGAATTTAAGAAAAAAACAAGGCAAAGGCACCTTAAAAAAATATTATTCAAACTATTTGTTATTTCAAAATCATTTAAGTTATTTATTTATGAAAATAATTTAAGATATTTGATAAAGGGTGGAGAGGGGCATGCATTCTTTCTGTTTCGTATCTACAAAAGATAGGCTGCTAGGTCATGCAGTAAAGGCAAAGGGTATAAAATATGTTCCTCTCCCTTTCACTTTATCTATATATATATCTTTTGTACAGGAAGGAATATATAAGAGAATGCTACAATTTGGACACAGGGACCTGTACATCACCAACCCAAAAACCTAATATGTGAATGTGATGCCACGATCCGTCCTCGCTTGCATATATTTTGCTTTCTACTTTATCTCTGGTGCATAAAGTTGACATTCTTTTTCCACTCGCCACCAGCACCGAGGGTTTTATCCTCTCTCTCTCTCTCTCACGTTAGCTGTATATGCTGGCCAAGTGTATGTACGTATGCAATAATGCATGTGCATATATATATATATGCATCATCTTGTCTATAATGATCAATCTTCCATTTCTTATAAATAAATTAGTGAAAATTGAGAATAATCAGGAGGCTTAACCTATTGGTTAGCCAACCCTTTCTATATATATGTTTAAGGCAATATATAATAATAATGGTGAAGGTTAAAACACAAGAATATGACTATAATATTTTCTATATACAGTATTTTCCATATAGGCACATTCTATAATATGCCCTCTCAAGTTGAGGGTAGAGAATCAACTCCAAGCATGGAACGAAAAGTGATAAACAGAGCAGTAGAAAGTGGCTCAGTAAAGATATCTCCAAGTTGATCCTGAGAGGAAATAAAACGAATCTAAATTTCCTTCTTTGCAACTTTATCTCGGACATAATAATAATCAACGTCAACATATTTTGTGCAAGCATTAATAGAATTCACAGACAAATAAATAACATCAAGGTTATCACACTAAATGATAGGAGCAGAAACAGATGGAATCTGAAGATTTGTTAATAAATACTGAAGCTAGATAACCTCAGCAGTGCCATCGGCTAAAGATTTTGTACTCAGCTTCAGTAGAAGAGCGAGCAACTGTACGTTGCTTGCCTGATTTCCATGAAATCACTGTTTGACCAAAGAACACAAGATAACCACTCGTAAATTTTCTATCATCAACACTACCTACCCAATCTGCATTTGTAAAACCATGTAAGGAAAAGGAAGAACTACGAGTAATATGAAGGCCATGTGTTGTTGTACCCTTAAGATAACGCAAGATGCGTTTAACGACAACCTAATGAGAATCTGTAGGAGCATACATAAACCGATAGACTCTGTTAATAGCAAAGCAGATATCTCTCCTCGTAAAAGTGAGATATTGAAGGGCACTCAAAATTTGATGAAAGCGTGTAGCATCAGAAAACAAAGGATCTGATAGTATGGTAGCTTTGGATGTCGAGATAGGAATATCAACATGTTTGCAAGATAACATATGAGCCTGCATGAGATGTTAAGTGTGTATTTATGATGTCAGAGCATAAGACCCATACCAGTAGGTGTAACCTTAAAACCCAAAAAATAATATCAATGGTAAAAGAATTCATATATGAGCCATGCATGCGTGCATATGCAGGGCTAAGAAGCACAGGGTACTGGCCGACTAATATTCTAAGTAACCCTACAATCTGAAGGCATTTTTGGGTCTGGCCCTTGACTACTGAATTGAGCCGGTATGGAGGATATGTATATAACTTTATTATATTATAATCACAAAAAAAAAAAAACTCGTAGCTTACAAGGTACCTGACATCACTTTTTGCTTGAAAATTACGTATCAGTCATGAAGAATATTATATATATACATATGTTGTAGTAAATTGGTTGATTATACATTGTATTATTATATTTATATAAATATATTTTTATTATTAATAAAAGTTTAATTTATTTTTAATATTCATATAATATTATATTAATTAATCTAGAGTAAAGAAAAAATCCATAAGACAAAAATGTCTTGCAAAGAAAATTATAAAGTTGTTATAATTATGAGATTTTCATTGCATCAAAGCATTGTTTCTAAAATGTTTATAGTCGATACTCTCGTAAATATTGAATATTTATTAAAGTTGTAAAGATTGGTACATATTATTAGAACTAGTATGTAAGTGTTTGTCATAAGACATGTATATTGAACTGACCCGCATAACAATTTCGTATGGAAAAATCACATATGTTTATGGAAAGGCTCACGTGATAATTGTGTTAATGATCCTTATACTTGAGATCAATATATAAAAAATGTTATGCTTTGATCATTAATCGATATAATGAAAGGGCATATATTTGGTATAACATGAACTTTATGAAGGTACTTGAATGATCAATAGAGGATTCATCATCCTATGAGAATTAGAGAAAATATTTCAACTATATTCAAATAGTATTAACGTCTGAGAAATCCTTGGACAAGGTGGAATGAGATTTAAAAAGAATTTGAAATCTTATTCAAACAATAAATGACTATTATGTAGAAAAAAAACATGATTTAACGAAGCAGACATACTTTATGTTTTAATGTTAAATGGGAACATTATTGATGAAAGGATATTAATTACATTGAGAAATCGGTCACTAAAATTTTGGAGATCATGACATGTTGTTAGACGATGCATATAATTTTCAAATATAAATTAATTATTTGTTTAATTGATAATAAATTAAATAATTTAATTTATTTAATTCTATTTCATTAGAATTATAATTTATATCTGGGTCAACATATTAGGAACCTAATAGGTCATACATATTAAGAACCATTACTTAGAAATTAAATTGGGATGATTTAATTAAGTATAACTTGATTAAAATATATTTTTGAAATTAAGGACTAGAATATAATTAATACAAGGATTATATTTCTAAAATTAGAAAAATCAAGTAAGGACTTGATTGGGTTAATTTCTAAAATAATTTAAATTAATATATGGATATTATTCAAGGGAAAAATTAAAATTTTGTTCATTTATAAGGTTTTTTAGATTTCTTTATAAATAGTAAGGTATGCCTCTTATTTTTTAGAGTGATTGTTTGTTAGATAGAAAAATTATGTAAACACAAAATTGTAGCAAGCACTCTAGATATAACAATCCCTCTCTTCTAAAAAAGACAGTGTTTATCAGTTTTGAAGAAAACTGGATGGGAATCCTATCCCCAACTCATAGAGGGTGTTTAAGTCATTCTTAGATGTAAAATCAAGGGAAGATGTGAGCCACAATCACAACTACCCGTCCATACATATGTTTTTTCAAAAATAAAATAAAATAAAGAGAGAGAAAGAGTGTGAGACTTCAGCTGGCCTAGATATAGGTGGTATAATTGCATTTTTAATTTCTCATCTATAAAATCTTCTCTACCTTCCCCTTTATTTCTACTCAATCCATAAATTCAACAGATATAGAAGTGTGTACAAAATGACAGGTTCCTCAGGTCATCACATAAAAAATATTTGTGTTTCGGTGAATCCAGTCCTAAGAAAGAAGAGTTTTTACTTAGAAGCAGCAAATCATCTTAGTTAGGTACTAGCTGCGAGAAAGATTCATTTAGTGTATGGGGGAGGCTGCCTTGGGTTAATGGGGGGTGTGTCAATACCTGCATTTTTAGGAGGTAGTCAAGTTTTAGGGGTCGTCCATAAAGCTTTAGAAAAAGGGGACATTAATAGAAAAAACAATTAGAGAAGAACTACAGGTCTCCATAATGTCTGATCGAATGAATGCAATATTTAACCATGTTGACGCCTTCATTTTTTTTTTTATCAAATATAAGAATTTATAGATCAAAACTTAACATGTTGGAAACTAGGAGTACATATATACAAAGATGGACAGGCAAAGGGAACAGACTCCCTTGAGAAAACCAAAGCAAGCAGATCTTGCTGAACAGAAAATAATCTAAGCCAATTACACAAAAAGCTTGTGATGAGGAACAACCTCCCTAGAACAAGCAAACTGACTATAAAGCACAACAAGGTGCAGAAACCAATCCAGCAAACCAGCCTAACATCAGCTGACAACTAAATCCTAAAAAGCTTGGGGAACAGGCTCCACAGCGAAAGCAAAACAGGAACTAGAACACTGAGCAGTAGAGCAACCCATAATCAAACCAGCAGCAAAAGCAACCAATAGCATCAAAGCCAATTCAGTAGCCAACGCAACAGTAAGCAAACCAGCAGACAACCAAAACAATAGGAACCACAAACAAGCAGCCCAAACCAGCCCGCATGCAGGGACAACCAACCTAGAGCTAAGCTAGCACAACCACAAGCCAAAAAGACCATCCAAAAGTGAACAGGCTTCCTAGGAGAAGCAACATAGCCGAGGGGATCAGACTCCCACAAAGCCCAAACAAGAGAAATCTAGCAACTAAAAACCGGAGGCAACAAGCCAGCCTATATGAACAGAGCCGCCAGGCAGGACCATCAGAGGAAAACTGAATTCAACCAGCGGAGGAAGTCGAATAAGAAGCCAAATAGAGAGACCACATGCAGGGCTAGAAAGAGCACCTACAACCCAAACCAAAGAAAGATAACATGCAATTTCTAACATCTTCAGCATGACAAATCATAATCTTTGCCGCTACTAATGACCAATTGATTGACCAACTACAATCTTTCATCCATGTACTTGATCCCTCCATGAGTCGCATAAATTGGTCAACTATGGAAACCTTGTGTCCTTTGGTTTTATTAATAGCATTTTATTTTGTCTTGTTATTTCTTATATTTGTTTAAGTGTGTTTCAGGACTATTAGTTTTTGTTGTTTCAGGTGATGTCTTCTATATTCTATCTTTCTACCTTAGAACATTGAAGACAATGTCCCGTTTTGATTGGGGGGAAAAGGTAGTAGTTGATATTTAAAAAAAAAACTAACCAACTAACTAATTTTGTTTTTAATAAAACCATTTGCAAAACTGTTGTTACTAGGACGGTAGAGTAAAGGAGTTCTTTTGTTAAAGTGACTCTTGAGACTCATCTTAATAAACATTCTTATCAAGGTCTATCAAAATACTTCTTGAAATATTCAGGTTTACAAACTCTCGCATTGTTATCACTTGATTCTGCTCATATACTCATTTAACAAATATTCTTAAACCTTCATTTTCACACACACACACACACACTACCAGAAAACCGGAGAAAACCAACGAAATTATCGATGAAATTTTTCTGTCGGTAATTATAATTCCGTCTCAAAATCTGGTGGTATATACCGATGGCCGAGATTCGTCAGACAAACCATCGGTATATATTGACAGAATATTTTAGTTGGTATATACCGACTGTTTCTCCGACGGAGTATACAACTTGTCTGGAAAGATGCAACGGCGTGGTGACGTGGAGTTTTTTTAGATAATTTTTCTGACGGAATGACCGAGGGATTCAAACTGAGATAGTTGTACAGTGATGTGACACTGTCATTGATAGAATCACCAATCGAATCACCGACGAATTCATTCCGTCGGTGATGCCATCGGAAAAAACCATTATATACGCACCCCATTTACCAACACTCTCTTCCTCTGTTTCTCCTTCTTCTTCTTTCCCATCCCACCTCTCCCCTCCCAAACTGTAGCCAACCACCCATCCCAACTCTCCACTATCCTCAACATAAGCACTCAAGTTTCTTATATCTTGTACGTGGTCACAATATTCATTTCTTGTGGATTTTATCATTTTTTTTGTAAGTAAATCTATCCTTTTTAGTTTTAATATTTAAATGTGAATTTTTTTTTAAGTATATGTATTTTGTTAACGTTTGTACTTGTTTGATTGTTATTTGTCAAAGAAACTTGTAGTATGAATGTATAATTTTGTAGTTGTTATAGTTTGTTTTAGATTTTGTCAAATTATATCTTTTTGTAAATTGTTGAAATTTTTTTTGAATTACACCGAATTAAATGTGTTGTGATGAAATAAATAATTAATAGCTTGTTTAACGAGTCTTTTTAATTGTTATCAATTCTATTTCGAAGTTGTGATTTCTGTAAATTTATATATATATATATATATATATATATATATATATATATATATATATATAAATTTGTATGTATGAACATTGATAGTTGATAATTGATAATGAATATTTAACATAAGTGTTATTTGAGTTACTTGGATAATGTCGGGCACTACAAGATTTCACAGGTTTACCGACGGAACAATTCCGTCGGTATGTGATTAGAATTTTGTCGGTGATTTTTTTACCGACGTCATCACCGACGGATTACGTCCGTCGGCTTTCCCTTCGTCAGTGATTCCCCCTTCCATCGTCATATCGGTCGGAAAAACAAAAAAACCATTTGCTGATGATTTTACAGACGGAATTTGCGCGCCAAAAAAAAAGATTCCCGCTTGAAATATACCAACGGATTTTTAGTCCGTCGGTGATATTCCCGCTTGAAATATACCGACGGATTTTAGTCCGTCGGTGATATTGTGATTGACTGACGGAAACTAACCGTCGGTAAATCTGTCGGTGAGTGTATGAAATATCGACCGAATATGTCCGTCTGTAAATTCATTGGTACTTGTGGAAGCTACTGTTAAATGCCGATGGATTAAGTCCGTCGGTAAGTCTGTTGGTGATGTTTTAAAATCCCGACCGAATTCATCCGTCGGTAAAATCCTTGGTAATATTTTTTTTCTTAATTTGTTTTTAAAAAATTATTTAGGATATATAATATAAAACTATATAAATTAATTGTAATACAAACCAATTATGCAAATAAAATTTATATTAAACATAAAAAAAACAAAGTTAAATAATATTCATTACAAACTGAATATGTTTCAAGAAAAATATTAAATGAAGTTTTAAAGGTAAATAATGTTGCTTACAAATTAACATAAAGGTGGAGCTGGTGGAGGAGGAGGAGATCCTGGCGGAGGTTGATGGTTATACGGCCAAAAAAGATTAGGCGCACATGTTCCACTATTTGACAAGTTCATAATCATTTCGCGAAGCTGTTCATAAGCCGCTTTTTGTTGTTCATAAGCCGCTTCATACTCTGCTTTTTGTTGTGCTTGAGACACTTTGAGTTGCTCAAACTTTGCTCTTTGTTCTGCTCTTTGTTGTGCATGAGACGCTTTGAGTTGTGCGTACTCCGCTTTTAGGTTATCATATTTCTCGGTGAGCCGAGCCGTGTGTTGCCGCAAGGCCACGAACTCCTTAGATTGAGAGCTCGATATTGATTGGGAGCTCCCAACGGTTGAAACACTACGGGTCGACCGCAAGTTGTCGGCCGTAGTGTTGGAGAGCCCGTAAACCCGATTTTTATCGGTCCACCCGACGAGCCAACCTCCATCCACAAATCCGGATCGAATTCCGGATGGGTCAAAATATCATCCCCGTATCTCTCCCTCAACCGATTATTATAGGTCTCCTAAAAATAAAAAAAAAGTAATCATCATATTCAATACAATGAACATAATAACTTACAAAATAAAATGGTTGAAAACAAACATACCACGAAATGCTTGAGAGCACGGTTATCAACGAACTGTTGCGCCCAATTCTGGCGGTCTTGACTCCGCACGTGCGTCTCCACAAACAGCTCCATCGGGCTCGGCTCATGTCCAAGAGACGCAACCTATAATGAAAAAAGATATATTAACAACAACGGAATTTAACGATATATTTCATTTAAATTAATCTTACCATCCATCTTCTTCATCGACATTTGTAGATTATATGGAATGAAGAGTCATGACTGCTATGTGTTTATGCAAACACTCATCTCATTAGCTTTTCGTGATTTGTTGCCAAAGGAGATATGGGATGCACTAACAGAGATCAGTCATTTATTCAAAGATATATGCTCTAACAAGTTGAATGTTGATCACATTGACAGGCTTGAAAAGAATATCGTTGAGACAATATGCAAACTTGAGATGATATTCCCTCCATCATTTTTTGACTCAATAGAGCATCTACCCGTACATTTACCGTTTGAGGTAAAAGTTGGAAGACCAGTCCAGTACAGATGGACGTATCCATTCGAGAGGTTAGATATTACAGGAGTTATGTAATTTATAATTAAATGTTTTTATTTTTATTTTTTTAATTGATAATTTTTTATTAATATATATATGCAGGTACTTGTTCAATCTTAAAAAAAAGGTTAAGAACAAGGCACATGTTGAGGCGTCAATATGTGAGGCCTATATCATTGAGGAGATCTCAACATTTATCTCATACTATTTCGAACCTCATTTGAGAACGAGGATCAACCGTGTTCCACGACATGATGATGGTGGTGAAGTGTCTTCAAGTGGGAACTTATCAATATTCTCCAATCCTGGACGACCCATACCTAAAATTGCCATGAGGGGAAGATATTTGTCTGAAATAGAGTTCAGACAAGCACACAATTATATCCAATTTAACTGTGATGAGCTGAGATGTTTTATTAAGTAAGTAGATGTTCTACTTAAACTTTGTCAAGAGTGTACTATTTATGTTTTGTGATACCATATGTCATGACCCAATTCTGGGTTATTCCCCAAAAATCACCTTTTTTCAAAATAAAAATCAAAAAATAAAATAAATGATGGCAATGTGGAGAAAGCAGATCAAAGAGGACTACAAAAATAGGGAGAAATCAAGCTGCAATTTTTGAAGAAAATTCAAGGCCTAATTGTACCCCATTATGCCCAAAAATGGTGAAAAAAATACAAATTCAAGGTTAAATTAAAGATTATTGGGTGAATTTGCATAAAAATTAAGTCCAACGACATAATTAAATTTTTAATAGGCCAATTTGATTTAATCATGGGCGAAATTGAATTTTAATTATGTTTAAGAAGTTAATTTGGGTCCAATTGAAGGATTTAATTAAGTGTAAGGACTTAATTATACTTTAAATGGGTCAAATTAATTTTATTTTGGGCTTAATTGGTGAAGATTGGAATTTTAAGAGACCAAATTTAATTTTTACCAAGTTATTGTATTGAAATTAGGGGCCAAATTGCAAGAAAATTGAAGTTTTGGGGTCAATTATGGATTAAATTGACAAACTTCACAACCAAGGACCATTCTGCAACAGGCGGCCAACTATGGGGGTTCATTTGACAAAATCAGGGGCAAAATTGTAAGAAAATTGAAGTTTTATGGTCAATTATAGGAAGGAATGAATGAAATTTAAAGAGGAAGGACTGGAATGAATTTTGGTCAAAATCAGAGCTTTGGTACTGTTCATCTTCTTCTTTAAATCTCTGAAATAGCTAGTCTGGTTACCTACTTTGCAGCTGCATTTAATGTACCTAACGTCCACCAAATTTGCCAACACTTGCACAAAACCGATCACCAAACATCCCTCTACGTTGGGGTATGGTCTTCACTAGCTCACTGGGAAATGAACGGACATGGCACCACCACAAAAAGGCTAACTCAGGCAACCTACAGTAGATTTAACAATTTGACATTGCACCATGTCTACTTTGAGCCAACGGTTGGGATCCTTCCCATTTGAATCAAGGGCTGAAATTTTTCTCCAATGTAGACAAGATTTCCCTCTTCCGCCGCCTATAGATAGAGGTGGATTTGATGTCCTGAAGGAGGAGAATCGCAAAAAACCAGCCTTCCCCCTATTTCCATTTTCCTTCTTTCCCTGTCAGTCTTCTGCAACTCTCTCCACCTCTTCCATATTTGCCTTCTCCGGCGAGAATACCAACAAACCCAGTCTATACACCACCAAGAACACCAGCTCCACCACAAGAAGCCGCACAACCACCAAGCAGCCACCGCGACTCTCTCTCTTCTCCTTCCAACCTTTCTCTCTCCTCTGCAAACTTCTTCTTCCTGTGCAGTAGCAACTCCGGTGGCCAAACTCTTCATCAACGCAGCCACCAACCTCACCACCAGCACGACCACAGGCCCTCACCACCTCAGGTGGTTCTCCATCCCTGCTTTGCATCAACCGTCCCCGTTATTCACTGCTGCAGTCGCTGCATTCTGCATGCAGCGACAAAAATAATTACCTTTCCACTTTGAGCCGGGCTAGTTTTGACCTAGCCCAATTGGCTGAGCTGGATCCGGCCCAATCCTTTTTACAAAAATTCAAAAATCCTTTGAAAAAAATTGTGATTTTCTCATATATTTTTCTACCAATTTTGTATGATATCAGGTTGTATATTTACATTGTAAAATACAAATCTGGTATTAAAATACCTGGTTTTCTCCGAAATATTTCAAAAAAAAATTCAAAACATTTTCAAAAAGAAAAAAAATATTTTATTGCATACATCCCAATTCTAAAATTTTTTCCAAGCATATTGTTCATAAAAAAACAAAAATTGTATCTTTTTCATGTTTAAATAAAATCAAAAAATGGATATTGTAATCGGTTTATGATTAGCCATTAGGATTTGGCCAACATGTCAAAAATCTTTTTCCAATCTTTTTTTTTAGGATTCGATGTAGATTTTAATATTTGTGGGGTGTAAAATTATACAATAAAGTACACCCTCAAGTATTAAAGATACAAGTGTAAAAATGGGATGCTAAAATTTAGACTTTAGAACGGTTAGGATTTAACCCAATAAGGTAGAGACTCTCTCATGAAGAGAGATCTGCCTTGAGCCTTAGAAAAGACCAACGAATAGAAATCCAACTCAGGAAAAAACAATCAAACAACAATGCAACTTACCTTAGGTAGGGTGCACTAAGGGTGATGCATCTTCCCCTTGCACAACCAACCCTTACTCAGACTCTCGCAGACCATAGGTTCCTAGTGACCATAATACTAGGTGGCGAATCCTAAATATTAATCATAATTCTATGATTAAAAACTCTTTCCAACACACAATACCCTTCATCAGGAGGCACGCCAAGACCCTCTGCCTTCGCTAGACGATGTCGCGCCCCTCGCGACACCATACACTCATATAATTTGGAACAACCTTGTAGGCAACATCGACGATACTTATTGTCCAATAACTCACAGCTGATTGAATCCTAGATCTTTCAATTACAAGATGAACAATTTGCCACATGGTTTAGAACACATGTAAGTTTTATCACAAACTCATTATCTCTTGCAATGTAATTAATTGTAGTCAATGTTACATAATATTGGTTTATTGATTATTGTTGTATTTAATTTATAAGCTAGGTTTATTAAATGGGAAGTAATGTTGTTATTTCACTGTCTTTACTAGGCATAGGCCTTGAAAGAAAAGTCAAGTGCTATAATGGGTATTTTGTCAATGGATATGTCTTTCATACTGAAGAATACGAGCATGGAAGAAAGACATACAACAACGGTGTTTGTATTAAGAAATTGACTTCTAGTGAGTTTGAAGTTGACTACTACGATAGATTGGAAGAGGTCATTGAATTGTGATATCATAGCGAGCAAAATAGAGTATTTTTATTCAAATGCTATTGGTATGACACAATTGACAGAGGAATCAAAGTAGATCCTCACTATGGTCTCGTTGAAATCAACTTAAAAGCTAGACTCCGCAACGTAAACGACATCTTTGTTTTTGCAAAACAATGCCAACAAGTTTATTACACATACACCCCTTCCTTTAGAAAGGACCAATCAAGAGTTGATTGGTTATCTATTTTAAAAACAAAACCCAAGGGTCGTGTTGAGGTTGTTCAGGATGAGAACGAAGACACAAGTGTGTGATAGATGAAGTCTTTCAAGCTAGTGAGTTGGTTGAACCATACCGAGTTGCTCCTTCGATTGACTTGGAAGAAAATTCAAATTTTCATGTTTTCAACAATAGTCTTGTTGATGTTGACGCAGAGGAGTTGAATGTTGTTCTGAGCTCTACTAGTGGAAAAAAGAATGGTGTTAAAGAAGATGATAACGAAATTAAAGAGTGCGATGAAGCCGATGATAACAATTCAATAGAGGACGAAGATGAAAATTTCAACTAACTAAACATGTTCTAAAGCCTTATTTTATAATGTAATAATTTGGAACATGAAATATTTATTCTTCTTTAATGGTCAGCCCTTGTTATTGTGTTGTGTGTGTTGTAAGATTGCAATTCAACATTTTGTGACAATATTTATTCTTCTTTATTGGTCAGCCCTTGTTATTGTGTTGTGTGTGCTGTAAGATTGCAATTCAAGATTTTGTGACAAGGTTACATAAAAAAATAAGAAACATTTACGGTTTCACCAGCGGGTACACCGACGGACTATAATCCATCAGTATTTTACAGAGAGTTGAAAAAAATTTACGGGATTGTGCCACTATCACCAACAGTGTCACCGACAGACCTAACCCGTCGATATTTCACAGAGAGTTAAAAAAATTTACGAGATTGTGCCACTATCACCGACGATGTCACTAACAGACCTAACCCGTCGGTATTTCATAGAGAGTTGAAAAACATTTACGGGATTGTGCCACTATCACCGACGGAGTCACCGACGGCTTAACCGATGTAAAATATCGACGGAATCACAGACGGATCACACACATCCTGAAGTGCACGCATGTTAGACGCATGTCCATCTGCACAACTAACGACGGATTTTCTGACAATTGAAAAGTCTGGTGAGATTTTCGCACTTTTTTGGTGCGCAATTCAATTAATTTCCGGTGCGCAATTCAATTAATTTCCAACAGGATTACCGACAGAATTTAATGCCACCGACTACAATTAATGTTCGTCGGTAATCTTTGTCGGAAAAATTGCTATATAAAACCCCCCCTTCCCCCATTTGGTTCATTTTTTTCTCTGGCTTCGTTTCTCTTCTTCTCCATTTCTCTTCTCCTCTCCGTTTCTATTTGGCTTTTGGAAGAGATTTTATTGTTTTGGTGGTAGTTTTGAAAGGTATGTATTCTTTTTTCTTTATCTTTGTAATTTTTTTATTTTAATTATGATTATTTTGTTTGGTGTTCTTTGTTTTTTGTATTGTTTTTAGATAAAATCTTAAATTCAACAAACTATTAAGGTAAGCATTTTTTATTCCCAAATTTATTTTGAATTGATATAGTGTTTTTTAGTTTTTTCATTTTATTTATTAATTTTATGATATTATTGTTTGTATTTTTATAATTGTTATTGTTGAATTTATGTTAAAAATGTTAATTTATATATATAGAATTACATTTAATTAGTTTATCTTAATTTAAGATATTATTGTTTGTATTGCTATAACTGTTACTGTTGAATTTATGTTTTAAATGTTAATTGAAATATAGAATTAAATTTAATTAGTTTATCTTAATTTTAAGATATTATTGTTTACTTGTCATTGTTATTGCTTGTTATTACAGTTTTATATTTGTGTGTACATGTTAATTTCTATTTTGAGGTCCATTAGGGTCGTGTTAGGAATGATATGACTTTAATCTAATGTTTGTAACTCTAATACCAATTTAACAATGAATGTTCATAGTTGAAATTGATTCTTTTACTTGAATTTCATTTTATGATGTTATTGAATAAGATGTTTTGTGTTGATATTGATGAGTTGGGTTGAGATCCAGATGATTGGATCGAGATGTGAAATAAAATTGGAAGTGTAATATAATTTTGTCAATAACTTGGAACCCCCTGGTATAGGGGAGACTCTGTCAATTTTTTTTAAATAATCAAAGTTAATTATGTAATTATTCGTATAAATTTATGTAGATGTGTAGAATGAAATGTACAGCACGTCGTCAGAAGACGGTTGTAGCTAGTTCTTCTAGCGCGAGGAGGATGTATCCTTAGGTGCCAACTTGTGATGCTGCCTCTTCTAGCACGGGTTCACAGCGTAGAAGTGGTGTGCCTTCACAGCGGGGTCAATTCACCCGCAAGTACCAGGCACAATGGAAGGATAACCTCTCATTGTAAGTTTGTTTAGGTTTTAGTTTTTTTTTATATATATACTTATAACATAATTTATGAACAACTAATTAATATTACTACTTTTATTTAATTTCAGGTTCACAAACATTGAGGCTGCAAGGACTATAACATTGGCGTTTAAATCGTCGATGGTGATTCCATTGTTTCAATTGAGCCAGGTTTCCAAACATCCTGAGTGGAAACCTATTATCGATGCATGGTTTAAGCGATTTTAGGTCGGTGTTAATTTTTAATTTCCAGCTTATTTTTAATAAATAATTTTATAATTTTATATCTTGTACTATTTTTATTTTATATGAATTATTTATATACACAGAATAAATTTGAGTGGGATAGGGCGAACAACAATGTTGTGAGGAGGGTATGGGAGAATCACGCGGCAACTAGGTAACATCGAAAATAATATTTATTTTTGTTTTATAATTTTATGTATTAAATTCTAATTTGTTACTATGCAAGTAGGTTGCGTGATTTTTGGTATGACACCCAAAAAAAATCAAAAAGACATGCGAGGGATAACGGTCTTGAAGGATGGAATGAGGTGGCGATTTGGCGGGAATTCAAACCGCCATTTATCTTGGGGGAAATATGGACAACATATATTGAGCACGTGACCTCAAAGCAATTCTCACGGCGCTCACAGTCCGACGCCAACAACCAGAACCAGAAAATTCATGGTTCTGTGACCATGCACACTAGCGGATCCGTCCCATTCAGCGCACATGCAAAGCGGATGGTAAGATTAATTTTAATGAATTATATCGTTAATTAATTTTTCGTTCCTTATAATATATTTAACTTTCAACCTATTTTTTCCTTACAGGCTACGTCTCTTGGACTTGAGTTGAGTCCAATGGAGCTGTTTGTAGAAACGTATGTGTGGAGTCAAGACCGCCAAAAGGGGGTGCAACAGTTCGTGGACAACAGTGCTCAGCACTTCGTGATATGTTCATTCATTCATTTTATTTTTTAAGTTATTATTTTCTTGAATTGCATCTTGAATTGCATTTGTTTATTTTAAAAAAAAAATTCAGGAAACCTATAATAGGTGGTTAAGGGAGAGATATAGGGACAATCCTTCGACCATCCAAATTTCAATTCAGATTTGTGGATGGAGGTGGGATCATCTAATGGACCCGATAAAAATCGGGTCTATGGGCTCTCCAACACTACGACGAAAACTTGCGTTCGGCTCGTAGTGTCTCAACCGTGGGAGCTCTCCATCGCATCGAGCACCTAGTCCGAGGAGTTCATTGCCTTGAAACAACAATATCAACAACTCTCGACGAATTATGATGAGCTCTGTCAAATAGTCATGGAGATGAGATCAAAGATGGGTGATGATACTTGTGCAGCTCCTTTTTGCCCGTACAGTCCCGGGAACAACTAGCCTCCTCCTCCTCCTCCTCCTCCTCTAGCTCCGCAGCTATTCGAGTTTAATTTTGTTTTTTAAACACATTAAATTTTTAATGAATATTATTTAACATTATTTTTATATTTTTAATGTTTAATCCAATTTTATTTGTTTATTAAGCTTTTTTACTATTAATAAATTATTTTTTATATATATTTTAAATACATACCGACGGATATACCGACAGCTAGTATCCGTCGGTATTTCACAAAGAGTTGCCAAACAATTACCAGCCAGGCCATAATTACCGACAGACATATTCGATCGGTGATTACATAGGCGTTATCGACGGATAATATCCGTCGAAATTTCACAGAGAGTTGCCACACAATTACCTCCGATGTTGTAATTACTGATGGATTACCGTTGAAATTTCAGACGAATTTATTCCGTCGGTAATGTTCCCGCGGGAAACTTTTTTTATGGCGCGCGCGTATCCGTTTGTAAGACCATTAGTGTTCTGTCAGTGGGTGGTTTTTTTTATTTGCGACAGAATTAACGACGGAAAGGGGAGTTACCGACTACTATTATACCGATCGACTTGTTCCGTCAGTGAGGCCGTCAGGAATTATTTCACCAACGAAGTTCATTCTAGTCACCAACGGAATCATTCCGTCGGTAAAACTGTTTAATGGTGTAGTGACACTTTAACATATGATTGTGAGTTGTACATTGGATTATTAAATTATTTATGTTCTTTTGTCGAAGGTAACAACTAAGGAAAAGGGATTGTATGTAATTTGCAAAAAAAAAAAACAAATTGATATTATTGATGATAATAAAAACGTAGATAAGTTTGGTTTCGTAGCCTCCCTAACCTAACTAATTAAGCCCGAAGGGGTGCTTTAACACTTAAGGAGAAAAACTTAAGGGAATCAAACATTGCACTATCTACGTATCAGTATCTGCAACCTGAGTTACTAAGCTCATAAGGGTGTCTCAACACCTAATGCCCTAAGACCAACTGGTTTGAGAGTCATTAGGCTAAAGCTCGTGACATGGGTTAAAAATACATTATGTTTTAAGTTATATGTATATACATTAAAAAAGAAGAGATAATAATCACAACCCAAGGAAGTTAACCTTAAACATTAGAACAAAATTTTGTTTTCATCCAAGTAAAGACCTACAACTATGTGTTGATATATTAAGCACAAAAGAAAGGTTTATTAATATCTTGGTAAAGAGGTATTGAGCAGATATATAAATTTAATGAGAGTTTGTTTATTTGGATAAATTAATGGAAGTTGAATGATGAATGTCTTACTTTGTGGAACTTGCAAATTGCTTTTCTATTTTAATGCTTTGATTACTAGGGACTAGTAATAAGTTGGTTGGGGGGTGTGATTAGTACTTAAAAGTGTATTCTCACTAAGGCTTTATATCATGCTTTATATCATCATATTGCACTTAAAGTATCATTAAATTCCTTAACTTAAGCATGTTTTATAATAAAAGTCTGATAATATAAGATAGCTTTAATTTATGGTAAATGCTCATTTTTAAATGCAGGCCTATCACATAAATCAAAGGATTGATTGATGAGTTCAACTACTAAAATTGAGAAGACAAAGAGAGAGTTAAGCTTAGAAAAGAGATGCTGGTTTAGTCCAAACTGAAACATTGTTCAGTTCAAACTGAAACATTGTTCAGTCATTGGGTCATATCTGGAGCTGTAGATCTTGGATTTCAATTTGGTTTACATGGCTAGAAAGCTAAGACATAGGCCTAAAACATTCATGCAGAGTCCAAACTCAATTATGCTGTTTGGAAGTCCAAATCTTAGCAACAATGGAGAAGTCGGAATTTGTTCTCGGCCCGCATACATTGTTCAATGTTTAGCTCATATCTCGAGTTCTAGAAGACCAAATGTACCGATTCTTTTTTTTATTGGAAAGCTGAGACAATTTCCTAGAACTTTTATGGGAAATCTATTCAAAATTTGATGTTAGCAATGACGTTTTATTCAGACAAGAAGATAAGGATTGTCACCAAGTAAAGATATGGTCACCCACTCAACAATTAGTCATCAAATCAACAGTTTGAAATTTTGGCCTATAAAAGAAGGCATTTGCCATGCATTTAGGCATCTTGGTTTTCAGATCAAGATCATTTTCTTGCTCTCTCTCTTTATATTTTTGTAATGCTTAAGTTTTGTTTATATTAATCTCTTGTTTATGCTTTTCATTTCTTTCCTTTACTAGTTAACTTATATCTTATTTATGTTCTTATATTGTTTATTTATGTTTCTCTCTTTCATTATGTTTAGCTAAGTTTATTATGTCAAGGTGAAAAGGTTACACTAATGGTGTAAGAATAAATATAGTATAAATTCAACATGGACTTTAATGTTTGATACTAACTTGTTTTGTATTTGTTATCTTGTTCCCTTTTAATACTTTGCTTGTTAAATGGTTAATCTAGATTTATGTTGTATAACCCTTTGTACAACAAATACTTGGTACTTTCATAGCCCAACTGTATGGTATAACCGACACCTATGCTATGAAATGAACTTGATTTGTTGTTAACATAAGTTATAATCATGAATACCTGACAACATTTACAAGTATTAGCATTATTCGAATAAGATAACTAATGTAATCATGTTAACAATTTATAATCTGATCAGAACCTTTTTTGTGTGTGGTTTCCAGTTGAGTAATAAAAAGAGTTTATACTATACTTGTTTGAAATACCATTAGTGGATCCTCTAACCTTGACAATTATTTTATCCTTGTTTAATCCTTATATCAATATCACATCTCAAAGCTCTCTTCAACTCCTTTTCTGTTATTATCTATTTCTTTATTTGTAGTTTATACAGTTAACCTCCATGTAGTTCGACCTCGGTCTTGCCAGGTTATTTATTACTTCGACACTCCTACACTTGGGAGAAGACATCAATCTTTTGGTCGTGTCACCCTTGCGTCTCCATCAAACTCTCAAATCATGCAATTACATGGTTGCCTTCAAGACCTTTGTCAAGGTGATGATATCGTCACCATCTATTTGCAGAAGGCTAAAGGATTATTTGATTAACTAACTATCGCAGGTCGTCCCATCTACTTCACCGACTTCAATCTATATATGTTTCGGGGCCTTCGCAATGAATTTCATGACTTGCTTACTAGTCTATCTACGAAATCTGATCCTCTACCATATTCTGAGTTGTATAATCATTTATCTACTCATAAGTTTTTACACAGAAGCTCTTTTCATCCTCTCCCTATGGCTGCACCATTATTACCAAGACCTATGTAGCCCCCCTCTACCTTCGCTGCCCAACGTTCGTTTTTTGGGTTTAATAGCAGCGGTTCATCTTCTCAAAGGGGTAGGGGTAGACATAATGGGTGGAGGAATATGCGCTCCCCAACTCAGTATGATGCTCAGCCTGTCAGAGGTCACAACATCGGTTACAACAACAACAGCGTGGGTATTGGCAGTAAAATCGCCCGGATTGGCAGCAGCCCAGAACAAGTAATGTTGGTTAGTGACAATGACAGATTAAGTGTCAACTTTGCAATATATTTGGGCACTCTGCACAGTAATGCTCCTAGCTTGTGCACCATAGTAATCACACCTCTACTAACCTTTCATTCAATGATGCATCCACAATAAATTCTGTCACTTGGTTTTCTGACACCAACGTAAGTCAGCATATTACTTCAGATATTGCTGGTATGACACACGCAGAACCTTATCTTGGTAATGATCAATTGCATATTGGTGATGGTAAGGGACTTGTCATATCTAATACAACCTATAATATTTCACTCTTCTGTTTTCTATGTTAAGGATCTCATCACCAAGGAGGTTCTACTTTCCGATCAAAGTAAGGATGTCCTTTACGTCCTTTCAGAGTCTTCTACCATGTTTATGCCCCAAGCATTTTTGTCTACTAGTTTATCCACCTCTACTTATATTTGGCATCGTCGACTTGGTCACCCAAGCTCCCTAGTTTTGAGTTTCTTAACATCAAATAAAAAGGTCACTTATACGTCTCATCCTTAAAATTTTCAGTGTCCAGCATGTCCGTTGGGAAAATCATCGCATCTGTCATTAAGACCTACGGGTCACAAAACATCTGCTCCTCATGAACTCGTTTTTAGTGATGTTTGGGGTCCTGCTCCTATTTCATCTTCTAATGGTTTCCGTTATTTTGTGATCTTTGTGGATGTGCACACAAAATTTATTTGGTTTTATCCTCTTCGTGCCAAATCTGATGTGTTTAATGTGTTTTATCAATTTCAAGTTCTGATTGAATGATAGTTCTCTTGCAAAATAAAATCAGTACAAACTGACTAGGGTGGTGAATATCCTAAATTAAATTCCTTCTTCAAAACTATTGGTATTTACCATCGCATCATATGTCCACATACACATGAACAAAATGGTAATGGTGAGCATCGTCACCGTCATATTGTCGAAACTGGTTTTACCCTGCTTGGTCATTGTAAGGCACCTCTAAAATTCTGGAATTATGTATTTGAAACCTCTGTCTATCTTCTTAATCATATGCCTACATCGATCTTACAAAACAAATCCCCATTTGAAACTCTGTTTTATCAACCACCTAATTATGGTTTCCTGCGTACTTTTGGGTGTCTCTACTTTCCGTTTCTCCGACCATATAATGCTTATAAGTTAGACTATCACTTTACTCCTTATGTGTTTCAAGGTTATAGTTCATGTCATCTAGGTTACTGTTGTTTTGACTTGTCTTCTGATCATATTTACATCTCCCGTCATATCCGTTTCCATGAAAATTCCTTTCCATTTATTGAGTCTGCTCATGTTCCTGCCACAACCAATTCTAACCCATAGCCTGCCCCTATCTCCTACCTTCATGCCTTAACATCTTTCCCATCATCCAACCCACCAAAAACACCAACCCTCCCCCCATACACCTCGATCCCTTTACCACCATTTGCAACTATGTCTCTTGATCATTTTACAGGTTTAGGTTCTGCTACTGTAGACATCACAACTACTGACTCTCTTCCTTCTGCTGCACCACCAACATCTCCTTCATTGGTTCCTACATCTCCTTCACAAGTCCCTGTACAGTCACCATCAGGCTTAGATCTCTGTATTAATCTTTCCAACTACTCCATTCCACAGCAGCCACCACCTATCAGGTCTCCTGACTCTCATGCTGCAGTAGCTTCCCGACCGCATCCCATTATGTTGCATCCCTATCATCATAAGTCTGTCAATGTAAGCTCAGTGTTTGCCTCCCATCTCACGGGTAACCTATTCCTCTGTTCATGAGCCTTTGTCTTTTAGAGAAGCTGACCATTTTTTATGTTGGCATTCTACAATGAAATATGAGATTACAGCTTTACATGCCAATGGTACTTGGTCCTTGGTTCCATATGAACCTTCTATGAATGTTGTTGGTTGCCGATGGGTTTACAAAATTAAGCATCAAGCTGATGACACTGTTGAATGCTACAAAGCGCACTTGGTTGCGTGAGGATTCACTCAACAAAAAGGTATCGACTACATAGAAACCTTCAGTCCGGTTGTCAAACCGACCACTGTCCGCCTAGTCCTCACCATTGCCGTCTCTAATTGTTGGCAGATTCGTCAATTTGATGTTCATAATGCCTTTCTTAATTGTTCACTTTATAGAGGTTGTTTATATGCAACAACCTACGGGATTTGTCAACCCTGTCCTGCCAACTCATATGTGTCACCTTTATAAGTTTGGTTTAAAACAAGCCTTGCGGGCTTGGTACAAACAACTGAGTGACTTTCTTCTATCGGTTGGCTTCCGCGCTTCAAAGGTTGATACTTCCTTATTTATTCTAAAAGTGAATTATGATATTTGTTATTTGGTTATCTATGTGGATGACATTCTGCTCATTGGTAGTAACTCCACTTTAATTCAATGCCTTATTATCCTGTTGAGTTCGGAATTTAAACTCCAAGATCTGGGTTCTGCTCACTATTTCTTAGGGATTAAGGTCACTCCCACCAGTATAGGTCTCATGTTTAATCAACACAAATATGCTCTTGACATCCTGAATCATACTAGTATATCAACCTGCAAGCATGTTGATACACCGCTTTCTGCCTCCAAAAGTGGCCTCCTGACTAGTGAGCCATTCTCTGACTCCACCCATGTTCGATAAATTGTTGGTGCTCTTTAATATCTCACATTTACTAGACGTGACATACGTTATGCTGTCAATAAGGTCTCGGTTTATGCATGCCCCTACTAAGAGTCATTGGGCGGCTGTCAAATGTATACCATGATACTTAAAAGGTACATCTTCTTTTGGTCTTCACCTTACTCGTGGTTCCTTATATCCCTCTATCGTTTTACTGATGCTGATTGGGCGGGAAGCATTGATGATCGAAAGTCTACGGGTGGCTGCATTGTCTTTCTCAAGCACCGCTCCCATTTCATGGAAATCTAGCAAGCAACGCACTATTGCTCCCTCCTCCATTGAAGCAGAATATAAGGCATTAGTTGATGATACTGCTGAGGTTCTTTGGCTTCGTTATCTTCTAACAAATTTGTGCTTTTCTCCCAGTTATGTTACCACCATTTGGTGTGATAATTTGGGTGCTACTTATTTGTCTGCTAATCCTATTTTTCATGCAAGCACAAAACATGTTGAGGTTGATTATCACTTTGTTCGTGATCAAGTGGCTAAAAAGGATATAAAGATTCGCTTTATCCCATCCAAATACCAATTAGTTGATGTTCTTAATAAACCGCTTCCCCACTCTGCTTTTGCTTCTTCACGGTCCAAACTTCATGTGGTTCCCTCATCTTTCAGCTTGAGGGGGTGTATTATGGAATGTGTTGTAATATAGAAAATATTGTATTTTTCTATATATATTTATCTTGTGTAGTATGCTATATAGTAACTATTGTATGTTGCCCTAGTCATATATATCGAAAAGATGGCTACTAATTATGTATGCCTTTCAATCAATTATAACTTATGCTTCAACTTTTATGACTCTTAATCACTAAATAATTTAATTGAACTTAAGTTTTTTTTATACATACACATAGATCTCTCTCTCTCCCCCCCCCCATTTGTGTATATAAATAACTACTGAAGAAAGAGAGAGAGTGGCCAGGAGCTCTCAGTAGTAGAGAGAGAATCTAGAGAGAGATGCTCTCCTCCTCTATGGAGATGATTCTGCTGCTTGATGAGAGCTAGAGTTTGATTCTTTCTTGTTTCTTGGTTCTTGGCTGCTTGATCTGATCATCCTTACTTCTCCTTCTCCATTTCTCTACTTTTTCAAATTTCGGTTCCCCCTCTTTTTTCATTTTCCCGCCTGGTGTTCATTTCAAATGGCTAAAAACAAGAGGAAGCTTATGTCACGTGGTAAAGCCATCATGCGTTCTTCTGTTCCCGATGATCATCTTCATGCCCGATCTATTGTTCTTACTCTTCAAGCACCCTCGGCCGGTCTCCCCTCCACTCTTCTTCACCCTGCACCTCCACCACCGGCTTATGCTTTAGGTCCTGCTGTTCTTCCGCTTCTTCCCAAGGTTTCTCCTAACCCCTTGGAGTCTGTTACTGTTCAAGATTGCTCACCAGATGAAGGCTTAGATGAAGCTCTCTTGGAGTCTGTTACTGTTCACGATTGCTCATTAGATGAAGGCTTAGATGAAGCTCTCTTGGAAGAGGAACAACTTGACTTCTCTTTCACTGACGAAGACGGTGATGACACTCCTTTGATCTCACCTCCAGCTGGTCCCTCTAGCGTCTGCCCTCCTCCTCCCTCTATGGTTGTAGACGAATGTGCTTCTCCTACCAACGATGTTGCAGGTACCTCTCTTGCTTCTTCCCCTGGCAGCAAAGTATGGAAAGACCTCTTCTCTACTGGTAAGCAGTCTGCTCCATGCACAAAGCTTCAAACTTTCTCTCTCAACCATCTCACCAAGTCCTGTGTCATCTCCCCTGAAGATATTCAACCTCAGTTTGATGTCTAGAACTTGTGTGTAGTAGGATATGTTTATGGTAAAAGCCCGGGCTTTAGGGCTCTCAATGGTATTATCTCCTCTGTTTGGAAGTGTGCAGCTACACTTTCTATTCATGATTCTAGATGGTTGGTTTACAGATTCAACTATGAGGAGGAAAAACTCTCGATTCTCCATGGGGGTCCATACCAGGTTTATGGGAAGCCTCTTATTCTGCGTCCTATGACTAGATTCTTTGATTTCTCTACTAAAGAGATGTCTAGGGTTCCAGTTTGAGTCAGATTTCCAAGCCTACCTCTTTGTTGTTGGTCTCCCCCCTGCTTGTCTAAGATAGCTAGTGTTTTGGGAAAACCTATCCAACGTGATCATATGACCTCTTCCCTTGCTCGTCTATCTTATGCTCGTGTGTTGGTTGAAATTGACCTTCGTGAGGACCTCCAACACTCTGTTGTTGTGTCTCTGCCGGCTAGGTCTCCCCTTCATCAGCCAGTTATCTATGAAGCTTTGCCCAAATTTTGCAACTTCTGTAATGTTCTTGGACACACTCGTCTTCTCTGCCCTAAAGCCGCTGCTAGCTCAGCTGAGGGTGTAGTGGTCCATGAACAGAATGCACAAGGTAAGAAAGGGAGTGTCTTTGGTCGTCTGGGACCTTAGCTTATGCCTACTCCAGCAGGAGTACAGGAACAAAATCCTTCATTGGTTTCAGCTCCTTCTGTGGATCTCATAGCAACAGTTCCCAAAGACACGACAATGGCTCCTACTTCCTCTGAAGGTTGGACTATAGTGGACCTAGGCAAAAATCCCCTAAACACAATCGAGGCAATTCAAAAGGGAAGGCAATCATTGACGTTGAAGTAGAGCCTCGCATTCCAAGTTCGGACCTACCTGTCTGTGCCGCTGTGATTGGTTCTCTTGGTGCAGTGACATCAGTTGGTAAGGCTGTGGCCTCAGGGACTCACCCTACTACAGCCCCTCCATTGAAGGACTTGGCCACAGGTCACAGTCCTGACCCATTAGTTTTGGTCTCCAGTGCTGGTGAAGGACTCAGCCCCTCTCCACCACACTCTTTGCCAATTCCTACTGGTGATGTGAACATGGCTGGCAACCCTGTTATGGAGGTATCAGCCCCGAGTCGTGTTCCGAACCGAAACAACGCGTAGCGTGGTCGTAGTTGGTTGCTTGATGGTTGAGCTAGTCCTCTACTATCACTACTAGTTGATGCAGCCAATTGTATCTTCAGGATGCCATTTATTTTGGTTGGGTGATGTATGTGATGTTGTTTGTTCTTGCTGAAGGCTCCTCCTTTGTGAATTGCCACTCTGCTAATGCATGGTCATGCATTTTCACGTGCTCCACTTTACTGATGAGGCCTCCAGTCGGTTTATGGACTCTTGCTATTGATGGCTGGCCATTAGTGCTGCTAGTTTGTGTCATTGTAATTGTATTGTCATTGCTTTTGTTTCCTTCGGTTATAACTGAAGGTTTGTTTGCTTCGGCTATTTTTCTCTTGTGCTTGGTGGGAGGTTGTTCCCCCTGGCTATTCTGTTATGTTTTCCTTTTGCCTGGATATGTATGTCCATCTGTACTGCTGGTTTCCAGCTTGTTTCGCAAGCTTGTCTTACAACTTTTTAATCTATACAATACTTACATTTGATTAAAAAAAAAATAACTACTGAAGAAAATAATTCAATTGGAAAAAAAATAAAAGGGAACTATGACATGAAAAAAATATAAAAATAAATAAAAAAGAAAGGATGGAGTTGGGGACCTCTCGATATTTGTCTTGTCTTTTCATGAACAATCACTGTAATAGGCAAAAAAACTGGGTGCCTGAAAGCGAGGGGAGGCTTAGCTCATTAGCACTCAGAAAAGAAAGGAAAGGATTTCCTACATGTCTAGAAGAAGTTTCTGCCTAGCTAGAAATTGTAGTGCATGCATGTTCTACTATTATTCTTGATAAATTTTCATTTCACAGCCATCCAAATTTAGTTTGTTACTTAGGGATTGCAAGCATTAAATGGAGAAGTAATGATCAAAGATCATGAAAGTTGTTCTACCTACTTATAAGTTGGAACACAAATATATTTTTGACAGATAAAATCAAGAACAATTACAAGGACAAAAAAAGTTATTATATGCTAGTTATAGATTTCTAATTCAACATGATTATGTTGAAAAACCCACCAAACGAAAACAAAATTATTTATTTGTTAAAAAGGATGCTTTCATTTGTGACAATAAAAAGAAAAGAAGTGAAAGTTTGATCGAAAATTTTTATAACATCTTGATGATACCTTTTTTTTTCCAATGTATTCAGAACATTTGATTGAATATGTTTTATGATCCTATTTAATAACGAATTAATGTAAAATTTTCTATGAGGAAGATAGATTTACACTACTAGAAAATCGGTGAAAACCAATGGAATTATTTCATCGGTAAAAATTACCGACGGAAAAATTTTTGTCTCTACTTCTGTCGGTATATACATATCGATTGTATCGCCGGTGGATTATATAGGTTTTTTGAAAAGTTGCAACGGTGTGATGACGTGATTTTTTTCAGATGATTTTACCCACAAAATGATCAAGGGATTCAAACTGGGATCTCTGTACAGTGACATGGCACAGTCATCGACGGACTCACCGATTGGTATATCGACAGAAAATTTCTGTCAGTGATTCCATCGTTAGTCACCAATCTATACCCACTCTGTCAACACTCTCTTCCTCTATTTCTTCTTCTTCCTCCTCTATTTCTCCTTCTTCTTCCTCTTCTTCTTCCCTATCCCAACTCTCCCCTCCCAAACTACAACCAAACACCCATCCCAACTCTCATCCTCTTCTCAACACAAGCACTCAAGTTTCTTATACTTATATACATGGTCACAACATCCATTCTCCGAGCAATTTAATGTGGATTTTATCATTTTTTGTAAGTAAATCTATCCTTTTTAGTTTTAACATTTAAATGTCAATTTTATTGTTTTTTATTGTTTTTTTAGTATATATATTTTGTTAATGTATGTACTTGTTTGATTGTTATTTTTCAAAGAAACTTGTAGTATAAATGTATAAATTTGTAGTTGTTATAGTTTGTTTTAGATTTTATCAAATTGTATTTGTTTGTAAATTGTTAAAACTTTGTTTGAATTACACCTGAATTAGATGTGTTGTGATGAAATAAATAATAGCTTGTTTAACGGGCCCGTTTTAATTTTTATCAATTCTATTGTGAAGTTGTGATTTCCGTAAATTTATATATGTATAAATTTTTATGGACATTGATAATTGATAATTGATAATGAATATTTAACATAAGTGTTTTTTTAGTTTGTTAGATAATGTCAGGGCAAACCAATAGTTTTGCAAATTTATTTACGTAACATAGTTAATTAATACATGTTGTCGTCATAATTTTATAGAGGTTCGATAGAAGTCATGGATGATTGTTCATGGATGTATCGGGACTCACCCCAAGGATTGTGGAGGATGGATTATTGTAACGGGGTTCAGGGTTTTATTAATTTTGCAACATCTATTCCAAGGAATTTTACTGATGGCGGTATTAGGTGTCCATACAAGAATTATAAAAATAAAAAGTTTCTGCATTAAGATGTTGTAACAATGCATCTTCTAACAAAAGGATTCATGGAGGATTACCTATGTTGGTATGCATACGAAGAACTATTTGTTCCTAATGAGAGCATGGTAGAAAAGGTGGTTAAGTCAACTTCTAGTGCTAGCAACATGCATGAAGTTGGAAATGACAACAGTAATCATTACAGGAATATGATTATGGATGCAATGAGAATGAGTAAAGGCAATGTCAGTGAATGTCCAATCGTAGAAGAAGAACCTAATACAGATGCAGCAAGGTTTTTTTATCTATTGAAAGATTCGACGAACCATTATAGGATGGTTGTACGAACCATAGTAAATTATCAGCCGTAGCACAGGTGTTCACCATCAAGTCAGATCACGGGTTAAGTAAGGCCGATTATGACAAGATTATCAAATGGACGAGAAGCATTTTACTTGAAGGGAATTGGCTGAAAGAGAACTTCTATGCTGCAAAATCAATGATGAAACCCCTCGGTTTAGGGTACTAGAAAATTGAGATGTGCCTTAACTTCTGCATGTTATACTACCTTAAAAATGTTGAGCTGACCGAGTGCATCATATGCGGGCATTCCCGTTACAAACCCAGAACCGACAGGGGAAAGACTCTTGTGGCATATAAAAAACTTAGATACTTCCCAATCACACCTATACGCAGAGGTTATTCATGTCACCAAGGACTACTAAGCACATGACATGACACCAATCACATCATGCAGTTGATGGAGTGATGGTCCATCCTTCTGACGGCGAAGCATGGAAACACTTTAACAATGTGCATCCTCACTTTTCAACTGAATCAAGGAATGTGCGTCTTGGGTTGTGTACATACGAATTCAACCCATTCAGATCATTTACTGCTCCTTATTCTTGCTGGTCGGTCATACTGACAATTTATAACTTGCCACCAAGGATATGTATGAGGCCAGAGTTCATATTTTTATCTATGGTCATACCAGGTCCGAGCAGTCCGGGCTGGAATATAGATGTTTGTCTTTAACCATTGATTGATAAGTTGACGCAGTTATGGTCATCTGGAGCTTTGACTTATGACATCTCGAGGAAACAGAATTTTGAGAGCGGCTTTGATGTGGACTATCAATGATTTCCCAGCTTATGGAATGGTTTCTTGTTCAAGCACGCATGGAAAGCTAGCATGTCCATACTGTATGGAGAACAACAAGGCATTCACGCTAACAAATGGGGGTAAAGCTTCTTTTTTTGACTGTCACCTTCGTTTCTTGCCACATAACCACATGTACAGAAAGAACAGAAAGGATTTCTTAGTTGGCAAAGTTGAAAAGGATGTTGCACCCCCGCATCTTTCCGGTGAAGAATTGCATGATATTGTGTCAGAGTATGGTGACATTGTGTTTGGTCTCTAATCAGGTAAGCAGAAGTTTCCTAGTTTTGGTTTAACCCATAATTGAGTGAAGCGAAGTATTTTTTGGGAGCTTCCTTATTGAAAGACCAGTCTTCTCTGCCATAACCTTGACATCATGCATATTGAAAAGAACATGTTTGAGAACATTTTCAACACCGTTATAGATGTGAAGGGGAAGAAAAAGGACAACATCAAGGTTAGATTGGATTTAGCGTTGTTTTGTAACCGTAAAAATATGGAGTTAGTTTGTGATGGGTCACAAGTCGCAAAACCAAGAGCGAGCTTCGTGCTAGAGAAAAATGCACAACTACTAGTCTACAAATGGCTTAAGAGTCTGTGTTTCCCCGATGGACATGCCTCGAACATATCAAGGCTGGTTAATACGGAGGAGTGCAGATTATATGGAATGAAAAGTCATGACTGCCATGTGTTTATGCAAACACTCATCCCATTAGCTTTTCGTGATTTGTTGCCAAAGGGGATATGGGATGCACTCACGGAGATCAGTTGTTTCTTCAAAGATATATGCTTCAACAAGTTGAATGTTGATCACATTGAAAGGCTTGAAACAAATATCATCGAGACAATATGCAAACTTAAGATGATATTCCCTCCATCATTTTTTGACTCAATAGAGCATATACCCATACATTTACCGTTTGAGGTAAAAGTTGGAGGACCGGTCTAGTATAGATGGATGTATCCATTCGAGAGGTTAGATATTACAGTTGCTATATAGATCATAATTAAACGTTTTTTCATTATTTTTTTAATTGATAATTTTTGTTTAATTCTATATATGCAGGTACTAGTTTAATCTTAAAAAAAGGTTAAGAACAAGGTGCATGTTGAGGTATCAATATGTGAGGCCTATATTGTTGAGGAGATCTCAACATTTATCTCATACTATTTTGAACCTCATTTAAAAACGAGAATCAACCGTGTTCCACGACATGATGATGGTGGTGAAGTGCCTTCAAGTGGGAACTTGTCAATATTCTCCAATCCTGGACGATCCACACCTAAAAATGTTGTAAGGGGAAGATATTTGTCTGAAATAGAGTTTAGACAAGCACACAATTATGTCTTATTTAACCGTGATGAGTCGAGACCTTTTATTAAGTAAGTAGATGTTCTACTTAAACTTTGTCAAGAGTGTACTATTTATATATTGTGATAGCATAAACTCATATAATTTGGAACAACCTCGCAGGCAACATCGATGATACTTATTGTCCAATAACTCACAGCTGACCGAATCCCAAATCTTTCAATTACAAGATGAACAATTTACAACGTGGTTTAGAACACATGTGAGTCCTATCACAAACTCATTATCTCTTGCAAGGTAATTAACTATACGTCAATATTACAGAATATCCGTTTAGTGATTATTGTTGTATTTGATATACAAGGTTTATCAAATGGGAGGTAGTGTTGTTATTTCACTGTCTTTACTAAGCCTAGGCCCTGAAAGAAAATTCAAGTGCTACAACGGGTATTTTGTCAATGGATATGTCTTTCATACTGAAGAATATATGCATGGAAGAAAGATATACAACAACGGTGTTTGTATTAAGGGATCGACTTCTAGTGAGTTTAAAGTTGACTACTATGGCAGATTAGAAGAGATCATCGAACTGCAATATCATAGTGAGCAGAAAAGAGTGTTTTAATTCAAATGCTATTGGTATGACACAATTGACAGAGGAATCAGAGTAGATCCACACTATGGTCTCGTTGAAATCAACTCAAAAGCTAAACTCCGCAATGTAAAAGATGTCTTTGTTTTTGCAAAACAATGCCAACAAGTTTATTACACATACACCCCTTCTTTCACAAAGGATCGATTAACAGTTGATTGGTTATCCATTTTAAAAACCAAACCCAGGGGTCGTGTCGAGGTTGTTCAGGATGAGAACGAAGACATAAGTGTGATAGATGAAGTCTTTCAAGCTAGTGAGTTGGTTGATCCATACCGAGTTACTCATTCGATTGACTTAGAAGAAAATTTAAATTTTCATGTTTTTGATGATAGTCTTGTTGATGTTGACATAGAGGAGTTGAATGTTGTTTTGAACTCTAGTGGATTAGAGAATGTTGATGAAGAAGATAATAACCACATTGAAGAGTGCGATGAAGCAGATAACAATTCAATTGAGGACGAAGACGAAAATTCTAACTAAATATGCTGTAAAGCCTTTTTTTTATATAATGTAATATTATGGATGATATTTTGAAACATGAAACATTTATTTTATAATTGTTTGCTCTTGTTATTGTGTTGTGCGTGCTGTAAGATTGCAATTTAAGCGTTTGTGCAGGAGGATAGACAGGCAATACAAACAAAACATGCAAAAGCTTGACAACAACACCGACGGATTGTGTCTCGTCGGTATTTTACTGAGAGTTGCAAAAAATTATAGTTTTTTGCCACAATCACCGTCGCCGATACCGACAAAGATATGTACCGTCGGTATTTTACCGAGAGTTGGAAAACAATTACAGGAATGTGCCACCATCACCGACAGATATACTGATGAAACTCACCGACGGATAGACCGACGACATCACCGATGGATGGTGCACATTCCAAGGCATGCGACTATCAGACTGCCTAGTCGATTGACACTTTTTCCGACGGACGCGACAAATCCAATGATCGCATGATCTGACACACAGTTACTAATGGATTTGTCGACGGACTTCGAAAAATCTGGAGGGATTTTCAAAATTTTGTTGCAAAAATCAATTAAATACCAATGAAATTTAATGCCACCACCTAAAAAATATTATTCTATTGTTCGTCGGTATTTCTGTCAGTAAAACTGCAATATAAATCCACCCCCCCTCCGCGGTTCATTTTTTCTTAGCTCCTCTCATTTCTTCTGTTCTCCTCCTTCTCTTCTCCTTCTGCAAATCATTGGTCTTTCTCTTTGTATTTTCATTGTTTTGGTTGTAGTTTTCAACATATTGAAAGGTATGATTCTCCTTTCTTTATCTTTGTATTTTTTTACTTTGTTTTATTTTAATGATGATTATTTTTATGGTGTTCTTTGTTTTTTTGTATTGTTTGTAAATAAAATCTTGAAATCAACACATTATTAAGGTAAACATTTTTCATTCCCAAAGTCTTTAGTTTTTTCTTTTTATTTGTTCAATTTATTTTATTGTTTGTATTGCCATAATAATTGAAAATTTTGTTAAATTTGAATTGTTATTGTTGAATTTACCTTTAAAATGTTAATTGAAATATAGAATTAAATTTAATTAGTTTATCTTAATTTTATTATATTATTGTTTGTTATGTTTTTTATTATTTCGATTAATTTTAATTGTTATTTATGAATTTGTATAGATGTTAGTTGAAAATATATAGATGTTGAATTTTTATAGATGTTAGGTTGTATAGAGTTGATTTTGCAATATTTGTGTAATTATCAATATTTGTAAGTATTAAAACTGTGGGTAGTCTCTAATATAGAGGAGGTGCTGGCGAATTTATTTTAAATAATTGAATTTAATTATTTAATTATTCGTATAAATTTGTGTAGATGTGTTGAATAAAAATTTCATTATTTTATTATTTTTTTTGTAATAATTATTTGATAATTTAGTCTCTTTTAATTGTTATTGTTGAATTTTCCATGGAAAGATAATTGGAAATGAAGATTAAATTTCATTCTTTTATCTCAATTTTATTCTATTATTGATATGTTTTTTTTATTATTTCTATTAATTTTAATTGTCATTTATGCATTTCTATAGATATTAGTTGAAAATATATAGATGTTGAATTTCTATAAATATTAGGTTGTATATAAGATTTTCCAATGGAGTTAATTGGTTTGTAGTTATTGTAAAGATTTGCAGGTTTGAAAATTATGGGTAGTATCCAGTATAAGGGAGATGCTGTTGAATTTTTTTAAAATAATCAAAGTTAATTATTTAATTATTCGTATAAATTTATGTAGATGTGTAGAATGAAATTTACAGCACATCGTCAGCAGACGGTTACAGCTAGTTCTTTTAGTAGCGAGGAGGACTTATCCTTAGGTGTTGATGACAACGAGGAATCTGCAGCAACTTGTGATGCTGCCTCTTCTAGCGCAGTTTCATAGCACAGAGGTGGTGTGCCATCATAGCGGGGTTAATTCACCCGCAAGAACCAGGCACAATGGAGGGATGACCTTTCAATGTCAATCTGTTTAGGTTTTAGTTTTTTTTTACACTTAGAACATAATTTATGAACAACTAATTAATATTTTATTAATTTTATTTAATTTCACGTTCACAAACATTGAGGCTGCCAGGATAATAACATTGGTGTTTAAATCGTTGATGGAGATTCCATTGTTTCAATGGAGTCAGGTTTCTAGACATTCTGAGTGGAGACCTAATATCGATGCATGGTTTCAACGATTTCAGGTAGGTGTTAACTTTTAATTTCCAACTTATTTTTAATAAATTATTTTTATAATTTTATATCTTGTACTATTTTTATTTTAAATGAATTATTTATATACATAACATAAATTTGAGTGGGATAGCGCGGACAACAATGTCGTGAGGAGGATATGGAAGAATCACGCGGCAACTAGGTAACATCGAAAATAATATTTATTTTGTTTTATAATTTTATGTTCTAAATTCTAATTTGTTACTATGGAAGTAGGTTGCGTGATTTTTGATATGACACACAAAACTAATTAAAAAGATATGCGAGAGATAACGGTCTTAAAGGATGGAATGAGGTGGCGGTTTGGTAGGAATTCAAACCGCCATTCATCTCGGGGGATATATGGATGGCATATATTGAGCACATGACATCTAAGTGGTTCTCACGACGCTCACAGTACGGTGCCGATAACCAGAACTCGCAAATTCATGGTTCAGTGACCACGCACATAGGCAGCTCCGTCCCGTTCAATGCACATACGAAGAGGATGGTAAGATTAATTTAAATGAAATATATTGTTAATTAATTTGTTGTTGCTTATAAATATATTTAACTTGTAACCTTTATTTTCCTTACAGGCTATGTCTCTTGGACGTGAGCCAAGCCCAATGGAGCTGTTTGTAGCAACGCACGTGCGAAGTCTAGACCGCCAAAAGTGGGTCAACAGATCGTGGACAATCATGCTCAACACTTCGTGGTATGTTCATTCAATCATTTTATTTCATAAGTTATTATTTTCTTGAATTGAATATGATGATTTTTTTAAAAAAATTCAGGAGACCTATAATAGCCGTTTGAGGGAGAGATATGGGGACGATCGTTCGACCCATCAGGATATTGATTCGAATTTCGATCCAGATTTGTGGATGCAAGTAGGATCATTTGATGGACCCGATAAAAATCAAGTCTACAGTGCTCCCCAACACAACGACCGAAAACTTGCGGAGGACCCGTAGTGTCTCAACTGTTGGGAGCTCTCCATCAGTATCGAGCACCCAATCTGAGGAGTTCATGGCCTTGAAACAATAATATGAATGACTCTCGATGGATTATGATCTGCTCCGTCAAATGATCATGGACATTAGATCAATGATGGGTGATGATACATGTGCATCCCCTTTTTGGTCGTACAGTCCCAAGAACAACCAGCCTCCTCCTCCTCCTCCTCCTCCAACTCCGCCGTTATTCTAGTTTAATTTTGTTTTTGAAACACATTAAATTTGTAATGAATATTTGGATGAATATTATTTTACATTATTTTTATATTTTTAATATTTAATACAATTTTATTTGGTTAATTATTTTTTTTCTATTAATAAATATTTTTTTAAAAAATATTTTACATAAATATTGACCGCCTTATAGACGGAACCATTCCGTCGGTATTTTACGAGAGTTACAAAAACATTACCACCCATGCCACAATCATCGACGAATATATTATGTCGATCGTTACCGTCGCTATTACCGACGGACTATATCTGTCGGTATTTGACAGAGAGTTCTGAAATATTTACCGTCCATGCCACAATCACCGATGGCATTCCGTCGGTGATTACCGTTGAAAATACAGACATAATTATTCCATCGGTAATATTCTCGCGGGAATTTTTTTTGCGCACTTAGCCGTCTGTAAGATCGCCATTGTTTGGTTTTTTATTTTCGATAGAATTAGCGATGGAACGAGAAATTACTGACGATCAATATTTCAACGGATGTATTCCGTTGGTGAGGCTATTGGTAAAATTTTACCAACGAATTGTGTGCCTTACACCGACAAAATGAATCCATCATTAAAACTGTTTAATGGTGTAGTGTTAATGCTACTAATTATGCAAATGGAACTTATTTAGGGCTAAATTTGTTTGAGCTTTCAAGAGTATGCATGCTGGTCCTTTCTCTAACCTTCTTCTCCCTCACTTACCTATCCATTCTTGATGAATTGGATGCGAATCTCAACACAATCACAGAAAGGTCCCAATTCGATAAATCCAACTTCTTTCTACAACTCAGCACATATGCCTCCATGCAAAGGAAATTGATCAAAATGCACTTTAATACATAGATCATCAAACTTTGGATAGAAGTTACAGAACAATTTGCATGTGTAAGATAACATATTGTCATTATTTGGATAATGTGAAACAACCGTACAAAGGGCACGTCTCTATCTTCCGTATGAAAGATTCTTCATCTATATCGTGCAATTACTTTCCGTGTGGTGTCCCACTTCTATTTGTGTCATGTATCAATCGATCAGTGATTTTAGAAACCGTCCGAAATATCTAGCAGAACATTCTTCTTTTGCTTCGCAATCAAATCTTTTTCTCTTTGCTACCATTGCCAATCCACCCAAAACCTTCAAATTTAACCCTATATATACGAGTCTCATGATATCAAGCACCTCACAACAAAAAACTTAACTGCCCATCACAATATTCCTTACTAGCTAGCTACATCATTTGTTTCTCCCCTGCTCGATCGGTTTTGAGACTTCTAGCTAGCTTGTAATTAAACTAACTCGCGAAGTCATTGGCATTAGTTTCTTGGTCGTTGATTTGGAAATGGAGAGGGTGACAAATTTGGCCTCCGAGAGACCAGTTGTGATCTTCAGCAAGAGCAGTTGCTGTATGTGCCACACCATCAAGACTCTCTTCAATGAGTTTGGGGTGAACGTGGCTGTCCATGAGCTTGATGAGATGCCTAGAGGAAGGGAAATTGAGCAAGCACTCTCAAGGTTTGGATGCCCAACATTGCCTGCCGTGTTCATTGGTGGTGAACTTGTGGGTGGAGCCAATGAGGTGATGAGCCTTCACCTTAATCGTTCCTTAATCCCAATGCTTAAACGTGCTGGCGCGTTATGGGTTTGATCCATCGATGAACTAGCTTAGCTACGCATCAGGCACTAACCAAATAAATTATGAAACATGTTCTGGTTACTCATAACATACATATATGCTAATGCATAAATATATCTATATATATATAAATAGCTTGCAATAATGTTATAAATCATACTATAGGTGTCGGATGTGTAATTAAGTGTATTGAGTATTAGCTACTATATGTAGTTTGTGCTGAGTACTTCTACTCCTTTTTGTAATGTAACGCTACTATTATACATGTGCTTTTTGGCTAATAAAACCGCAGTTTGCATAAATTTAAAGATATGAATGCCTTTTGTTCTAAATTTTTTTCTTCTTCTTTTTTTGATGAATATTATTAATAAAAATATTTAAATGAAGCCTTGGCCATATGTATACGACCAATACGGCCAGAGGAAGAAGAACAAACATCAAGGAACTGATACTAAAATTAATTTCCAGCAACAGAAACCAAGACATTGTTTACAGTCACAAAAAAAAAAAACAAACAGAAATTGTATCCAACCAATAGCTAGAGCCTTGGATCAGATTAGATCCCGAGCCAGGTCATAAATCTATATACTCTTTTTTCCCCCTCAATGATGTAATACAAGGGCTTAATTCGTACGTACTTTGAAGACAGTGTTGAAGGTTTGGATACTGTTCTCTTAATTCATGTGTTCAGTATCTTACTCTCATACTCTGAGCCTGAGGGACGCTAATCACATGGCCGATGTTCCCGCGAAACAAGGTGTCAGCAGATATGGTGAGTTTGTGGCATGGCTGTGATAGGGCGGTTATCTTTTGATGGAAAAAGAAGCGACTCTTTTGATGGAAAAAGATGCGACTCGAACCTTTAGAAACAGACTTTGTGATTGATCTGGAGATGCCAATTGCAGGGGGGTTGAGTTTGGGTTGCATAACCGTGGTTTTCTGTTCTCCATGTTTGATTTCAGAGTAGGGGAGTCCAGGTATTACTCTGTTTTGGTTCCTTCCACCCCCTGGGTTTGCTTGTTCTGCAAATTCCAGGCTTTCTGTATGTTGCATATAAAGTTTGTATGTGTTCTGGGAGCTACCTTTGGATGCTTCTGCGCATTGGACATGGTGGATAGTTGGGGTTCTGATTGTTCATGGTATATGCTGGGGCCGGAAACTATGAGGCTGGTGTTCGTGCTCATTACCGCTGCGGGGGAATATGTTGATTTATTTCTTTGCAGGAAACATTTCAGTTGGATGATAAGGAGAAAACAATGGAAGGCGATGGATATGTTATTGCTAGATTATGCAGCATAGTGATCGTTATTTTGATTGGTTCCTCCCGTAACCATTTTCCTTTATCTTTTCTGCTCTGTCCGATCATTTGGGTTGGTTTTTGCCTTCATTGGGCTTTATCTTTGTGGCTTATTCAGAGAAAAAAGGTTTGGATATTGTTCTACCCACTTGTTCTATTCATTTTCTCTGCAAAATGCGTTGTTGGGTTCTTAATTAATTAATTAATTAACTAATTAACTAACATTTTAAAATATGGTTAAGATTGTTTTTTAAATTATTTTTTATTTGAAAATATATTAAAATAATATTTTTTTATTTTTTTAAAATAAATTTTGATATTAAAATATCAAAATAATTTAAAAATATTAAAAAATTATTAATTTAAAACAAAAAATATATAAATTTTTTTAAAAATTTTTTAAAATATTTTTAAAATATAAAAACAAACAAGATAACAGCCTCAATCAAAATGACACAGACGCAGATACACTTACTGGGCTTTGCGGCGTTGAGTTCTTCTACCCAATTTTCTCATGAAAGACGAAGTCTTCATTCTCGGGTATATTTGTTTGTCTTTGAAGGGTTTCATGAGTTAATTGCGTGAATAGAAGACTTTTTCCTATATATATATAAAAAAAAAATTAACCAACATATTATATATTTAAATATCATTTATGAATATTCATACATACAAAATATACATATATTTTTATTTTTTTTACATTATGCTTTTTAATATGTTTTTAGTTTATTTGAGCTTATAAAAAATTATTTTTATAAATTTGGCATATCTAAGAGACTTTGCGAATTAATTACTAAAAGATAAGAAATTCAGTATTATCTTTACATCTATGACTTGGTTTCTTGTAGCAGGCTTTTCACCATGTTAGAGTTTTGTAATTTAAATGTAAGCCGAATGAAAGTTAAAGTACTCATTTAAAGCATTATAGGAAGGTATTATGAGCAGAAATCCAAGTTTGTTTGGACCTCTAATCAGACATGCAAAATCGAGTAGAAATTCCCTTTATAGCAGGATTCTCTACTTTCACAATACAGATTTAAACAAGCATATCTTGAGCCTCGGATATCAAAATCATGTGATTCAAAAATCCAAAATCATCCACACATCCAGGAATACAATATTTATAAAGGATGTCAGGTCAAATAAAATTGTTTTGAAGGTAAAAATCCAGACACAAGCTTAAGGATGAGATTGATCTCCTGATTTGATGAGGAAACTAACAGTGTCGAGTTTCTCATTACAGCTAAGAGTCTGACATAGAAACTGTCATAACCCATTTTTGGGTTACTCTTCAAATTTAATTTTTTTCTTCCAAAAAATAAAAAAATATATATTCGGACGAAAAAAAAACAAATCCAAAAAAAATAATAGTAGTGATCAGAGGATGTCAAAGCGCCCAGAAAATGACTAAGAATTGGTTGAGAAGGTTTAAAAATACAAGAATTAAAATTTGACAGTATTTTGTTGACTAATGAGAGCCCTGTTGACAAAAAAAATTCAATTTAAGAAAGAAAAGTCCAAAATTAGATGTTTATGGACTCAATTAAATTTTATTGAAAGTTTAATTGAATTTATGGAATGTTTGATTGGAAGAAAAAATGATTTTGAATTCAATTTGTGCTTTAATTGGAAGAAATTAAAGTTTTGGAGTCCAATTATAATTTTTTTAGAGTTAATTTGGTCAAAACAGGAGCTTAATTGCATAAATATTGAAGTTTGATGGCCAATTAGAGATTTAATTGAAGAAATCTGAAACCACGGACCAAAATGAAAAAAGCGCGCAAATTGAAGGCTTGAGTTTGCATCTGAGACATTTTGGCGTCAATTTCCATTTAAATGAAACGACGCGTTTTGGGAAAAACGGCACCGTTTCATACATTTAAAAAAGAAGAAGCAAAAACGGTATTGTTTTGAATGGCACCATATGTTTTCTTCTTCCCCTAGACACGGACAGAATAGGGGAAGAAGAAGACTTTTCTCCCTTGTTTTGCCCGCTCCCTCTTTTTTCGAAACCACCAAAAAGACGCCGACAAAACTCCCCACTTGCTTGCCACATGGTGGAAGAAGAGGGGATGCACCCCTTTGGCAGAGGTAGTAGGGTCCTTCCCCCCTTTGGTTTTACCTATAAATACAAAAGGGAGCAAAGAAAAGAAAGAAAAAAGAGGGGGAAGGAGCTGAAGACCGAAAGAAAAAAGAAGAGAAAAACATAGAAGAGAAGAAAAAAAAGACAGAGAAGCAGAGGAGAGAAGAGAGAAAGACTGCTGCCTTGAGCCGCCACCAGCTAGCACCACCGTGAGGCTCCACAAGTCAGTTCCCCTGCCTCTCTCTTCTTCCTTCTTCTCCTTCACTTTGCCAGGCTCCACTTGTTCATATAGCATGTGAACAGTGGAGAGCCACCGTTTATGGCCGGACCAATTCTAGCCTAGCCCGAATAGCTGGGCCCAGCTCAAATAGTTGGGTCCAGCCCAAAAAAAATTTTAAAAAAATTCTTTTTTTAAATTGTAATTTTCCGTGTATTTCTCTACTAAATTTTTTTGAATATTGGTTTGTATTTTTATACAGTAAAAATACAAATCCGGTATTAAAATACCCGGTTTTTGTGAAAACATAAAAAAATATATTTTTGTCTCTCAAAGCTAAAATCATATTGTATTTTCATATAACAAAGAAACTTCAAAAAATATGTTTTAGCATGCATTTTGGCTTTAATAACCAGTTTATTAAAATCACGAGAATTTGGCCAATATTTCAAAAATTTCAAAAAAATATTTTGTTTTGTTTTAGTATCAGGGATTACGAATTTATACGTAAAACGTATTCCTGATATTAAAAAGGTATTTCTTTTGACGACATAGAACAATTGGTTTTACCTGATAAGATGAGGATCTCTTTACAGAGAATGACTTTTCTTAAACCGTAGACAGACCGAAAATTAGAAACCACAACAAGACCTTAGATTTTATCAGACAACAAAACAATACAGCTTACCTTAGGTAGGGCATAGTTGGGGTGCTAATACCTTCCTTTTACGCAACCAGTCTTCGTACCCCATCTTTGAGACTAGTTAGGGTTCCTAGTGACCAAAATATTAGGTGACGACTCTCATTCCATATTTTAGAATAAGGTATTTCTTTTGACGACATAGAACAATTGGTTTTACCCGATAAGATAAGGATCTCCTTACAGATGAGGACTTTTCTTAAACTGTAGACAGACTAACAATTAGAAACCACAACAAGACCTTTGATTTTATCATACAACAAAGCAATACAGCTTACTTTAGGTAGGGCATAGTTGGGGTGCTAATACTTTTCTTTTACGCAACCAGTCTTCGTACCACATCTCTGAGACCAGTTAGGGTTCCTAGTGACGACTCTCATTCCATATTTTACTAATAAGAGACAAGAATTCCTTGTCTCTCCATATTTGTCATATAGACTTACATATATGAATTGCCTAACTGGTCTCATATACCATTACACGTGCGACAAAATGTCGACTCCACTAAGGACCTTGTGGACTAAGCATTGTTTTTGTCTGATAATTATGTTGTTTGGTTTATGTGTTTTCTATTAATATGCCTTTTATTTATTTTCTTGCACGCTTTAATTTCAATACATATTTGTTCATGCCACTATATAGAATTGCCTCATGCATCACATGCTTTAATTTTTAGAAAGCACACATAAGCCTCTAAGTTAAGAGGGGGATTAAAGATCTGCCCTATGACTATTGGTTAGGGTTCAGATACATGAAACATCCAACTCATATATGAGTGCCTGATTGGTAATGGTAGGCATACGTGCCTTAACTATTCCTTGCAACGCCCTCACACTATCCTTATGAAGACCGTCATTGGGCAGATATGAGACCATTTTATGAGACCAGGTAGAAAGCCTATCCATTATGTAATGGCCCAAAACCTATCCTTAGAGTATAAGCTCCCTAAATGTGCATGTACATTTATTCGCATACATTAATTCATTGTAAATAACATGCATACATACCAAGTTGAAGTATAGGTCCCCAAAAAGTCTACAACACCCGACTTCGAGCAAGAGACATGGAAGATAAAGAGTGTGCTCACCGTGATGCCCATTTTCAAGAAGAGTTGGAGTCTCTAAAAACAAGCGTAGCTCGCCTCACTAGCTTACTCGAGCAAACACTAAGAAATACCTCTGGTGAAGGTCCTCTAACCGACCGGTCACCTTTAATCCTGCTCCTACTACATTTCAGCCTGCAGAAAGAATGAGCGAACATGGTCAAGAGCCTCAACAAAATCCAACATTTGTGCAATCAGTGACACCTGCACCTACCCCGACAGTCATGGAGGCATATGCTAACGAGTCCCATAAGGCCAAGTCATCTAATAACATTGATCAAGATTAGATAGAGGCGCTGAAAGCTAGAATCAAAGTCATTGAAGGGGTAGATTTATATGATCTAGTAAGGGCAGTAAAGATGTGTCTGGTCCCAAATATGGTTGTCCTAAAGAAGTTCTGTGTTCCTGAATTCATCAAATACAGTGGAACACAATGCCCCATGACTCATCTCAAGTCCTTCTACAATAAAATGGCAGAGGTAGTACATGATGAAAAACTACTAATGCATTTTTTTCAAGATAGTTTAAGTGGGGCAACATTGAGCTGGTACATGAGATTGGACAACATAAAAATCCGGAGATGGAAAGATCTGGTGGATGCTTTTGTCAAGCAGTACAAGTATAACATGGACATCGCTCCCGACAGAACCAGCTTGTCCAATATAGAGAAAAAGGACAAAGAAAGCATAAGGGAATATGCTCAAAGATGGCAAGAATCAGCTGCTCAAGTCCATCCTCCACTTCTGGACAAAGAGATGGTCTCTTTATTTGCCAACACACTCAAAGCACCATATTACAAACATGTGATGGGTAGTTCGGCCCAAAGAATTCACTAACATTATGGTAGTGTGTGAATGTAGAAAGAAAGGTGTCAAGAGTGGTAGAATTTTTGCACCCACCGAGAAAAAAAGCTTCAAAAGAAAAGAGGTCAACCATGTTGAAGATGGCTACAGGGGTAGGAAAAACTCACCCTAAAACTACCACACTCCATCCCAAATTGCCAACATAAAAAAACTTGAGCCCCAAAACTTTCAAGCCAAAAGGCAAATTGGAAATTACGAAAGGGTCTAAGAACAACTACCTCCATTACTGCTACCGCTGAATGAGATGTACCAGAAGCTCTTCAAAGATTGAGCATGCAGCTCCCAAACCTCTGGTACCTTTGCAGCCACCTTACCCCGGCTGCTACAAGTTAGAGCTCACTTGCGAATACCACGTTGGTGTTGCCGGTCATGACATCCATACTTCAACACCTTCAAGAGAAAGCTTCTGCAATTAATCAAGGCAGGGTGGGTAGCATTTGAAGACAGTCCTAATGTGAACACAAACCCTCTACTTAATCATGTTTGAAGCGGTGGATTAGAAATACACTAGCAATGGAATGTTCAGGGAATCTAGAAGCATCAATGGTCCTGGTAAAGTGCGAAAGGGCAACATAAATTTTGAAGAACATAAATTCCAACCATAGTTTTTATCCCCATCATCCCAAGAACTATTATGGGGAGGCTAGCCTAAGAGGAGATTTACCAAAATGGAAGGATGAAGCCTACCCTATTATTGCCTTTTGTTTAATCATGTTGGTAATTTGGCTCATAATACCACAAGACTTTCTTTGTCAAATGAGCCTTTTTGATTAATAAGATCATGTATTTTCTTGTGTTCATAACATGTTTTATTTTTTTTCCAAAATTATGCATGATCTCTCATGTTCACAAGAATTTTTGGGAATTCAAAGTTTAGTACAAAAAAACAGAAATCATATTGATGATTGTCCAAAACAAACGAATTCTGAAAATTCAAGTGATTTCTTAGAAGGGTAACCATACACCTAGAAAACTTGAAAAACAAAAAAAAACAAAAAAACACCATGAGGTGACTCTAAAGCTGAGTTTTATTTGAATGAATAATCACTTTACATACTCACATGAAAGCAAGGCTTACCGCTCCTAAATGCATGCATTTGAGACGAAGAAAGGTTATCTTTGATAATCCTTTCACGAGACTGAAATATATCCTTTGCAGACTCCTTTTGAGCCTAGTAATGTTTTTTTAGTAAGAACCTTAGTTAGAATCACATCCCACACTAGGGGGCAAGTGCGAGAGATATACAAAAAACCTCACCGATTAAAAATGCCCAAGCAACACTAAGGGGTATAAGAGAAAATTTTCAATGATCAAAGGCGCCTAAACAAAACTGAGGGGCAAGAAAAAAAAAACCAAAGGGTCCAAAATAATTGAGCTTCTCACAAAAATAACTGATATGATGATGCTCGACCAAGTGAAGAAAGAAAAAACAAATGAAGAGTCCAAACCCAACACTAGGGGGCATGATAGATGATTTTGGAAAGACATTCCAAAGACAAAGGGTTAGGAAACAAGCACTAGTGATTCTTAGTCTTGAAATCCCTTAAACACCTTTTGAGCCTGCAAATATCCTCTTTCTTCATAACCAAGAGCCCAAGCCTACATTACGTGCCTAACCAAGCCTTTTCTCATTAAAGGCAAGCAATCTAAATCGATAGACAGTTTTTTCTCATGCGAACCAAATCATTATTCATGCAAATAAAATGAATGCTTTGAAGACCAGTTCTTTATAACCCTCAAATTAAATCTTAAACCTTTTTTTGACCAACCAAATGTTACTTCATATTTTTGACCAAAAGCAAAACAAAACATTTTCATCACTTTTGAAAACCTTTCTATAGGAATCATTTGAATTTCTTCAGAACATCATTTGAATTTCTTCAGAATGAGTTTCCTTTAAAACGATGTCAAAATGATTTCTGTGTTTGGAATAGCTTTGAAATTCCAAAATTTCTATATGAAAACAACTCCTTATCAAACCTTCCTTCACATAGCCTCATCCCCAAACCCAAATTGAATACTTGGGGGGCATGATCAAGCTAGGGGGCAATAAAAAACACATGGTAGGGCAAGCTCTATATTTTCTTTTCTAAGAAAAATGTCAGGCAGAATTGGCAACCTTGAGATATAGGTTGGAGGGCAAAGAAGTTGGATGATATGAAGCCCTTCTTAGAGGTCAAGATCACAAGATATGACTCGAGTAAGCAAGAGCAAAAAAGCCATCAAAGTTTACTACCAACACTCCAACTTTTGAGAAAAGAAAGGCACCATGAAGAAATAGGGACCTATATTTCTGAGGCAAGTATACATGTATATCAATCAAAATTGCATTTGCTTTCATCATTGACAAATCGGTGTTACACCATCACATTTTGGGCAGTGTGTTTTCTAACCCTACCTCTTTTTTTAGTGCACCTGGGAGCCATCATCTATTGGGTAGTGTGTTTTCTAAACCTTCCACCTTTTCGAGTGTGCCGCTGAGCTCTCGCTTCCTTTTGAGTGCACCTTTGAGCCCTCACTTCTTTTTTAGTGCACCGTTGAGCCCTCGCTTCCTTCTGAGTGTGTCTTTGAGCCCTTACTTGTTTTTTAGTGTGCCTTTGAGCCACCATCTCTTGGGTAGTGCGTTTTCTAAACCTACCTCCTTTTTTAGTGCGCCTTTGAGCCCTCACTTCCTTTTGAGTTTGCCTTTGAGCCCTTACCTCATTTCGAGGGTGGTAATGTGTTTTCTAACCCTACCTCTTTTCGAGTGCGCCATTGAGCCCTTACTTCTTTTAGTGCGCCTTTGATCCATCATCTCTTAGGTAATGTGTTTCCTAACCCTACCTCCTTTTCGAGTGTCTTTGAGCCCTCACCTCATTTCAAGTGCGTCTTTGAGCCCTCAATTCCTTTCTGAGTGCACCTTTGAGCCCTCGTTTCCTTTTGAGTGTGCCTTTGAGCACTCATCTCTTGGGTAGTGTGTTTTATAACCCTACCTCATTTTGAGTGTGCCTTTGAGCACTCACCTCATTTCGAGTGTGCCTTTGAGCCCTCATCTCATTTTAAGTGCGCTTTTGAGCCCTCGCTTCCTTTTGAGTGCGCCTTTGAGCACTCATCTTTTGGGTAGTGTGTTTTATAACCCTACCTCATTTCGAGTGCGTCTTTGAGCCATCACCTCATTTCGAGTGCACCTTTGAACCCTCACCTCATTTCTAGTGCACCTTTGAGCCACAATCTCTTGGGTAGTGCGTTTGTTAAACCTATCTCCTTTCTAGTGCATCTTTGAGCCCTCACCATCTTTTTCTAGGCAGGTCACCCATTACAATGAAACCATTCTCTATGTTTTTTTATCTGTGTAGGTCACCCATTACAATGAGAGCACTCTTTTCTTTTTCCACCTGGGTAGGTCACCCATTACAATGAGACCATTTGTCCATCTGGGTAGGTCACCCATTACAATGAGACCACTCTTTCCTTTTTATCTGGGTAGGTCACCCATTACAATGAAACCACTTCACATTTTTCATTTGCGTAGGTCACCTATGACAATTCAATCATTTCAAAATTTGAATTTTACAAAAAAAAACTCTTTGTTTTCCGCTAAGTGCGCTTTCTAGCCCTCACTTCAAATATTTTCAAAACAATTTATCATTTCTTGATATGGTGCATCTGTTATGTTTTCCTTTTTTTCTTTACAAAGCTTACAATCTAAAATCTCTTATGAGATTTTCTGTCGTAAGCATTGTAAATAGGGGAGCAATTGTCATAACCCATTTTTGGGTTACTCCCCAAATTTAATTTCTTTCTTCAAAAAAATCAAAAAAATATATATTTGAACTAAAAAAACAAAAACAAATCCAACAAAAAATAATAGTAGTGATCAGAGGATGCCAAAGCGCCTAAAAAATGACCAAAAATTGGTTGAGGAGGTTTAAAAATACAAAAATTAAAATTTGATAGTATTTTGTTGACAAATGAGAGCCCCGTTGACAAAGAAAATTCAATTTGAGGAAGAAAAGTCCAAAATCATATGTTGATGGACTCAATTAAATTTTACTGAAGGTTTAATTGAATTTATGGAGGGTTTGATTGCAAGAAAAATTGATTTTAGAGTTAATTTGGGCTTTAATTGGAAGAAATTAAAGTTCTAGGATCAAATTATAATTTTTTAGAGTTCATTTGGTCAAATCAGGGGCTTAATTGAATAAATATTGAAGTTTAATGGACAATTAAAGACTTAATTGAAAAAATCCGAAACCAAGTGTCACACTTGTGCGGCCTCGCAACGATCGTCCACCACTCTCAAGGAAAATGGAATGGGTCTATTTGGTAAAGGTGGAGAGACAAAGAATTCTTGTCTCTTATCAGTGGAAATTTTGAATGGGAGTCACCACCTAATATTCTGGTCACTAGGAACTCTAACTGGTCTCAGAGATCAGGAATGGAGACTAGTTGCGAAAAGGGAAGGTATTAGCACCCCAAGAACGCCCTATCTAAGGTAAACTGCACTATTTTATTGTCTAATAAAATGTAAAGTCTTGTTGTGGTTTCTAATTGTCGGTCTGTCTACAGTTTGAGAAAAGTCCTTCTCTATAAGGAGATCATTATCTTATCGGGTAAAAACCTAATTGTTCTATGTTTGTCAAAAGAAAATATCTTTTTAATATCGGGAATACGTTTTACATATAAATTCATAATCCCTGATATTAAAACAAAACAAAATAATTTTTTTTTTTGAAATTTTGGCCAATGTTCTCTTGAATCTAATAAACTGGTTATTAAAGCCAAAAATGCATGCTAAAACATTGTTTTTTGGTGTATGAAAAACACAATACGGTTTTTTTAGTTTTGAGACACATGGTCGTATGCATAAAAACATATTTTCTATTTTCTATTTTTTTTTGTATTTTTGGAAGTTTTGATGAAAACCGAGTATTGTCATATTAGATTTTGTATTTTTAGTAACATAAAAATATTGTCCGATATTAATCAAAATGATATAAAAATACACGAGAAAATTATAAAATTCTGAAAAATATTTTTTAAAACATTTTTTCTTTTTTATTTTGTAAGTGGGTTGAACCCGACCCAAATCAATTGGTTGAGCCGGACTCGGCCCAAAACTAAAAGGGTTGGTTACTGTGCATAAGCATAGTAACCAACCCCTACTCATTTTGCTGCAGAACGTGAATTATTCACGTTCTGCATGCAAATGAGCAAGAAGGAAATAAACAGGGCACATGAGGTTACCTAGGGGTGGTGTGGCCTGAGCGTGGCCGTTAGCGGCGGTGACAGTGGCAGCCTCTACTCTGTTTTATCTTCTTCTCCACTTCTTCATCTGTCTTATTCTTTTCTCTCCTTTCCCTTTCTACTTTTTTTTCTTTTTTGTTCGTCCCTCCCGCTTCTCCTTCTTCCTTTTTCTCTTTTTTCGTTTCCTCTGCTTTTTTTTCTTGCTCTCTCTCTCTTCTTCTATTTCTCCTCTTTTTTTTCTTTCTTTGGGTCTGTCCACCCTATCCTTTTTTTATCTTTTTTGTGCCTCTTCTCTGCCTCTATATTTATAGGCAGAGAAGGGCGGTGAAAATGTGATGCCTCTATCCGGTCAGGGGACATGGCAGGGTGGACGGGGGCGCCAACTGGGGACTTTTCCCTCTGTTTTTTGTCCGTGGTAGGCCACTGGTCAGAGCTTTAATCAAGTGGGGGCTTTAGGTCGGCATCTTTTTATTGGTTTCGGAGAAAGAGGGAACGGGCAAAGCAAGGGAGAAAAGTCTTCTTCTTCCCCTGCCTAGCGCGTCGAGGGGAAGAAGAAAGGCTACAGTGCCGTTCAAAATGGCACCGTTTTGGGCTTTTCTTCTTTTTTTTAATGAACAGTATATGAAACGACGTCGTTTCATTTAAAAAAAAAGAGCGGCAAAATGTGTCAAAGTCCAAATCAGTCTTCAATTTGTGATTTGTTCAATCAAGTCCTAAATTGCAATTTTGATTTAAAAATCAATGCAATTGCATCCCTGTCAAAAAACAATCATCGGCCCCGAAGTTGGTCGCCTTTTTCAACTTGGTCCTTGGTCTCTAAGTTATACAATTTGACCCTTAGTTGAGCAATAAACTTCTAATTTCTTCAATTTGCCCCCTGATTTGGTTTTAATTACACCCCTCTATTTACGCGCCTTTTCCAGTTTGATTCTTGGTTTCAGATTTCTTCAATTAAGTCCCTAATTGACCATTAAACTTCAATATTTATGCAATTAAGCCCCTGATTTGACCAAATTAACTTTAAAAATAATAATTCGACCCCAAAACTTTAATTTCTTCCAATTAAAGCACAAATTAACTCCAAAATCAATTTTTCTTGCAATCAAACCCTCCATAAATTCAATTAAACCTTCAATAAAATTTAATTGAGTCCATAAATGTCTGATTTTGGACTTTTCTTCCTCAAATTGAATTTTCTTTGTTAACAGGGCTCTCAACACTTAACAAAATACCGTCAAATTTCAATCTTTGTATTTTTGAACCTCCTCAACCAATTTTTGACCATTGTTTTGAGTGTTCTGGCATCCTCTTTTCACTCTATATATTTTTTTGGATTTTTCTTCGAATATAAGTTTTTATTTTTTTGCATTTTCTTCTTTTTTGTGCAGGGACCCAAAAATAGGTTACAACAGATGCCCTCTCTTTACAATACTTATGGAGCAAAGACTTTGCGTAGTAAGTTTTGTAAAGATTAACAAAACTATATTTCTGACACTAATCTTGTCAAAGCTTGGTTGACCGTAAAACCCCATTCAGCGATTCCTTTGTATCAAAGCTAAAATGTAATGTGTGGTTGTGCTAAATTGAGATTCCTTTCGCCAATCCCCTTTAACCAAAACCAAAATCCTATGTGGTTGAGATAAACTGAGATTCCAATCCCGCATGGTTGGGCTAAACTGAGATTCCTTTCGCCAATCCCCTTTAACCAGAACCGAAATCCTGTGTGGTTAGGCTAAATTGAGATTCAGAACCAAAAATCCTATGCGGTTAGGATAAACTGAGATTCCTTTCGCCAATCCCCTTTAACCAAAACCAAATTCTTGTGTGGTTGGGCTAAACTGAGATTGCTTTTGCCAATCCCCTTTAATTAGAACCAAAATCCTATGTGGTTGGGCTAAACTGAGATTCCTTTCGCTAATCCCCTTTAACCAGAACCAAAATCCTGTGTGTGTTCTTCCTGTTGGCAGGTTGGAACTTGCTTCTTTCTTTTTTCTGAGAATTTCCTAATGGTAAGGTTCTTCTCACTTTTCTTTTTGATGATAATGTTTGATCAAGCTTTTCACTTGATGCCTTCTTTCTTTTTTGATTTTATGATTTTGCAAGATTGACCTCGGTTTTTTTTTCTAATTGCAAGGTTGATATTCAGATGATAGATTTTGGAAAACTTGGTGCTTCCTGATTGCAGGATTGACCTAATAATTCCTGATTGTGGGGTTAACCTAAAGACTCTTCCTGATAACAGGGTTGTTCTTCTCATTTCTTCGAGGGTATGCTTTTCTTGTTCTTCCTAAAAACAATGCTTGAAATTTCTTTTGTTTTCGAGAATTTCCTAATAGTAAGGTTCTTCTCACTTTTCTTCTTGATTGCGCAAGGATTCCTAGTGGTAAGGTTATCTTGGTAACTCCCGATTGCGTTAGGGCTTCTTGATTGCAGGGTTGACCTAATAATTTCCTGATGGCAGGGTTAATCTTCTCTTTTCTTTGAGATTTTCCTAATTGTAGGGCTTATCTCATCTTCCTCCAGTTCTAGGGTCGGAACCATCATTCTTCGTTGTTCATCAACTCAATGATTCTTTCTTCATCCTCAATCTTGTTGGACTACATTGAGGCTTTTTCTTGTAACAAATCAAAAATATATGTAATGCTTTGAAGTTAGATGACATGCATACATCCTTACCTGATTTGAAATATAGGTCCCCCCTCTTCAATGTTACATCATCACTGGGTGCCTTTGTTTGCTTTTCAAAGCTTTCTTTATTCTTTCAATGTATTGTCTCATTCGGGTGCTAGCCTTCCACTCAAATGTAAGTGCAGTGTTTATCGTAGGCCATCTGCGATGATTTCTGCTCTCGTTGCTTACCAAGCATGATCATGCCCCCCAAGTGTGGTGTTGCTTGATTCATCATGAATGAGCTTAACCAATCATTCATCTTCTGGATTCTCCTGAGAAATTGTTTTCTCATTGATTGTGTGCATCATGCCAACACTCATCAAGAGGTTTTCTAGTGTTTTAACCTCATTTTAGATTGTCAATCAGTCATGGACCTGCCCTCAGTTGAAATAATACTCTTCAAGTATATGTTATCATCAGTCTTCTTGGAAACTATCCAATCCTCCAGACATACATCTCATAGCTTGCAGTACAAGGCTCATGGTTGTATGCTCAGTGTTCTTTTCAACAAATTCCCCTTAACTCATCTAATCAAATTGTGAAAAGAAATATCTTGGCCTCATTAATGATGTTGCTTTTATCACCCATACTTAGGCGGTGAAGCGTGTCTTTAGCTAGATGACGATATGAAGATGTCCTTCTAGTGCAACATTGTCTCACAATCAGTCTTGGTGGTGTATGTCCTTCTGACATTCATTCAAAAGCAATTATGTGATAACATCTATTATAGCCATGTTTCAATGGATAACCCAAGATGAAGATACGAAGTTGTCCCTCAAGTGCAGCATCGTTTTCAATTGCTGTTGGAGTTCACTAGATCATGGAATATTTTTGAACAATATTGCCCCTGGTGTGATTTGAATGTGCTCATTCATTGATTATCTTTTTTTTTACCATATTGTCCTCCGTTCACCAATTTTTCATTTAATCATCTTTCTTTGCCCCTTAGCTGATCCAACTACTACTTGTTTTTCCTTTTTAAGGTCCACTGTATTGCCCCCAGGTGGCTCAACTTTTCAAGGAGTGTTGAGAAGAGTTGATGTCATTTTTTTCAAGGATTTCGCATAATCAATCAATGTTCTTCTTTGTCTGACAATCTTCCTTCTGGTTCTTCTTTGTCTGACAATCTTCCTTCTGGAATCAACTCTCACATTTCAAAGATCATGTCTATTCAAGTCTAGTTTGTTAAAATGAAATCAGAGATGTCTTTGTTTGAACAAGATCTTTTTGAAAAATCAAGCTTTTTGGTCAAAGACCCAAAACACGTTTTTCAAAATATACAGTCCTTTGATTGTAATGTATTTTAGAAATAGAAATTGACCCATTGTAAGATTAAAAATGGCTTTTTCATGGTTCTTTGTATCCATTTTGGACTCTGATTTGGGTGCCTCTTTTGATGGTTTGTGATGAGATGACCTTCTGTATATATTTTGAAAAAACAAAATGCTCAAGTAAAAACTTGAGACTTTATCAAAAAAAGATTGTTTCCTTTTTTAGCATCAATTTTATCAGCATGCATAATAACTAGTAGCTTAATCCATGAAGCCACGACCCTTATGGAAAAACTCTTTCAATTTTGAGACTATCATTTATCGGTTCAGATTGCTTACTTAATCAAAAGGGGCTTTTAGAAGCATGTAATGTAGGCTATGGTTTATGGCTATGAAGGAAAGGAAGTTCACAAGCTCAAAAGGTGTTTTGAGAGTTTCAAAGATCTAGGATCAACATCAACTATTCATAAATCTCTTTTTATTATTGTTTTTGCAGAGGAATGACACAAAGTCATGTTAAGGATAAAATCAAAAGTCTCTTAACATGGGTCTTAATCGATTTTCTTGATGAATGACCAATCTGGATCATTTTGAAGACATTATAGACTTTATCACAGATACCAAAAGTTATGCTTTATAGCTCAGTATTTTTTTCTTCGGTGTTTGTTGTGTCTAATAACTATGACATGATTAATGATAGCACCCATCTTCACTGCTTTGTTTGGATGATAATGGAAGACCAACATCAGTATTTTCTGCCCCCCAGTCTATGTCTCTTTTTTCTTTAGCCTTTCTTGAATGTTGGACTTTTATTCTTAACCTTCTTTTCTTTATTGATTCTATCAATGTCTTCAAAATATCTTTTATTTGCCCCCAATATAGGATGTGATCCTAGTCAGGGTTTCTTTTAAAAAAATATTCTATCAGACTCAAATGGGGACCACAAGGGATATAATTTTTAGAAAGCAAAGGAATAACAAAGATGGCCTTTTCTCATTTCAAGTAAGGTCGGTTAAAATCGATAAATTTTGACCTCATCCAGTGTAATGATTTGGATTTGAAAGAATCATGATTCATGAGTCCATAACTACTGAATCCACTATATGTTATTATGCATGCTGCTAAAACTTAGCTACATGATGTATGGTTCAGTTTCATGTGTGAGTTCAAAAATTTATTTGGCCACCTCATGTTATTTTAACGAGCATCGAGTCAGTTTTGGGATCAAAACACTTTTAATCATTAAGGATTGATTAGCTTTAATCACATGCTGGAGTTTGATCAAAATGTTTTGTCAAAATACCATTTGAAAGAAACATCTCATGATTTCAAGACAATAATAAGACAACATAATTCATTAAATACATGTGATGCATCAATGATATATGAAGCATAACGCAGCAAAATACAAATGCTCATTCTCTCGATAGTTGCATAGTGTTTACGCCTTTGTTAGCATTTTGCAAGCTATTAGTCATTGTTAAAGATAGAGGTAACTATGTGGTAGGTACCACCACTCTTCACAAACTCAATCTGCCCCTTGCTTACCAGCTTCCGGACTTGATACATGAAATTTTTACAATTTTCAATTGAATGGCCCAGGACCCCCTATGATTGTTGCTGTCCAATTTTTGACCCATGTTTTGATAAATTTTTAGAAAAAAAATCCAAAAATAGAGAAAAACAACAAAAATCCAAAAAATACGTTTTTTTTTAATATATTTGCATCATTTTTAGCATTTTTAGTATCGTCTCAAAAGAATTTAAATTTTCAAAGATCTTTGGAACGCGTTCAACTTTTAACGTGTCATTTTTAAAATCATTTATTTTCCTCGTTGAGTTGATATTAAAAAAATACAAAAAAATAGAAAAATCTAAATTTACAAAAAAAGAAGTTGAGGGACCAAGTTGGAGACCTAGCAACATTTTTGCCTATAAATAGTAGCCTTCAACACACACAAAAGAGGGGGGCAATTTTGTACATTTGGGGGAGATAATACAAAAAAACCTAACCCTAAAAAACCTATCTCTTCACCCAAGCCGACGCTCCCATTTGGCCAAAGAAACCAAGACCAGCCGCGTCTGCCCCATTGGTTTTGGATTTTCTTCTTCCTCGGCCATCTCACCCTCCTTCTCCCTCAAACTACCACCCGAAGACCACGCCCAGACTGATCTTCCCCGACCCGTCACCTTCCCCTGTGAACATTGTCTCATCTCCTTCTCCTCAACCAAAACCAAGACTTTCCCTCTACCAAAAAGAAAACAAAAATTGCTGCCCCCATTGGCTTGGGACTTTCTCTTAGGGGACCAGCCCCCCTTCACAGATCCTCCCTTTTAGCTGCTCCCTCTGCCCTCCGCGGCCTTCACTCCCTCCACCTCCTTCCCCACAACAGCCAACCCAATATGAGCCGGAGAAGCAGCACCCACAGAGCCATCAGCGTCGTCCACATCATCAGCCACAACCACCTCCACCCTGACCTCACTGCAGATCGAAAAAGAAAAAAGACAGTGGGGAAGCAAATCTAAAATAAAAAACAAATCGACTGTTTGTGTTGTTTTCTTGGCTTTGCAGGTGACAGTGACTCTCACTGCCGGCGTAGGAAGACAGAGAAATGGAAGACATTCCCGATCCACCGGTTTTGTTGCCTTCATCAGCGGTAGTGCCACCACTGTTCCAACACTATTCCCGAGGGTTTATTTATGTTTTTTTTGTAATTTTCAGATATTGTTGTGTATATTTAGATTACTGTTTGGGTTATTTTTGAATTTACATTAGTTTGTAAACATGTAATGTGTGTGTGCTTAAACATGGTACAAAAAAGTGTTTGAGTGGGTGTTTTGTTATTATTTTTTTTGTATGTTTTGAATGATAAAAACTAAAAAAGAAAAAGAAAAAAGAAAAAAAATTAAATGTTTTAATTTGCATTGAATTTGGTTCATATTTCAAAAAATATAAAAAAATATTTTTTTTCTTCTGGTATCAAGATTATAATCTTATACGTAAGATATATTCATGATATTAAATAGAAAAGTTTGTTTTGTTTTATTGATGCTAGAGCAATTAGGTTTTGTTACTCGATAAGATAAGGATCTTCTTACCGAGGAGGACTTCTTTTTAAAAAAAAAAACATTGGCAAGACAACTTTCAAAACCTTTTAAATTACATCAAAGCCATGAAGCAGCTTACCTCAGGTAGGGTGCGTTAGGGGTGCTAATACCTTCCCTAACCACAATCAGTCCCTTACCCGTGAATCTCTGACAAGACCAGTACATTCAGGTTTCTTAGTAACGCTCAATGAAATACTAGGTGGCGACTCCCAAGAACCAATCAAGCATAACGAAAAATCGCCAACCGACGCCATGCGGGTAATATGCGACGAATGGCAACTCCACTTGGGAAGGTATTGTTTCGACAATATTGGACTAAGCTTTATGTATTTGATGTGTTCGAATTTTTGCTTTTTGTCTTATTTTGTTAATTTTTTTTCCCATGCATTTTTAGAATTGTTTCATGCATCACTTGTTTTTATTTTGGAAATCACACACAAGCTTCTAAGTTAGGTGGGGAATTAGCGATCTGTCCTATGACTATTGGTCAGGGTTAAGATGTGTAAAACACCCAACTCATATCTGAGTGCCTGCTTGGTAATGGTGGGTATATGTACCTTAACTATTTCTTGCAATGCCCCTATACTGTCTTTACGAAGATCGTCACTGGGCAAATATGAGACCCTATTGAGACCAGGCAGAAAACCTATCCATGTTCACATAATGAATAGAACCTGTCCTTAGGTTGTATGTGCTATCTTTATTTGCATCAGGGCAAACCCTTCTTAAAGCATCTTGAACTCAAGACTTGTGGGTGACACAATGGTCGTCACTCAGAAAATTTTCATTGTAGAGTTTGGGCAAGAATCATGATTCTTGTTTCATCATACAAGAGTTACGACCATATGTCACCCCTCGAAGGACAAGTTCATCATATAGATTACATGATCATACATTTGTCATGCATACACCGGGATGAAAAGTTGGTTCCCTCACTCGAGGTCTACTATACTGGACTGAAAAAAGATGGAAAATGAAGAAAGAGTTTGGCGAGAGACCGATTGTCAAAAGGAAATTGAGAGCATCAAATGTGAAGTAGCTATACTCGATCTGCTTGAACAAGTGCTGAACTTCAAGAATGGAAAGGGAATGTCTGCACAGCCTTTTGTGGAAGCACTGTCAATCCATGTCCCATACAAGGAAAAATAATGAACTTTTTTTCTTAGCACTCCACCAGTAGAGGCTATAAACACTGAAGTGGCACCACTTCTCCTTCATTTCAGTCATGAATGGCAGCAACGCTTTTAGTAATCAACAAAAGAAATCTCCTTTTTGGTTCAACTGCACTATTAATTGTTCACCGACTCCACATCTTTCAATGGCACCCAATAGTTGTCAACCTTTCACGCCATGAGCAGAGGTCTTCTTTCTAGCCATATCTGCTATGATCTCCATTCCAATCTAGCAACACAGGATGTTGGTATGAAAAACATGACCTTACATTGAACTTCAACATACCAGAACTTTCTCGACATGGATCTGTTTGTGGCTCTGCTAGTGAGGAATCCAAGAAGGAATGAAGTAGTTCTAGATCATCTACAATTTTCTCCAACCAGTGACAAAATTAAAACGCAGAAGTAGAGAGAAGAGACATGACTAAACTAAAAAACATGAAGAAGACTGAAACTTCAACAGAGCAAAACTCCTTCTATTGGTGTTTGTTTGTTGCACCACCAGTGAGGAATCGAAGAGGAGACATAAGAGTTTCAAATTCATCAGTTTCTCTTCTAGTAGAGACAATGCATGATTCCACGTGTCGGCAACGGTGGTGTTATGCGCTACCAAGATTACCTAGCTGTTGAAAGGTTTCAATAATCCTTAAACAACCATAACAACATTGGAGGTGTTGCGATGTCGCGGTTGCACAAATTAATTACCCTAGCTTAAAACACACAAGATAGTATAGAGCAAGCAAGGGGTCGATCCCACGAGGAAGTTTCAAGTCAGATTTTTATGTTGTACGGTATGTAATTGGGGGGATTTGGTTTGTGATTATCTAAACTATGGCAGCAATTAAACTAGCAAACAAAATCAATTAAAACCGAAACTTATCAAGAAAACAAACCTTGGTCGCAAGCACACATCCACCAACGGAAATTAGAACCGATCCTTGAAACGAAAATTGCGCTTTATGTTCCGAAATTTTATCTTTTCTTAACGTTGATTAATTAACGGATCCGCCGTATAACTAATCCTAACCAACAAACAATCAAAGTGTCTGCACTAATGATTCAATTTAATGGTAGCTTTAAGAACTAGATAATTTCATCAAGATTAACATACAAGTGTCCGTCTCCGCAGACTTGTATCACTTTGTTCAAATGTTCTCCCTAGGTTCAATAACGTAGTTCCGCCACAATTATCAAACTTAGTTGCTTCACAAGTTCATATATCACAACTCCGGTTTTGATATTAAACTTAGCAATAGATTGTTCACAACAATAACTTAGAGTCCGCTCTAGCAATCATCAACAACAATCATAGGAAATATGCATAGGAAAACAATCATACTCATTCATAACATAAACTGAAAATAGAAGGAAGAATAAATCTCATGGTTCTTGAAATCCGAAGATTTGTTGTGTCCTTGCAACCAAGAAAAGAGCTTAGCCTTGCATAACTATTGAACAACTACTTCTAAAGAATGAAAAGAGCATGATTTTTGGGTCTGTAGAGGAGAGAATTTGTGTTTATTCTCTACTGGCTGCTGCCTCCTTCGCTCTCCCTCTATTTTGCTGGCCGCCCCCCTTCTCTCTTTCTTTTTATATGCTAAGAAACCCTAGTCTCTATTTTACAAAATAATCCTTCCTTAAGTTGACAGTTTACATTTAAGTATTTCAATAACTATTTTTCCTAAAAAGGAGAAATAACCTTGCATGAAATCTTCAAACTCTAACTTAGAGGAGCTAAATTGCTGATATAAGAACTTGGATGTCGGTTTAGATGCTTCGAAATGTAATTTGGACTCGTTTCTTCACGAAACCTGTTTGCTGGCAGAATTCAGTTGTCATCTTTGGAAAATCATATCTCCCACATATGACATCGTTTTTGGCTGAAATTTGGAGCGTGGATAGGTCTTTGAATTAGGAATCCAAGAAATTGAGTTTGAATCAATTGGACTTTTGTAGCTCTAGATATTAAATTTTGAATGGCCAAAGGTCAACACTAGCGAATGCAAGATTTGACTTTGCAGGATGTGATTTCCATGATCTTTCTCCTTTTATTTTTCTTGCATTACATTTCCAGAAAGGTATGGATGTTAGCTTTTTAGTGCCACTAGAATCACTTCATTTTGATCTCTAGAACACACGCTCTGCACGAAACATCGACTGAACGTCAAATCTGCCAATTACCTCCAATTTACTCCTTTTTGTATCTTTCATCCAAAAATACCTTCAAAACATAAAACAAAGAATATCAAGGCATTTTATATATAAAACATGGACAAAATATTAGGTAGATGTGGGTGAAACTATCGAATAATATGGTTACATCAAATACCCCCACACTTAGCTCTTGCTCGTCCTCGAGAAAGGATAAATAAAATCAAATTGAAAATAACTATGATCAATCTCTTAATCTCCCATCAATGTCCAAGAATATATGCATTATAAACAAGAATACAATCATGAAGGATAAATAGTATAATTCTCATGAATTCATTTACATGCAAACTTCAAAACTCAATCAATCGTCGGGATTTAAATGAAATTTATGCCATGCCAAAGTGATAGGTCCTCTCATTGATATACACTCCAACACTCATGTGTTTAGGGTTTATGTGTTTAAATCTCTCAAATTCAATCAAAGAGTATGTTCTACCATAAGCTTGCTTTTCAATCTCATCTCCATTAGCAACTTATTATAAGTACTACATGAATCAAAAGGTCTTATTTTTCGGTTGTAATGGGGCTAAGGTTAAGGTGAGGTAAAAGAAAGTAAAAGGAAAGGTTCAAACCAAAGAAAGTAGAGCATTATGAAAAATGATATTTCAAACAAGATATTCCATCAAAGCACATAAATTTTCCATCTTTAATCACCAATGCTTAACTTCTTTTGATTTCAAGCTTTTTCAACATAAAATCTTAAGAACATAAAGGAACAGTTTTTTTTCTTTTTTTTTCCTTTTCTTTTCTTTTTCTTTTTCTTTTTTTTAACCTTTGGCAACTTTGCCCATCTTTTCATCAAGCATCACTTCTTCTTTCTTTTTCACGTAATTTCCAACCATAATTTCATGAGATATCATAAGTATATGCTCTACTAATCTTTGGCCAGGGGAATAGAAAAACATATAAAAAGTTAAGGCTTATACTTGGATAAAGCAAAGAAAAGATAAACAAGCTCAAAAGGGGCTCACTAAGGATAATATGCTTTAGGTTGGCTTTTTGGCTCAAGTGGTTAAAATTCCTAATGCTTTTATCATCTTCATGTATACATGTAATGTGAATGTAATCTCAACAAGATATCAAGCAAGTTCTAGCAATACATATCATTGAAAGAAGGCAAAATCAAAGAATATAATGTTGAAGGCTCAAAAGCTTGCATTGGTATAACATTATAAAGTCAACATGGCATATTCTCAAAGTCAATCCCTAAACCAATTAAACCTTAAAATTTGCATGCATACTCCTTCATTTGATTTATATCTTCATCTATCTCAATTAATTCTCATACATAATACTCATATTCTCAAAAACCAATGGGAGTTAAAAAGATCAAACACAATTTTTTTTTTTAAGAACATCAAAGAAAACTTAAATTCTCCCAATACCCCCACCTTAAAACACAACATTGTCCTCAATATTGAAATAAAAGCAAAGGAACATAAGAGAATGACATAAAATAAATTAAAATGCGAAAAAATAAAAGATAAGGAAAAAGAAAGCAAATCTGATTTTTTTTTTGTGCTGGGTTGCCTCCCAGTAAGCGCTTTTGTTTTATGTCATTGGCTTGAAATGTGGCATGCTCATTCTTCATAGATTGGTTCAGCTAACTCCATAGAAGTGGTGAGTTCTGTCGTCCAACCTTCATAGAAAGGTTTCAAACGATGCCCATTGACCTTGAGTACTTTGTTGGTTTCTAAACTTGTAATTTCAACTACACCATAAGGAAAAACATTAGAAACAACAAAGGGTCCAATCCAACGAGAGCGTAATTTTCCAGGAAAAAGTTTCAAACACGAATGATAAAGAAGGACTTTGTCTCCAACATGAAACTCCTTTCTTGTAAGCATTCAATCATGAAGATTCTTAGTCTTTTCTTTGTAAATCCTTGCATTCTCATAAGCTTCATTTTGTATTTCTTTAAATGTAATTCCAATCTTTTTAGGCACTAAAGGGATAGGCGCCACCCATTCATTGTCCATGATGGGGTGAATGACTCCTGCATCATGGGGAATAGTTTGCAAAGCTTGCAAAGCCAATGTTGTTTCATGCATGTTTTGGGGAACCCATATATGCCTCTTCATCTCTTCTATCTTGGTAAAATCATAGCCATAGCTCAAAGCTATGCTCAATCCATCCTCACTATCAAAATCACAAACTTGCTGCACACACTTATCAACTTGGTCATAACATGTGATAGAATAAACATTGTTATAAGGATATGTCATTGCATCATGAAAATTCAATTCAATTTTTTCATCTCCTACCTCCATAGACAAAGTGTCCTTACCACAATCAATTTTTGTATTGGCAATTTTCAAGAATGGTCTCCCAAACAATATAGGAGTGATGTTTGATGAATCACAAGAATCATGTTCCATATCAAGAATATAAAAGTCGCATGGAGTGACCAAACTATCAATCTTGACTAGGACATCTTCTATCACACCAAGTGGGTAAACAAAACTACGATCCGCAAGTTGTATTACAATGCTAGTTTTATTCAAAGGCTCAAGACTAAGAGAATCATAAACATGTTTAGGCATAACACTAATGGATGCACCTAAATCACATAAGGCCCTTTTGAAACTAGCATTACCAATAACACATGGGATAGTAAACGCACTGGGTCTTTTTGCTTCAAAGGCATATTCTTTTGAACAACAAGCAGATACAACTTCACCCATACTTACCATTTCATGACCTTTCAATTTGAAAGCTCTCTTGGTAGTACACAACTCCTTCAAGAATTTGGCATACTTGGGAATTTGCTTGATAACATCAAGCAAAGGAATGTTGAGTTCCACTTTCTTGAAAACCTCTAAGATCTCTTTTTCTTTGTCTTCTTTCTTTGACCTAGAAGAACTCACAGGAAAGGGTGGAATTGTTTTAAAACTGGAATTAATTGAGTGAGAAGTTACTTATGGAGTGTTGGTCTTTGTTTCAGTTTGTGGAGGAGGAGGATGTTCTTTCTTTGTACTCAATTCAGTTTCTATCTCTTCTTCCTCCTCCATCTCAATTTGTTTCAACCTTTTCTCTTCAAGTTCTTTCCCGCTTCGCAGCATGATAGCACTAACATTCTCTTTTGGATTCAATGCTTGGGAGGGCAACTTTCCATTCATTTGTGCTTCCAATTTCCCTACACTTGAAGCTACTTGCCCCATTTGCTTTTCCAAGTTGTGAATACTTGACCTTGTTTCCTATTGAAAAGACATGACATTTTGTTGCAAGTTCACAGTGTTAGAAGCCAAAGTTTTCATCATCTCACGAAGATCATCATTGGATGATAACCCCATAACATTGGAGTTTGTAAATGGAGGGGGCTGTCTTGCTTGATAATTTTGTTGGGGCTGAAATCCATGGGGATGGAACTGTCGGCCTTGATTGCCTTGTTGGGATGGGTTGCCGTAGCGTAAGTTGGGATGATCTCTCCATCCGGGATTGTACGTGTTGGAAAAGGGATCATATGTACGCTGGGGCTGTCCATTGAATGCTCTATCAATTGCATGAGCTTGTTCAATGTAATCTTCTTGCATTGTTGGGCACATATCCGAAGCATGTCCTTGTAAGGAGCATATGCTACAAACTTTCACCTGCTGCACATTTCCACAAGCCAAAGAACACACAAGAGAAGTAAGATCATTAACTTTATTTTCAAGGTTAGAAATACTTACCTCATTTACTCGTGTTTGTTGGAGAAGTCTCCATGAGTGCCAAACTGTTTTGAGTTGGCTGCCATGTTTGAGATCAATTGGTGTGCACCTCGGGTGTCTTATCCACCAATGCGCCTCCACTTGCAGCATCAATGATACTACGGTCGTAGGCATCAATCCTTCATAGAAATATTGAATGAGCAGCTGATCGGGTATTTGATGATGAAGACATTGAATGCAGAGTTGCTCAAATCTTTCCCAATATTCAAAGAGTGTCTCTCCATGAGATTGCCGAATCCCACATATTTCTTTCCTTATGTTGGCAACTCGAGATGCTTTGGGAAATACTTCTCAAGGAAAATCTTCTTCATAGCATTCCAAGTTCCAATAGATCCCGGGAGAATAGAGAAAAGGCATGCTTTTGCTGCCCCCCTTCAAAGAGAAAGGGAAAGCTTTCAACTTAACTTGTTCTTCATCAACTTCATTCGGTTTCATGCCAACACAAACCATATGGAACTCCTTGAGATGAGTATGAGGATCTTCTCTCGCAAGACCATTAAATGTTGGTAACAAATGTATAAAACTAGATTTGAGCTCAAAGTTTACATTATTATCAATGTTTATGCACAATGGTTGATTTTTCACGTTAGGAGCAAGAAGCTCCTTGAGTGTTTGTTGTCGTGCAATAGCCATGGTGTTGAGGCGAGCTTCTTTTCTTAACCTGCGTAAAGTGCTTTCTATTTCAAGATTAATCTGCACTTGATTTGATTAGTAGAACGGGTCACAGGCATAAATTGCTAAGAAAACTCAAAAGAAAGTAACCACTTAAGAGATTGAAAACAATGCAAATTGTACGAAAATCCAACGGTAGAAAACTAAAACTGCCTAAAAACACTAGAAAACAGCGGAATTTGACCTCAATAGGGTGGGGCTAGTGACTTGTCACTAGTCCTGTTCAGAACATCGTTTTCCTTTAGGAAATAAAATATCGATACCTAATTCCACCAAAAACTCTGTTTTGAACAGTACCGCTGCCGCAAGTGAACAGCACCGTCGCAAGCAAAAATTCTGTTTCTCTTTTTTTTTTTTGAATCACAGCAAATAAAAATAACAGTACAAGCACAACAATCAACTAAAATTACTTCCCCGGCAACGGCACAAAAATTTGTTGCGATGTCGCGGTCGCACAAATTAATTACCCTAGCTTAAAACACACAAGATAGTATAGAGCAAGCAAGGGGTCGATTCCACGAGGAAGTTTCAAGTCATATTTTTATGTTGTACGCTATGTAATTGGGGGGATTTAGTTTGTGATTATCTAAACTATGGCAGCAATTAAACTAGCAAACAAAATCAATTAAAACCGAAACTTATCAAGAAAACAAACCTTGGTCGCAAGCACACATCCACCAACGGAAATTAGAACCGATCTTTGAAACGAAAATTGCAGTTTATGTTCTGAAATTTTATCTTTTCTTAACATTGATTAATTAACGGATCCGCCGTATAACTAATTCTAAGCAACAGACAATCAAAGTGTCCGCACTAATGATTCAATTTAATGGTAGCTTTAAGAACTAGATAATTTCATCAAGATTAACATACAAGCTGTTCGCAGCTTGTGTCACTTTGTCCAAATGTTCTCCCTAGGTTCAATAACGTAGTTCCGCCACAATTATCAAACTTAGTTGCTTCACAAGTTCATATATCACAACTCCGGTTTTGATATTAAACTTAGCAATAAATTGTTCACAACAATAACTTAGAGTCCGCTCTAGCAATCATCAACAACAATCATAGGAAATATGCATAGGAAAACAATCATACTCATTCATAACATAAACTGAAAATAGAAGGAAGAATAAATCTCACGGTTCTTGAAATCCGAAGATTTGTTGTGTCCTTGCAACAAAGAAAAGAGCTTAGCCTTGCATAACTATTGAACAACTACTTCTAAAGAATGAAAAGAGCATGATTTTTGGGTTTGTAGAGGAGAGAATTTGTGTTTATTCTCTACCGGCTCGCCTCCTTCTTCGCTCTCCCTCTATTATGCTGGCCGCTGCCCTTCTCTCTTTCTTTTTATATGCTAAGAAACCCTAGTCTCTATTTTACAAAATAGTCCTTCCTTAAGTTGACAGTTTACATTTAAGTATTTCAATAACTATTTTTCCTAAAAAGGAGAAATAGCCTTGCATGAAATCTTCAAACTCTGACTTAGAGGAGCTAAATTACTGATATAAGAACTTGGATGTCGGTTTAGATGCTTCCAAAATGTAATTTGGACTCGTTTCTTCACGAAACCTGTTTGCTGGCAGAATTCAGTTGTCATCTTTGGAAAATCATATCTCCCACATATGACATCGTTTTTGGCTGAAATTTGGAGCGTGGATAGATCTTTGAATTAGGAATCCAAGAAATTGAGTTTGAATCAATTGGACTTCTGTAGCTCCAGATATTAAATTTTGAATGGCCAATGGTCAACACTAGCAGAATGCAAGATTTGACTTTGCAGGATTTGATTTCCATGATCTTTCTCCTTTTATTTTTCTTGCATTACATTTCCAGAAAGGTATGGATGTTAGCTTTTTAGTGCCACTGGAATCACTGTATTTTGATCTCTAGAACTCACGCTCGCACAAAACATCGACGAACGTCAAATCTGCCAATTACCTCCAATTTACTCCATTTTGCATCTTTCATCCAAAAATGCCTTCAAAACATAAAACAAAAAATATTAAGGCATTTTATATATAAAACATGGACAAAACATTAGGTAGATATGGGTGAAACTATCGAAAATATGGTTACATCAGGAGGATTGACATCATGCTGCTGTAAGGATTGCCGAAGGAATTGAGCAAGCTATGAAGATGGGAAAGATTAAAGGATCTATCATGGATTCCAGAACAGTGATGAGAATTGAATCAGAAGATGACTCTCAATTGAGAAACCTTAGTTATTTCGCCTAATCAGAACTTGCTATGCTACTACTGAAATGTCTTTGCTAAGATTGACATACCTTGGCCACTTAAGTTTGTCTACTAGCATCTATTACGCCCCAAACTTGTCATCCTGACTCCGTCAAATCCCATGCAACCACTGTTTCCTTCGTGGTATAATCCAGACAAGAGATGTGAGTATCATGGTGGGGGTCTTGGGCCATTCATTTGAATAGTTGCAAAATTTTCAAGAATCGAGACCGGATGATGGTGAGCAAGAAGCGACTTGAGTTTGTGAATGATGATGTGATCGGCCATATTGTTACCAGAACATCCTCAAATAGACAAAAGATTGAAAATGCTTGGTCAAACACAAATATTGCCAGAAAAGCTAATCCAAGAATGGTGCTGAATTGTCAATCATTTTATTGTGGATTTTTTCCATTTTGCATTTTGTTTTGGGGTCACATCTCATCCTTAAACGAAACATATTTCCTTTGTCTTCCTATTGTTTTGAAATCAAAAGATGCTTCTTTCAAAGGGTATTTTGACAAAATATTTTGATCAAACTCCAACATGCAAAATCAAGGCTAGTTAATCCTAAAAGATTAAATGTGTTGCTTGCAGAAATGACTTGATATTTTTTAAAATGGCAAGATAAACAATATGAGGTGACCAAACAATTTTGAACTCATATATGAAATTGAACCACACACCGTGTACCTAAATTTTAGCAGCATACATGATGACATGTAGTGGATTTGGTAGTTATGGACTCACAAATCATGATTCTTACAAGTCCAAATCATTACACTGGATGAGGTCAAAATTTATCAGTTCTAACTGACCTTGCTTGAAATGAGAAAAAGCCATCTTTGATATCCCCTTACTTTCTAAAAATGTTTATCCATTGCAAAACCATTTTGAGTCTAATAGAATATTTCTTTCAAGAAAACCTGACTAGGATTGCACCCTACATTGGGGGCAAACAAGAGATTTTTTGTTAGCAAAGATAAGACAATGTTAGAATCGATAGATAAGGAGAAAGCTAAAAAAAAAAGTCCAACAATTATAAGAGGGCTAAAAGAAAGAAACCATAGACTGGGGGCATGTGAGAAAAACTTTGAGGAAGGCTATGGAAAAAAAGAAAAAAGAGAGTTGAAATTGCCAACACTTAAAGGCAAGTCAAAGATTAAGGAAGGAGAACGCCTATCAAGTCTAGGAAAAGGAAAAGAGGTTTCAATTAAGAAAAGACATAACATATGCCAAAAAATCAATACCAGAAAAAAATACCGAGTTACAAACATTGTCTTTTGGTATCAATGATAAAGCCTCTAATGATTAGATTGGTTATTCATCAAGGAAGAAGTTGGATTTGCTTTATGACCTATGTTAAGAGAATTCTGATCTTTGAGGTTAACAAGGTTATATGTCATTTTCTCTATAAAGACAACAAGAGAAAGAGAATTGATGAATAGTTGATGTTGATCCTAAGTCTTTGAAACCCTCAAACACCTTTTTGAGCTTGTGAATTTCCCTTTCTTTCATAGCCATGAACTATAACCTGCATTACGTGCTTTTAAAAGCCCTTTTCGATCAAGTAAGCAATCTGAACCTATAAATGACGCTCTTAAAACTGGAAGAGCTTTTCTATAAGGGTCGTGACTTCATGATTTAAGCTACTGGATATTATGCATGTTGATAAAATAAATGCTAAGAAAAGAAACAACCTTTTTAGATAAAGCCCAAGCATCTTGTTTATGAAATTCACAAAAATGTCACATCATCATAGACCATCAAAAAGATATACCCAAAATCAGAGTTTAAAATGGATACAAAGAACCATTAAAAAAACCATTTTTATCTTGCAACGAGTCAATTTCTGTTTTCAAAATACAAGACAATGAAAGGATTACATATTTTTAATGACGTATGTTGGGTCTTTAGCCAAAAAAGCTTGATTTTCAAAAGATCTTTTCCTAAACTGATACCTCTCTCATTTCATTTCAACAATTAGACTTGAATAGACATGACCTTTGAAGTATGAGATTTGATTCCAGAACAAGAAAGATTGTCGAACAACGAAGAACATTGATTAAGTCTGCAGAATCCTTGACATGAAATGACGTCAACTCTTCTCAACATTCCTTGAAAAGTTGAGACACCATGGGGCAATACAGTGGACCTTGAAAAGGAAAAACAAACAATATTCATATCAACTGGGGGGCAAAGAAAGATGATTAAATAATGAATTGGTGAACGGAGGACAATGTGGTTCAAAGAAAGATAATAAATGAATGAGCACATTCAAATCACACCAGGGGCAATATTATTCAAAGATAGTCAAGATCTAGTGAACTCTAGCAAAGAAATGAGAGTAGGGTTGCACTTGAAGGACATCTTTATCTGGGTTTAACCTCTTAAACATGGTTGTCGACCGATGTGGACACACGATTGAATGTAAATGAATGTTGAAAAGATACATACAACCAAGACTGATTATGGAACAATGTTGCACTTGAAGAACATCTTCATATCTTTATCTTGGGTTACCCTCTAAAGCATGGCTATGACTGCTGACAAATGTTATCGTGTGAGTGCATTTGAATGAACATCAAAAGGATGCACACCATCAAGACTGACTGTGAGACCATCTGTTTTGAAAATCAAAGGTGCACTTCACTACATGAATATGGGTGATAAATTGAACATCATTGATGAGGCCAATACAATTCTTTTTGCAATCTAATTCGATAAGCTGAGAGGAATCCCTTGAGAAGAACATTGAGCATTCAACAAAGAGCCCTGTACTGCAAGCTATGAGATGCATGTCTGGACGACTATATAGTTTTCAAGAAGACTGGTGATAACATATACTTGAAAATATGTTTCAACTTAAAGCAGGTTTGTGACTAATTGACAGTCTTGATGGGTGTTGGCAAGATGCACACAACCAATGAGAGAACAATTCTTGATAGAATCCAAGAGATGAACGATTTGTTAAGCTCCTTCATAATGAATCAAGCAACACCACACTTGGGGGCACACTCATGCTTGATAAACAACGAGAAGAGTAATCATTGCGAACAGCATAGGATAGGCGCGACACTTACAGCTGAGTTGATGGCTAGCACACGGATAAGCTGGTAAATCAGAAGGGTAAAGAAAGCTTTGGAATGCAAACAAAGGCACCTTATGACAATGGAACATCAAAGAAGGGGGATATATATTCCAAATCAGGTAAGAATGCATGCATGTCATCTAACCTCAAAACATTGCACAATTGTTTTTGAATTGTTATAAGAAAAATCCTCAATGAGGTCCAGCAAGATTGTGGAAAAAGAAATAAGCATTGCATTGATGATAACAAAGAATCTGTTTTGATCATGGAATAAGAAGAAGATGAGATGAACCCTACCATTAGGAAAATCTCAAAAAAATATGAAAACATCAACCATGCAATCAGGAAGCATTGAGTTTTCAAACCCTGTGATCGAGAATTATCAAGAAGCACAAAGTTTTCCAGCCTTTCTCATGTCAGGTAAGTCCTATTTTTTACACTTGTCATATCACATCCTCCATTTGAGTAGGTCACCCATTATAATGAGACCACACTTCATATTTTTTCCATCTGGGTAGGTCACCCATAATAATGAGACAAATTCATATTTTTTTCCATCTTCCACTTGGGTAGGTCACCCATCACAATGAGACCATCATTTTTTCCATCTGGGTAGGTCACCCATTACAAAGAGATCGCTTTTCACATTCTTTCCACCTGGGTAGGTCACCCGTTACAATGAGGCCACTTTTTACATTTTTTGGTTTTGGTTGAATGAGGTCGCCAGATGGGATCTCAGGTGGCTTTGGCTAAAGGGAATCACCAGATGGGATTTCAGGTTGATCAAGCTACACACATTTTTAGTTCCAGTTGAATGAGGTTGCCAGATGGGATCTCAGGTAGCTTTGGTTAAAGGGAGTCGCCAGATGGGTTTTCAGATTGATTGAGCTACACATATTTTTTAGGTCCAGTTGAATGAGGTCGCTAGATGGGATCTTAGGTAGCTTCGGTTAAAGGGAATCGCTAAATGGGATTTTAGGTTGATCGAGCTGCACATATTTTTTAGTTCCAGTTGAATGAGGTCGCTAGAAGGGATCTCAGGTGGCTTTGGTTAAAGGGAATCGCCAGATAGGATTTCAGGTTGATCTAGCTACACACATTTTTTAGTTCCAGTTGAATGAGGTCACTAGAGGGGATCTCAGGTGGCTTTGGTTAAAGAGAATCGGTAGATGAGATTTCAGGTTGATTGAGCTACACATATTTTTTTGTTCTAGTTGAATGAGGTCGCCAGATGGGATCTCAGGAAGCTTTGGTTAAAGGGAATCGCTAAATGGGATTTCAGGTTGACCGAGTTACACACATTCTTTTGTTCTAGTTAAAGGAGGTCGCCAGATGGGATCTCAGGTAGCTTTGGTTAAAGGGAATCGCCGGATGGGATTTCAGGTTAACCGAGCTACACACATTCTTTGGTTTTGGTTAAAGGGAATCGCTAGATGGGATTTCGGGTTGACCAAGCTACACACAAATTTTGGTTAAATGAGATCGCCAGATGAGATCTCAGGTTAATGGAAAAAAAGAGAGAGAGAGAGAAAGGAAAGAAAAGAAAAGGAAACAGAAAAAGAAAAAAAGTAAGCTCTTTAAATGAGTGGATATCGAGCAAGTTAGGATGATAAGAAGACAAGTTTTCTTTACGAAGCTTACTATACAAAGCATTGAGGAGTTTTGCTTCATAAGCATTGTAAAGAGGGGGCATCTGTTGCTATCTAATTTTTGACCCCATGTTTTGATAAATTTTCAGAAAAAAAATCCAAAAATAGCGAAAAACAACAAAAATCCAAAAAATACGTTTTTAATATATTTGCATTATTTTTAGCATTTTTAGCATCGTCTCAAAAGAATTTAAATTTTCAAAGATCTTTGAAACACATTCAACTTTTAACATGTCATTTTTAAAATCATTGATTTTTCTCATTGAGTCGATGTTGATAGCTCGTTTAAAAAAAATACAAAAAATTAGAAAAATCAAAATTTACAAAAAATGAAGTTGAGGGACCAAGTTTGAGACCTAGCAACATTTTTGCCTATAAATAGTAGCCTTTAACACACACAAAAGAGGGGGAGCAATTTTGCACATTTGGGGAGATAATACAAAAAAACCTAACCCTAAAAAACCTATCTCTTCACCCAAGTCAGCGCCCCCATTTGGCCAAAGAAACTAAGACCAACCGCGCCCCCTTACTGGTTTTGGAATTTCTTCTTCCCCGGCCATCTCATGCTCTTTCTCCCTCAAACCAGCCACTTGATGACCACGCCCAAACCGATCTTCCCCGACCCGTCACCTTCCCCAGTGAACATTGTCCCATCTCCTTCTCCTTAGCCAAAACAAAGACTTTCCCTCTGGCAAAAAGAAAACCAAAGTCGCTGCTCCCTCTACCCTCCATGGCCTTCACTCCCTCCGTCTCCTTCCCCACAGCAGCCAACCCAAGACCAGCTGGAGAAGCAGCACCCACAAAGCCATCAGCGTCGTCCGCATCGTTAGCCACAACAACCTCCACCTTGACCTCAGTGCAAATTGGAAAAGAAAGAAGACGGTGAGGAAGCAGATCTAAAACAGAAAACAAATCGACTGTTTGTGTTGTTTTCTTGGCTTTACAGGTGACGATGACTCTCACCGCCAGCGTAGGAAGACAGAGAAGAGGAAGATGTTCCCGATCCACCGGTTTTGTTGCCTTCATCGGCGGCGACGTGTGAACCCACAGGCCGCCACTATTCCAGCACTGTTCCCAAGGGTTTATTTATGTTTTTTTGTAATCTTTAGATATTATTATGTATATTTAGATTCTTGTTTGGGTTATTTTTTATTTTACATTAGTTTGTAAACATGTAATAGGTGTGTGCTTAAACATAGTACAAAAGAGTGTTTGAGTGGGTGTTTTGTTATTATTATTTTTTTGTATGTTTTGAATAATAAAAACTAAAAAAGAAAAAAAATTAAATGTTTTAATTTTGTTGCGATGTCGCGGTCGCACAAATTAATTACCCTAGCTTAAAACACACAAGATAGTATAGAGCAAGCAAGGGGTCGATCCCACGAGAAAGTTTCAAGTAAGATTTTTATGTTGTACGGTATGTAATTGGGGGGATTTGGTTTGTGATTATCTAAACTATGGCAGCAATTAAACTAGCAAACAAAATCAATTAAAACCGAAACTTATCAAGAAAACAAACCTTGGTCGCAAGCACACATCCACCAACGGAAATTAGAACCGATCCTTGAAACGAAAATTGCAATTTATGTTCCGAAATTTTATCTTTTCTTAACATTGATTAATTAACGGATCCGTTGTATAACTAATCCTAACCAAGAAACAATCAAAGTGTCCGCACTAATGATTCAATTTAATGGTAGCTTTAAGAACTAGATAATTTCATCAAGATTAACATACAAGCTGTCCGCAGCTTGTATCACTTTGTTCAAATGTTCTCCCTAAGTTCAATAACGTAGTTCCGCCACAATTATCAAGCTTAGTTGCTTCACAAGTTCATATATCACAACTCCAGTTTGATATTAAACTTAGCAATAGATTGTTCACAACAATAACTTAGAGTCCGCTCTAGCAATCATCAACAACAATCATAGAAAATATGCATAGGAAAACAATCATACTCATTCATAACATAAACTAAAAATAGAAGGAAGAATAAATCTCACGGTTCTTGAAATCCGAAGATTTGTTGTGTCCTTGCAACCAAGAAAAGAGCTTAGCCTTGCATAACTATTGAACAACTACTTCTAAAGAATGAAAAGAGCATGATTTTTGGGTTTATAGAGGAGAGAATTTGTGTTTATTCTCTGCTGGTTGCTGCCTCCTTCTGCTCTCCCTCTATTATGCTGGCTGCTGCCCCTTCTCTCTTTCTTTTTATATGCTAAGAAACCCTAGTCTCTATTTTACAAAATAGTCCTTCTTTAAGTTGACAGTTTACATTTAAGTATTTCAATAACTATTTTTCCTAAAAAGGAGAAATAACCTTGCATGAAATCTTCAAACACTGACTTAGAGGAGCTAAATTGCTGATATAAAAACTTGGATGTCGGTTTAGATGCTTCGGAATGTAATTTGGACTCATTTCTTCACGAAACCCGTTTGCGCGGGAATTCAGTTGTCATCTTTGGAAAATCATATATCACTCATATGACATCGTTTTTTGCTGAAATTTGGAGCGTGGATAGGTTTTGAATTAGGAATCCAAGAAAATTGAGTTTGCATCAATTGGACTTCTGTAGCTCCAGATATTAAAATTTTAATGGACAAAGGTCAACACTGGTAGAATGCGAGATTTGACTTTGCAGGATGTGATTTCCATGATCTTTCACCTTTTATTTTTCTTGCATTACATTTCCAGAAAGGTATGGATGTAAGCTTTTTAGTGCCACTGGAATCACTTCATTTCGATCTCTAGAACTCACGCTCGCACAAAACATCGATCGAACGTCAAATCTGCCAATTACCTCCAATTTACTCCTTTTTGCATCTTTCATCCAAAAATGCCTTCAAAACATAAAACAAAGAATATCAAGGCATTTTATATATAAAACATGGACAAAACATTAGGTAAATGTGGGTGAAACTATCAAATAATATGGTTACATCAAATTTGCATTGAATTTGGTTCATATTTCAAAAAAAAAAATTCTTATGGGATCAAGATTATAATCTTATACGTAAGATATATTCATGATATTAAATAGAAAAGTTTGTTTTGTTTTATTGATGCTAGAGCAATTAGGTTTTGTTACCCGATAAGATAAGGATCTCCTTACCGAGGAATTTTTTTTTATGAAATCATTGGCAAGACAACTTTCAAAACCTTTGAAATTACATCAAAGCCACGTAGCAGCTCACCTCAGGTAGGGTGCGTTAGGGGTGCTAATACCTTCCCTAACCACAACCAGTCCCTTACCTATGAATCTCTGATAAGATCAGTACATTCGAGTTTCCTAGTAACCCTCAATGAAATACTAGGTGGCAACTCCCAAGAACAAATCAAGTATAACAAAAAATCGCCAACCAGACGCCGCGCGGGTGACATGCGACAATGATAATCACATCTCTGGTTTGGATCATACCACCTAGCAAATGGTGGTTGCATGGGTTTTGACAGTGTTGGAGTAAGAATTCTGGAGCCTAATAGATATTGGTAGACAAACTCAAGTGGAAAGGGTATGTTGATCTCTGACAGAGGCATTTGAGTAGTTGATGCTATAGCGAGACCTGATGCACAACTAAGGTTTCCCAATTGAATGTCATCTTCAGATTTGTTTATCCTAATTGTTCTGGAATCCATAGTAGAACCTTCAATCTTTCCCATCTTGATAGCTTGTTCAATTCTTTCCACAATCCTTATAACTTCATGAAAATGTTGAGCTGAGCTTCCTATCAAATGCTCATAATAAAGGGATTGAAAAGTGGTGGCAAACAACATCACCATTTTTGTATTTATCAGTGGAGGTTGAACATATGCTGCCTTATCTCGCCATCTTTGCTCATATGCTCTCACAGACTCTTGATTTTCCTTCTTCATAGCTATTAGATGGTCCTGTCAGGGGCAATTTTCATATTAAATTTATACTACTTCAAAAAAGCGTCTACCAGATCTTTCCATGTCTTAATCCTTATATTGTCTAGTCTCATGTACTAGTTCAAAGCGGATCCGGTGAGACTATCTTGAAAAAAGTATATCAGCATCTTATCGTTATGGATCATTTTAGCCATCTTGTTATAGTATGACTGGAGATGGGTGTATGGGCATTCTGATATACTTGACGAATTCCGGCACTCTAAACTCCTTTGGCACCGCAATATTTGGAACCAAACAAACTTCAGTTGCTATCATCAGGTGAATCAGATTATTTCCTTTAACTGCTCTCAATCTTTCTTCTAAGGCGGATATTGATTAGTACTTAAAAGTGCATTTTTATCAAGGTTTTATATCATCATTTTGCATTTGAAGTATCAATAACTCCTTAACTAAAGCGTGTTTTATAATAACATATCTAATTATATAAGATATCTTTAATTTATGGTAAATGTTCATCTTAAATGCAGGCCTATCACATAAATGAAAGAATTGATTGATGAGTTGAAGTACTGAAATTGAAAGGACAAAAAGATGGCCAAAGAGATCTTGGTGTAGTCCAAACTGGAACACAGTTCGGAAATTGGGTCATATCTGGAGCTTGTAGATCTTGGATTTAGGTCCCTTTTATATGGATGGAAAGATAAGATATAGGCCTACAACTTTCATGTGGAGCCCAAGATTTAACAAAGCCGTTTTCAAGTCCAAATTGTAGCAAAAAAAGAAGAAGTCCGAATCTGTTCTGCAGCCCGGACAACATTCGGTTTTCAGCCCATATCTCGAGTTCTAGAAGTCCAAATGATCTCAACTTTTTACCCTGGAAAGATGAGACAATTTCCTAGAACTTTCATGTTAAAGTCTGTCCAAATTATGACGTTATCAATGATGTTTTTGGCAGACAAAAAGATAAGAATTGTCACCAAGTCAAGATGTGGCCACCCACTCATCAATTAGTCAACAAATCAATAGTTCCAAATTTTGGCCTATAAAAGGAGGCATTTGCCATGTATTTAGGCATCTTGGTGTTCAGATCAAGATCATGCTCTTGCTTTCTCTCTTTGTATTGCTTATGCTTTTCTTTCATTAATATCAAGTTTATGCCTTTCATTTCCTTTCCTTTACTTAGTTAACTTTTATCTTACTTATGTTCTTATCTTGTTTATTTATGTTTCTTTCTTTCATTATGTCTAGCTAAGTTAATTATGTCAAGGTGAAAAGGTTACACTAATGGTGTAAGGATAAGTATAATATAAACTCAACATGCTTTATATTTGTTATCTTATTCACTTTTAATACTTTGCTTGTTAACTGGTTAATCTAGATTTATGTTGTATAACACTTGGTACAACAAATACTTGGCACTTTTATAGCCCGTCTTGTATGGTATAACCGACACCCGAGCTATGAAAGGAACTTGATTTGTTGTTAACATAAGTTATAATCATGAATGCCTGAAAACATTTACAAGTATTAGCATTATTCGAATAAGATAGCTAATGTAATCATGTTAACAATTTATAATCCGATTGGAACCTCCTTGTGTGTGGTTTCCAATTGAATAATAAGGGTTTATACTATACTTGTTTGAAATACCATTAGTGGATCCTCTAACCTTGACATTTGTTATTATCATTGTTTAATCTTTACGTTAATCTTTCATCTCAAAGTTCTCATCAACTTCTTCCTCTTCTTCTTCACTATTATTATTATTATTATTATTATTATTGTTACTATTGTTGTAGTATTATTGTTGCTTATAATTTATACAAGTAACCTCCCCTGTGGTTCGACCCCGGTCTTGCCGGGTTATTTATTACTTCGACACTCCTGCACTTGGGAAAAGACATCAATCTTTTGGTCGTGTCAAGTTTTTGGCGCCGTTCTTGAGGAGGTAAATTCTTGTACAAATTATAGTATTTATTTTATTTTTGCTTTTTACTTTTCTTGTATTTAACTTTGTTTCTTTGGTGTTGTTTCTTTTTCTTTTGTTTTCTTCTTCCTTTTATTCTCTTCTTACACGTGCATGAGAGTGTGGTCACGTACATTAAGTGGTAAACTTTGTAGGGTATCCTCATCATTTTCAGAAAATATGGCTGAAGAAGATAACCAATCACTTCATAATGAGAATAATGAGAATATTCGGGTTAGAACACTTAGAGACCACATGAATCCCACAAGAACAAGTGCACCCTCACGCATAGTTTTTCCTCCTGATGTATCTCATTTTAATTTTAAGACAGACATTATTCAACTTTTACCATCTTTTCATGGCTTAGATTTAGAAAATCCATACTTGCATTTAAGGGAATTTGAGGAGGTTTGCAACACGTATAATGACTCAAATTGTAGCATGAACACCATTAGATTGAAGCTTTTTCCTTTTTCATTAAAAGATAAAGCTAAAACATGGCTACAAAATTTGAGACCTGGATCCATTCGTGCTTGGGATGAAATGCAACAATAATTTTTAAAGAAGTTTTTTCCATCCCACGGAACAAACTCTTTCAAAAGACAAATCATTACTTTCTCTCAAAAACCGGGAGAAACATTTTATCAATGTTGGGATAGGTATCGAGACTTACTTAATACTTGCCCTCATCATGGTTTTGAAACATGGAGATTAGTTTCACATTTTTATGAAGGGTTAACTCCTAGAGATAGGCAAATGGTTGAATTGATGTGCAATGGAACTTTTGACGATAAAGACCCTAATGAAGCAATGGAGTACTTAGATTTGCTAGCTGAAAATGCGCAAAATTGGGACACTATAGGAACTTATGAGGCACCAAGTAAAACCCAACCTCATACATCTAGTGGGGGTATGTACAACCTTAGGGAAGATCATGACCTCCAAGCCAAGTTTGCATCTTTAACTAAAAAAGTTGAAGCACTAGAATTAAAAAAGAGTGGTCAACTAAAATCTGTTCAAGATATTGCATGTCAAATCTGTGAAACCAACGAACATTCAACCAATGACTGTCCAACCTTGCCTTCTTTTAAAGAATGTCTCCATGAACAAGCCCATACATTAAACAGTTTTCAAAGGCCCAACCATAACCCATATTCGCAGGCATATAACCCTGGTTGGAGAAATCATCCAAATTTTAGTTGGAAGAGTGAGAGCAATAATGCTCAAACTTCACAGCCACCGTTTCAAGCACACCATAATTTCCAAAATTCTTATGGATATGCACCTCCTTATGCTCCCTTCCTAGAAGAAATCTTGAGGAAACATTGCATTCATTTATGGAAAAGCAAGAGGCAATTAACACTCAACTTGCTCAAAGCATGATAGATTTTAAAGATACTCTTACAAAGTTCACATCTGCTCTCAGTTTCCAAGAGAAAGGTAAGTTTCCATCTCAACCACAACAAAATCCAAAGGGGCAATACAATGTGAATGCAAGTAGTTCGGGAAGCCAACACATGGATCACGTAAAATCGATCATCACTCTTCGTAATGGTAAGGTTATTGAAAAATCCATTCTTGAACCTTGTGAGAATGATGATGAATCAATCTCTCGAGGGTAAGGAAGGGGTTGAATCCGATCATTGCAAAGAAAAGACCGATTCTCCGCCCAAGACTTCCATTTCCTCATGCCATGACTAAACAAAGGAAAGTCAATCACAACTCGAAATCTTTGAAACCTTCAAGCAGGTAAGGATCAATATACCTTTGCTGGATGCTATTAAACAAGTTCCTTCTTATGCTAAATTTTTGAAAGATTTGTGCACTATGAAGAGAAAACTGAATGTGAAAAAGAAAGCCTTTTTAGCCGAACAAGTAAGTGCTATTCTTCGGAACAATAATGCATTGAAATATAAAGACCCTGGTTGTCCAACAATTTCTTGCTTTATTAGAGAACATAAAATTGAAAGAGCCTTACTTGATCTTGGAGCTAGTGTGAATTTACTTCCATATTCAGCTTTTTCAAAGTCTCAATCTAGGTGAGTTAAAACCAACTTTTGTAACTCTTTTACTTGCCGATAGATCCGTAAAAGTGCCTAGAGGAATAGTTGAAGATGTGTTAGTACAAGTCGATAAGTTCATTTATCCTGTGGATTTTATTGTCTTAGACACACAACCTGTTGAAGCATGCAATTCATTTCCTGTTATTTTAGGGCGTCCATTTCTTGCAACTTCTAAAGCATTGATTAATTGTAGGAAAGAACTGATGAAGCTATCATTTGGGAACATGACATTGGAGATGAATATTTTCAACATTTGCAAGCAACCTAGAGATGATAATGATTTACAAGAAATAGATCTTATTGAAGAATTAGTTTGTGATCAACTTGAATCTACTTTGAGTAATACTGAGTTTGATGAATTTGAAGATTTGCAAATGACATATTCTCAGGAAGAAATCACGGATGAAAAAGGCATTGAAAATATTGATGCGAATCTTTTGTCAAGAGTGACAACAGATTCGATATCTGACATCACACCAACCGATAATTACTTTCCTGACAAATCCTTACTTTCTCTTAGTTCAATGCCTTGGTTTGCTAAAAATATCAATTTCCTTGCCTCAGGAGATTTGCCAACTCATTGGAGTACCAAAGATAAAGGAAGGTTTTTGAACAAAGTGAGAAACTTTTATTGGGATGACCCTAACTTATTCAAACATTGTCCTGATTAAATATTTCAAAGATGCATTCCTGACAATGAGGTAAGTAATGTCATTAAATTTTGTCATTCGAAGCATGTGGGAGTCATTTCTCGTCAAAAAAGACCATTGCGAAAATCTTTCAAAATGGATTTTATTGGCCCACCATGTTCAAGGACACGCATGCATTCTGCAAAGCTTGTGAAAAATTTATTTCAAAACATAAGGAATCTTTAGATAATCTTCTATTGACTTTGAAGACATATCCTGGTGGAGATGTGCATTGTGCATTTCAAGACTTATGACCCCATTTCCATAAAGAACGTGATCGACTTAGTCTTGGGAATCGATCGTAAAAGAACCTGTTTGCCGCTTTTAAGAAAACTTGGATGGGAAGCTTATCCCCGACCCATAGAAGGTGTTTAAGCCGTTCTTGGACGTAAAACCAAGGGAAGATGTGAGCCACAATCACAACTACCTGTACATACACATGCTTTTTCAAATAAATAAATAAAGAGAGAGAGAATGTGAGACTCCAGCTGGCCTACATATAGGTGATATGATTGCATTTTCAATTTCGCATCTATAAAATCTTCTCTTTCTTCCTCTCATTTCTACTCAACCCTTACATTAGACAGATATAGAAGCGTGTAGAAATGGCAGGTTCCTCAAGTTATCACATAAAAAATATTTGTGTTTTCGGTGGATCCAGTCCTGGGAAGGAAATAGTTTTTTTAGAAGCAACAAATCATCTTGGTCAGGTACTAGCTGAGAAAAAGATTCATTTAGTGTATGGGGGAGGCAACCTTGGGTTAATGGGGGGTGTGGCAATAGCTGCATTTTTAGGAGGTAGTCAAGTTTTAGGGGTCGTCCCCGAAGCTTTAACAAAAGGGGACATCATTGGAAGAACAATTGGAGAGGAACTACGGGTCTCCACAATGTTTGATCAAATGAATACAATGTTTAACCATGATGATGCCTTCATTGCCTTACTAGGTGGTCTGGGCACATTGGAAGAGATCTTTCATATTTCCTCTTGGGCCCAACTTCACATTCACCATAAACCTATAGGTTTGCTCAATGTTAATGGTTTTTATGATACTTTGTTGTCTTTTCTTGATCAAGCTGTGGAATAGGAATTTCTAACATCTTCGACACGACAAATCATAATCTCTGCTGCTATCTTGAACAATTGATCGACAAACTACAATCTTTCACCCCCGTAATTGATCCTTCCATGAGTCGTATAAATTGGTCAACTACAGAAAGCCGTAAAAAACTTAGATTGGATTTGAGCCTTCATTTGTGAATCCTTGTGTCTTTTGGTTTTATTTCTAGCATAGTATTTTGTTCTGTTATTTCTTATATTTGTTTAAGTGTGTTTCGGGTTTGTCGGTGTTCGTTGTTTCGGTGATTTCTTCTATACTCTATCTTTCTACCTTAGGACATTGAGGACAATGTCTCGTTTTGGTTGAGGGGAGAGGGTAGTAGTAATAAAAAAAAAACTAACCAACTAACTGTTTTTTGTTTTTAAAAATCATTTGGCAAAGCTGTTATTACTAGGATGGCGAGTAAGGGGGAATGACTCTTGAGACGCATCTTAGTAAACATTTTCTAATGGTTATTTGCAATATTCATAACAAGGCCTATTAGAATACTTCTTGAAATATTCAGGTTTACAAACTCTTGCATTGTTATCACTTGGTTCTGCTCATATACTCATTTAACAAATATTCTTAAACCTTCATTTTCACACACATACTTTAACATATGATTGTGGGTTGCACATTGGATTATTACATTATTTATGTTCTTTTGTTAAAGGTAACAACTAAGGGATAGGGATAGTCTATAATTTGCAAAAAACAAAAAAAACACAAAAAACAACAAAAAAAACAAAAAAAAACAAAAAAACAAAAAAAAAAGAAGAAGAAATGATGATAATAAAAACGTAGATAAGTTTGATTTCGTAGCCTCCCTAACCTAAGCAATTAAGCCCGAAGGGGTGTTTTAACACCTAATACCCTAAAGTCAACTGACTTGGGAGCTATTGGCCCAAAGCTTGTTACATGGGTTATGGAGAAAAGCTTAAGGGAATCAAACGTTGCATTATCTACGTATCAGTATCTGCAACCCGAGTTACTAAGCTCGTAGGGGTGTCTCAACACCTAATGCCCTAAGACCAACCGATCCGGGAGTCATTAGCCGAAAGCTCTTTACATGGGTTAAAGATGCATTGTGTTTTAAGTTATATGTATAGATATTAAAAAAAAAGAGTAAAATAAAATAAAATAATCCCAACCCAAGGAAGTTAACCTTAAACATTAGAACAAAATATTGTTTTCTTCCAATAAAAGCCCCATCATCTATGTTTCATACATTGAGCACATAACAAGGAAGGTTTATTAATATTTTGTTTAAAAGGTATTGAGCAGATATATAAATTTAATTAGAGTTTGTTTATCTGGATAGATTAATGGAAGTTGAATGATGAATGCCTTGCTTTATGGAATTTCAAATTGTTTTTCTATTTTAACGCTTTAATTACTAGGGACTAGTAATAAGCTGGTTGGGGGGTGTGATTAGTACTTAAAAGTGCATTTTTATCAAGGTTTTATATCATCATTTTGCATTTGAAGTATCAATAACTCCTTAACTAAAGCGTGTTTTATAATAACATATCTAATTATATAAGATACCTTTAATTTATGGTAAATGTTCATCTTAAATGCAGGCCTATCACATAAATGAAAAAATTGATTGATGAGTTGAAGTACTGAAATTGAAAGGACAAAAAGATAGCCAAAGAGATGCTGGTGCAGTCCAAACTGGAACACAGTTCGGAAATTGGGTCATATCTGGAGCTGTAGATCTTGGATTTAGGTCCCTTTTATATGGATGGAAAGATAAGACATAGGCCTACAACTTTCATGTGGAGCCCAAGATTTAACAAAGCCGTTTTCAAGTCCAAATTGTAGCAAAAAAAGAAGAAGTCCGAATCTGTTCTGCAGCCCAGACATTGTTCAGTTTTCAGCCCATATCTCGAGTTCTAGAAGTCCAAATAATCTCAACTTTTTACCCTGGAAAGATGAGACAATTTCCTAGAACTTTCATGTTAAAGTCTGTCCAAATTATAACGTTATCAATGACGTTTTTGGCAGACAAAAAGATAAGAATTGTCACCAAGTCAAGATGTGGCCACCCACTCATCAATTAGTCAACAAATCAATAGTTCCAAATTTTGGCCTATAAAAGGAGGCATTTGCCATGTATTTAGGCATCTTGGTGTTCAGATCAAGATCATGCTCTTGCTTTCTCTCTTTGTATTGCTTATGCTTTTCTTTCATTAATATCAAGTTTATGCCTTTCATTTCCTTTCCTTTACTTAGTTAACTTTTATCTTACTTATGTTCTTATCTTGTTTATTTATGTTTCTTTCTTTCATTATGTCTAGCTAAGTTAATTATGTCAAGGTGAAAAGGTTACACTAATGGTGTAAGGATAAGTATAATATAAACTCAACATGGACTTTAATGTTGGATACTAACATGCTTTATATTTGTTATCTTATTCACTTTTAATACTTTGCTTGTTAAATGGTTAATCTAAATTTATGTTATATAACACTTGGTACAACAAATACTTGGCACTTTTATAGCCCGTACTGTATGGTATAACCGACACCTGAGCTATGAAAGGAACTTGATTTGTTGTTAACATAAGTTATAATCATGAATGCCTGAAAACATTTAAAGTATTAGCATTATTCGAATAAGATAGCTAATGTAATCATGTTAACAATTTATAATCTGATTGGAACCTCCTTGTGTGTGGTTTCCAATTGAATAATAAGGGTTTATACTATACTTGTTTGAAATACCATTAGTGGATCCTCTAACCTTGACATTTGTTGTTATCATTGTTTAATCTTTACGTTAATCTTTCATCTCAAAGTTCTCATCAACTTCTTCCTCTTCTTTTTCACTATTATTATTATCACTATTATTATTATTATTATTATTATTATTATTGTTGTTGTTACTATTGTTGTAGTATTATTGTTGCTTATAATTTATACAAGTAACTTCCATGTGGTTCGACCCCGGTCTTGTCGGGTTATTTATTACTTCGACACTCCTGCACTTGGGAAAAGACATCAATCTTTTGGTCGTGTCAGATATCTTATCGAGGTTTTTAAAACCAGTGGACGTATTTTCAGAAGGCCCATCCATTGTGACATCCATAGTGGTTAGAGCTTGAGTTGGCTGGATAGGGATGACAGGCACAAAGTGCTGCTCTGTTACAAAATCTGCCCCCAAGTTCTGAGATGCTGTAGGGATGTGAGCTACTGATGCTCCTATAAGTGGTTGTGTAGAAATCCCTTTTCCATTCTTAGAGCTCAACACTTGTTCAAGCAGATTTGTAAGTATAGCTATTTCACCTTTAATGCTCTTGATTTCATTTTGATAATGGGCCTCCAACTGAGCTCTTTCTTCATTTTTCATCTTTTAAGTGTAACAAATCTTAGACAGGGGCCCTACGTTTTAACTTGGAGTGATGTATGATAAATGTATGAGTATGTCTCTATATGATGAACTCGCTCTTCAAGGGGTGACATATGGTCGTAACTCTTGCATGATGAAACAAGAATCTTGATTCTTGCCCAAACTCTACGATAAAAATTTTCCAAGTGACGGTCATTGTGTCACCCACAAGTCTTGAGTTCAAGATACTTCAAGAAGGGTTTGTCTTAATGCAACTAAAATAGCACATACAACCTAAGGATAGGCTCTATTCATTATGTGAACATGGGTAGGTTTTCTACCTGGTCTCAAAAGGATCTCATATTTGCTCAGTGACGATATTTGTAAAGACAGTGTAGGGGCGTTGCAAAGAACAGCTAAGATATGTATGCGGAAGCAGACACTCAGATATAAGTTGAGTGTTTCACGCATCTGAACCCTGACCAATAGTCATAGGGCAGATCACTAATTCCCCACTTAACTTAGAAGCTTGTATGTGCTTTTCAAAAAATTAAGCGTGATGCATGAGACAATTCTATACAATGCAATAAACAAATATGTACGAAATTTAAAGTGTGGAATCAAATAACAAACAAAAAATGCATATTAACAATAAACACTTTTCCAAACACAAAAATTAGACAAAACAATGCTTAGTCCACAAGGTCCCAGTAGAGTTGTCATTCTGTCGCACGTGTGCGGCGTCATGGCGATCGTCCACCATTCTCAAGGAAAATGGAATGGGTCTATCTGGCAAATGTGGAGAGACAAGAAATTCTTGTCTCTTATCAATGGAAAATTTGAAAGGGAGTCGTCACCTAGCATTCTAGTAACTAGGAACCCTAACTGGTCTCAGAGATCGGGTATGCAGACTGGTTGTGTAAAAGGAAGGTATTAGCACTCCAAGTACGCCCTACCTAAGGTAAGCTGCACTGTTTTGTTGTCTGATAAAATCTAAAGTCTTGTTGTGGTTTCTAATTATCGGTCTGTCTACGGTTTGAGAAAAATCCTCCTCTGTAAGGAGATCTTTATCTTATCAAGTAAAAACCTAACTGTTCTATGTTTGTCAAAAGAAAATATCTTTTTAATATCGGGAATACGTTTTATGTATAAATTCATAATCCCTGTTATTAAAACAAAACAAAATAAAAATTTTGTTATTTTTGAAATTTTGGTCAATGTTCTCTTGACTTTAATAAACTTGTTATTAAAGTCAAAATGCATGCTAAAACATTGTTTTTTGGTGTATGAAAAACACAATACGGTTTTTTTTAGCTTTAAGACACTTGGCCATATGCACATAAACATTTTTTTCTATTTTCAAATTTTTTTGTATTTTTGGAAGTTTTGATGAAAACCGAGTATCGTCATATTAGATTTTGTATTTTTAGTAACATAAAAATACTGCCCGATATTAATAAAAATGATATAAAAATACACGGGAAAATTATAAAATTTCAATAAAAAAATTTTAAAACATTTTTTTTTTACATTCTGGAAGTGGGTCGAACCCGACCCAAATTAGTGGGCTGGTCAGAACTCGGCTAAAAACTAAAGGGGCTGGTTACTGTGCTTATGCACAGTAACCAGCCCCTACCTCATTTGCTGCAAAACATGAATTATTCACGTTCTACATGCAAATGGAGGCAATGGCAAAGCAAGAAGGATATAAACAGGGCAGTAGGAGATTACCTGGGGGTGGTGTGACCTGAGTGTGGCTGTTAGCGGTAGCAACGGTGGAGGTGACAGTGGCAGCCTCTCCTCTTTTTTCTCTTCTTCTTCACTTCTTCATCTATCTTCTTTGTTTCTCTCATTTCCCTCTCTACTTTTTTTCTTTTTTGTTCGTCCCTCCTGCTCTCCTTCTTCCTTTTTCTCTCTTTTCTTTTCCTCTGTTTTTTTTCTTGCTCTCTCTCTCTCTTCCTCTGTTTTCTTCCTTTTCTTCTATTCTTCTGTTTCTCTTTTTTTTTTTCTTTCTTTGGGTTTGTCCACCCTCTCCTTTTTTTTTCTTTTTTTTGCCTCTTCTCTCGTCTCGCATTTATAGGCGAGAGAAGGGCACTCAAAATGCCCCGCCTCTATCCGGTCAAGGGACGGGCGGGGGTGGACGAGGGCACTACCTAGGGGCTTATCCCCTCTGTTTTTTCGTATGTGGTAGGGCACCGGTAGGAGCTTTAAGCAAATGGGGGCTTTGGGTTGGCATCTTTTTGGTGGTTTCTAAGAAAGAGGGAACGGGCAAAGTAAGGGAGAAAAGTCTTCTTCTTCCCCTACCTCGCGCGTCCAGGGGAAGAAGAAAGGCTACAGTGTCGTTCAAAACGGCACCATTTTTGGCTTTTCTCTTCTTTTTTTTTAATGAACAGTGTATGAAACGACGCTGTTTCATTTAAAAGAAAAGGGCGGCAAAATGTGTCAAAGTCGAAATCAGTCTTCAATTTGTGATTTGTTCAATCAAGTCCTAAATTGCAATTTTAATTTAAAATCAATGCAATTGCATTCCTGTCAAAAAACAATCGTCGACTCTGAAGTTGGCCGTCTTTTCCAACTTGGTCCTTGGTCTTTGATTTATGCAATTTGACCCTCAATTGAGCAATAAACTTCTAATTTCTTCAATTTAGCCCCTGATTTAGTTTTAATTACAACCCCTCTATTTACGCGCATTTTCCAGTTTGGTCCTTGGTTTCAGATTTCTTCAGTTAAGCTCTTAATTGGCCATCAAATTTCAATATTTATGCAATTAAGCCCTTGATTTGACCAAATTAACTCTCAAAAATTATAATGCGACCCCAAAACTTTAATTTCTTCCAATTAAAGCCCTAATTAACTCCAAAATCAATTTTTATTGCAATCAAACCCTTCATAAATTCAATTAAACCTTCAATAAAATTTAATTGAGTCCATAAATGTTTGATTTTGGACTTTTCTTCCTCAAATTAAATTTTCTTTGTTAATAGAGCTCTCATTAGTAGACAAAATACCATCAAATTTGAATCTTTGTATTTTTGAACCTCCTTAACCAATTTTTGATCATTTCTTTGTGTTCTAGCATCCTCTTTTCACTATATATATTTTTTGGATTTTTCTTCCGAATACATTTTTGATTTTTTTGCATTTTCTTCTTTTTTGTGCGAGGAACCAAAAATGGGTTACAACACCAAGGACCAAAATGAAAAAAGTGCGCAAATTGAAGACCTGAGTTTGAATCTGACATGTTTTACCGCCAGTTTCCATTTAAATGAAACGACGCATTTTGAAAAAAAAAGCAAAAAAACAAGTGCCGTTTTGATCGGCACCATATGTCTTCTTCTTCCCCTGGACGCGCAGAGAACAAGAGAAGAAGAAGACTTTTCTCCCATACTTTACCTGCTAGCTCTTTCTCCAAAACCACCAAAAAGACGCCGACAAAACTCCCTACTTACCTGCCACATGGTGGAAGAAGAGGGGATGCACCTCTAGGGCGGTTCTTGGATGCCGACAAAAATATGTTTTAGCATGCATTTTGGCTTTAATAACCAGTTTATTAAAGTCACGAGAATTTGGCCAATATTTCAAAAATTCTAAAAAAAAATATTTTGTTTTGTTTTAGTATCAGAGATTACGAATTTATACATAAAATGTATTCTTGATATTAAAAAGGTATTTCTTTTGACGACATAGAACAATTGGTTTTACCCGATAAGATAAGGATCTCCTTATAAAGTAGAACTTTTCTTAAACCATAGATAGATCGACAATTAGAAACCACAATAAGACCCTAGATTTTATCAGACAACAAAACAATGCAGCTTACCTTAGTTAAGGCGTAGTTGGGGTGCTAATACCTTCCCTTTACACAACCAGTCTCCGTACCCCATCTCTGAGACTAGTTAGGGTTTATAGTAACCAAAATACTAGATGGCGACTCTTATTTCATATTTTACTAGTAAGAGACAAGAATTCCTTGTCTCTCCATATTTGTAAGATAGACTTACATATACCTTTGAGGATGGACGATCGTCGCGACGCTACACACATGCGACAAAAACATTGGGCCTTAGAATTCAAGAAATGTGCAAATCAAGCCTCTAACATTCCATGAATGAAAGAAAACAGTTGGAATGGTCAGATATTGCAAGATATTAAATTAGAAACAAAGTCTAAGTTGCAAAGAAAGTTTAAATTACGTAGAGTTGTGATAACAAAGAAAGTCGGTTTTCAACACAAATTCTGAGGGATTTAACCACTCTTAATGATTAGATAAAGAAAAAGAAATTAAGTAACATTGAGGGCTCATAATTCTGAGAAGAATCCTAACAAACGATAATAGTTTAAGGAGGGAATAAAGGAAGCAAATCACAGCAGAAACAAGGCCTCTTCTTCTTCTCTGTAGCATTCTTTTTTCTATGTTTTTGTTAATTTTCTAGCAACTATGAACTAAAATTTGGCTTTCGATTCAGAGGAGTTTTATTCCATTATTATTTTAAATTCTGAGAAAGGATATTTATAACTTTATTTTTGGACATTTAAGTATTTATTTTGCCTGAATTTGGTATGTATGCTACTATTTTCATTCACACTTTTTGGATGGTTTATGTGGTAAGCATGCTGCTCTCGAACGTGCTCTTGTCGCAATTGAATCTGAATACCAGATTTTCTGGGTATTGGCAGTGAATCGATAGAATAGGTAATTGTTCCATTAGGAGCTCTTGTCTTATAGAAGTAACCGGTGTTGGATAGAAGACTGCTTTAGTTGCCGGCTTGAGAAGAAGCTACACATTCATCTTACTCGAGAAATGACTTTTGAATCGAGAGCTTTTTAAAAAAGATTCCTATTTAGGAAATGCACGAGAGAAAGTAAAGAGAGTAACCGCAATAAGGCAAATTTGACAAGATCCGATTTTGTACAAGTCTGAGACGCTTTTGGGGCATTCTCCTTCATGAAGATGGCATCAAGCCGATGTGGGACTTGAGGAATAGAAAGAGTTTTCAATCTGTAATTGTTGATTTGTCTGAAGAAGGAAGCAAAATAAATGAATTTGTTTGATTTAACTTTCAAGTTAAAAGAATAAAACAGGTAAATATCGTTAAGCTTTTTAACGATAACTTATAGTACTTGATCGTTTTCTTTTTAATTGCTTCCATCAAGGAATTAATTAGGAGTTTTTTCTAATTATTTTAATCTTTCTCAATCTTCCATACTTAAAGAAATTTTAATATTTTCTTGAATTAAAAAAAATATTTATTTTACTTCGATGATCAATCTAATTCATTGAATGAACAAATCCCTTTTGAACCGAGCATATAACACTGAATTATCTCTTATGTTTTCTTTTTAGAATTTTAATTTTATTTAAATTTCTTTAAAAAAACCCCTTATTTTTTATTTTAGTATATTGTAAGAAGATTAAACAAAATTTCCCTCGAGTTCAACCTGATTTTCACGATCTTACTACAAATTTATTTTATTGATGATAAAAAGAAGTCAGAATTATATTTTGGATGTTCTGACAACTGACTAAATTTTGGCATCATAACTAGGTAAGTTTTTATCTAATTTTCCTTTAATAATGAACTGATTTATGCCAAGATCTTCTCGTACAGGTGTACTTTCTTAGCTAGAAGTTAAAAGAACCGCGAAAGCAAATAGAAAGGGTAAGAGACGAGAGAAGAGCATGCTAACCTTAACGCTTTCAACTAGCAATTCTAAAAACAAAGGAGAAGCAGAAGTTTCTGAAAACATGGCAAAATAGAGAATATTAAAGGAGTTGGCAACTCTCAACATGAACCAACAACCTTTATGCATTGAATTTTCAAATACTGATATAGCACTTGAAGGAATTCCGTGTGATTTGTTCAACCATGAAACCACAATGAGTTATAAAGGTACAAATTAAATTGAGGATTTTCTCATTCTCTTTGGCAAACAAGGCGAAGGACTGACTTTATTACCTTCCTTCAGGTCAATACTAACATGGAATGATTTGAAGAAGAAGTTCCTAGAAAAATTCTTTCCAACCTCACAAGCTGGAACATTTCGTAAAGAAATTAGTGGAATTTTCCAAAAACAATGGGGAAACTTTATATGAGTAATGGGAATGTTTTGATCAATTATGCGCAAGTTGCCCACATTACCAAATTTCTGACCAATTATTGCTACATTTTTTTTTATGAAGGATTGTTGCCCATGAACCAAAGCACGATAGACGCTACAAGTGGTGGTGCACTTACAGAAAAGACTCATGTGGAAGTAAGAGATTTGATCTCTAAAATGACAACAAACTCACAACAGTTTGGAATTAGAGCAGACCACACCTCTAGAAAGGTAAATGAGGTAATGCATTCTAATATTGAGACACAACATTTAGAACTAACTTTTTTCATGAGACAAGTAGCCTTAGGACATGTTAGGCAATCCAGAGTGTATGGCATTTATGCATTTCCATAACATTCTACTGATATATGCTCACAGCTTCAAGAAGATGTAACCCCTCGGTGTAGTCAACCAAGGAAATACTAACCATATTCAAAGCATTACAACCCTGGTTGAAAAGATCACTCAAACCTTAAGTATGATCAACCCCAAACAAGCAACCCTTTTAGCCCTGTGTCCACAAAGAAGTCAGCTTTTCCTCCTCACAAAGCATCAAACTCAGGTATATCTTTAGATGAAATTGTGAAATCTTTAGCCATAAATACTCAAATGTTCCAACAAGAAACAAGAGCTAGCATCCATAATTTGGAGACTTAAATTTTACAACTTGTATTGTCTGTGAGGAGTATTTAAGTTAATAAAGGGAAGTTACCATCTCAAGCTAAGTTAACCCAAGAGAAAATGCAAGTGTTATGACTTTTAGATGTGGAAAGAAGGTGTTGCCCAAACTGTCAGCTTCAACGTCATATTCTAGAACAACTAAGGTGTAGACCACAACGCAAGCTTCAATAAGAACCGAGACCCAGCTACCAGATTCAACAACAATCATGATGCAGACTACCATGCTAGATTCAATGTTAGGTTCAATAGCAACCGAGAGTAGCAATAAAAAAGTAGAACAGACAGCCCTTAAAATGATAGATGCATCAGCTAGCTAGTGAGGTAAGTAATACACCCATCTTTCCTATTACTAAGAATCTGTTTGCACCTTCATTTCTTAGAAGATTAGTGAAAGCAAGGAAGGAAAAGACAGAGAAGGATATTTTTTAAAACTTTTGGAAGGTTGAAGTTAATACTCCATTGTTGGATGCGATCAAGTAAATTATACGATATGCAAAATTTCTCAAGGAAATGTGCACCAACAAAAAGAAACAAAAAGAAGTTGAACATTGATGAGAAAATAAGAGTTAAAGAGAATGTGTCTATAGTCATGCAAAGGAAATTGACTCAGAAATGCAAAGACCTAGGTATGTGTTACTATTGATAAGTGCAAAATATACATATGTTTTTACTCCTTTTAAACTATGCTTTTTAATGTATGAGCTTATTTGAGTTTATTGGAAGTTATTTTTATGAGTTCGGAATGCCTAAGAGACTATGTGAATTAATTGTTAAAAGATAAGAAATTCTGCATTTTATGTTTTGGACCTAGCTTTCTGTGAAAGTTTTTTCGCCAAGTTAGAGTTCTAGAATGAGAACGTGGGCTTAATGTAAGTTGAAGTACATATGTCAAGCTTTTTAGGAAGGTATTATGGGCAATAATCTAATCTCATTTGGACCTCTAATCAGACCTGCAAACTCAGGTCAGAATCCTACTCGCAGCCAGATATTCAAACGGGAATATATTGAGCTTTAGATATCAAAATCAGACGATTCAAAGCACAAATTGATCTAAACATCAAGGACTACAACTTTTATGAAGGACTCCAAATCAGATAAAATCTTTTTGAAAGCACAAACCCGGATGCAATCTGGAGGACGAGATGCGTCTCCTGATCTAATGAGAAAACTAACAGAATCTGACATAAAAACAATGGCCCTTAGGATCTAATAAAGGTATAAATCAATCCTATAACATCATATGAATAAAATAATACAACTGGAATAATTGGATATTTCAAAAAACCAAGTCAGAAACAAAGTTTAAGTTGCAACAGAGTCTAAATTACAACAGAGTTATGACAGTAGCAAAGTCAATTTTAAACATAAATTCTGAGAGATTTATCCAATCTTAAGGACCAGATAAAAAAGAAATGAATTAAGTAGCACAAGAACTTCTAATTAGCCTAAAAATCCTGAAGAAATTCAGCAGCCAAGAAAGAGAATAAATAGAGCAGGACGCGGCTGAAACAGAGGTCGAAAAAGCATTCTTTCTTCTCTGTTTTTGTCAATTTTCCAGCAAGTATGAACTAACTCTTGATTTCAGTTCAAGAGGGATACACACCATCTCCATTAGCAAGTTATAAGAACGTTATCATTGTAATTCTTTCAAATTCGAGTATTTAATTTTCCTTGTTCAGAATTATGTTATTAATTGTTATTCAAACTTATTGAATTATTTTGAGATGGCATGTATGTTTTCTAGTTTCTTTCAATCTGTAATTATTGTTAGGGACTAGAATAAGAAGCAAAAGAATTAATTTGATTGTTACAACTCTCATCTTAATTTATTAAGGAAAAATAAACTAAGTTAAATTGTGAAGCTTTTGAACGTTTGCTTATAATAAATGCGTAGATTTTACTCCTAAGACTACTGTTGAGCGAATGAAAATTGCTTTCAATGTTACATTCACTTGATGGTAAGAAATTGATCAGAGGACTTTTCCTAATTAATGTACTCATAATCTCATCGATTTCCCTCAACTTTAAAGGATATCAAATTTATTTGCTTGACATAAAAGAATATTTATTTTATTTCGATGATCAACAAATTTATTAGAATGGATGTGTGGACCCTTGAATTGATTTAATAACATATATATTTATTATTTTTAGAATTATTGTTTCTTTAATTTTTCATTCAAATCCCCCGTTCTTTTTTTCATTTCAGTATGTTGTAGGAAGATTAAATGAAATTTCCCTTGGGTTCGACCTTGTGTTCACAATCATACAACAAATTTATTTTATTTATGATAATTAAGTCATAATTATATTTTGGAGGTTTTGACGATCGACCAACTATACCATGCTTAATTGGAAATTATAGGTAGAAAAAGCTATGCTTGATTTAGGAGCATCGATCAATGTTATGCCTCTTTCAATTTATAATGTTTTGAATCAAGGACCTTTAAAGGAGACAAGGTAATAATTCAATTGGCATATAAGTTTAATTCATACCATGAAAGTGTTGTTAAGGAAGTTTTAATAAAAGTAAATAAACTGATTTTTCCTGTGGATTTTTACATTATAAACATGGATGATGAATTTGCTTCAAATTTAACTCATATATTGTTAGGCAGACCATATATGAAAACAACAAGAACTAAGATCGATGTGTATAAGGGAATTTTATCTTTTGAGTTTGATGGAGAAATAGTAACATTTAACGTTTTTTATACTATGAAATATCCTAATGTCTCTAAATTTATTTTTCATGTTGATGTAATTGACCCTATTATGCAAGATGATTTTGAATAAAATGTTTTGCAAGATGAGTTGAAGTTTGTATTACAGCTGTTGCTACTCAATTTTTTACCTATCTTTTTGATAAAATTTTCAAAAAATCCAAAACTAGCGAAAAAGAAAGAAAATCCAAAAAATACGTTTTTTTATATATTTGCATCGGTTTTAGCATTTTCAACGTCATCTAAAAAAGAATTTAAATTTTCAAAGGTTTTTCAAATGCATTCGACTTTTCATGCATCATTTTCCTCATTTGAGTCGACGTTGATATTGCTCGTTTTTAAAAAATCAAAAAAATCAAAATTTACAAAAAAAGAAAACTTAAGGGACCAATTTTGAGGCCCGAGCAACATTTTACCTATAAATATAGGTCCACAACTCAAAACAAAGGGGGGCAATTTTGCAATTAAGTCGGAGGCAACACAAAAAAAAGGAAAACCCTAAAAAACTTAACTCTTTCTTCTCCCTCACCGGGAGCCGTCGCCCCCCCCCCCAATCAGATTTTTCCCTTCTTCTCGCCAGCTAAGAGCTTGGCTCCTTTGACTACACACAAGCCTCCCCTTCTCAGCACCACTCTTCACCCATCTCCTGAACCGGCCTCCATCTCACCCACGAGTTCGCCTCTCTCTCAACCCCCCAAAACCAACACCCTTTTGTTGCAGAGCTTCCTCCCTTAGCAGTTCCTCCCTCACGGTCTCCCATCTCCACCGCAGCTTCAGCGCCCACAACCGGTTTCACCGCCAGCAGCAGCAGCACCGTCCTTGCCAGTGAGCCAACAACTTCCTAGTCACCGACAGCTACCTAAAACAGAGCAGGGGAAACCAAAAGAAGAAAGACAGAAACAAAGAGAAAGCAGAAATAAAAATAGATTTGAAGAGGGGGAAGAATTGAGACTTTTTTTGCATTTTTTTTCTTCTTTACAGGTGATGTTACTCCTCACTGGTGGCATAGAAGGGAAGAGGAGATGGAGTAGAGCCAGATCCAACTGGTGGTCAGGTCTGTCTGCAGCGACACGTGGAGCAGCTTGTAGAAGGCCATCCCTGTAACACATCAAGTCCACGAAGCAGCTTACCTCAGGTAGGGTGCGTTAGGGGTGCTAATACCTTCCCTAACCACAACCAGTCCCTTACCCATGAATCTCTGACAAGACCAGGACCCGGGTTTCCTAGTAGCCTTCAATTAAATACTAGGTGGCGACTCCCAACAAACCAATCAAAGCAACGACATGAGAAAATCGCTAGCTGAAGCCGCGCGGGTGACGTGCGATAGAATGGCGACTCCATTGGGGATGGTATTGTTTCTAGCAATATTAGACTAAGCTTTGTGTATTTGATGTGTTTAAGTTTTTTCTTTTTTGTCTCTTTTTTGTTAATGTATTTTCCATGCATTTTGTTGAATTGTATCATGCATTACATGTTTTAATTTTTGAAAGCACACACAAGCTTCAGGTTAGGTGGGGGACTAACAGCTTACCTTACGACTTTTAGTCAAGGTTTAAGTTTGTGTAAACCCCAACTCTTCGTTGAGTGCTTAGACTAGTAACAGTTGGTACACGTGCCTCTCATTACCTATTAGGCCCCTATATTGCCTTCAAGAGGGTGATCACTAGGACAATGAGAGACCCTTTTTTAGAGACCAACTAGTAAACCTATCATTTGTCTCATGTAAAAAAGATTAGAACCTGCCTTTAGGATGTATGCTTCGTACATATTGTTTTGCATCCGAGCAAGCCCTTCTTGAAGCATCTTAAACTCAAGACTTGTGGGTACACAATGACTGTCACTCAAAAAATTTTCATTGTAGAGTTTGGGCAAGAATTAAGATTCTTGTTTCATCATGCAAGAGTTATGATCATATGTCACCCCTCGAAGGGCGAGTTCATCATATAGATTACATGTTCATACATTTATCATGCATGCACCGGAATGAAAAGTGGGTCCCCTACGAGTCTACAACATCCAACTTTGAGTGAAAAGCATAGAAGATGAAGATTATGCTCGTCGTAACGTCCATTTTCAAGGAAAGTCGAGTCTCCGAAGAAAAGCTTGACTCGCCTCTAGCTTACTCGAGCAAAAACTGAAAAATAACTCGGGGAAGTTCCTTCCAACTAATCTATCATCTTTGTTCAAACCCCAACAACGACTAAGGCTGAAGAAATTAGGGGCAAATATGGTCAAGAGCCTCAACAAAATCCAACATTTATGAAAAAGCTTTTGTGTGAAGGCTGATCAAAGGGAATTGCCCCAACAGTGCGAATGGAGTTTGTTCTTGTTCTGCAAAAAAAAAAAAAAAGAACTACCTCTGTTCGATCATGCCTATAAAACCTTTTGATTTTTGTTTCAACCTGTTCCAATTTTTGTTGGTAATTTGGCTCAAAACTCCACAAGAGTTTCTCTGTCAAATTAGCTTTTTTTGGTGTCCATGACATGCCTTTCTTTTTTGTTGTTGTTTCATACAAATAACACATTGAGCATAACCTTTAAACATGAAACCATTGCATCAAAAATCTTTTGGTGTGTTTACCTTCCTTCCAAAACTATACATGATCTCACATGTTCACAAAGATTTTTTGGGAATTCAAAGTCTTTGTTATGAGACAGAAATCATATTGGTGTTTGTCTAAAACAAACGAGTTCTGAAAATTCAAGTGATTTCTTAGAAAGGTAACCACACATCTAGAAAACCAGAAAAAACAAAACAAAACAAAAAACCAAAAACAAAAAAACCATAAGGTAACTCCAAAGTTGAGTTTTATTTGAATGAATAATGAGAAATCACGTTGCATACTTGCATGAAAACAAGACTTACCGATCCTAAATGCATGAGTTTGAAAAGAGGAAAGACCATTTTTTATAATCATTTCATGAGGTTAAAATATATCATCTGTAGTCCCCTTTTGAGCCTAACTCTTTTCTTGAGATAAATAACCTTGGCTAGGATCACACCCCACACTAGGGGCAAGTGCGAGAAGAAAAGAAAAAAAAACAATGATTAAAAGTGCCCAAGCAACACTGGGGGTATAAAAGAAAATTCTCAACCATCGAAGGTGCCCATACAAAGTTGGGGGCATAAAGAAAAATCCAAAGGATCCAAAAATTATGATCATAAAAAAAATCAATATGATGATGCTCGACAAAATGAGGAAAACAAAGAGAAAGAGCCCAAACCCAACACCGGGGGCATGGAAAACCATTTTGGAAAGAAATTCAGAAGAAAAAGGTTAGGAAACAAGCACAAGTGATCCTTAATCTTAAAATCCCTTAAACACCTTTTGAGCTTGCAAATATCCCATTCTTCATAACCAATAGCCCAAGCCTACATTATGTGCCTAATCAAGCCCTTTCTGATCAAAGGCAAGCAATCTGGATCGGTAGGCAGTGTTTTCTCATGCAAACCAAGTCATTATTCATGCAAATAAAATGAATGCTTTAAACATTGGTTCTTTGAAACCCTCAAATTAAATCTGAAACCTTTTTGACCAACCAAGTGTCACTTCATATTTTTCACCAAAAGCAAAACAAAAAGTTTCCATCACTTCTGAAAACCTCTCCATAAGAATCACTTGAATTTCTTCAAAATGAGTTCACTTTAAGTCGATGTCAAAATGATTTTTGTGTCTGGAATAGCTTTGAAATTCCAAAAATTCTACATGAAAACAACTTATTGTCAAACCATCCTTTCACATAGCCTCATCCCCAAACATGAATTGAACACTTGGGGGCATGATCAAGCTGAGGGGGCAATAAAAAATGCATGGTAGGGTTGGCTCCACGATTCCCTTTCTAAGAAAAATGTCGGGCAAAATTGGCAACCCTTGAGATAAAGGGGCAAAGGACAAAGAAGTATGATGATATCAAGTCCTTCCTAGAGGTCAAGGTCACAAGAGATGACACGAGTAAGCAAGAGCAAAAAAGCCATCGAAGTCTATTGCCAACACTCCAACTTTTGAGAAAAGAAAGACACCATGAAGAAATGGGGACCTGTATTTCTCAAGTAAGTATACAGGCATATTGATCACAATGCATTGCTTTCAACATTATCAAATCTGTGTTTCACCACCATCTTCTCAGGTAGTGCGTTTTCTAACCCTACCTCATTTCGAGTGCGTCTTTTGTGCCCTCACTTCTCAGGTAGTGCATTTTCTAACCCTACCTCCTTTCGAGTGCGTCTTTATGCCCTTACCTCCTTTTGAGTGCGCCTTTGAGCCCTCACTTCTCAGGTAGTGCGTTTTCTGACCCTACCTCCTTTCAAATTCGCCTTTGAGCCCTCACGTCTCGATAGTGCGTTTTCTAACCCTACCTCCTTTCGAGTGCGCCTTTGAGCCCTCATTTCCTTTCGAGTGTGCCTTTAAGCGCTCACCTCTCAGATAGTGCATTTTCTAACCCTACCTCATTTCAAGTGCACCTTTAAGCCACCATCTTCTCAGGTAATGCGTTTTCTAACCCTACCTCATTTTGAGTGCGCCTTTGTGCCCTCACTTCTCAGGTAGTGCATTTTCTAACCCTACCTTTTTTGAAGTTGCCTTTGTACCCTCACCTCCTTTTGAGTGCGCCTTTGAGCCCTCACTTCTTAGGTAGTGCGTTTTCTAACCCTGCCTCACTTCGAGTGCACTTTTGAGCCCTCACTTCTTAAGTAGTGCGTTTTCTAACCCTACCTCCTTTCAAGTGTGCCTTTCAGCCCTCACCATCCTTTTTTTGGATAGGTCACCTATTACAATGAGACCATTCCTCCACCTGGGTAGGTCACCCATTACAACACGACCACTCTTTCTATTTTCCATCTTTAGGTAGGTCACCCATTACAACTCGACCATTCTCCATGTTTTTTTTATCTAGGTAGGTCACCCATTACAATGAGATCATTCCTCCATTTGGGTAGGTCACCCATTACAACATGACCACTCTTTCTTTTTACGATAGGTCACCCATTACAACGCGATAAATTCTCCATGTTTTTTTTATCTGGGTAGGTCACCCATTACAATGAGGCCATTCTTCCACCTAGGTAGGTCACCCATTACAATGAGACCACTTTTTCTTTTTTTTCCACTAAGGCAGGTCGCCCATAAAATAGACCAGTGTGAGTGTGTGTGGGTGGTTGCCCCTGAAAATAGACTAGTGTGAGTGTGTGTGGGCAGGTCACTCATGAAAATACACCAGATTGAGTATGTGTTTGCTAGTCGCCCTTGAAAATAGACCACTGTGAGCATGTGTGGGCAGGTCGCCCATGAAAATAGACCATTGTGAGCGTGTGTGGGCAGTTCGCCCGTGAAAATAGACTAGGGTAAGCGTGAGTGTGTGGGCTGGTCGCCCTTGAAAGTAGACCACTTTTTTTCAAAAGGGGCAGGTCGCCCAAGATAATGAGATCATTTTCCTTTTTCTTTTCTTTACAAAGCTTACTATGCAAAACATTAAGGAGTTTTGCTTCATAAGCATTGTAAAGAGGTGGCATCTGTTGCTACTCAATTTTTGACCTATCTTTTTGATAAAATTTTCAAAAAGATGGGTCAAAAATTGAGTAGCAACAAAGAAAATCCAAAAATACTTTTTTTTATATATTTGCATCGATTTTAGCATTTTCAACGTCGTCTAAAAAAGAATTTAAATTTTCAAAGGTTTTTCGAACGCGTTCAATTTTTCACGCGTCATATTCCTCATTTGAGTCGATGTTGATATTGCTCGTTTTTAAAAAATACAAAAAATAAAAAAAATCAAAATTTACAAAAGAAGAAAAGTTGAGAGACTAATTTTGAGGCCCAAGCAACATTTTACCTGTAAATATAGGTCCACAACTCAAAACAAAATCGAGGGGCAATTTTGCAATTAAGTGGGAGGCAACACAAAAAATGGAAAAACCTAAAAAACGTAACTCTTTCTTCTCCCTCACGGGAGCCGTGCCCCCCCTCATCAGATTTTTCCCTTCTTCTCGCCAGCCAAGAGCTTAGCTCCTTTTACTGCACACAAGCCTCCTCTTCTCAGCACCACTCTTCACTCATCTCCTGAACCGGCCTCCATCTCACCCACGAGTTCGACTCTCTCAGCCCCCCAAAATCAACACCCTTTTGATGAAGAGCTTCCTCCCTTAGCAGTTCCTCCCCCACGGTCTCCCATCTCCACCGCAGCCTTTAGCGGCCACAAGTTATTTTCACCGCGCAGCAGCGGCGCTGTCCTCGCTAGTGAGCCAGCATTTCTCACGACGCAGAGCGGTCCGCCTTCTCCCTCCAGCGGCAGCCCCCCACACGGCAGCGCCTACAAATCCAACGCCATTCCAAACGAAACCGATGATCAGCCAACACTCTTTCCTCCTCCAGCTCTGCTAGCCAGACACGACAGAAGCACAATAGCCAGCAGCTTCCCAATCATCGATAGCTACCTAAAACAGAGCAGGGGAAACCAAAAGAAGAAAGACAGAAACAAAGAGAGAAAGCGGGAATAAAAACAGATTTGAAGAGGGGGAAGAAACGAGACTTTGTTTGTGTTTTTTTTCTTCTTTACAGGTGACGTTACTCCTCACTAGCAGCGCAGAAGGGAAGAGGAGATGAAGTAGAGCTAGATCCAACTGGTGGTCGGGTCTGTTTGCAGCGGCGCGTGGAGCAGACGCGCCGACACTATTCCGACTTACAGAAAGCCATCCCTGTAATCTCAAATTGTTTTGGGGTTAATTTTTTGTAATTTTTAAATTTGTTAATGTATTTTTTTTGTTTAGTTTTGATTTTTTATAATTTGTATAGTGGATGTAACAAAAAAAAAAGAAAAGAAAAGAAAGTATAGTGAAAGTGAATGTGTGGTTTGTAGTTTGTTTATGAATGTTTTTTTTATGATAAAATTGCAAGAGTAAAGAAGAATTTAATATTTTAACTTGCTCACGAATAAAGAATTATGAACTTACATGTAAGTCGTATTTCTAAAATTCGATGAAAGAACAAAATTTTTAAAACTTCTTTAACACATCAAGTCCATGCAGCAGCTTACCCTAGGTAGGGTGCGTTAGGGGTGCTAATACCTTCCCTAACCACAACCAGTCCCTTACCTGTGAATCTCTGACAAGACCAACACCCAAGTTTCCTAGTAGTCTTCAATTAAATACTAGGTGGTGACTCCCAATGAACCAATCAAAGCAACGACATGAGAAAATCACCAGCCGAAGCCGCGCGGGTGACGTGCGACAACAAAGATAGCAAGACAGATAGAGATGCAAGGCTGGAGAATAATGAAGACATAAAAGAAGAAATTATGTCTTTGCATTCAATATTTTAAATGCCAAACAAGTTAGTTAACTCTCCTTTACAACTACTAAATTCTCATGAAAGGGTTTTACGTTCTATTGAATAGGCTCTAAACTGGAATTGAAGTCTTTACCCAAGCATTTGAAGCATGTGTACTTGGGAGAAGGTGAGACATTACCAATGATCATTGCAAATGATCTCACGACAATAAAAGAAGAAAAATTGTTGAGGGTCTTAAAAGAAAATAAAACAGTTATCAAATGGACTTTAGTTGATATAAAAGGCATAAGCCCTAACACGACCAAAGAGTTGATGTCTTCTCCCAAGTGTAGGAGTGTCGAAGTATTAAATAACCCGGCAAGACCGGGGTCGAACCACAGGAAGGTTATGTGTATAAACTACAGATAAAAAAATAGATAATAACAGAAAAGGAGTTGAAGAGAGCTTTGAGATGTGATATTGATATAAGAATTAAATAAGGATAAAATAATTGTCAAGGTTAGAGGATCCACTAATGATATTTCAAACAAGTATAGTATAAACTCTTTTTATTACTCAATTAGAAACCACACACAAAGGAGGTTCCAATCAGATTATAAATTATTAACATGATTATATTAGTTATCTTATTCGAATAATGCTAATACTTGTAAATGTTGTCAGGTATTCATGATTATAACTTATGTTAACAAAAAATTAAGTTCCTTTCATAGCACAGGTGTCGGTTATACCATACGGTTAGGCTATGAAAGTGTCAAGTATTTGTTGTACTAAGGGTTATACAACATAAATCTAGATTAACCATTTAGCAAGCAAAGTATTAAGAGTGAACAAGATAACAAATACAAAACATGTTAGTATCAAACATTAAAGTCCATGTTGAGTTTACATTATACTTATTCTTACACCATTAGTGTAACCTTTTCAGCTTGACATAATAAACTTAGCTAAACATAATGAAAGAGAGAAACATAAATAGACAAGAAAAGAACATAAATAAGATATAAGTTAACTAAGTAAAGGAAAGGAAACCAAAAGCATAAACAAGAGATTAATATAAACAAAACTTAAGCATTACAAAAATATAAAGAAAGAGATAAAGAACATGATCTTGATCTCAAAACCAAGATGCCTAAATGCATGGAAAATGCCTCCTTTTATAGGCCAAAAATTGGAACTATTGATTTGATGACTAATTGTTGAGTGGGTGGCCACATCTTGACTTGGTGACAATCCTTATCTTCTTGTCTGAAAAAAAATGTCATTGCTAACGTCAGAATTAGAATAGGTAGTCCCCATGAAAGTTCTAGGAAATTGTCTCGACTTTCTAATAAAAAATGAATCGATGCATTTGGACTTCTAGAACTCAAGATATGGGCTAAACACTGAACAGTGTCTAGGCTGCAGGACATATTTTGACCTCCCCGTTGTTGCTATAATTTGAACTTGAAAACGACCTTTTTGAATCTTGGACTCTTCATGAAAGTTTAGGCCTATGTCTTAGCTTTCCATCCATATAGACCAGAATTAAATCCAAGTTCTACAGCTCCAAGTATGATCCAATAACTGAATAGTGTTTTAGTTTGGACTCAACCAACATCTCTTTTCTAAGCTTGCCCCTTTCTTTGTCTTCTCAATTTCAGCAGTTAAACTCATCAATCAATCCTTTGATTTATGTGATAGGTCTGCATTTAATATGAATATTTACTATAAATTAAAGGTATCTTATAGTATCAGACTTGTTATTATAAAACATGCTTTAGTTAAGAGTTATTGATATTTCAAGTGCAAAATGATGATATAAAACCTTGATAAAAATGCACTTTTAAGTACTAATCACACCCCCCAACTAGCTTATTACTAGTCCCTGGTAATCAAAGCGTTAAAATAGAAAAACAATTTGCAAGTTCCACAAAGCAAGGCATTCATCGTTCAACTTCCATTAATCTATCCAAATAAACAAACTCTGATTAAATTTATATATTTGCTTCATACTTCTTAAACAAGATAATAATAAACCTTCCTTTCATGATCAATGTATCAACACATAGTTATGGGGCTTTACTTGGAAAAAAACAAAATTCTTGTTCTAATGTTTAAGGTTACCTTCCTTGGGTTGGGATTATTATCTTTTTTTTCTTTTTTTATATATAGATATATACATATAATTTAAAACATAATGCATCTTTAACCCATGTAACGAGCTTTTGGCTAATGACTCTTAGACTAGTTGGTCTTAGGGCATTAGGTGTTGGGACACCCCTACGTAGATAGTGCAATGTTTGATCCCCTTAAACTTTTCTCCTTAACCCATGAACAAGCTTTGGGCCAATAGCTCTTAAGGGTATTAGGTGTTAAAACACCCCTTCGGGCTTAATTGTTTAAGTTAGGGAGGCTATGAAACCAAACTTATCTATTTTTTTATTATCATCAATATTATCAATTTGTTTTTTTTTTTTTTTGCAAATTATATACTATCCCTTTCCCTTAGTTGTTACCTTTAACAAAAGAACATAAATAATGTAATAATCTAATGTGCAACCCACCATCATATGTTAAAGTGTGGGTGTGAAAATGAAGGTTCAAGAATACTTGTTAAATGAGTATATGAGCATTATCAAGTTATAACAATGCAAGAGTTTGTAAACCTGAATATTTAAAGAAGTATTATGATAGACCTTGATAAGAATAATTATTAAGATGTGTCTCAAGAGTCAATAAAATTCCTCCTTACTCTGCCATCCTAATACCAGTTTTGTCAAATGGTTTTAATAATAGGAAAAATATTTAGTAGGTTAGTTTTTTTTATGTCAATTACTACCCTCTCCCCCCAACCAAAATGCAACATTATCCTCAATGTTCTAAGGTAGAAAGATAGAGTATAGAAGACATCACCTGAAACAGCGAACACTGACAAACCTGAAACACACTTAAACAAATTTAAGAAATAACAAAATAAAACAAAATGCTATTAATAAAACCAAAGGACACAAGGTTTCACAGACAAAGGCTCAAATCCAATCTAAGCTTTTATGGCTTTTCATAGTTGACCAATTTATACGACTCATGAAAGGATCAAGTACAAGGATGAAAGATTGTAGTTGGTCAATCAATTGTTTAGCAGTAGAAGCAGAGATTATGATTTGTTGTGCCGAAGATGTTAGAAATTCCTATTCCACAAAGATGATCAAGAAAAGACAATAAATTATCATAAAAACCATTAACATTTAACAAACCTATAGGTTTATGGTGAATGTGAAGTTGGGCCCAAGAGGAAATATGAAAGATCTCTTCTATTATGTCCAGACCACCTGGTAAAGCAATGAAGGCATCAGCATGGCTAAACATCATATTCATTCGATCAGACATTGTGGAGACCTATAGTTCCTCTCCAATTGTTTTTCCAATGATGTCCTCTTTTGTTAAAGCTTTGGGTACGACCCCCAAAACATGACCGCCTCCTAAAAATGCAGCTATTGACACACCCTTCATTAACCCAAGGCTGCCTCCCCCATACACTAAATGAATCTTTCTCTCAGCTAGAACCTGACCAAGATGATTTGCTGATTCTAAAAACTCTTTTTCTTTCTCAGGACTGAATCCACCGAAAACACAAATATTTATTATGTGATGACTTGAGGAACCTGCCATTTCTACACACATCTATATCTGTTAAATGTATGGGTTGAGTAGAAATAAAGGAAAGGAAGAGAAGATTTTATAGATGAGAAATTAAAAATGCAATCATACCACCTATATGGAGGCCAGCTGGAGTCTCTCTCTCTCTCTCTCTCTCTCTCTGATCAAAACATGTATATGTACAAGTAGTTGTGATTATGGCTCACATCTTCCCTTGGTTTTACGTCCAAAAACGGCTTAAATGCCCTCTATGGGTCGGGGATAGGCTTCCCATCCAGTTTTCTTAAAAACTGTCAAACAGGGTCTTTTATAGTCAAATTCCCAAGACTATGCCGAGCATGTTCTTTATGAAAATAAGGTCATAAGTTATGAAATAAATCCTGACTTTTGACAATTTTCACAAACTTTGCAGAACACATGTGTGTCTTTGAACATGGTGGGCCAATAGAATCCATATTGTAAGATTTTTGTAGTCGTCTTTTTTGACGAGAAATGACTCCCATATGCCTCAAAATGACAAAGTTTAATGATCAGGACAATATTTGAATAAGTAAGGGTCAATATTTGTCCAAAATGCATCTTTGAAATATTTGATTAGGACAATATTTGAATAAGTAAGGGTCATTCCAATAAAAGTTCTTCACTTTGTTTAAAAACTTTCATTTGTCTTCGGTACTCTAGTGAGCTGGCAAATCTCCTATTGCAAGAAAATTGATATAATTAGCAAACCAAGGCATTGGACTAAGAGAAAATAAGGATTCGCCAAGAAAGTAATCATCAATTGGTGTGATGTCGGATGTCGAATCTATTGTCAATCTTGACAAATGATCCATATCAACATTTTCGGTGCCTTTCTTGTCCTCGATTTCTTCTTGAGAATAAATCATTTGCAAATATGCATATTCATCAAACTATGTTTTACTCACGGTGGATTCAAATTGATCATAAACTAATTCTTCAATAACATCTACTTCTTATGAATCATTATCATCTCCAGGTTGCTTGCAAATGTTAAAAATATTCAACTCCAATGTCATGTTTCCAAATGATAGCTTCATCAGTCCATTCCTATAATTAATCAATGCATTAGAAGTTGCAAGAAACGGACGTCCTAAAATAATAGGAAATGAATTACATGTTTCAATTGGTTGTGTGTCCAAGAAAATAAAATCCACAAGATAAATGAATTTATCAACTTGTACTAACACATCTTCAACTATTTCTCTAGGCACTTTTACATATCTATCAGCAAGTAAAAGAGTTACGTAAGTTGGTTTTAACTCACCTAGATTGAGACTTTGAAAAACTGAATATGGAAGTAAATTCACACTAGCTCCAAGTAAAGCTTATTCAATTTTATGTTCTCCAATAAAGCATGAAATTATAGGACAACCAGGGTCTTTATATTTCAAAGTATTATTGTTTTGAAGAATAGCACTTACTTGTTCGGCTAAAAAGGCTTTTTTTTTCACATTCATTTTTCTCTTCATAGTGCACAAGTCTTTCAAAAATTTCGCATAAGAAAGTACCTGTTTAATAGCATTTAACAAAGGTATATTGATCCTTAATTGTTTGAAAGTTTCAAAGATTTCAGAATTGTTATTGACTTTCCTTTGTTTGGTCATGGCATAAGGAAATGGAAGTGCTGGCGGAGAATTAGTCTTTTCTTTGCAATGTTTAGATTCAACCCCTTCCTTACCCTCAAAGATTGACTCATCATCTTTCTCACAAGGTTCAAGAGTGGGATTTTGTTGTGGTTAAGATGGAAACTTACCTTTCTCTTGAAAACTGAGAGCAGATGTGAACTTTGCAAGAGTATCTTTAAAATCTGTCATGCTTTAAGCAAGTTGAGTGTTGATTGTCTCTTACTTTTCAATGAATGCATCAATGTTTCCTCAAGATTTCTTATAGGAGGTGAAGCATAAAGAGGTGCATATCCATGAGACTTTTGGAAATTATGGTGTGCTTAAAACGATGGCTGTAAAGTTTGTGCATCACTCTTCCAACTGAAATTTAGGTGATTTCTCCAACAAGAGTTATACGTTTGTAAGTATGGGTTATAATTAGGCCTTTGGAAACTATTTAAAGTATAGGCTTGTTCATGGAGGCATTCCTTGAAGGAAGGCAAAGTTGGACAGTCATTGGTTGAGTGTTCATTGGTTTCACATATTTGACACACAATGTCTTAAACAGATTTTAATTGACCACCCTTTTTCAATTCTAGTGCCTCGACTTTTCTAGCTAAAGATGCAAATTTAGCTTGGAGGTCATGATCTTCCCTATGGTTCTACATTCCTTCACTAGATGTATGAGGTTGAGTTTTACTTGGTGCCTCATAAGTGCTTGTAGTGTCCCAATTTTGAGCATTTTCAGCTAGCAAGTCTAGGTACTCCATTGCTTCATTAGGGTCTTTATCTTCAAAAGTTCCATTGCACATCAATTCAACCATTTATCTATCTTTAGGTGTTAACCCTTTATAAAAATATGAAACCAATCTCCATATTTCAAAACCATGATGAGGGCAAGTATTAAGCAAGTCTCGATACCTACCACAACATTGGTAAAATGTTTCTCCTGGTTTTTGAGTAAAAGTGGTGAGTTGTCTTTTGAAAGCATTTGTTCTGTGAGACAGAAAAAAGTTCTTTAAAAATTGTTGTTGCATTTCATCTCAAGCACGAATGGATCCTGACCTAAGATTTTATAGCCATGTTTTAGCTTTATCTTTTAATGAAAAAGGAAAAAGCTTTAATCTGGTGGTGTTCATGCTACAATTTAAGTCATTATAAGTATTACAAACTTCTTCAAATTCTCTTAAATGCAAGTATAGATTTTCTAGATCTAAGCCATGAAAAGAAGGTAAAAGTTGAATAATGCATGGCTTAAAATTAAAATGAGATGCATCAGGGGGGAAAACTATACATGAGGGTGCACTTGTTCTTGTAGGATTCATGTGGTTTTTAAGTGTTCTAACTCAATTATTCTCATTATTCTCATTATGAAGCGATTGGTTATCTTCTTCGGCCATATTTTCTGAAAATCATGAGGATACCCTATAAAATCTACCATTTAATGTACGTGACCAAACTCCCATGCACATGTAGGAATAAAAGGAACAAGACACAAAACAAAACTAAACAAAACAAACAAAAGTTAGATAAAAGGAAAATATATAATTTATACAAGAATTTACCTCTATGGTAAAAGCGCAAAAACTTGACACGATCAAAAAGTTGATGTCTTCTTCCAAGTGTAGGATTGTCGAAGTAATAAATAACCCGGCAAGACCGGGGTCAAACCACAGGGAGGTTAATTGTATAAACTACAAATAAAAAAAATAGATAATAATAGAAAAGGAGTTGAAGAGAGCTTTGAAATGTGATATTGATATAAGAATTAAACAAGGATAAAATAATTGTCAAGGTTAAAGGATCCACTAATGGTATTTCAAACAAGTATAGTATAAACTCTTTTATTACTCAACTACAAACCACACACAAAGGAGGTTCCAATCGAATTATAAATTGTTAATATGATTACATTAGTTATCTTATTCGAATAATGCTAATACTTGTAAATGTTGTCAGGTATTCATGATTATAACTTATGTTAACAACAAATTAAGTTCCTTTCATAGCACAGGTGTCGGTTATACCATACGGTTGGGCTATGAAAGTGTCAAGTATTTGTTGTACCAAGGGTTATACAACATAAATCTAGATTAACCATTTAACAAGCAAAGTATTAAGAGTGAACAAGATAACAAATACAAAACATGTTAGTATCAAACATTAAAGTCCATGTTGAGTTTACACTATACTTATTCTTACACCATTAGTGTAACCTTTTCACCTTGACATAATAAACTTAGCTAAACATAATGAAAGAGAGAAATATAAATAAACAAGATAAGAACATAAATAAGATATAAGTTAACTAAGTAAAGGAAAGGAAACCAAAAGCATAAACAAGAGATTAATATAAACAAAACTTAAGCATTACAAAAATATAAAGAAAGAGATAAAGAACATGATCTTGATCTCAAAACCAAGATGCCTAAATGCATGGCAAATGCCTCCTTTTATAGGCCAAAAATTAGAACTATTTATTTGATGAATAATTGTTGAGTGGGTGGCCACATCTTGACTTGGTGACAATCCTTATCTTCTTGTCTAAAAAAAAATGTCATTGCTAACGTTAGAATTAGAATAGGTAGTCTTCATGAAAGTTCTAGGAAATTATCTTAGCTTTCTAATAAAAAATGAATCGGTGCATTTGAACTTCTAGAACTCAAGATATGGGTTGAACACTAAATAGTGTATGGGCTGCAGGACATATTCTGACCTCTCCGTTATTGCTACAATTTGAAATTGAAAACAACCTTTTTGAATCTTGGACTCTTCATGAAAGTTTTAGGCATGTATCTTAGCTTTCCATCCATATAGACCAGACCTAAATCCAGTTCTATAGCTCCAAGTATGATCCAATAACCAAATAGTGTCTAGTTTGGACTGAACCAACATCTCTTTTCTAAGCTTGCCCCTTTCTTTGTCTTCTCAATTTCAGTAGTTAAACTTATCAATCAATCCTTTGATTTATGTGATAGGCTTGCATTTAAGATAAATATTTACTATAAATTAAAGGTATCTTATAGTATTAGACTTGTTATTATAAAACATTTTTTAGTTAAGGAGTTATTGATACTTCAAGTGCAAAATGATGATATAAAACCTTGATAAAAATGCACTTTTAAGTACTAATCAAACCCTACAATTTGCATGCGTAGAATCTTATTGAAAAATGATGTCAAACCCATGAGAAAGCCTCAATGTAAGTTGAATCCAGCCATGAAGAAAGTGGTAATGAAGGAAATTCTAAAACCACTTGACCAAGGAATCATCTATCCCATATCCGACAAATCAATGGGTTAATCCAAGACATGTAGTTCCCAAGAAGACAAGTTTGACTCTTGTTTCCAATGAACAAAATGAACTCGTTTCCATGAGAGTTTAGAATGGGTGGAGAATATGCATCAATTTCAAGAAATTGAATGTTACCAAAAAAGAAGAAGATCATTTATCAATTCCTTTCATCGATGAAATGCTTAAAAAACTGGCAAGTAAGTCATTTTCTATTTCTTAGATGAATTTTATGGTTATTATCAAATTGTTATAGTTCAAGAAGATCAAGAAAAAACAACTTTCACTTGTCCATTTAGGATTTTCACTTATAGACGTATGCCTTTTAGATTGTGTAATGCTCCAAGTATGTTTTAGAGATGTATGATGAGTTTTTTTCTAAATTGATTGAAAATTGCATTAAATTTTTTATAGATGACTTTACTATTTATGGCAATTCTTTCAATCAATTTTTAGATCATTTAACCAAGGTTTTGAAATGATGCATTAACACCAACTTGGTTTTAAATTATGAGAAATGCCATTTCATTGGCCAATATGAAATAATTTTGGGTCATGTAGTTTCAGATAGGGGTATTGAGGTTGATAAGGACAAAGTTCATTTAATTATGAGTTTACCATACCCTACTAATGTTAGGGACATTTGTAGTTTTCTTAGCCATTCAGGTTTTTACAGGAGGTTCATCAAATATTTCTCAAAAATTATTCAACCATTGTTAAGGTTATTACAAAAAGATGTACCATTTAACTTCAAGGAAGATTGTCATCTATCATTTGATAAATTGAAGACATTACTCACTTCACCACCAATTATACAACCACCAAATTGGGATATGCCCTTTGAGATCATGTGTGATGCGAGTAATTATGTTGTGAGAGTTGTACTTGGCCAACAAAATGGAAAGAAAAGTCATGTCATTTGCTATGCGTTAAGTACACTAAACTTCACTTAATGCAACTATTCAACCATTGAAAAGGAGATTTTAGCTATTGTATTTGCCTTAGACAAGTTTAGATCATACTTATTAGGACATAAAGTGATTGTTTTTTCTAATCATGCAACTTTCAAATAGTTGCAAGCAAAGAAGGAATCCAAACTGAGACTTATATGTTGGATTCTACATCATGGGAATTATAATCCATCTTGTAAAGCTAAATCTAATATACAAGAGGATTCAGAAGGTCCAATGACAAGAGCAAGAGCGAAACAACTGCAAAGGGCCTTGACGAGTCAAATTGGAATAATTGAAGTTGCGTCGGAGTTAAAAATTAACAATCAGTTTGAAATTGGTTCAAGGATGTTTATTTGCCTACAATTGGAACTTGGAGATGGGAAAAGCCCTTAATGGTTCTTTTGATGCTGGGCTACTTGAATTTGGGTTGATATGCAAATAAGTGAAGGAATTGATGTTGTTTATGGTCGAACAAGAAATGAATTTGAACCCGAATTTGAAGTTATCCATTGCATGTGAAAACAAGACTAATCTAGGTGGATTTCAAGTTCGAACGTGCTCTTTCTAAATTTTCCAACCATGACTGCATTGGACTTTTGTGTAAGAAGATATGGTTGTTTTAAATTTGGTCTGTTTATGATAGAAAGGTCAAAAAACGTGTGCTAGTTAATTTGTCTAGGTTAGTTTGTCAAAGTCTATTTTTTGGACTTGACTTCTGCCATGTTGAATTTTTCCTAACTTTGGAGGGATGTTCCAATTATAAATATAGTATTAGAATATGTAATAAAGGACTTTTGGCCAAGATTTGAAACTTAATTCACGAATTAAGAGTTGTTCTTCCGCATTGATTTTGTGAAGAACCCTACCCGACTTATCACTCTTCAATCACAAAGAGTGTGGCGTCGAAATCCTAGATTGATCTTTGTGGCGTCCGGATCGACTTATCAAAGTATCATTCTAGTCTATCCTTCATCTTATTTACCTTGAAATCACTATAATCCAGCCTAAACACCAAAAGAAACACAACACAACGAGACCTATCCTTCATCCATTTTTTGTCAGATTCATTGTTGCTGATTTTCAAATCATTCACGGCACATCATTTGCTATGCGTTAAGTACACTGAGCTTCAATCAATACAACTATTCAACCACTGAAAAGGAGATTTTAGCTATTGTATTTGCCTTAGACAAGTTTAGATCATACTTATTAGGACATAAAGTGATTGTTTTTTCTAATCATGCAGCTCTTAAATAGTTGCAAGCAAAGAAGGAATCCAAATTGAGACTTATATGTTGGATTCTTTTGTTGCAAGAGTTTGATTTCAAGATCAAAGATCAAAAAAGAGTTGACAATTTTATGGTAGATCATTTAAGTAGGCTTGTGCATGAGGAAGATTCATTGCCCATTGCTGAGACATTCCTTGGTGAGCAGCTACTGCATCTGAAAGGTAAGGAACCTTGGTTTGCTTATATGGTAAATTTCATAGTTAATAAAAGGTTACCTAATGATTTAAATAAGGTAAAGAAAAACAAAATAAAAAATGACTCTAAGTATTATATATAGGATGAACCATACCTTTAGAAAATAGGTTCTAATCATATTATTCATCGATGTGTAACTAACGATGAAATTCATTCCATTATTACTTATTGTCATAGTCATACATGTGGAGGATATTTTGGGCCTAAAAGAGCAGCTAGGAAAATCTTAGACAGTGGGTTTTATTGATAAACTCTTTTTAGGGATGCTTATCAATTTTACAAGAGTTATGAAAAATGTAAAAAATAAAATAAAAAATGGGTGGTTTATCCCGTAGAAATGAAATGCCACAAACTCTTATTTTTTTATGTATAGGGTACGGATTTTATAGGACCATTTCCTAGTTCTTTTGGTTTTCTTTACATTTTGCTTGTTGTGGATTATGTTTCGAAATGGGTAAAAGCGAAGGCTACTCGTAGTAACGATTCTAAGGTTGTTGTAGGACTCCTCAAATATAACATTTTTAGTAGGTTTGGAATTCCAAGAGCAATGATAAATGATCAAAGCACCCATTTTTGTAACCGAATTGTTGAAGTATTAATGCGGAAATATGAAGTACACCATCGAGTAGTCATAACTTACCACCCACAAACCAACGAACAAGCTAAGATTTCAAACCGAGAAAAAAAACACATCTTGAAAAAGACAGTGAACCCCAATCGAAAAGATTGGAGCCTATGTTTAGAGGATGCACTTTGGGCATACCACACAACATACAAAAATCAAATTGGGATGTTGCTACCCAATCTTTGACCCAATGTTTTGATAAATATTTGAAAAAACAAAAAAAAATAGAAAAAAAACAATGAAAACCCAAAAAAATGCATTCTTGATATATTTACATTGTTTTTAGTATTTTCAACGTCATTTCAAAAAAATTTAAATTTTAAAGGTCTTTTGAACATTTTTAACCTTTAACACGTCATTTTTAAAGTTATTGATTTTTCTCATTTGAGTCCACGATGATATTGCTCGATTTTAGAAAAGTCAATACATATGGTTAATCAAGCATTTGGGAAAAATGACTCCTTTTCTATAAATAGAGAAGGAAAAATCAAAGCTAAAAGGGGAGGAAAAATTTCTAAAAAAATAGAGAGAGGGAAGAGTTATTCGATGAGGGTTGAAGAAAAAACATAAACCTAAAACACCTACCAAAAAACCGCCGCCCCCTTGACTTTTGGCCATGAACTAGAGTTCCCTCTCTCGCTCCACCCTCACTCTCCCTCACGAGATCTCCCCTCTCTCAGTCACCCAGCCCTCTTCATTTCCCCCCATGGACCTACCTCCATTGTTTTCTCATTTCCTTTCGCCCTCAGCCAACAGGTCTTCCCTTCTTCAGCTTCTATGCACATCAGCCTCCACAAAGACTCGATAGACCCAAAGAACCCCTTCCCCCCTAAACCAACCGACTAGCTCACCAAGACCGAGTTAGACCCTCCAGCAAAGATCCCAAACACAACGGCGCCTACGATCCAGATCTGTCCACTTTCTTCTTTCACCTCCTCTTCGCAGATGTCGTCCCCTTCCTCATCAATTGGCTCTCATTCTCTGGTTCAGTCTCATGTAGAAGATTTGGATTGAGACCTAACCACTAAATTTGCCATCGTCAAAAGAAAAACAAATAGAGAACGGAGAAGGCAGAGAAGCTGGACAGATCTAAAAAAGATTAAAATCAATTGTTGTTTGTGTTTCTTTGCTTGGCAAGTGACGGTGGCCCTCATCGCCGATAGGGAAGGGAAGAGGGGAGGTTGTCATTCCAGATCGCGCCTGTCCCGTGGATGTTCTTATGGCGGCGCGTGAACCCACGCGCTACTAGTGGCGGTGGCACGTAGAGAAGACGCGCTGCCACTGTTCCTGCAGTTTCAAAAGGCCTCCTCTGTAATTCCTGGAATTTTAGGGATCTGTTTTGTATTTTTACATGCTGGAATATGTATTTAAATTACTATTATTTTTTAAAAAAAATTATGTTATGTTGTAAACATGCAACCATGAGAAAACTAGTGAAAAGTGGTGTGTGTTTGTGTTGTTACCTATTTTTTGGTTCCCACACAAAAAAATAAAAAAAATACATATCAAAAAATAGATATATAGAAAGAATCCAAAAAAAAAATAGAAGTGAGAAAATGATGTTGGAACGCCCATAAAATGGCTAGAAATTGGTTAAGGAGGTTCAAAAATACAAGAATTGAAATTTGATAGTATATTTTTAACTTGTGAGAGCCATTATGTTTGGAAAATTCAATTTGAGGAAGAAAAGTCTAAAATCAGATGTTTATGGACTCAATTAAATTTTATCTAACGTTTAATTGAATTTATGGAGGGTTTAATAGCAAGAAAAATTGATTTTTAAGTCAATTTAGGCTTTTATTGGAAGAAATTAAAGTTCTAGGGTAAATTTAGAATTTTTAAGAATTGATTTAGTCAAATCAGGGGCTTAATTGCATAGTATTGAAGTTTGATGGCCAATTAGGAACTTGATTGAAACAATCCAAAACCAAGGACCCAACAGAAAAAGGCGTCAAAATCAAGGGATCCAGTTATAATTTTTCCAAGGGTTTGATTACAAAATTGTGAAACTACAAGGACCAATTCAAAAAGAATAGAGCAGAAGAAAAAACACAAAGAAGAAGAAGAAGAAGAAAGGTCGACCACCGTCCAAGCCATTATTCGGTCAACAACCGCCAGCAACACCGCCTTTAGAGCCACCACAGGTCAGCCCTCTTCCCCTTTCCTTTCTTCTTCTTTTTCTTCTTCTTCTTCTTCTTCTTCACCTAGTCTCCACTGTTTGGCTAAGGAACAATGGAAAGTGAATTATAATTCACTCTCCACTGTAAAAAAATATTCTCTCTTTGTTCTTGATTGAACTTCAACTCTTTAAAGGATTGATCAATCTTTGCTAGTGATTTTATAATTTTTTTCTCATCTCAAGGTGTAGGCATTGTGATTGGGTGGTTTATATTATTGTTGCCTTGGAGCAAGTCTTCCATTGTGATAAGCTCAATTTCATACTCAAATTTGGATTAGATAGATTTTGGGTTCGCGAATTCCATTAAGTTCTGTTAGGGTTCGCATCAATTGGTATTAGAGCCAAGTCTAATCTTAGGTTATATCCTTTCAATTTGTCTTTATTTTTCTTGTTTTTCTTCCTGAAAGTTTCGGCCATAGATAAAAAAAAATTAGGGTTCTTGCATCTTCTTGAATTGTTGAGCACATTATCAAAATATTGTGTTCTTATTAATGTATTCTTAAGCACACACCTCTATTAATCTCTTTGATTTTTCTTGTTATCGAACATATTACAAAAAAAACAAAAAGAAAAGAGAAGAGAAGAGAAATCATCGTATATATATTTCTTCATGTACTTGCCAAAGTTTACAAACAAAAAAGAATGAGAAATCGCAATTTTAGTTTTGGTTGAAGGTTTGCTTGCTTAAAATTTTGATCATTGGGCAATTTTGTTAGTCTTGAATCTTCAAATGTCTTGATTGTGTTTTCTTGATAAATTGGGTAGTTTAAATAATTTCTTTATTTTCTTGAATTTTCTTGAATTAAATCTTTAGTTCTTGATAATTCATATTCGTGTTAGTTCTTTCTGAATTTATTTCGTGCCTTCAAATCATCATTATACTCGCACAAATTTACATTGTTATTCGTGAATTTATCATTGTAGTTTTGTTTTTAAAGTTTCATAATTCTTTTGATTCTTAAGTCTTAAATTTATTTTATAATATCACTGTAAATTTTGTTGATTTATTTGATAGGTTGCTAGTTACTTTTAAGAATTAAAGTACGGCTAAGTAAATAAAAAAAGGCGTAGTGAACATATTAAAGTGAAAAGCCTACAAGATGTGTGAAACTCGAGTGGTGTGAGATATTAATTTTTTATTACTAATATTTTCATGCAGGATAAAAAAACATGTCTTTAGATAGTGTATCACACAAAAAGACTAAAACTTCATATAAGGGGATTTCTGAAATATGCCAACAAATGGAATTTATGTTTAAGGAGATGACGAGTAGGTTTGAGAAATTGAAGACTAGGGTTGAAAGTGGGCTTAGCAAAAAGAGTAGAGAAGTTAGGAAAAATTCAAGAAGGGTTGTTTTCACCTCTAGATGAAAGAAAGTGTGGCTAAAAACTCTGAAGAGGAAGCCAAAGATGATGTCTTTAACCATAGTAGTGGGTTTTGTACACATAAGAATGTGCTTAATAAGTCTTGACCAAAGACGGAGAGTAGTCGGCCTAGAACTAAATTTGATAGCAAAGGTAATTTTGATGACGTAAGTGATTTGGATAGGAATATTGGTAGTAGTAAGTTAAAAATTCCAGCTTTTCAAGGTAAGATGGATCAAGAAGCTTATTTAGAATGGGAGAAAAAGGTAGAGCTGATTTTTTATATCAATAACTATAATGAAGAAAAGAAAGTTAAGCTTGTTGTTGTAGAGTTTACTGATTATGTTATGGTTTGGTGGGAAAGATTAGTGGTAGATAGGAGGAGAAATGGGGAGAGAGTTGTTGGTACATGGGAGGAGATGAAGACAATCATGAAAATGAGATTTGTTCCCAATCATTATTATAGGGAATTGTTTAATCGATTACAAACTATTACTCGAGGTTTCAAGAGTGTGGAGGAATATCATAAAGAGTTAGGTTGTCATGATTAGAGCCAATGTTATTAAGGATGAAAAAATAATAATGTCTAGGTTTTTGAATGGGTTGAATAAAGACATAGCTAATGTGGTGGAATTACAACCTTATATGGACTTAGAAGATTTGGTATATTTGGCTATTAAAATGGAGAAATAGATGAAAAGAAAGAGTAGTACACAACCAGAAGCTTATTCAGGTTCTTCAGGTTGGAAGATGAATTATAGAAGAGAGGGTAATGAATCATTAAAGCCAATAGTGACTCCTAAAGTTGTCGAACCTAGCAACCCAAAAAAGCAAGTTTAAGCCATTGAACAAAAGTCTAAAATCGAAGTGCAAACAAAGCGTAATCAAGATATTAAGTGTTTTAAATGTCAGGGACTGAGGCATTATGCATTAAAATATACAAATCAAAGAATCATGATTTTGAGGAATGATACAGAGATTGAATCTACTAGTGAGACATCTGATTATGATGATATGTCACCACTTGTGGATGATAGTGATATTAAATATACACATGAGGGGTAAGTCATGGTGATAAAGAAAGCTTTAAGTACTTAAGTTAAAGAAGATGATGTGGAGCAACAAAGCGAGAATATTTTCCATACTAGATGTCAAATCCAAAATAAGGTATGTAGTATAATCATTGATAGTGGTAGTTGTGCTAATGTTGCTAGTATAACTTTGGTTAGAAAGTTGGGTTTGAGTACTATAAGGCATAAGAGACCTTATCACCTTCAATGGTTGAATGAATGTGGTGTTGTTAATGTGAAAAGACAGGTGTTCGTTACATTCTTAGTACGCAAGTATAAGGATGAAGTCTTATACATGTTACACATCTGTTATTAGGGAGACATTGGTAATTTGATAGAAAAGTCAAACATGATGGGTTTAAGAACAGATTTTCCTTGGAGAATGATGGTAGAGGATACACACTTGCACCATTATCACTTAAGTAAGTGTATAAAGATCAGACGAGGTTAAAAAAGGATTTTGATTTAAAACAACTCTAGACAGAACATTATGTTGAGGAAGTGCGAAAGAGTGAAAATAAAGTGAGCCATGAGTTAGAAAAACAAAAGGACAAAGTTTCCACCACTAGGAAGGGAGAAGAAGGTTTTGGCCAAATGGAAAAAAAAGGGGGGGTTAGATGCCTTGAGTGGAGAGAAGAAAGTAAGGTTTTTCATTTCTGTGAAAAACCTAATAATATTAAACATGCTTATTTTTCTGAGATGCTATGATTTTACTCATGTATAAGGAGACATACTTTAATTCTGATAGCTTGAATTCTTGTGTTCCCAGTTTTTCTAAAATTCTTTTGCCGGAATTTAAGGATATCTTTCTAGATGAGATATCTAGTGGTTTGCCACCGATTAGAGGAATTGAGCATCAAATAGACTTTATGCTAGAAGCAGCTATACCTAATCAACTAGCTTATAGGAGAAACCTAGAAGAGACTAAAAAACTACAAAGGTAAGTGGAGGAGTTGATGTCAAGGGTTTCATTCAAGAGAGCATGAGTCCTTGTGCAATTCATGTACTTCTAGTGCCAAAAAAAGACCATACTTAACGAATATGTGTTGATTGTAGAGCCATCAATAATATTACTGTAAAGTATAAACACCTTATCCCTAGATTAAATAATATGTTGGATGAATTACATGGTTCTAATTTATTTTCTAAAATTGATTTAAGAAGTAGTTATCACCAAATTATGATGAAATAATATGATGAATGGAAAACTGCTTTTAAAACTAAATATGGTTTGTATGAGTGATTAGTTATGCCTTTTGGACTTACTAATGCACCTATCACCTTTATAAGATTAATGAATCAAGTTTTGCGTGCATTTATTAGGTTTATGTGTGACCCATTAGAAGTTATGCCTTTTGGACTTACTAATGCACCTATCGCCTTTATAAGATTAATGAATCAAGTTTTGCATGCATTTATTGACCCATTAATGAATCACCTTTTGGACTTACTAAATATGGTTTGTATGAGTGGTTAGTTATGTCTTTTGGACTTACTAATGCACCTATCACTTTTATAAGTTTCAGACTTGTTTATTTTAATTAGTTTGGGTTGGTTTTAACTTACTTTGGGTATTATTTAAATTGGGTTTATGTGTGACCCATTAGAAAAACTAGGGTTCCTTAGCTTTCTAGTATAAATACTTTTTGTAAAGAATATTTTTTTAATTTTTTTTTTTGCAAAATAAAAATATATTCTCTCTTGGATCTTAATTGAACTTCAACTCCTCAATGAATTGACCGATCTTTGCTAGTGATTTTATACTTCTTTTGCTCGTCTCTAGGTATAGGCGTTGTGATTGGGTGGTTTATATTCTTGTTGCCTTGGAGCAATTGTTCCATTGTGATAAGCTTATTTTCATACTCAAACTTGGATGAGATAGATCTTAGGTTCGTGAATTTCATTAAGTTCTGCTAGGGTTCACATCAGTTTTTGTGATAAGCATGTAAGCCCTAGATAAAACAAAATTTTATAAGACACTGAAATAAATGTTAAGATAAGCAGTTATCTTGAATGATTACCTTAATGGAAATAAATGAATGAAAAAAAATTAAAAAAAATTGACAATAGCTGAAAAATAGAAAATACAGAAACACGAATAAATACTGAATGGAAATGGATTATGGTGAAATAAATCTACTTGGATGTAAACAAATGAAAATTGAAATAAGTCGGGTAAAAAGGTGGTCTAACCTGTATCGGTAATCGAGAATTTTATGCCAAAAACATAAAGGGGAAGTTACTATTAAGAGACATGAATGATATTAATTAAATTATTACAATTTATAAGTTATTATCAAGGGGAAGTGGTCGGCCATAAGAGAAAAAGGAAGGAAAAACCAAAAAAAACCAAGACAAAAACATTAGAAATCAAGAAAAAAACAAGAAAAAGTGAGAGACAGCTCGGAAACTTGTAAGATTAATAGACTTAAAACATTAAAGTAAAGAAGAGAGGGCCGGCCACACTAGGAGGAGAAGAGAAGTTGGGAGAACTTAGATCGGTGAGAATGAAAACTTAAGATTCTTATTTGAATGAAGTCATAGCATCCAACATCGCGGCGACCCTAAAATAATCTCGTTGGAAAGAACAGATTTCTGGCATCTGGTTCTTTTAGGAGAAAATGTCTCGTTTAAGGAGTCGTCACATAGCATTATGATCTCTAGGAACCTGAACTGGTCAATAGAGATTCTAGGGTTCGAAACTGATTACGTAAAAGGGAAATTATCACCCCTTAAACGTTCTGCCTTAGGCAGACTGCATTGCTGATTTTGTCTTAAATTGCTAAACGTTTATTGATTTATGCTCTGGAGGTTTACTTGCGATATTCCTGACTCTGGTGCCAGTGAATATTCGATTATGAATAATTCCAACTCTGGCGTTGGTAACTATTACGCAGCTATAAAATAAATTTATATCAATATTTTTTTATTCATGACTCTAACACTAGTGAATAAACAAATAAAATAAATTCATTTTATTGCGCATATTTTTATTTTTTATGTAGTTAAATAAAAAAACAATTAAATCAGTATTTTTATTCCTAACTCTAGCATCAGTGAATAAACCAATAAAATAAATTTTATTTTTCACGCATGCACATATTTTTATTTTTTTCTTGCTAAATAAAATAAAATATAACGAATAAAAATAATATAAATTTAAACCTGTATTTTATTCCCGACTCTGGCATTGGTGAATAAACCAATAAATTTACATTATTTTTATTTATGCATACACATATTTTTTTCTATTTTTTCTATATTTTTTATTATTTTCTATTTTTTATTATTTATGTTTTTAGGGCTAGGCCCAGCTCAGCTCACATGGGCTGGGCTAGACCCGCCCAAATAAATTTTCGATCATTGACCCAAGCCAGTGACCCGGCTGGGCCATAGCACGCTTGAACTAGTTTCATGAGTGCATGGCACTGTGCGAAGGTAATTAATTACCTTCGCACAGTATTAAATGCACTGAACTTAAAAAACAAAAACGAAGAAGCAGAGAAGGCTTACCTTGCTGCAGGTTGCTTCGTCGGAGTGTTAGCGTGTCGAGCGAAGATCGGTGGTGGCGTTCGTTGATAGGAAGCTAGAATTCCTCCTTCTACCTCTCGCTTCCGCCCCCTCTCGTTTCCTCTGCTCTCATCCGAAAAATTATCCCGGTGCTGTTCTGTTTTTTTTTAAACTCTATCTACTCTCTCTAGGTTTATTTTTGCCTTTGTTCTTTAGGCCAGTACTCGCGAGGGGAAGCTCGTTTTTGGTATAGGGTTCTAAAAACTTAAAAATTCGGTTGGTGTCTTTGTGTTTCTTTTTTTTCAGGTTTCTTTCGTCTCCCTCTCTCTCTCTAACCAACCTCTGTTCTTCAGTGCTTTTCGGTTTATATAGAGCCCGACAGGTTGGTAACGGGCGGTAGGCTGAGGATCGACCACCATTAAGGCGCCCATAACTGAAACCAATGGACGACATCGCCGCAACGTCTCTCTACCTTTACCGTAGAAAACGGTCGTTGGCTTAAAGAAGAAGAAGATGAACAACGTCTTCAAAACGACGTCGTTTAGAGATAAACAGTGGCCATTTTCGTTTTGACCCATGAAGTTTCAAAACTTTAATAATTAAGCCCCTGGTTTAAACCGTAATTTTCCCTGCATTTCGATGCCTTTTACAAGTTAGTCCTTGGACTTTAATCTATTGCAATCGTGCCCCCAATTAACCCTAAAGTTTGTTATTTCTTCAATTAAGTCTCTGATTTCATTAATTTAATTAAATTCAAAGTCTAATTAAGTCTAAAACTTATCAATTCTCCAATTAAGCCCCTGATTGGATTAATTAAATTAATTCCAAGCTTAATTAAGTCTCAAAACTTATCAATTCTCCAATTAAACCCTTGATTGGATAAATTAAAATAATTTCAAGCTTAATTAAGTTTCAAAATTTATCAATTCTCTAATTAAACCCTTGATTTGATTAATTAAACAAGTCAAAAATTTAATTAAATCTTTAAACTTCCAATCATGTTGTCCTTAACCCAAATTTCATTTTTATTTTTTTCATCATCATTATTATATTTTTTTATCATTTTTCTTTTTATCATTTTCTAGTAAATAAAATAATAATAATAATTAAAATAAAATGATCAAAAATTGGGTTATGACAGTTGCCCCCTCTTTATAATATTTACAATGCAAAGATATTGGAAAATTTCATTTTCCTTTAACTTTGTGTACAAAATTTATAAAGAAAAGGAGATGTAGAAACAATTTTTGCTTTGCCCTCCCATTTTTATTTTTTTTTGTCTTGAAAACTTTGAGAATAGTAGATTGACACACGACCTTTAGAGAGAGATGTAGAAATCAAGAAACAAGTCATTTGGAAGATGACCCATTTTTTTTTTTTTTTTTTTTGTGTTTTTTGAAATGGATCAAATTGTTTTGGGCAACCTGCCCGATGATAAAAGAATGCGAATAATTTCACAAGTGGTCTAATTGTTCCAGGTGACCTACCCGTTGAAGAATAAAACGCGAGAAGGGTTTCATGAGTGGCCTAATTGTTCCAGGCGACCTGCCCGATAGGAAGAAGAAATGCAAAAAGGGTTTCGCGAGTGGTCTAATTGTTCCAGGTGACCCGCTCGTTGAAGAATAAAACGCGAAAAGGGTTTCGCGAGTGGTCTAATTATTCCAGGCGACCTGCCCGATAAGAAGAAACGCGAAAAGGGTTTCGCGAGTGGTCTAATTGTTCCAAGTGACCTGCCCGATGAAGAATAAAACGCGAAAAGGGTTTTGCGAGTGGTCTAATTGGTCCGACGACCTGCTTGATAGGAAGAATAAAATGCGAAAAGGGTTTCGCGAGTGGTCTAATTGTTCCAGGCGACCTGCCCGATGAAGAATAAAATGAGGATTTTTTTTTGAAAAATACAAAGAAAAGGGACTCATTGTAATGGGTGACCTACCCAAGTAAAAAAAAAAAAGGGTCTCATTGTGATGGGTGATCTACCCAAGTAAAAAGAGAAAGGAAAATGACTCGAATGCGCACTCAAAAGGATGGTCGAGGGCTTGAAGACGTACTCAAAAGAATGGTCGAGGGCTCAAAAGCGCGCTCGAAAGGAAGCGAGGGCTCAAATTTCAAGCGTGAGGGCTCAAAGGGGCGCTCGAAAGGAAGCGAGGGCTCAAAGGCGCTCGAAGAGGAAGCGAGGGCTCAAAAGCACGCTCGAAAAGGAAGCGATGGCTCAAAGGCGCATTCGAAGGAGGTGGAAAAACATAGAGATTTTTCAGATGGCCTATTTCTTATGGGTGGCCTGCCCAGGTTGAAAAATTCTTAAAAATGAAAAATTTTCAACATCAATTTCGATCTTTGGCCATTTCAAGTTGGCCTTCCACTTGATCGATTCCGTTGGAATTTTCTCATATGAAATATGCAAAACTCATTGTCCAGTGTCTCAAAGTTTAGATGATATGCATGCATCTTTACCTGTTTTGAAATATAGGCCCTCATTTCTTCTTAGTCTTCTTGTTGCTTAACTGATGAGGACTTGCTACCTCTGATTTGGGTTCTCTTTGTCGCTTGGCTTCTAGCCCACTCGAATTGGCCCATGTAAGTCTATTTCAAGATTTGTTTACACAACTCAGCCTTTGTGGTGCCCATCGTGACCCACCTGCTTGCTAGAGATTTTCTATCTCGTCAAATAATTTGAGAGGATCATTCATTACTCTTCGTCTCACTCATAAAAACATTCGGTGTCACTTGTTAAAAGGATCAAACTGTCTTTCGTAAACCAAAATGTCCCCTTGTCTTGTTGTAGGAAATGCTCCTCTCTTTCAAACTGTCTTTCGTAAACCAAAATGTCCCCTTGTCTTGTTGTAGGAAATGCTCCTCTCTTTTTCCTAGAAAGGATCAATTCTCCTTCTAAACAATATTGCCCCCTTGTACTGGTCATTGCCCCCATGTGCACTATGTTAGTGACTTAGACAAATAATGGTTTTAAGAGGCCATTCTCTCATTTCTCTCCTTGTCATTTTGGTGATATGGGTTGATAATAAAGCTTGAAATCTTGATCTTGCATTTTGAAAACAAAAATTATTTCGATGTGAGCCTAAAACAATTTGCTTTTGAAATCTTGCAACTCCTTGGTTATTTTCTTTCTTAGAAAAAAGATTATATGCTCTTGTGTTTAGCAATGAAGTCTTCGATGAAAATACATTATGAGGTGACCTTTTTTTTTAGGTTTTCAAAGTGAATGGCTCGAGAAAAAAGCTATTTTGTTTGAGAATAACTTGTCTTTTTTTTTACACTCATTTTTATCAGCATGAATAATAATGAGTTGTTTGTTCTTAATGTCATGAATCTTATGAAAACGTATTCTTTGCATTTCGAGAGCATTGTTTATTGTTCTAAGTTGCTTGCTTACTTGATTAGAGAGGACTTCTAAAGGCATGTAACGTAGGCTGTGGTTCTTAGATATGAAAGAAAAGGATTCATGAGGCTCAAAGAGTGTTTCGGGGTTTCAAAGACTCGAGGATCACTATCAACAGTTTAACTCTTGACGTCATTCATATTTTCTTTTACCGCTCTTCTTTGATTTGCTACTTCTTCTTATTCTTTTTTTTTTTGCTTTGCTAGGACATACTTACTTTATCTTGGATGTCACTTTTTGTAGTGATTTGGGCATGCCCCCTAGCATTTGAGTTTCTTGAGCTCTTATGTCTTTTTGGCTTTCTCACGGCTTTTTCTTTTTTCTCATTGAAATTTTATCTTGCCCCTTAATGTGGGGTGTGATCCTAGTTGGGATTTTGTTCATGAAAGAAAAATTATTTAGGCTCAAAAAAGGATCTCAAGGGATGTACTTATTTCAGAACGTGAAAAGAATAACAAAGATGGCCCTTCCTCATTTCAAGCGCAAGCAATTAAGATCAATAAACTTTGACCTCATCTAGTATGATGTTTTGGTCTTTACAAAGATGCATTTCATGAACCATGAGCAACGAGTTCACTACATACCATTATTCATACATTTAAAAACACATGATTCAAGAGTCATGGGGTAAGGGTGTTTATTCATTTTTTTTTTGTTTATAATTTAGTCACCTCAATGATGAAGTTGCTTGATTCACTTATCATTCTACAAGTAAAATGTCAAAAATATCATTTTTGGATAAACATCAAATATTTTTTTTGAAATCAAAATGTCAAATCAATTTTTCAAAACTCCAATAGGGAAAGGGATTTTAGTAAAAGAGATCAATTATGTCTATGAGATCATGCAAGGTTGTAAGGGTATATTTTTAGGTTCTTTGGGTTTTTTTTTTTTTGCAGACATCTTTTATGAAAAATATGCAAAGAGAAATCATTGGCCCAATCTTATTTATTAATTTGATAAAGACTTATACATCATGGATAATATTTCTTTACAGAATCAAAGTTGACATGCCTCATCCATTCTTGTTAGCATCAATACCCCTCCTGAAAATGCCTTCTTCACTATATAGGGTCCTTCATAATTGGGCGCCCATTTACTTGCGATCTTCTCCCTAGTGGAGTGACAGAACTTTCCTCAATACTAAATCTCCTTCTTTGAACTCTCTTGGCCGAACTTTTCGGTCATATGCCTTGGCCATCCTTCTTTGATACAACTGATGGTGACAAATTGCTGCTAACCTTCTCTCGTTGATCATATTTAGCTGCTCATATCGTATCTTGACCCACTCAGTCTCCTCAAGTCCAGATTCCATGAGAACCCTTAAAGAGGGAATTTCCACTTCCAATGGTACCACTGCCTCCATTCCATATACTAAAGAGTATGGTGTAGCCCCAGTTGATGTCCTCACTGCTATTCGATACGTATGGAGAGTATAAGAAAGCCTCTCATACCAATCTTTGTAAGTAATCACTATTTTCTGAACAATCTTCTTTATATTTTTATTAGTAGCTTCTACGGCGTCGTTCATCTTAGGTCTGTAAGGGGACGAGTTGGAATGCTTGATCTTCCACTTTGTGCATAGCTCCGCTATCATCTTTCCATTGAAGTTTTGAGCATTATCAGTCATTATTCTCTCGGGTACACCGTATCTACAAATTAGATCTTTCTTGATGAACCGCTTGACCACTTTCTGAGTCACATGAGCATATGAGCAAGCCTCTACCCATTTGGTGAAGTAATCAATCGCTACAAGAATAAAACGATGTATGTTACTTGATTTTGGATTAATAGGCCCAATTACATCTATTCCCCACATTGCAAAGGGTCAAGGAGACACCATGTTAAATAAGGGTGTAGGAGGCTCATTGACTTTGTCGCTATACACTTGACATTTGTGGCACTTTCAGACAAAATTTATGCAATCCTTCTCCATGGTCAGCCAAAAATAACCTGCTCTTTGCATCTGCCTAGCCATCATGTGTCCATTTGCTGGGTAGCACAAATTCCTTCGTGCACTTCTTATAGGGCCTTGTTGGCTTCCAGATCACCCAGACACCTCAACAAAGTCCCATCAAATGATATTTTATACAAAATCTCCCCATCTATGTAGTATTCCATGGCCATTCTTCTCAAGGTCCTTTTATCTATCTTCGAGGCTCCATGGCCATTCTTCTCAAGGTCCTTTTATCTATCTTCGAAGCTCCCGACGGGTACTCTTGATATTGGATGAATCTTTTTATATCCGTGTACCATGGGTCTTTGTCCGTTCTTCTTCTATTGAACAACAATGAGAGGGAGAATTTCTGATCTCGATGCTTACAGACTGAATTTTGGCACCACAATCAATTATAGCCATAAAAGCTAAGGTAGCTAACGCATCGGCAAACCGATTTTTGTCTCTCCCCAAATGAGTAAATTCTATTTCATCAAAGCTTTCACCAATTTGGAGAGGTATTCCTGGTATGGTCTCAATTTTTCATCCCTTGTCTGCCATTCACCTTTTACCTGACAGATTATTAGCATTGAGTGTCCATATACCTCTAATTTCCCTACCTTCATCTCTAATGCAACTTCCAATCCGTGGATGCAAGCTTCATACTCAACTGTGTTGTTTGTACAACTAAAGTGCAGCTTTACTGAAATAGGATATTGCTTTTCTTTTGGGGAAATTATCACAAAGACATGCCCCGTTGCCCGATATATTTACTGCACCGTCAAAATACATGGCCCACCAACCACTTTTTTCTTCCTTTTCCGTTACTAGCACCTCTTCATTAGGAAAGTCAAAGTTCAATGGCTCATAATCCTCAATAGCATTATCGGCTAAATGATCAGCAATTGCACTTCCTTTTACTGATTTTCTTGTCATGTAGATGATGTACTCAGCCAGCAGTATTTGCCATCTGGCTATTCTACTTGACATGTATGGCTTTTCAAAGATATACTTCAGTGGGTCCATTCTTGAGATCAACCGGGTAGTGTAGGATAACATATATTGCCGTAACCTCTTCGCACTCCACATTAGACTATAACATAACTTCTCTACCATACTGTAACGGGATTCACACTCGGTGAACTTCTTACTCAAATAGTAGATGGCTTGCTCCTTTCTTCCTGACTCATTCTGTTGCCCCAACACACAACTCAAAAATAATTCGGTCACAGTTAAATACAGGATGAGTGGCCTTCCATGCATGGGTGGTACCAACAATGGTGGTTTTTGTAAGTACTGCTTGATCTTATCAAAAACTTTTGGCAATTTTCATCCCATGTTCCAGGATTTTTCTTTAAAAATTGGTTCATATGTGACTATAAGTTATGAGATAAAACGGGAAATATAGTTCAAGCACCCCAAAAAGCCTCGAACTTCTCTTTCGATCTTTGGAGCGGGCATGTCTTGTATGGCTTTTACTTTGTCGGGGTCCATTTCTATGCCTTTATTACTCACCACAAATCCTAATAATTTGCCTGATTTCACCCCGAATGTACACTTTGCAGGATTCAATTTCAACCGATATTTTCTCAACCTCTTGAACAATTTCCTCAGAGCTGGGATATGGCTTTCTTCATCTTTGGACTTTCTGATCATGTCATCCACGTAGACCTCAATTTCCTTGTGCATCATATCAGGAAAAAGTGCTACCATTACCCTTTGGTATGTTGCTCCAGCATTCTTTAATCCGAATGGCATTACTTTATAATAGTAAGTTCCCCATGGGGTGATAAATGTTGTCTTTCTTTTATCTGCTTCAGCCATTTTAATCTGATTATAACTGGAGAAACCATCCATGAAAAAGTAAGTGGAACTCTTAGCAACATTGTTTACCAACACGTCTATATGAGGTAACGGGAAATCATCCTTAGGGCTTGCCCTATTTAAATCTCGGAAATCCACGCACATCCTGATTTTTTTGTCTTTTTTGGGAACCGCCACAATGTTAGACACACATTCAGAATATTCTACTACCTCCAAGAAACCAGCATCCCACTGTCTTGTTATCTCTTCTTTTACCTTGAGTAATACGTTAGGTCTTGTCCTTCTTAGCTTCTGTTTGACTGATCGATAACCCTCAATCAAAGGTAACTTATGCACTACTATTTCAGTATCCAAACCGGGCATGTCAGCATATGAACAGGCAAAAATATCTGCATACTCTCGCAAGAGGGTGACCAACTCACTCCTCATATTTGTAGTGATCAACATCCCTATTTTCAACTCCTTTTTGTCATGCTCGGTACTTAGGTTTATTAATTCTAATTCCTCTCTTGCAGGCTCCCATGCATGTTCGAATTGTTTTATAAGCCTCTTGAACTCCTCAATGTTATCTTCACCATCTTCTTCCTCATCCATTAAAGTTATAGTTTTATCAAAATTAGGCCAATCATTCTCAATGCAATGGGTTTGTAAGTTTATCGATGTCCCGCTTTCAGATTCCCTGAAAATGAAAAGTGCCTTTGTTATGAGTGCATAATGGAAAAGGTAAAACTAGAAGGCATGATGTAGGGAAAACAAAGCATGATCTCATTAAAACTTGAAATGACAGAAGGGCTCAAAACAAAATCTTATTGCTAATATTTTGAGCCACGATTACTGGCAACACAAATTTATTCAAACAAAATGCAGCAAATAATAAAAAGTAAGCAATAAACAAATGTTTACTTTTAAAAGATAATTAGGACTTCTTGAATTTCCCAATTGTTCAACTTTTCCCTTTCAGCTAATCTTCTCACAAACTCAGGTAGACCATCCTCTAGAGCACTCACAGTCAGTTGGGGTAGTTCTTTATAGGGGCTCTCTTCATCTTCAAAACCCCCTTGGGGTTCTTGTTTGTTGATATCTTCTAGATAGTGGATGGTAGCACTGCTAAATTCTTTGCTCATCCTCTCAGTTTCACCCCCAACATTGATCACTTGTGTGGGTCGTGGGAATGTTACGTGTATTGGAGGGATCTGGATTCGGCCTTCATTAGGCTCCATTCCTTCGATTTGAGCCAACCTCTTTTCTCTTTTAAACTCAGCCGCTCTCTTGAAATCTTCCTTTCTAGGTATAAAACCTAAACCAAACCTCTAATCACGCATTTCATCTTTATTACATTGATCTTCTCGGGCATTCTTGTGATAGGGTCATACTGGAATGACAGTTTGTGCTTTAGAAAATATTTAGCAGCCATCCTTGCAGCCTCAGAAACCTCTGGTTTCCTTCGCACTGTATTCTCAGGTACCCATTTAGCATTTACTATCTCAAATGCATGTAGGTTTCCGTCCTTACTCTCTTCAGCCTCTATATAAGGAATCGACACATTTCTCACCATAGTTAAAGCCTCTTCAGCCCTTACTATCACTAAGTTCCCATTGATGATAAACTTAACCTGTTGGTGTAATGAGGATGCAACGGCTCGTGCTGCGTGGATCCAAGGTCTTCCTAACATCATGCTGTATGTGGGATGAATATTCATCACTTGTAAAGTTACTTGGAATGGTTGCGGGCCAATTACAAGCTCAATATCAATATTTCCCATAATCGACCTTGGCGAGCCATCATATGCTCTGGCTGTCATGGTACTTGGCTTCATATGAGAGGCATCAACTGGCATTTTCTCAAGTATGTGCCTTGGTAACACATTCAAAGCAGAACCATTATCTATTAGCACCTTGGCGATCACACAATCCTTGCATTTCACAGTGATATATAATGGCTTGTTGTGACCAGTTCCTTCATGATCTAGTTCATCTGTGAAGTAAAGATAGTTAGTGGCTTGAATCCTTCCTACCAAATGTTCTATAGAATCTTGTGTGATATCTTGAGGAACATAGCTTCGTTAAGGACCTTTTGGAGTGTGTTCCTATGCAACTCCAAACTCAAAACTAATGACAATAGAGAGATCATGGTGGGGGTCTTTTTCAACTGGTCTACCACACTATATTCACTATGCTTCATCAGTTTCAAGAACTCGTTAGCCTCCTCATCGCTCACTGGTTTGTTGAACTCATCCATTTTGGCCAATTCCACCACATTCTTTCCTTTTGCCTTCCTTTGGTCTTCTAGCTCTTCAAGAGTATAGCACCTCCCACTTTGGGTTAACCCCCTGATTTCAGCATAAAAAGTAGAAGTCGGTCTCGTGGTATGAAAAGAATAACCATAACCGTGAGGCATGACATTATAATTCCCATTAACTGTGCTCACAGTTCTAGCCAAAATCATTCTTGGGGGTCCTCCCTCCATTGGTTGATATCTACAGACTTCAACCTTTTTGTCGAAACCAGTCATGGTTCCTACTAGGTTTTTTTTTAGGCGCCCCTATCCTTAACACTCCCAACATCATCATGTCTTCTACTTTCACTCGAAACTCTTCGTAAGAGTTTATATGATGTCCCATATACTGGTGATACTCACAATATTCACCCTCATGTTCAATGGCTTACTTTTTGATGGGTGCTTTGAGGTACCCAGCCTGTTTCAACATTTTGTACAATCTCTCCATTGTCAACTTTATGACATTAGTACCCCTCTCTTCTTCTTCCAAAGCAATCACTCCTCCACTTCCAGAAGCGTGGTACGGTAGCGTGTTGGATTTTATGTTTGGAAAATCATCAAAATAAATCCAACCAACTTTGAAGAGTTGGAGGATTCTCCTTTTGAAAGACACACAATTGTCAATATTATAGCCGATGATACCAACATGGTACTTACATTTCTGGTCTGATCGGTACCATTGAGGAAAAGGTGGTTGCAAGTGTGTTAAAGGAACAGGTGTTACTTGGCCAATGCTGAGCAGTCTTTGATACATCTCACTAAGAGGCATGGGAAGTAGGGGCAGTTCTTCTTGGTTTGCGGGGAAGCTTTTGCGTGGGTGAAATGTGTTGTTTTGGCGGTACGGGATATTTTGGGTATTTGTTTGGTTTTTTAGATAAGATGAGGTGAAATTTATGTTGGATGTGGGAGGAATGGTCATGAGTGGCCTGAAGTTGTGCTTTCTTCCCTTACCTTCACCTTCAACGTTGTGGACGTCAGCCTCCTTCTTACGTCCAACAAAACCCCTTTTTTCACTAGGGTCTGTGATCCTACCCATTTGAATGGCTTGTTCGATTCGTTCAGCTATAACAACCAAATCAGAGAAGCTTTGTGCAGAACTTCCAACCAAGAATTCAAAGTACAGAGCTTTAAAGATATTGAAAAATAAACTGATCATTTCCTTCTCTAATAGTGGCGGATTAACCTGTGCTGTCGTTTCCCGCCACTTTTATTCATATTTCCTTACAGATTTCTTATGACTTTTCTCATACACCAAATATGTTCTAAAAAGGAAAAAAAAGAAGAGAGAAGTCATTCGTATATATTTAAGCAATGTTTATGTTTCAATATTATATTGATTTAAGAAATTATACATTTGTAAGAAGAAATTATTATATCCTGTATATGATACTTATGATTTGTTTATGTTGTTGAATCAAGAATTCAGTAAACTATAATTAGTTTAATTTGGACAGATGATACATTTTTGTAATAATACGTATAATATTTTTTAGAAATTTAAATTTATTTTTTCTTTTATTTTTCCTTCTCCGATCCATGACGCCTGAGATGATAAATTAGAACAGGGTCAAAAACTACATGTACCCTTCACAACAACTGTACACACGTCAGAGAGATTCGATCCATTGTCCAAACCCAAGTCCCGAGACAAGCCGTTTCTGGGGCCCACTTGTCTCCCGCAATAAATGTGCACGTCTCCCTCCCTCACTCTCTCCTCTGCACACACGCTTTTAGTTTTAGTTTACTGCTCTTGTAATTAATTTATTACATCTCGCCCAACGGCCATCCACGTACCGTACCTGGTAAAATTGCTATCGTAACAAAATCTTCTCACAGCCACATCTTCTTATCTCAGTTAAAAAAATACAAACGTTTTGTGATGCAATTAAATTTGCCTTTTCATATTGTGTTTTATATATCAAAAAAATATTAGATTTATATTTGTTATAAGTGATTTCAATATACAAATGTTATTCTAACTATATTTGATGATTAGAAAATAAAAATTTAAATGGTTGGATCTTAAAAATTTAATTTTCAACATGTTTTCATTTCAAAATGCCTAAAAACACCATATAAATTTGAATTAAAAAAAATTAACCCTAAAAAATCATATAATTAGTTTAGAAACTAAAAATCAAACTATATTAAAACAAAATTCACGAGTCTCAATTTATATATTTTCAATATAATTAAAGGCTAAAATCACCTTCATTAAACTCTTCTTATTTAAAATGAATTTATTAATACTAAGATTGGTTTATTTTGCTGTTGAAATATGACCGTTTAAATACTTTTTCTCTTTTATTTTTTTTCAATGATTTTCTTTCTCCTCTATAAGCATGCAACACATAATAAAATTAAAGTTTTGAACCTAAACATGAAAATCTAAACACATCAGGATCAATATATGCATAGCTTGAATATAAAGAATTAAAATGAAGTTTTCATGCATCTTGAGAAATGAAACCTAAATAACTTTTTTTGTGTATTAATTTTAATATTTTTTTTAAAAAACAACTATAATAAAAAAATTGATGTCATAATATTGATATTTAATTTAATATTAAAATATTCTTTAATACTTTGCATATGTGAGAAAATAAAATAAAAAAAAACAAATTTCAACACATAAAATCATGTTAATATAATTTTGCAAATATAAGGTTGCAAAGAAATAAAGTTTAATAATTGGAGTGAAAAAACTTAAAGGACCCAAGGGTTTGTTATTTTGAGTAAAATATTTTACAAAAAAATATTATTTTATATTTTTCTATGTTTGTTTCACAGGAAATATTTTCCCGTGTTTGTATCCTGTAAAATATTTTATAGAAAAATATTTTCAGCTCATAAAATTTTATAAAATATTTTATAAATAATAATTCATTTAAAATATCATTCATCCAATTATTTCAACCATCATCTTTATTTTACCATCACCACAACCTCCTCCTCTTTTGTCACCATTTTTACGACTGTTATTTCACCACCACATGACCACCTCACCACTAACATCTTCATTATTAGCGTCATGTTATCACCACCTTTCGTTTTATTATCACCAAGACAATCTGACCAACACTCATTTTTTAACCATAATTGTTATGTCATTATTATTTTCTCGTTCACCATTATCACCATGATCTTTTCTATTATTATTGTCATGTTATTGTTATATTTTATAAAAAGATATTTTACATGAAAATATTTTATATTAGTAAAATATTTTATACGATACAGGACTCTTAAAAGGGAGGAAAAAAAACATGTTAATACTTCTTACAAGTAAAAGCATGTTAATATATCTTTTGATGATGAAATTGTAAATAAATAAGTTTGATAACCGAAATGAGAAAAAAAGAAGATATTAAAGGTAAAAATCGGCCGTAAACAACGTGAATGGGCAAGGCAAATAATTCTTTCTGAACAGTGCAAACTACTGCTAAAAAATACATATTGTTTTTTTTTTATTTATTTTTATATATATAAAGTGTTAATTATTTTTCATGAGGTTTCAAATAATAAAACCAACCACATGTGAGTCTCCATCTCTCTCTATCAACTCAGCTGAAGCTCAGAGATAGAAATCAATCACTACACATATCATCCCATCATCTACTGCCATTCTGCCATTTCTCATTTTTCTTGGTAAAATACACCACCATTAGTCCTTCTTTCGTTTTGTTGTCTCATCTTTCGTTCCTTTTCGTTGGCAACCAAACACAACTTAACTTGTTATGTGTGTCTTTATGTTAGTTTGTAACTACTAGAAAGTCTTTTTGGTTCTTTCTTCTGTTTTAGTGGATTCTACTTCCACAGCTTGTCTTGGCTACTAGTATGTGTTGGAGGTTATTTTGGGGCTTTTTGTTGGTGGTAATGTAGCTGCTTTCTTGATTCCTTTTTTCTTTTCTTTCTCTCTTTTCTAAAGGGCTCTTTAAGCTGTTGAAGTGGAGCAGAAAGATCTGTTCTTGAGCAAAAATGTTTGGTTTCTCTAAAAGACGCATGAAACTTGGCAGGTGGGTTCTCTTTATTTTATCTTTTTATTGTTGCATTTTTTTTTTGTAAATTAATTTGTTGATTTGAGAGTTGTAGAAGACAATAGAGTTCAGTTGGGATTTTAAGTTAGATTGTTTATGGTCTTTTTCTAAACTTAGATGCCAATGATGTGTTGTTTCTTGTTACTTTCAGGGTCAAGAAGGTGCAACTCTCTGATTCTTCACCAGGGATTAGGAGTCCTATTAGACCCCCAAAGCGAATTATTAGTAATAATAATGCTAATGTAAGATTCTTAGCTCGTGTTTTTGTGGATTGCGATTAATGGGATTTGTGCACTGTGGTTATATGTTAGAATTGTGTGTGTAGAGTGAAGGTGTTGCACTTACTGCTAGTAATTCTGATCACCTTGATTATCATTGCTCCTCTTCTGCTCCGCCGGTGATTAGTAGCTCGACAGCAGGGAATAATGCTGAGAACTGGATGGTGTTGTCTATTTCTGGGGATAAACCTACCCCTCGTTTCAATGTAAGGTTATTTAATGGGTTCTTTTTCTTGTTTGGAGTGTTTAATAGAGTGCATTGATAATTTTAATCCTTATTTGTGGTGTGTTGGAAGTTGGGACTTTGCTTATTTTTCCTTGAATAGCATGCAGCAACCGTCATTGGGAATAAGATGATAGTGGTTGGTGGAGAATCTGGAAGTGGATTGTTAGATGATGTACAGGTAGAGAGTGTTTTCTCGCATGCCATTGTTTTTTATTGGCGTTAATCGCGTCCAGAGTTTAATGAATAAACAGGACACATCATTTACATTCCAAGAAAATGGTGTCACCTGGCAATCTAGACTGTGATCATTCAAATATGTCATTTGAGAATTTCTTGAATTTTCAGGAAGTTGCAAACTTTGGTATGGAGGCTGATATGCATTTTTTCCCTCTCTTTTCAGGTGCTTAAATTTGACCAATTCACCTGGACTTCAATTTCATCAAAGCTTTACTTGTCACCCAGCAGTTTGCCATTGAAGATCCCTGCTTGCAGAGGCCACTGTCTGGTATAGTCATGTAGCTTATCTAGCATTCTAACTGCATTTGGTTTGCCTTGCATCCTTTAATGTTGAACCTTAATGTTTCTCTATATTTCTTGGCATAGGATGATATTTCCAGTTAAATACTCATTTAGATTAAAAAAAAAAATTTGGGGTGCAAATTATTTTCAAAATGATAGAAATAATTTTTGTCACAAATGTTCACGTTCACTACAGTTAGTAGTAAAGTTACTGATGCCCAGCAAAGAAAATTTAAGTGATGATATGTTGTTCGCTGAGTCTAGAAGATTGATCCATAAGACAATAACTGAAATCCTAATGAGAGTGGACGGAACAAACAACATATTTCTCCAAGCTTTCCAGTATGATACATTTATTTAAAATTTTAATATATAAAAGGACAGATCCATTGAGTGACAAATGGAATAAAAAAGGTTATTATCTCCTCTTCCTTGTGCATATGTTACATGGGCTTTACTTGACATGTGCTGGTTTTTCTCCATAATGAAGAACTTCCAGTAGCTGCTTCTGCATTTCTTTACTGTTGTTATGCAGAAGCTTTTCATCTTGTGGAGCTTCGAAATCTACTAGTGGCTGAAGTTTCTTTCTGCTGTTGGTCTGCCTTAGGTTTCTTGGGGGAAGAAGGCACTTCTTATTGGAGGAAAAACTGATCCAGCAAGTGACCGAATTTCTGGTTAGATCTCTGTGTTTACCACAACCATGTTGTTGTTACTTGGTTTTCATGCATGATCTGGAATTACACTAATGTCTTTTTTGCTTTTGCAGTGTGGGCATTTGACACAGAAACTGAGTGTTGGTCACTTGTTGAAGCAAAGGGAGATATACCGGTACCCTCACAGACAATCTAGCTTGTTATGACATTTTATATTCAGACCTCTGTGACCAAAGATTTGTTACTGGAAATTCATTACAAGACCTAGCATGTTACCCCTCATTTATTTCTTCAATGTATCTATTTGAGATTGCAGTTTGTTGGAAAATCTGAACCAAAATGGGGAGCAAGTGGAACTCTACACGAACTGGCTTACACTTTCCTAACAAAAAATTGTTTCTTAATGCAGATTGCCCGCAATGGTCACACAGTGGTCCGAGCAAGCTCTGTTTTAATTTTATTTGGGGGTGAAGATGCTAAAAGGAAAAAACTAAATGATCTGCACATGTTTGATCTCAAGTCTTTCACGTGGCTCCCTCTGCATTGCACGTGAGTTGGTTCTGGTGCCCTATCTACCAATCTATACAATATAGATATTCATGAAGGTTTCAATAGCCATTGCTTTGTCTGAACAGAGGAACTGGACCATCTCCGAGATCCAACCATGTAGCAGCTCTTTATGATGATAAAAATCTACTTATATTTGGAGGAACTTCCAAGTCCCGGACTCTGAATGACTTATATTCACTTGATTTTGAGACGGTGTGTAAATTCATTCTTAATTCCATCATGTTGATTATTGCAGACTAAACAAATAGATCTCATACTACATTTTGATATGTAAAATCTTTCTTCTCAGATGGTATGGTCGAGAACAAAGATACGGGGCTTCCATCCATCACCAAGGGCTGGGTGTTGTGGAGTTTTATGTGGAACTAAATGGTACATAGCAGGGGGAGGAAGTAGGAAAAAACGTATGCCTCATAGCTAAGAAGCAAATGCTCTCCTTCCATCATTTGATCTTTTTTTTTTCTGATAAGTTGCAACTTTATATGCATCTGCATGTGTGTGTTAGAGTTACATATGTAATCCTAAAGTTCTTGTAATTGTTTAACTTCAAAGGGAGAAACATGTTTTAGTCATCCATACTGGAGTTCTTGGTTTGGTTGATAGTGATTGGAGTCGGTGTTATAGGATAAATAAGCTTTTATGCCATGTGTTATGTATCTCTAGCTCATAGTAGTGGTGATTTGATGTATCTTACTGCATTATATTTTGGTGTTTCTTCTGTAAGTTGAATCATAATTTAACTTGTCATAACTTAACTTGTCAGCATGCTTGCTTTGTTTACTTAATTTCTTTCTCTGTGTTTCTCTTTACAAAAAAGTTAAGTCGCTTTCATTGGTATTCTGTTTATGTTGCTGAATCCTGTTTCTTTTAATATCTACAGGGCACTCAGAAACTTTGATTTATGATATATTGAAAATGGAGTGGTCCGTGGCATTTGCATCACCCCCATCTTCTATCACCACGAACAAGGTGAAGCATAAAATGACCGATCCTTGTACTTATATTAGTTGGTGAACAGTCCACAAAGATGTGGATTCAATGCTCATCTGCCTTGAGGGGGTGAACTATAGCCTCTAGACTATAAGAAATTAAGAATACCAATTCCTGATGCTATGCGGAACAATAGGTTGAATTTTGTTTTAAGCAATCTGTGTTGGATAACCATGCATTTGCCTTGTCCCATTTGAAAATGTTCTAAATGTGTATCAATCACCAGCCTCAACCAGGCAGATGCTATGTATGCATGTGCATCTCCCATCATTTGTTTGTGAATAAATTCTTGGTGTTTGTCCCCTTGAAGCAAGAAAAGGGGGGGTAAAAAGGTAAATATGAGAAATGAATGATGCGCACAAGGAACTTGTTATTGATGCATAAATGCTCTAATGATGCGGACTCTAAATGCAAGGTTGACATGCATATGAAACAAATTTAATCAAGATTAGGTGGGTTTGTTTTTTATCACACTAAGGTTAGGTGGATTTTCTGAGTTTTATTATCATTCCGATGTGTATTAAAAAATTATTGTTTAGTATTATTTCCAAAATGTTTGGCAAAATGATCTTCATCCTTAGTCATCACAGAGAATGCTGTAACACAAGACTCAGAATCCTGTGTTCATAAATGCTTCAAAATATTGGGTTAAAGACACTCTTTTCAGTATGGTTTCAAGTGTTTTTTAATATCACAAGATTTGTTGTTTACAATATCTCTTCAAGATTGTAGAGCATGAGGATGCACTTCTTTTGCATTTTCCTTTTTCTTTTTATCGTAGGTTCTGTCAAAAATATTATTTCTATTTCAGGGTTTCAGCCTGGTACTTGTGCAGCACAAGGAAAAGGATTTCCTTGTTGCTTTTGGTGGGAGTAAAAAGGAGCCATCAAATCAGGTTAGCGACTGAAATGTCTATTAGATATGGACATCATTTCTGCTTTTGGGGTTAGCTGGAGATTCTAGTCATATCTGCTAAACTTTTAGCTTTGCCTCATGTTTAATTACAGGTTGAAGTAATGGGCGTTGAGAAGAATGAATCATCCACAGGTCGTCATTCTGCTCCTAGTAAAGGCCCTGGTCGTTTGCTGTTTGAAAAGCGCTCATCATCTACAGTGTTAGCTGCTCAACTTGGTACCGGTTCTTCTCAGCGTTCAGCTGATTCCATTGCAAGACAGAATCTGGCATCTGCAATTGAACAACATGGTTCTGGTAGGAAATCTTTGTCAGATTCCTTGCTTGTTGATCCAAATTCTGCTTCCAGAAATTTCTCCCATCGCAAGGAATTTCACCACGAGGAAGAAAACCGAATAGCTGCTAAGACAGCAAGGAACTTAGAAGATGATAATTCTTCATCGCCGGTAAGCTGATATTTCTCACCAATTAACTGTCTTTGTTTTTTTTTTTTAACCTCAACTATTTATGAATTCAAACAATGCCAAAGTCAGTTTTGGATGTTCTTTGTACTTGATAGCAATTAAATTTTGTTGTCTTGGTTATTTTACGTTGAAGAAAAAAATATTACTGTTAAACTGTGGAAGGTATAAATATCTTGGTCAAATCACCCATGGAGAAGAAAGAGAATGAAAATACTGTAAAACTGTTCCTTTCCTTTCTGTGCCATTGTCTGAGGGTAAGATTGCAAGAGACGCTTATATTTATCATTAACACAGTCATTATGCTGATTTCAGGCTGCAGAACACCGAAGTAATCATTCTGATATATCGATCCAGCCTAACAATCCAGTTGGTAAAATGAATGCAGAGATGTCTAGCATATTTGAAATGGAAACTCCTAACTCCCACAACCAAGGAATTGGAAACGTTTCAGTAGATAACGAGGATGTAGTATCTCCGGAGAGTGATTGTACAACAGGAGGGGCTCGTGCAAGTATTTATCAATTGTACGAAACAAAAATAGCTGCTCTAATAAGAAAGAATGGTCTACTTGAAGGACAACTGGCAGCTGCATTGGCAGGTCGAGAAGCAGCAGAGAAAAACCTATCCTCCATTCTGAAGAGCAGACAAGAGATGGAGAAAAAGCTGGTAGACTCAGTGAGAGAGATGGAGTTGTTGAAAGAAAAGCTGGCTGGTGTTGAGCTAGCTCAAGAAGAGGCCAACAGCTTGTCAAATATTGTCCATTCTGACAATGTAAGGCTTGAACATGACGTGGCTTTCCTGAAGGCTGTTTTGGATGATACTCAGAAGGTATTGTACTTGTGATAGTTTTGTCAGTGGCCATATCATGATGATTGGTCCTTTTCAGTCATTTTTACTGATTGGCTATGGGTCGTAGGAGCTACACTCAACTAGGGGAGTCCTTGCAGGAGAAAGGGCAAGAGCATTCCAACTACAGGTAATAATTCTAAACTAAATACTGGGTTTGGTGAATGGAATAACGAAAGATTTATTCTTCGTGATAGATGTTTCACTGTCTTAATTCATGATCTTGTTATTTTGAACAGCTATTCTGTCTTAAATGGTTAATTAGTGCATCAAACACCAAATCTAGCAAAATCTTTTTAGCTGAGTTGTCCAGTTTAGCACCGCCGCCCATGCCCCTGGGCACTCTAGAGAGAATAATACTCGAATTCCCCTTAGCACTATCCCCTGGGGATAAGTTCCCACATTAAAATAGTCCAGGTTACCAGCTCCTTTTTTTGATTGAATGCATAGAGGTCCAGTTAAATCAATTGTCTATCCTTCCTGGTAATACTCGTGGTTCTTCTTCATATTCCAGATCAAATCTTAATGTTTAACCTTAGAACATCATTAAAGCCCTGGATTAGACATGTAACTTGTATGATTGTATCAACCACTGCCTGAAACAACTGCAACGGCCGGTTTAAATGAGATTGTTTCTGCTTTAAATCTTCCACATTTAATTTATCTCACGGACACCGAGCTGGATTTTTCATGCTGCCATGCAGGTAGAAGTTTTTCATCTGAAACAAAGAATGCAATCTATGGAAAACCGAACATCTACCCCAAGAAAGCCATTCCATGTGCAGTGAGCAAAATAGTTGTTTAAGGCAGAGGGCATACCATGCGAGAACCAACTGGATAGCTGCCATTGAGCTCGTCAACCTCAACCAAAACAGCCTACATCCTATACTAGCCTGCCTGTTTGCTGTTGTGCATGGGATGGAGAAAATGTAAATATATTAAGAAGAGTTTACAACCATGCTTGTTCATTGCTTAATAATTCTCGAGCTTCTGGAGAAAATGCAGGCTGGTGTCTAGAATATATTACATGTACAATAGCTCTTTTGAAGGTGCAGGTGTGAACTTCAAATCTTGCTGTTTTGGGTCAAGGAAATTAATCTTGAACCAATAAAAGATGGTCATTTGAAGAGGTTGTGCCTTGATTTGACCACCTAAAAGATGTTTGTCGTTGAACCTGGAATTACCCTGATTTTTCACGAATGAAGAAACTTGTATCACAAACATCAATTGCATCCACAGATGATGGGTTAATTGAACCATTGAATCAAACCAGTTCAACCAATACTAGAAAAAAAGAAAAAGAAAAGTATAAATATAAACTCTTCTAATCCTAGAAGCCAAATTAAACCCAGCCGCCCCCTTCCCCCAAGCCTTTTCTCAATCTCTAAATAAGCCATCGTCTTCAACTTTCAGTTCTCCACCCATTCTTCTTGCATTGATTATTTGGTCTCCCACATTTGACAAGAGGACCAATTGACACTTATTCACCATACCCTCTGGTAATGAGCCATATTCACATTGGATCACAAAACATCCCACGAAAAGGTGCCTCAAGATCACTTGTTGATGGACCCAAGCCGTGTAAACAAACCCTCTTCTTTGGCACTGAACTTTTGTTTCTCTGTCCATGCTAATTATCAATCTGAGCACAACAGCATCACGTCCCCATGTGCATGCTATATATGGTGCCTCACCTTGTTCCATCATACCATTTGGATCTTTGTTAAGATCAGCTTAACAGATTGAGAAAATAGGACAAAGAGAACAGAATTGGTGATAGCAGAAGAGAACAGAAGAAGAATGCGGAAGAGAGAAACGAGATTGAAATTGAACTTCAATATTTTCTTATTCAATATAATCCATGTAATGTGCTTTTATATTGATCAACATTAACTACTAACATATTAATCCAATTAACTCTAATTAACTAACAAATTTTGCTAGCATAAACTTTTCTAACTAACTAACTGAATCCTGACAACTAAACAACAAATTGCGTGTCCCCGACGCTTTCAATTCCCAGCTCCTCTTTGCCTTCCCACAACAGTCTTTATTCTGCCATCCTAAGACGTAACAATACCCCTTCCTCGAAAAGATTCTTGACCCAAGAATATACAAACCTTGACAACTAAAGGTCAATACTGAATTTTGAAAATTGCAATTGAATTTCTTTTAGTTCTTCCCATGTCTTGAGGAAATGAGTTAGACCATTGAATTAAACCTGTCACTTTGTCTTTTTTCATAAGCTTCCTCTCAAGTATGGCTACATGATAAACCTTGACTCTGTCTTCTTCATCAACGATCAGTAAAGCCTGAGAAACCATGGCCACATCTCCCACCTTCTTTCTTAATATCGATACATGGAACACATGATGCACTACACTACCCTCTGGTAGTTTGAGCTTGTAAGCTACAACTCCAATCCGTTCAACAACTTCGTAAGGGTCATAATACCTAGGATTTAGCTTGAAATTCTTCCTATACATAACATTGCCCTGTCTATAAGGCTGAAGTTTTAGGAAGACCCAATCCCCCACCATAAATGTCCTTTCAGAACGCTTCACATCTACTGTGAATACAAAAAAAGGAGTAAATTAAAGCCAGAAATGACTCCACCATCGCTGCCAACCCAAGATAACCCAAAAGAAGGGTAAGGATAGCCTTGATCCAGTGCCCAAACACCCCATCACACTTATAGGGGCTATAAATATAAAGACAAAGAAAGGGTGACTTTTCCTCTACATCTGCAACCATTGCTGCAATTGAACCTCTCTTTCTCCTCAAGAAAAACCGACCAGACCACCTGCATGGAAACCCTCTTAAGTGAAGAGTGAGTAGAGAGTTGAGAAGAAGAGAGAAGGTGACCCTCCTCATCCCAAAACAGACCCCAACAGCTGCAGCAAACCCTTCCCTCTACCCAGAGAAAAAACACATAACCCAGTTGCATGTTCACTCCACTGTGCGAGTAAAGGGAGAGCTAGAGGGTTGGATTAATAACTAAAAGCCATGGAGGGAGAGCTAAAAGGTTGGATTAATAACCAAAAGCCATGGAGGGAGAGGGGCTGTGACAAACGGCTGAACAGAAGTAGAGAGGGGAGGAAAACTGAACAGAAAAAGAGGAAGAAAAGGAAAACCGTGAGTAAAGGGGAAGAAGCAGAAGAAGAAGAAGACTGCAAGTAGAGAGGAAAAAAACTTGTTAAATCCTTTCCTAAAACTACCGAAAGTAGTGAGGTATGAACCAGACCTCTCTCCCCACTTGTTCTTGAGACTTTAGGATCAAAATGATGAAGAAAAACCCCAAGTATATGACCTAGAATCCTTAAACCAACTGCTAAGTAAAACTAGGCTGAAGAATGCATGTAAAACAATAATTATGACCTTATCAAAGGAACTGGATAATTTAAATACACAAACTGAGGTGGAAGACTGACCATGGTGGGGGCTGGACAGAATGCAAACATTATGAGAAGAAAAGCAGGAATTATGACCTTATTATAACCTTAGACCATGCTAAAGTCAAAATAGAAAACATACTAGTGCTATTGACTTGATTTCTTATTGTGTTTGATGAAATGGTGTGATAACGGGCTTAGAGTAAGGTTATGTGCAGGATTGTATGTGTTATGTGCAGGATTCTGCTAGATCCAAAGACAAATTATGGTGTCGGCAGCGAATGAGGTCTCGCTGTGAATTGTGTTGTTTTCGCTGCCAAATTGTGTTATCAGCAGTAAATCAGTGTTTGCTACTGAATTGTGTTGTTTGCAGCGAATGAGTTTTCGCTATCGAATCGTGTTGTTAGCAGCGAATCAGTGTTTGCTGCTGAATTGTGTTGTCTGCAGCGAATGCGTTTTCGCTGTCGAATCGTGTTGTTAGCAGCGAATCAGTGTTCGCTGCCGAATTGTGTTGTCTGTAGCGACTGAGTTTTCGTTGTTGAATAGTGTTGCCCACAGCGATTCAATTTTCGCTGTCGAATCGTGTTGCTTGCAGTGAATCAGTTTTTGCTGCCAAAATTGTGTTATCTGCAACAAACTTGTGTTCGTTGTCGAATTGTGTTGTCTACAGTGACTGAGTTTTCGTTGCCGAATTGTGTTGTCGGCAGCGAATCAGTTTCGCCGTCGAATTGTGTTACCTGTAGCGAATCAGTTTTCACTACCGAAATTGTATTATCTACAGCAAACTCGTGTTCGCTGCCAAATTGTGTTGTCTGCAGCGACTGAGTTTTCATTGCTGAATTGTGTTGCCTGCAGCAAATTAGTTTTCATTGCGAATGGCGGTGTCTGCAGCGAATCAAGTTTCGCTGCCGAATGGTGTTGCCTGCATTGAATCAATTTTTTCTGCCGAATTGTGTTGCCTGCAGCGAACTAGTTTTCGCTGCCAAAATTGTGTTGTCTACAGCGAATGAGTTTTCGCTGCCGAATCGTATTGTCAACGGAATCAGTGTTCACTGTCGAATTATATTGTCTACAATGACTAAGTTTTCGTTGCTGGATTGTGTTGTCAGAGCAAACTGTTTCGCTGTCGAATTGTGTTGCCTGCAACGAATGAGTTTTTGCTGTCGAATGGTGTGTCAGCAGCAAATCAAATTTTGCTGTCGAAACTGTGTTGTCTGTAGCGAACTAGTGTTCACTGCCGAAACTGTGTTGTCTGCAGTGAATCAGCATTCGCTGTTGAATTGTATTGTCTACAGCGAGCTAGCGTTCGCTGCTGAATTGTGTTGTCTGCAACGAGCTAGCATTCGCTGCCGAATTGTGTTGTCTGCAGTGAATCAGTGTTTGCTGCTGAAATTGTGTTGTCTCGGGACTAATGTTTGCTACTAAAAGTGTGTTGTCTGCATCAAATCAACGTTCATTGCCAAAGTTATGTTGTTTATAGCAGATTAATGTTCACTATCGAAAGTGTGTTGTTGTCTGCAGTGAATCAACATTCACTGTCGAAATTATGTTGTCTGTAGCGAACTAGTGTTCGCTGCTGAAAGTGTGTTGTCTACAGCGAATCAGTGTTCGTTACCGAAGTTATGTTGTCTATAGGGAACTAGTGTTCGCTATTGAAAGTGTGTTGTCTGCAGCGAATCAGCGCTGAAATTGTGTTGTCAGCGGCGAAGTAGTGTTTGCTGTTGAAATTGTGCTGTTTGTAGCCAAATAATATTTGCTGCTGAAATTGTGTTGTCCGCAACGAACTCATGTTCACTACAGAAAGTGCGTTGTCTGCAGCGAATCAGCGTTCACTACCGAAGTCTTATTGCCTGCAGCGAAACAGTTTTTTTTCACTGCTGAATTGTATGGCCTACAACAAAACAGTTTTCGCTGCCGAATTGGGTGGCTAGCAGCGAATTTGTTCCACTGTCAATTTTCTACAATAGATTCCTCGGGCATAAATGACTTAAGTGCTTGTAACAATTTCATTTTATGATGGGGTAAAATGTGGAACACTTGAATGTGAACATATGGACTCTTGAAATAAGTGTGGTGATGAATGTGATTTAAGGATGCAAATGTACTAATTTGTGGCCATTGATGTCTTAGGTGGTGTGGCCAAGATCGAACCATCGTCAGGACAAGGACAATCCGCAGGTGGAGCAGGTAAGTGGTTTCCACATTTTTCTCATATGATGTTTATGTTTTAAAATGATTTACTTATGGTGATATTTTATTAAATCCTTGTTGAATGATGAAACAATGATGAAGTCTTTGATTGAGTTCGTGATGATTGTCGAAACGACTATGAAATGTCGATTGAGTTCTTGATGAATTTTGAAACAATGACAAAAATGTTAATGTTCTGAAATGACCTGTTTGAGGTGGATTTACTATTGTGTTGCGATGAAGATTAAACCGACTATGAGATGTGGATTAGGCTATTATGAATTTGGCTACTAATGAATGGTAGTATGAGTAGTACGAAGGATCTACTGTTGTATTTTATTGAATGTATTTGTGATGAATTGTTATATGGGTATTACAGAGGATCTACTGTTGCATTTTATTGAATGTAATTCTGACAAATGGTTGTATGAGTATTACGAAAGATCTACCGTTTTATTATATTGGATGTAGTTATGACGAACGATTGTATAAGTATTATGAAAGATGTACCATTTTATTATATTGAATGTAATTGTGATGCATGGTCATATAAGTATTACGAAGGATCTAACATTGTAATTATATTAAATGAAATTGTCACAAATGGTTGTAGGAGTACTACGAAGATCTACTGTTGTATTATACTAAATGTTAATTATCATGAATAGTCGTATGAGTATTATGAGGGATCTATTGTTGTAATATATTGAACATTAACTTTTATAAATGGTTGGATGAGTAATACGAAGGGTGTATTGTTGTGTTATACTGAATGTTAAACTGTTATGGAATGTTTGTTTATGTATTACAGATGACGTATTATCTTGTTACTAAATGTTAAATTATTATGGAATGCACGTACAAGTATCACGAAGGGTCTGCTAATATGTTGTAGTGAAAGTCAAGTTGTTGTGAATCATTTGAATGAGCAATTCAAGGGATGACTGTGATAAATGATTGATTAGCTACGGCTAATGGCATCCGAGTGGATGACTGGGATAAATGATTGATTAGTTACGGCTAATGGCATCCAAATGAATGACTGGGACAACTTATTGATTAGCTTCGGCTAATGGCATCCAAACAAATGACCGGGATAAATGAATGATTGATTAGCTACAGCTAATGGCATCCTAAATGGATGACCGGAACAAATAATATGGATAATGACATCCAAAGTGGATGGCTAAGATGAATAAATGATTAGCTTTGGCTAATGACATCAAAAGTGGATGACCAAGATGAATAAATGATTAACCTTGGCTAATTGCATCCTAAATGGATGACCGAAAAGAATAAATGACTAATTTTGACTAATAGCATCCTAAGTGGATTATCGGGATGAACAAATGATTAGCTAAAGCTAATGGCATCCAAAGTGGATGACCAGGATAGATAAATGATTAGCTTCGACTAATAGCATCCTAAGTGGATGACCAGGATGACCAAATGATTGGCTTCGGCTAGAGGTGAACATTTTCAGTTCGGTTCGGTTTTTTATCTAAAAAACTAACCAAAATAAAATTTTGAAAAACTAAAAAATTCAAACCGAAACCGGTTCAAACCGATCAGTTTCGGTTCGGTTTTTTAACATAAAAACCGGAAAACCTATCTTTTCCTTCAAGCTTCACTATAAGCTATCATTCAAGCAAGAGTTTATCAATGAAAATAAACAGAAACATCTCAAAGCACTATATTAATTTTCAATATAATTAACACTAAAAAAAAAGTTACAATCACAACCAAAAGCATGGGAATTTAGGCTATAGTTAGATCTAGCAGAACACATCAATATGCAAAAACTTGCATTTGCTCGAGCGATGGGCTCTCATCTCCTTCTCTTTATAATAAGTATTTAGTGCCTAAAGAGAAGGCCTGAATTGGGAAGTGAAAGAGCTTATGGAGTCGAAGAAATCTTGCAGGTAGGACTATGATCTTGTCTCCTTCTTATCATTGTCCTTCTTATAAGCAGCAGAGAACCTTCCACTAGCCATACCTTTAGTTACAGTTCAGATCTGTGCGTGAAGGTGAAAGTGTGAAATGTGAATTGTGAGAGAGCGGCTTAGGAGCAAGGAGAAGGACGGCTGGAGTCCAATGGATGCTAGGGTTAAGAATAAGCACGTGTTTTTTTTTGTATTTATAGTACCCCCCAACCGAACCAGTTCAGTTTGATTGGGGTTTTGCCGGTTTCAGGTTTCTGAAAATGAACTGAAACAAAATTTTTTTCAAAGTGGTTTTTTATAATCGGTTTTGTATTTATAATCGGTTTTTTTTACGGTTTGGTTTTTTTGGTTATTTTTTTCTTGGTTTTCTCAATTTAATCTGTTTCTTGGTTTTTTTGCTCACCCCTAGCTTTGGCTAATGGCATCCTAAGTGGATGACCGAGATTGATAAATAATTAGCTTCGGCTAATGGCATCCTAAGTGGATGACCTGGATGAACAAATGATTAGCTTCGGCTAATGGCATCCTAAATGGATGACGGAGATGACCAAATGATTAGCTTTGGCTAATGGCATCCTAAGTGAACTGTCAAATTTGGGAGTTATGAGTTAGTTTCAAGAGTTAATGCGTTCATTGGGTATTATGTTCTGTATTGGCATAGGAAAGAGCTATGATTGTTATGCTTTAAACAGATAATAATTTTAGTTCGGCTAACAGTATTCGAGATGAATGATCGGGTTTGAGTATTGTAATTAGCCTTAATATTTTTTGAATTATTAACGGTGGTATTTATATAAATAAGGAGAAATGATAGAATTACGCTTTTTTGGTCCAGGAATGAAGTGTAATGCTAATATTGTTTTATTATGTTTCTTTAAATTGCCTATAATACTTGAAATTATCTTATAATGTAACAAGGACATCATACTAGCATGGTGTATAGGGAAATCCATTTCGCAGCTCACACATTTTGAAAAGAACTATATATTCACATGTTATGAGTGATATAAGTTCTATATGAACAAACATGTTAATCATTAAATTAATCGTTCGACCCCTTTTGTAAAGTCTAGTAATGAAAAATTGAAATGGAATATGGATGTGAATGTGCGAACAAGTTGATATGATGTGTATGAATATACATATGAGGTATTCATATAATGAGGATGTCGTGTTGTGAAATTACATGAGGTCAGAATAATGAAAGTACTAGTTGTGTAACTTGTTGTTCGACACTTTTGTATGATCTCATGATGTTAACGAGACTAAAAGAAGAATATGAATTTATGAGTATGTCAATATGATGTAATGTAAATCTATGAGTATGGAAATATAATATTATGGGCACATGTATTGAGAATCCATTTTATAGGAATGTTGATTTATGTTATCCTACGTAGATTGTGCCTTGTTAATGAACAAAATGCAATGATAAATCTGAAGAATGATATAGTGAAAAACATCCCGAAACTGGATGAAAAAAAAATCCATCAATTTTGGCCTTGAAAAGTTGGGTCATTACATCTACCACCCGTTTCATCCTATTTCTTACCCCTTCCAACAACCCCCTTATAAGTTGATCCATATTAAGCCTTCTCTACACCCATTCTTCCACAACAGCAACTTGAGTAGCCTCAATGAGTACCATCTCCCTTGCTATGGGTTCATATCCATATAATGCTTGGAATGGCATCATATTGATAACCGAGTGAAAGCTATTGTTGTACCACCACTATGTTGTTGATATCCAGTGGTTCCACTTCTTGGGATAGTGCATAGTTATGCATCGTAGGTAAGTTTCTAGGCATTGATTCACTCTCTCGATCTGACCATCTGTTTAAGGATGATATGAGGTGCTTAGTAATAGCTTTACTCCCAGATGTCTAAACAGTTCTCTCCAGAACAAGCTTGTGAAAATTTTATCTCTATTAGTTAATATCGTGGCAGGCAAGCCATGAAACTTGTCGATACACGACGTCGGGCGACGTCTCCTTTTTTTTGTTTATTTTACAAAAAAGGGTTTTTTCTCGATTGGGAGAAACAAAGATTTTATTGGAGTCGTCATCTAGTAATTTGAGGGAACTAGAAATCCTAAATTAGACACTGGTCCCAGAGATTCGGGTACGGGGTTAGTTATGATTAAGGGAAGGTAGACACCACCCTTAAAACATCCTTTCAATAGAAAGGTTACCCTTACTTGTGTGTTTTCTATTTGATTCAAATGTGATTATATTTTGGGCTTATTTGTAATTATTTTTAATGATTAAAGTCGGTCCCTAAAAATAGGAGACACATTAAAAATGACATCAGTCCCTAAAAATTAGGAGACTCGTTTAAAATATTGACGTTTGTCCATAAAAAGGAGAATTACGTCTGGGTTACCAAAAGAAATAATGGATATAATCCATTATATTTTGGGTTTATTGGTAATTTGTTTTTTTTTTAAATGATTAACGTCGGTCCCTAAAAATAGGAGACGCGTTAAAAATGACATCAGTCCCTAAAAAATTAGGAGACTTGTCTAAAATATGACGTTTCAACCCTAAAAAGGAGAGTTACGTCTGGGTTACCAAAAGAAATAATGGATATAATCCATTATATTTTGGGTTTATATTTTTGACATCGGTCCTTTTTTAAAAAGAGACGTGTCGACAAATAATATTCGTTTATAAAAACAAATTTTATTTTGATATTATTGAGAAATGGATATAACCATATTCGAGAATTGAGCTTTGGATCCACGAACAATAATATGATAAAATGGGGATATAACCCTAAAAAATGACGGTTTCGACCCGAAACGACCTGAAACTCATTTTTACCCTGGTTGACATGGTTTGACCAGTATTGACCCGGTGGACTCAGTTTTGGTCAAAAAGATGCGGTTGACTCAAGAAAAATATATTTTTGAATTTTCCTTTTTCTTAATTTTTTTGGATTTTTATAAATAATAATAGAAATAAAATAACATTCGAAAATCTTGGTGAATCCAAAATTGGGTTACAACAGTTGCCCCCTCTTTACAATGCTTACGGTGCAAAGACATTGGAAAATTCATTTTCTTTTGACTTTGCATAGTAAGTTTTGTAAAGAAAAACGATGGAAGTGTTGAAAAATGCACAAATTTTTCGGTTGGTCTAATTGTTATGGGCGATCTGCCCAAGTGAAAAACATGAAGATGTTTTCAATATTGATCTTGTGAAATACATGAAAATGATTTTAGATTGATGTTGTGAAATACATGAAAGTGATTTCAACAATGGTCCTATTTTCCAGGTGACCACCCCGATGATAAGATGCGAGGAAACTCGCAAGTGGTCTAATTGTTCCAGGTGACCTGCCCGATGCTAAAATGTGAGGAAACTCGCAAGTGGTCTAATTGTTCCGGGTGACCTGCCCGATAGTGAAATGCGAGGAAACTCACAAGTGGTCTAATTGTTCCGGCGGCCCGCCCGATGATAAAATGCGAGGAAACTTCGCAAGTGGTCTAATTGTTCCGAGGCGGCTTGCCCGATGATAAAATGCGAGGAAACTCGCAAGTGGTCTAATTAAAAATACTTGAAAGTGATTTTAATATAATTTTGTGAAATACATGAAAGTGATTTCAGCAATGAGCTTCGGGGTTGATGAAAAATTCTAAAGGAAGTCATACCTGTATGGTTGAAATCGATTTGTAAATCGATCTCGAGAGATGATGAAATCTTCTCAAGAAAGTCTTGTATGTACGGTTGGGATTTGATTTGTAATTGGATCCCAAAGATGAGGAAAGCTTCTCAAGAAAGTATTGTATGTACGGTTGAGATCTGATTTGTGGATCCCAAAAATGAGGAAAGCTTCTCAAGGAAGTCATCTATGTATGGTTGAGATTCAATTTGTGGATCCGAAAAATGAGGAAAGCTTCCCAAGGAAGTACTTGTATGTACAGTTGAGATTTGAGCCGCCGTTCAAAACGATGGTAGGAGTAAATTCCTTATAAATCATGCAAGTATTTGGCAAAAGACATCATCAACTTCTTGCATTTTCAATACTCTCAAAGTTCTTAACTTTTGAAGCTTTAATCATGTCTTCCTCTTCTTCCAATGCTAACCCAAACCCCGTTCTGCGGTAGAGCTGCAGGTTTGGCGTACTACCTTTGAAGTGAAAGGTCGTCCGGTTACAATAGAGGATACTGTAATGGACAATGAAGATATTGCTGTAGTTGTGGCTAGAGACATGATCCTTCCTCGTGATGAAATAATGCTAGCCGCCAGGACCGATATTGAAGCGGTGAATCGGTCACTTGCTCTCGCATCGAGCTACTTCATCTTTGGTGAACGTTGCGGAGCGTCTTCATGCCGGAAGACTTGAGTTGAATACTCGGGTTCTTGATCTCCATCATCGATTGAGAATTTAAGGAATAGACTCCGTGATGAGAGACGTCACGAAACAACTTGGAGAGGAGAAACCAAGAGCTGAATACACGTGTTGACTTTTGGCGGACTATGTTAACACACGACACCTTGAGTTCGAGGAAGAGATGGAGCGTATGCATAAACAATTTGAGGAATTTCGAGGCATGATTAACCATCAAGATGAAAATATCCTTGATCGTCCTCGCACTGTTTAACATTTGTACTTGTTGCCATCTTTGATGTGATTTAAAAGAACTTCAATTCATGTGAGTCTCGTTGGATCCCAGTTGGGATATTGTTTTATGAAATATCTGCAAAACAATTATGCAATGCATGGGGGGTTAGATGATATGCAATGCATCTTACTTGTTTTTTTTTTGAAACATAGGTCCCCCGTTCATCTTGTTTGAGGATCTTGATCTTGATTTTTTAGTGAGCTCTTTTGATTCACACATCCTTCAAATCTACTCAAGCCGACCCATGCCGCTCATTTTCTAAGATAAGCTTTGTTTGAGTTTCCCAACAATCACTGCACCTTTCTCTATTGGTTACCAATTAACTTCTCCTTGGCCCAACATTGTTCTATTGGCAACATTCCCATTATTGAGGATTCTGTAACCAATTCATATGATCAAAATATGAGGATTATCCCGCTTCACCTGGGATTTTCATATACATTCCTCTTCTTCAAGATGTAGAAGTCATCTTGTTGTCTAACTGATCATATTATGAGAGTCAACAATCTCCTTTCATAGATACTGCAAATCATACTGTTTCAGTTCTCATGTTAGGCAAGATCTACATATTTATCATGTGTATTTTCCACTAGGAAAGCAAATTTCTTTATGCCATTAGGGATCTTGTAGCGGCTTCTCTGCCCCTCTGGGAGAATTAACTGCCTTGTTTCATTTCCTTCTTTGCTCTTGTTGTCATTAAAATCTCTGATTTCTCAACAGTGCCTTGTAGTGTGTCACATGTTCATTTTTCTTACAAAGGAAACCTTTTTCAAAAATGATTCTTCAAAAGATCTATTTTGTTCTTGAAAACTGAAACCTCTAATGTCTGTTTATAACAATGTTCAGGCAATTTTGGGGCTTTATGTCAAATCTCTTAGTAAAGGTCTTAGTAAAAGTAATCTCAGATGAAGGTAAGTGATGAGATGACCTTCTGCTTGGGTTTTCAAGGTGTTCAAGCGATTGCTTGAATGTATTTGAGAGAAAAGGAACAATTTGCCTTTTATTTTGACAGCATGAATAATAACGAGTAATTATTTGCTATGCCATAACTCTTTATGGAAAAGTCTCTTATATTTTGAGACCACAGTTTATTGATCCAGGTTGCTCACTCGATTAGAAAGGACTTTCAAGACACGTAATGTATTTTATGGCTCAAGGCAATAAAAGAAAGAGTATTTTATAAGCTCAAAAGAGTGTTTAAGGGCTTAAAAAAACTATAGATCACTATTATCTTATCTTAGCCTTTTCTTTTGCTATCTTGACAACAAAAATGATACTAAATATTCCAAATTAGAAACTTGTGTTTTTTTGTTTTTTTTTGTTATTCCCATATTTGTTGGGAATCCTCTCAATTGTTTTGAATTTTATTGAAGTCTTTGTTGTCAGACTTTATAAGCTCACATGCTTTCAAGACGATTTCCATGATCATTTCTCTCTTTTTGCCCCCTAGTGTAGGGTGTGATCTCAATTCAGGTTCTTATGAAAGAAAAAGTTTTAAATAGACTCAGCTCAAATTGGGACTCCAAAGGATAATTTTAAAGAAAGTGAAAGGAATATCAAAGATGGCCTTTCCTCATTTCAAGTAAAATCAGTTAAAACCAATAAACGTTGTCCACATCCAGTGTAATGCTTTGGATTTATAAGATACCATGTGTTGCGAGTCCATGACAACTAATATATTACCAATCATTATTCATGCTGATAAAATGTAAATCCAAGACATCATTTGACTGATAGTTGTTCCAATTGTATGTTTTGGACTTGTTTGGTCATCTCTTTAAAGGGAATTGCTCTGAACATCATCCTAAACAAATCATTGCTTTATTTCATGGAAATCACAAACAAAATCAGTTCTTTTAAAATCTCATTTAAGAAGAATGGGTTCTCCTGTAAAAAAAATTTGAAAGATCAAATTGTTGAGCCATTGAGATCATGCATGGGTTTTTGGTGAGGTATATGCAAAGAGAATTTCCTGGCCAAACTTTATTTACTTGATTATGATTGGATGAAACACATCATACATAATATTTTTTCACAGAATCAGAGTTCACAGGCCTAGATACATCATCTCCATCCATTCTAGTTAACAACAAGGCCCCTCCAGAGAATGCTTTCTTCACTACATACGAGGCCTTCATAGTTTGGTGCCCACTTGCTTCTATCCTCACTTGGTAATGGTAAGATTTTTCTTAGTACAAGATCCCCTTCTTTGAATTCCCTTGGTCGGACTTTCCGGTCATATGCTTTGGCCATCCTTCTTTGGTATAACTGGTGATGACAAATTGCAGCCAACCTCTTCTCACTTATCATGTTTAGCTGCTCGTATCTCACTTTAGCCCATTCAGCTTCTTCTAGTTCAGATTCCATTAGTACTCTCAAAGATGGAATTTCTACTTCCAAAGGCATCACCGCCTCCATCCCAAATACTAATGAGTAAGGTGTAGCTCCAGTAGATGTCCTTACTGTCGTGCGATACGCATGTAGAGCAAAGGGAAGCATCTCATGCCAATCCTTATAAGTGACTACCATCTTCTGGATAATCTTCTTGATATTCTTGTTTGCGGCTTCGACAACACCATTCATCTTCGATGCAGTAAGGAGACGAGTTTGAGTGTTTAATTTTCCACTTCACACACAATTCTGTGATTATTTTCCCATTAAAATTTTGGGCGTTGTCGGTCACTATCTTCTCAGATGAACCGTACCGACAAATCAAATCTTTCTCAATGAAACACTTGACCACCTTTTGAGTTACATGAGCATAAGAGCGGCCTCCACCCACTTTGTGAAATAATCAATGGCTACTAAGATAAATTGATGCCTATTCTTTGGCCTTTGGGTTGATTGGGCCAATCACATCTATTCCCCACATTGCAAATGGCCATGGTGATGTCATATTGAACAGAGGAGCTGGAGGTGCATTTATCTTATCACTATACACCCGACATTTATGGCATTTTCCGACATAATTAATGCAATCTTTCTCCATGGTCATCCGAAGTATCCAGATCGTTGCGGTTGTCGGCCATCATATGCCCACTTGCATGAGTTGCACAAATTCCTTCATGAATTTCTTGCAATGCTACCTTAGCTTCGATTTCATCTAGACATCTTAGTAAAATCCCATTGAATGATCTTTTATATAGAATTTCTCCATCCAGGTAAAATTCCATGGCTAACCGTCTCAAGGTCTTCATATCTGCTTTAGATGCCCCCAAGGGATACTCTTGATATTGGATAAACCGCTTGATGTCATAAAACCATGGGTTCCCATCTACTTCTCCTTCAATTGAACAACAATGAGCTGGAAAATTTCTAATCTTAATGCGATTGGTTGTACCCGATGCCGTAATCGGTTTTGGCCATAGAAGCTAAGGTTGCCAAAGCATCAAGAACCGGTTTTTTGTCTCTTCCCATATGGGTAAAATCTATCTCATCAAAGCCCTCGATCGGTTTTGAGAGATATTGTTGATAGGGTATCAATTTTTCTTCTTTGGTCCGCCATTCGCCTTTCACTTGACAGATTATTAACATTGAATCCCCATAGACATCAAGCTTTTTTATCTTCATCTCTAAAGCAGCTTCTAAGCCAAGGATACAAGCCTCATATTCAGCAATATTGTTAGTACATTCAAATTGTAGCTTGATTGAGATGGGATATTGCTTCTTATCAGGTGAGATTATCACAGCCCCCGCTCCATTGCCGAGATACATTCACTGCCCCATCAAAATACATGATCCACCAATCATTCTTCTCTTTGTCTTCTTCGACTATCAACACATCCTCATCCGGAAAGTCAAATTTCGAAGGCTCATAATCTTTGATAGCATTATCTGCTAAATGATCAGCAATTACACTTCCTTTTACGGATGTTCTTGTCTTGTATACAATGTCATACTACGCCAACATTACTTGCCACCTTGCTATTCGGCTTGACAAGTAAGGTTTCTCAAAGATGTACTTAAGCGGATCCATTTTTTAGATCAACCAGGTGGTATAATACAACATATATTGTCGAAGACGCTTCGTACTCCACACAAGGGCACAACATAGCTTCTCAGTCATAGTATATCTGGATTCACAATCGGTAAACTTCTTACTCGAGATAATAGATAGCTTGCTCCTTTCTTCCGGACTCATCATGTTGTCCTAACACACACCCCATTGCTACCTCGGTTCTTCACAAATACAAGATCAAAGGTCTTCCAGGCACGGGTGGCACTAACAAAGGTGGATTACGTAAGTATTGCTTTATTTTGTCAAAAGCCTCTTGACGGTCTTTGTCCCATGTACCGGGATTCTTTTTTCGAAGTAATCGAAAGATTGGCTCACATGTTGTTGTTAACTGAGATATGAATCGAGCAATGTAGTTCAAACGTTCTAAGAAACCTCTTACTTCTTTCTCAGTTTTAGGAATTGTCATAGCCTGAATTGCTTTCACTTTATCAGGATCGACCTCTATTCCTTTATGGCTTATCACAAATCCCAAAGAACTTTCCGACTTTACCCCAAATGAGCATTTTGCGGGATTCGGCTTCAGCTGATACTTCCTTAATCTATCAAATAATTTTCTTAGAACCTGAACATGATCTTCTCCATTCTTAGACTTGGCAATCATATCATCCACATACACTTCAATCTCTTTATGCATCATATCATGAAAAAGTGTCACCATTGCTCTTTGATATGTGGCTCCAGCATTCTTTAACCCGAATGGCATCACTTTGTAGCAAAATGTTCCCCATGGCGTGACAAAAGTGGTCTTCTCTTTATCTTCTTCACCATTTTAATCTGGTTATACCCGGAGAATCCGTCCATGAAGGAATAAGTTGAACTCTTAGCAACATTGTCCACCGAACATCTATGTAAGGCAAAGGAAAATCATCCTTGGAACTAGCTTTGTTTAAATCCCTGAAGTCTACACATACTCTGATTTTGTCATCCTTTTTTGGGACTACCACTATGTTAGATACCCATTGAGGGTATTTAATAACTTCTAGAAAACCAGCATCCCACTGCTTCTCTATCTCTGCTTTGACCTTGAGTAGAATATCCGGGCGAGTTCTTCTCAATTTCTGCTTAACAGGTTTACATCCTTCTATTAGAGGCACTCTATGTACTACAATATCAATGTCTAGACCAGGCATATCTGCATAAGACCAGGCAAACACATCCGTATACTCTTGTAGTAGTGCTGTTAAACTACATCTTTCTTCTCGTGGTAATCGAGTTCCAATCTTTAGCTCTCTTTTATCTTGCTCGTGCCTACATTTATCACCTCTAATTCTTCTTTTGCGGGTTTCCAAGCATGGTCGACTTGTTCTACCCGTCTAGTAAACTCTTTCATATCATCTTCATTCCATTCCTCTTCATCCATTGCAATCACATCCTTATCAAAGTTTGGCCATTCATTTTCAATGCAATATGTTTGTGGATTTATGGAGGATTCACTTTTAGGATTCCTGAAAGCGGAAGGTGTTTATAGTGTAAATGTATATCTTGTAGTCAAACAAAGCAAAATAAGGTAACAAATGTTGAGGAAAATGCACGATCTCAATAATATTTAGAAGTTGGCTCAATAATTATAAAAAGACCTTATCTTGACATCTTGAGCCAAGATTTCCAACTAGGTACAAAAATACAAAGCAAACTTCAAAGGAAAGCACACAAAGCACATAAAAGCGAATATAAGTAGACGCTTAATCATTACTTCTTGAAAACAACTGGGGCTTCTTCAATCTCCCAATTCTGGAATACTTCATCAACTGAAAGCTTTCGCACAAAGGTATTGGTTGGAGCCTCTTCTAGAGAGTGGACGGTTAAGCTCGCTGAATAACTCATCTTCTTCTGTTGTTTTCGGCTCATCATTATAATTCCAGCCTTTTCCTTCACCTTCCTCTACATTGTTGATATCCATGACAGCAAGTTTCTGTCCCAAGACTTCTATCATGTTTTCAGGTTTCATTACATATGCTTGACTTTGGGAAAGAAACATGGATGGGTGGGATTACAATGTCTTCTTCTTCGGCTTTCTTCCTTCCATTCGGCCAACCTTCTTTCTCGCTTAATCCTAGCAGCTCTCTTGTAATCATCTTTCTTAGGCTTAAAGCCAAGCCCAAACCTCGATCGCGACCTTAACTTTCATCATGTTGACTCCCTTAAAACTTCCACTAAGTGAAGCATTCTGGAATGGTAGCCTATGTTTCAAAAAGCACTTAGCTATCATTCTGGAAGTATTAGAAATAATTGGTCTTCTTAGCACCGTATTCTCTGGTACCCATTCAGTGTTCACAATCTCGAAGGCATGGAGATTTCCATCTTTGCAATCTTCCGCTTCAATATAAGGGACCGACACATTCCTTATCATGGACAAGGTTTCTTCGCCTTAACTTTCACTAAAGTACCATTGATAATGTACTTCGGACATTGGTGTAGAGATGATGCCACGGCCCCAGGCGTGTATCCATGGTCTTCCCAATAACATGCTTTATGAAGGATGTATATCCATTACTTGTAGGGTTACCAAAAACATCGAGGCCCTACAAACAAATCAATGTAAATGGTCCCTATTACCTGTCTAGGGGAACCATCATATGCTCTAGTCATCATAGTGCTTGGCCTCATATAAGTAGCATCAATTGGCATCTCATCTAGCATATGCCTTGGTAGCACATTCGAGAGCTGAACCATTATCCACAAGCACTTTGCCGATCGACAGTCCTTACATTTCACGGTGATGTACAAAGGCTTGTTATGCCCAGTCCCTTCCGGTTCTAGCTCATCTTCAGTGAAGTATAAGTAATTAGAGGCTTGAATTCTTCCCACCAAATGTTCCATTGTATCCTGAGTAATATCTTGGGGCATATATGCTTCATTCAACACCTTTTACAATGCTTTACGGTGTAATTCGGAACTCAAGATAAGTGACATTAAAGAGATTCTAGCAGGAGTTTTCTTCAACTGATCTACCACACTATACTCACTATGCTTCATCAACTTCAGAAATTCATTAGACTCATCTTCACTTACAGGTTTGTTCACTTCCATACCTTTAAAAGCGTCAACTATTTCTTTTCCTTTAGCTTTCCTCTGCCTCTCCAATTCTTCCGGTGTAAAACACCGACCACTTCGAGTTAAACCACCGATTTCGGTATGGAAGATAGGAGTAGCATCCTTAATGTTGAAAGAATATCCATAATTGTAAGGCATTGTGCTATAACTTCCACTATTTATGCACACAAGTTTGGTCAGGATTAGTTTTGGTGGACCACCCACAGTTGGTTGGAGTCTACAAACCTCCACTTTTTTCTCTCGATGGCCTATCATCCCAATTTCACTTGCTTTCTTCTTCACTCTCTATCCTTATCATCTTGAAAGTCAGCATCCTTTTCACTTCCTGGTGAAATTCTTGACAATCATCAATGTGATGTCCCACCTCGCCATGAAACTTACAGTAATTATTTCCATTCATCACTGGTTCAACTTCAGGTAAATATCCAGACTGTACCATCATACCGTACAGTCTTTCCATGGAAACCTTCAAAACTCTTTCCTTCTTACCCTCTCTTGCTACGATTTACCCCTCCACTACTTGCGGCATGATTGGGTAAAGGGTTAGAATTCACATTCGGTGCATCATCAAAAGTTATCCATCCAGCTTTTATCAATTGCGAAGCTTGTTTTTAAATGCATTACAGACTTTCGATGTTATGCCCAGCAATGCCAAAGCATGATACTCATATGTCGATCCGGCTTATACCAATTTGGGTATGGAGGTTGCGGTGGGGTTAAGGGAACAGGAGCCACTTGCCCAATACTCAACAACTTTGAATACATTTCTCCCAAGGGAAGTGGTAATGGTGGCAATCGTTCTTGGGTTCTTTGAAAGTTCCTTCTTGGAGGATTAACAATTTGGTTACTTTGTTGGTCATTTTGTGGGTTTTGTTGGTTGGTAGGGAAAGGCTTAGTGAAGTTTACACTTGCAACTTGTTGGGTAGGTATTTGGAAGTTATAATGATGGTAATTTTTCTTCTTACCCTTATACACTCCTTCCACGTTGTTTACCTCGGGAATCCTTCTTTTTCCCAATAAAGCCTTTCTTCTCGAGTAGGCTCTACCATTCTCCCCATTCTTATTGCTTGTTCTATCCTCTCGGCGATAGTTACGACATCATAGAAATGTTGAGTGAACTACCCACTAGGTGTTCAAAGTAAGGAGATTTAAAAGTGTTGGAAAACGAGTGACCATTTCTTTTTCTAACAAAGAGGGTTGCACATGAGATGCTTTTTCACGCCATCTCAAAGCGTATTCTCTTACGATCTCTTTGTTGCCCTTCTCCATGACTAACAAGCTTGACCTGTCTGGGGCTACCTCCATGTTGAATTTATACTGCTCCACAAAAGCTTTTACCAAATCTTTCCATTTTTTGATCTTGGTATTATCTAGCCTTGTATACCAACTTAGTGCCGATCCGAGAAGACTGTCTTGAAAGAAATGGATGAGAAGTTTCTCATCATTCACTACTTCGCCATCTTATTGCAATAAGATTTAAGATGTGTGGTGGGCATTCGGTTCAGTATACTTGATGAATTCCGGTACCCTAAATTCTTTGGGTACAACTACATTTGGAACTAAACACATCTCTCGGCATGAACAGGATCATATAAGTCTGCCCCTTCGATTGCCCTCAACTGTCTTCTAGAGCGGTCAACTTCTCATAATCAACTTGTTTAGAGAATTTCATCATATGTGAGTCATCAGCATCAAGTTTACATAACCGGCACTTGTCTTTGGTGGAACATTGGTAGTGGATTTGTTGTTCAAATAAAGAGGGATTTGCCCCTAAATTTTGAGACGTGAATACAAAAGGAGGCTGGCGGCATAGATACAGATGGAGTTGCGATTGCTGGCTGAGCAGAGGTATTCTCTACGGACTTGGATGCTAGGGCCTGCTCGAGTAGACTTGTAAGTCGTGTAATATCATTTTTCATGCTCTCCAACTCCCTTTGGTAATGAGCCTCTAGATGTGCTCTTTCTTCGTTCTCCATTATTTTCCTTCGTAGTCGAGTGTAATGAATTTTATGGTCTTTTGGGGGACCTATATTTCAACCTGAGTGAATGCGAGAAAAATAAATGAAATGCACAAATGGAATGTAAAATGCCATATGACTTATGCATGCTTGTTATTTGTTTCAAATTTTCTTTTAACTTATGATTAGGAACAGACCAGATCAGATTCTCTTAAGAAAGTTCTCACCGAGGACTCCAAACCTACAGGGACTTGAACCGATTTAGGGGAGAAATTTGATGCCATAAATCAGAATCAAAATAAACATTTCTCATAACAAAAAGATGATGAAATTGCCTTTTATTAATTTACAAAATTAAAATCGCAACAAGTCAATCTTTCCAAAGCCTTGGACCGTCATATGCTGAGATCTCATTAATTCCATCTCTGATCAAACCAAAAAACTGATGGAATTCATTTCTAGTCATTGGCTCACCATCTGCTACTTGTTGGGCTAGGCCTCGTAATCCTAAAGCATAATTCTTGGCATCATCTGCTTGTACATGATAGCGCATAGCTTCAGAAGCCCAACGTTCTGCTTCTCTTTCTGCATTTTCTTTTTCCGATGATAAGGTTTGCTCAACAGAAAGCAAATGGTCGACATGTTTATCTAAATTGGCAATGACTAAATCTTGATTTTAATACCATTTCCTCAGCTTTTGATGCTCTTTTAACCCATCTCTTCATGTTGACATCTTGCTTCCTCTTATCTTCTGACAAAAGTACATATTTTTCTTGTAATTCTTTGGAACCCGAAGTTGTTGATGTTGTAGCTGAGCTGACAAGTCATCCTTTTCTTGTTGTATGATAGCCAAAGTTTTCTCTTGAACGGCGAGATTAGATTCTAACTTTCTTTTTTTAGCCCATAACTCTTCCACTTCAGCATTCAAACTTAGGTTATAAGATTCTTGTTGGGCGCGAACTTCTTCGTGTATGTCTTCACAGACTGAATCAAAGACACTGGGTGGCCCTTCAAAAGGAGGAACTTTGTACCCTTTCCCTCTCTTCTTTTGCCATATTGGATATCCTTCGGTTGTTTTTCCTTCTACTCTCTTAGCGAAGTAACTCTACCGGGATGTTTCCATGCCTTCTTCACCGACTCCAATAATTTCTTCGAGGTCTTGAAATCTTCATAAAATGTTCCCGGTTTGGTAGTCCTTGGAATAAACTGCTCAAATCCAAACTGTCGTAAGACCATGTTGGGACAAGTAACTAATACAGCAGCGGGCTCCTATCAACGGGACCCATGGGTACTCACCACAGTATGCCATATAAGATTTGAAATAAGAGTATCGACTTCTCCAATGAAATTGAGATTTACTTAGACTCAGGAACATTGATTCCCATATGGTTCTTCCTACTTCATGCAAATGTTTTTCAGCAAAATTCTCCAGCTTAGAATAAAGATGCCATGGGGTACCAACCAAACCTGAAATCTTCCCCTCGATCATATGACTCACATTCCAGACAAATAACAACTGCAAACAACATCTTAAGCGACCCCTTCCGGCTTTTCTACAATAATTCAAGGATGAGAAAGTTTCTGCCAATATTGCTGTAGCAGGGTTAATTTTAAGGGCCGCCACATTTTTGAATACATTAACAGCCTCAAAATCGATCATCCCCTCGGCGAGATGGGAAAAGAACCAAACCATATATGCCTAAGGCCAAAATTCTCAATCGAATTTCATTGCTTTCATCATGTAATCTCCTCTTGAATATGGCTTCTAGTTCATTCCAAAACCAACCTTGGCTATTTCCTCGTTTAGTTGCATGTGATTTTGCTAGTTGACGGTTTGTCCGGGTAATCCAAGCAAAGTTAGAAAGTGCATGCTCTATAGGTGTGTAAAAGTACACCTTTTCGACTTGGGACAATTTAGCGGGGATTCATACTCCTCGATAGTAGGAGTCATATCCACAATATCAAATGTGAAGCACCGATATTCGGATCCCAAAACCCTATCATGGCCTGAAAACAAGCATGTTGGACCCTAATCTTCGATAAATATGATAGATCCCCATATTGTTTACGAAAAGTGATTTGATCATGAGAGGATAACTTTTCCCGGCAGATCTAGCGGTTGTCCCGTACCAAGTGGTCTGTCATCTAATTTAACATGCTCTGGCAACTGAGACTCAAATTCTGATGGCAAACAATCCCCTTCATCATGTTGGCTCAATTCTGATCTGGTCAAAAATTCCTCAATAGTATTGCTTTTTTCCATCTCACACTTCCTATAAGGATCGGTGGAGATTTAATGAGAATATGAAATGTAGATGAACATGTATGTGAATGCATTGACATTTGTTTGTGTTTTAAAGGGTATATCCTAATTGATAGGATCTAGCTCATAAGATTTGGTTCAGTTTAATCTATCCTTAAAGATATTCTTTGGTTCTTAGATTGCCCGAATTACCCATGAAGTAATCGGCCTCTTAACCTTATACAACATGATTATGGGAAAAAATTTCCACAATACCCGTTGCATAGGGTGAGTTACAATCCAAGCGAAAGTCCAAATGAGCATCAGTGGACGTAAGTCACACTTGCCACCTGAATCTTTCTTTTCTAATCTTCAAAAGGACGAGCTCGGGTCCAGAGCTTTTTTTTTTTTTTTTTGGGTTCACCGTGAAGTGAGTGAAGACACAAATAAATAAATATGCATGCATATGGCAATATGGAAAATTGAAAAGAATCACAGTAGATATTGCATAAAATAAATGCCCAAAAATAAATAGCAATAAGAAAGAGCAAATGAAAAGCAAACACAAGCGGTTGGCTCAACCCTAAGTCCCCAGCGGAGTCGCCATTCTGTCGATACACGACGTCGGGCGACTGCTCCTTTTTTTTGTTTATTTTACAAAAAAGGGTTTTTTCTCGATTGGGAGAAACAAAGATTTTATTGGAGTCGCCATCTAGTAATTTGAGGGAACTAGAAATCCCAAATTAGACACTGGTCCCGAGAGATTCGGGTACGGGGTTAGTTATGATTAAGGGAAGGTAGACACCACCCTTAAAACATCCTTTCAATAGAAAGGTTACCCTTACTTGTGTGTTTTCTATTTGATTCAAATGTGATTATATTTTGGGCTTTTTTGTAATTATTTTTAATTATTAAAGTCGGTCCCTAAAAATAGGAGACACATTAAAAATGACATCAGTCCCTAAAAATTAGGAGACTCGTCTAAAATATTGACGTTTGTCCCTAAAAAGGAGAATTACGTCTGGGTTACCAAAAGAAATAATGGATATAATCCATTATATTTTGAGTTTATTGGTAATTTGTTTTTTTTAAAATGATTAACGTCGGTCCCTAAAACTAGGAGACGCGTTAAAAATGACATCAGTCCCTAAAAAATTAGGAGACTTATCTAAAATATGACGTTTCAACCCTAAAAAGGAGAGTTACGTCTGGGTTACCAAAAGAAATAATGGATATAATCCATTATATTTTGGGTTTATATTTTTGACATCGGTCCTTTTTTAAAAAGAGACGTGTCGACAAATAATATTCGTTTATAAAAACAAATTTTATTTTGATATTATTGAGAAATGGATATAACCATATTCGAGAATTGAGCTTTGGATCCACGAACAATAATATGATAAAATGGGTGTGGGAACCACGTTGTTTTTTTTATATTTTTTTGTTTTATTGTTTTTTACATGCAAGAAAATTTATATACAAAATAAAATAAAATAAAATGTTAGAAATCTCAAAAAATTTACCTGAGTATCACTGTATAGGTAAAAGACTGAAATACCCTCGAAATTCTACAAAAATTACGAAAATGCCACTGGCGGCGCGTGTGACTCACGTGCGGCTACTGTTGGCGGCGGCGAAATTGTCCGGTGAGATTTCTGACCAAACGATGGTCGATCCCGGTAGATCCGATGTCGAGGATTCGATGGTGGTGGTCTCGATGGCCGTTGATGGCTGACGAAGGAGAATCGACGACTTGAAGCTTCGGTGGCCGACGAAAATCGCGGCCTTTTTCCGGCCAGATGAGGCGGAGGAAACGCTGAAAACCACCGGGGTTTTTCTTTAAAGCAGGGAATAAACCTTTCTGTGGTGGTGCGGAGGCTGGAGACTGCCGGAAAGTGGAGATCGGATGAGAGAGAGAGCGTCGCCGGCGAGAGGAGAGAGAGGCTCCGAGATTACGCTACGGTGTGAACGCGTGTATGGTACACTGGTACCGCTGAACACACGTACGCCGTTGGATCTCGGATGAGATGATCGGATGGCTGTGATTGGCTAGATTAGCGAGATTGAACGGACGGTGCGGATGATCGGAGCGTTGATCCGGTGTGTCGCGGTGCACGAAATCTCGGTGCATCGGCTGACGTGGCGCAACGGGATCAAATCTTGGAATATTTCAACGGCTGAGATGTGTCGGGATATATTTGGTATTTTTCAAATTGTTTTTTTTTAAACAATATCCTACTCTTGTGAAGAAAAACTAGAAAAAAAATAAACAGTTTCACAGCGATTCTTTTTATTTTTCTTTCGTTCTTTCTCTCTTTCTTTTTTTCTCTCCCGCTCTCGTGGCTATTTATAGCCAATGAGTAGGGGACAAATCACATCCACCTTCCATCTACCCTAAATAAAAAAATATATTAACATAACTGCTACTTGCATAATTAAACTGCTCCGTTGAAAAAAATTACGTTTGAATTATTGATTTTTGTTTTATTATATATAATAATAAATATTTATATAGGTAAAATTAAAACTCAAATCAGTATTAGAAAAAGCCCGACTTAACCGCTAAAAATCAATTTTAATTACCGAAAATTATGTTGAAACATAAAAAAAAAAACTTTCAAATGATATAAAACCGGTGGACCGGGTTTTAACCAAAAAACATAACAGTTTTGACCCAAAACGGCATGAAACTCATTTTTTATCCTGGTCGACATGGTTTGACCCGTATTGATCCGGTGAACTCAGTTTTGGTAAAAAATGACGGTTTCGACCCGAAACGACCCGATACTCATTTTTACCCTGGTTGACATGGTTTGACCAGTATTGACCCGGTGGACTCAGTTTTGGTCAAAAAGATGCGGTTGACTCGAGAAAAATATATTTTTGAATTTTCCTTTTTCTTAATTTTTTTGGATTTTTATAAATAATAATAGAAATAAAATAACATTCAAGAAAATCTTGGTGAATCCAAAATTGGGTTACAACAAAACTTATAAATGTGATCCAAGAAAATCTTATCTACCTCTTGAGCTGTGAATGGATGGGCTAATGTGATAAAATGCCTATACTTCGTAAATCAATCAACAATGACCATAATTACACATTTTCCTTCTGACCTTAGAAGTCCTTCCATGAAATCCATGGTTATATCCTACCAAGGACCACGTGGAACTGGAAAGGCCTGTAGGAATCCAGGTTAAGGAACCCTTTCGGCTTTAGCTTGTTTACAAATGTCATAGTGTTGAACTATCCTTTGCACCAATTTCTTCATAGAAGACCAGTAGAAGTGAGCCTTAAGTTGTCTATATGTATTTTGTATCCTAGCATGTCCTTTAATATAGGAATCATGGGTAGACTTGATGAGTTCTTCCCTCAATAACCTTGTAGATCCTATAACAATTCTTCCATTATACTTGACCACGCCTTCAGTATATGTAAAATTGAGAGATAATGCAGCATCCACCAGTTTACTCCTTATTATGTCCTATAGCATGGCATCATCCTTATAGGAGGAATAAATATTTTCATACTAGGAGGGAACTACTTGTGTTATGGCTGCAAACCTTTCCCCTTCTATTTTGTCTCTCACTTGCCTCCTTCCCCCTATGTATTCCTCCTAGATAAGGCATCTACAACCTTATTCCCCTTCCCTTTTTTGTACATGATCCGATAGTTCAACCCCAACAACTTAGTTAATCCTTTTTTTTAATAGGAGTGTGAATCTTTTGATCGAGTAGGTACTTCAAACTTTCATGGTCAGTTTGAATGACAAATGATCTTGTTCCAAGTAATGCCTCCATTTGTTGACTGCCATTAGAATAGTAAGGTACTCCTTTTCGTAGATAGATAACCCCAAGTTTTTAACTCTCAAAGCCTTGCTAAAAAATGCTAATAGTCTTCCTTTCTGGCTGAGTACTGCTTTAATTCTTGTATCACAGGCATTTGTTTCCGGTACAAACGGTTTGGTAAAGTCAGCTAGGGCCAAGATTGAAGCCTCACACAATGCTCATTTCAGGTTGTAGTAGGCCTCCAGTGCTTTTTCATGCCAAAGAAAGTTATTATTCTTGAACATATTTGTCACAGGCTTACTTATAATACTAAAATTTCTAATGAATTTTCAATAATAACTAGCTAAGCCAAGAAATCCCCTTAACTCCTTAATGGATTTTGGAACTGGCCACTCCTGCATTGCTTCCATGTTTTTAGGATCAGTGGCCACCCCCTCAGCTAAAATTATATGTCCCAAATACTCCACTTGTGCTATGCAAATGTACAATTGGATCTCTTTGCATACAATTGGTTAGTTTTAAGAGTTTCTAAGACTTGCTTCAAATGACTGATATGTGCTTCCAAAGAAAAACTATAAATGAGAATATCGTCCAAGACTACTAAGACAAATTTTCTTTATAATGGCTCTAGGATATCATTCATCAAGGCTTGGAAGGTGGCTAGGGCATTACCTTGAATTCATAGTGCCTTTGATGAGTGCGAAATGTTGTCTTATTTATATCCCATTCATACCTAAAAACTTAATGATATCCTGACCTTAGATCTAGTTTTGAAAAGAAGTTGGATCTTTGTAGCTCATCTAATAAGTCGTCAATCAGAGGAATAGGAAACTTGTTCTTAATAGTGATTTCATTCAGCTATCAAAAGTCTATAAAAAAACGTCATTTGTTATCCTTCTTCTTCACTAGTAGAATAGAAAAGGCAAAGGGACTGACACTTTGTTATATTATGTTGTTATGTAACATCTCTTTGACCATCTTTTTGATCTCCCCTTTCTAAAAGAATGAGCTCTTATAGGGTATGCAATTGAAGGGTTGAGCTCCAGTTTTTAGTGGAATTCTATGACCATGTCACCTGGTAGGCGACAATGTTGTTGGTTCTTGAAAAACAACTACATGGTCTCCCAATAACCCTACTATTTCTGCATTAGCAAGTACATGATGTGGTATTTTTATTGCTTCTACTAAAAAGAATTGCCCTACAAACCTCATGATGGAAGCCTTTAAATTCTTTTGAACCTTCTCTATTGTCCTGCATGGAAGATTGGCTACTTCCACAATGCCTTTAAGCTTAAACATCATTCCTTCTTTTTTAAGGGAAATCTTCATTTTGATAAAATCAAATAGGATCGGTAAAAACTTCCTTAGGCGATCTACTCCCAATACTATATCACACCTTCCCAGCTTTAAAATCCTTAAGTCTGCTACAAATTCATAGTTCTGCATAAACCATTTAAACCCTGTTATATAGGAATCACATAGCATGATATTGCCATTAGCAACCCTTACTACTAATACTAAGGATTTCTCCACAGAGATTTACAACTCTCCCGCTATGTGTTCATCAATGAAATTGTGTGTGCTTCCACTGTCAATGAGAATGACCAGTTCCTTTCCCTGATAACTGCCTCTAATTCTAATGGTGTTGTGTGCATAGTTTTTTGCCTATGCATTTAATGATAGGCCATATTCTCCAATCTTCTTATCAGGGGTCATTTCTTCAATGATGGTTTCTGTTGCAACATCCATGAATTCTTCCTCCTCATTGCCTTCAATCATGTGCAGTCCTTTAACACTGCATTTATGCCCTGGTATGAACTTATCCCCACACTTGAAACATTGTCCCAGCCTTCGCCTCTACTCATACATGGTCTCTGGAACTTTTTTTTTTTGTTGGTTATCATTCATATAATTGGTTTGAAGATTACCTATGGGTCTTCCCACTACTGCTTGCCTGGGCATGAACTTGTTTTTTCTTGTCAGCACATTGTTTGACTCCTTTTGCCATTTAGCTTGATCAAAAGTTGTCATCAATTTCACTAGCTTTAATATCTTCGACATAGGTTTGATGTCTTCCTTTTAACCCACTAATGAAGCTGGAGATATAGTACGATTCAGGAAGGAATTTAATGAATGCATTAATGATTTTAGTTCCTCAAACCTCTCAACATATTCCTCAATACCACCCTCCTGTGTTAATTTGTTAAATTCCTCTACAATGCCAGCTCTATTACCAAACCGGTTGCATATGGCTCCTAAGAATTCTTCCTAATCAATATTACCTTCCACGCCACACATGTAGCCTTCAAACCAGATTTCTACCTTTACTTCGAGATAAAGAGATGCTAGTTCTACCCATTGCTAAAAAGAAGTTGAGTTGAGCTTAAAAAACTTGCACTTTAATAAGTGCAAAATATACATGTTTTTGTTTCTTTTACACTATGCTTTTTAATGTATTTTGAACTTATTTGAGTTGATTGGAAGTTATTTTTATAATTTTGTCATGCAGAAGAGACTTCGTGAATTAATCGTTAAAAGATAAGAAATTATGCATTTTATGTTTTGGACCTAACTTCTTGTGATAGGTTTGCTAGTTAGAGTTCTAAAATGAGAAGGTGTGCTAATCTAAGTTGAAGTACACATGTTAAGCTTTCTAGGAAGGTATTTTGGGAAAAATTCCGATCTCATTTGGATCTCGAATCAGACCTGCAAACTCGAGCTGCAAACTCGGGTCAGAATCATTTTCTTAGTAGGATTCTCTACTTTCATACTAACGATTCAAACGGGAATATCTTAAGCTTCTGATATCAAAATCAGGAGATTCAAAAACCTAAATTCATCTACACATCCAGTACTACAACTTTCATGGACTTAAAGTCAGATAAAATCATTTTGAAGGACAGAATCCAGACGCAACCTGGTTAGTTGAAATAGGTCCCTTGATCTAATTCGAAAACCAACGGTGTCGAGCATCCCAATATAGCTGAGAGTCTGACATAAAAATAGTGGGCCTTAGGACCTAAGAAAGGTGCAGATCAAGCCTTTAACATGTCATGAATGAAAGAATATAGCTGGGATGGTCGGATATTGCAAGAAACCAAGTCAGAATCAAAGTCTAAATTGCAATAAAGTTGGGATTACAATAGAATTGTGACAGCAGTAGAAGCAGATTTCAACATAAATTCTGAGAGATTTATCCAACCTTAAAGATCATATAAAGAAGGAACGAATTTAGCATCATGAAGACTCCTAATTAGCCTGAGAATTCTGAAGATTTTGGTAGCAAAGGGGAGGATAAAGAGAGCAGAACACAATTGAAATAGGGTTTGAAAAACATTCATTTTTTCTCTGCTTTTGTCAATTTTCCAACAATCATGAACTAAACTCGTGAATTCAATTCTAGAGGGACACACACCATCTCCATTAGTACATTGTGAGAAGTAACGTTATCATTTTAATTCTTCCAAATTCAAGTATTTATTTTTTTCTTATTCAGAATTATGCTATTGATTGTTATTCAAGCTTATTGAATTGTTTTGAGATGACATGTATGCTTTTTAGTTTCTTTCAATCCATAATTGTTGTTAGGGACTAGAGTAAGAAGCAAAAGAATTAATTTGATTGCTGCAACTCTCATCTTGATTTATTAGGAAAGAATAAACTAAGTGAAAATTCTTAAGCTTTTGAACGTTTACTTAGAATAAATGCATAGATTTTATTCCTAAGGCTACTGCCGAGTGAATGAAAATTGCTTTCAATATTACATTCGCTTGATGGTAAAAAATTGATTAGAGAGTTTTTTCTAATTAATATACTCATAATCTCATCGATTTCCCTCAGCTTTTAGGCATATCAAATTTATTTGCTTGACATGAAAGAATATTTATTTTACTTCGATGATCAATAGATTTATAGGAATGGATGTATGGATCCTTGAACTGATTTAACGAAATATCAATTTATTATTTTTAGAATTATTGTTTCTTGAATTTTTCATTAAAATCCCTTGTTCTTTCTCATTTCAATATACTTTAAGAAGATTAAACGAAATTTCTCTTGGGTTCAACCTGGTTTTCACGATCATATTATAAATTTATTTTTTTTGTGATAGTTATGTCAGAATTATATTTTGGTGATTCCGAAGACTGACCACACCTCCTCAACCAACCCCTAGGATTATCTCCCTAAAATGTTGTCAGATCCATTCTTGGAAGGACAACATTATGCACCACTCTCTACTGCTCTTGGCCATAGGTTTGATCTCCCCTAGCAAGATCTTTTCCCCTTAATAACATTCCCTCTAGACTGCCCCTTGCTGGTGTTTGTAATATTCCTCTGGAAGTGCTTCCCAAATCTTTCCCTATCATTTGATTACCAAGGAATGTTTGAAATTGAGTCGATAGTGTTTCAATTTGTGCACTAATTTGATTAGTCCTCCTATTTTGTTCACCAAATTCCTGCCATTTAGTTTGTTGATCCACCAGGGATTCCTGGAATTCTTGTTGAAGTATCTGCATTCGCTCCTCCAATTTCTTATAATGATCTTCAATGTTTTTCAGGTTATGATTTTCCATCATAATGTTAGATCTTAAGGCTCTCATACCAATTGTTAAGATCAGCTTAACAAATTGAGAAAATAGGAGAAAGAGAATAGAATTGGTGATAGCAGAGGAGAATAGAAGAAGATTGCGGAAGAGAGAAACAAGATTGAATTGAACTTCAATATTTTCTTATTCAATATAATCCATACAATGTGCTTTTATATGGATCAGCATCAACTACTAACAGATTAATCCAACTAACTTTAACTAACTAACAAACTCTGCTAAGAGAATCTTCTCTAACTAATTAACATAATCCTAACAACTAAACAAATAGTTACGTGTCAGATTGCGTGTCCCTGACACTTTCGATTCCCAACTCCTCTTTACCTTCCCACAACAGTCTTTATTCTGCCATCCTGAGACGTAACAATCTCTTTCCACTTGATATAACCAAATTCCACATCTCCAAATCTAACTCTAGTATCAAGGTGCTAGTGAGGCACAAGGGTAGGAATACCAATGGCAACTGATTGAAGATGATATCCATGCTTCTTTGGATTGTTGGAGAGAAAAATGACAACTGGTTTGGCTATTTTTGATTTTTTACTTCAACTAACCGAACCAAAACCAGTTTTAGTTTTTAATTTAAAAATAAATCAATTTGGTTTGGATATTTTTTTTAGATAAAAACTGAATGGAACTAAAAATTATCACCCCTAACTAAAACCAAACCATGTAGTTTTGGATAAAATTGTTTTAAAAAATAATATTGGAATTATCATGGCAAGATTTGATTTGAGTTTGACCAAGATAGCTGGCTCACAAGCTACCTAATCGCCCAAGTTTAATTGGGTGTATAAACCCCAGTTATAATTTTTCTAGATTATTAAAATATAAGAAATTTAACCGATAGTAAAATGAGTTAAATTAAATTTTAAAAAAATAAATCAAGATAAAAATGGTGAAATTAGTAAAATAAAAGTGAATATAGTGATAAATTGTATAAAAAAAAAAATTTAGAGGGACAAAATGAATGTGTAAGATCAAGAGGGGTCAATGTTCAAATAACATAAGGTTAGAGGTTTATGTATAAATAATAAAAAAGGATGGGGGTGAAGGAGCAATTAACAAAAATATAGCACTATAAATATTATTCTATTTTCTCTCTTGCGGTGACTTGCAAGAGCAAAAGAGGGGTTAGGGTTCATTGATCTTTTCTTCTTATTCCTTGATGAAATCTACAATAAAATATTAACCTATAGTGGTTTAAAAGAGTCAATAAGTGATAAAAGAGAGATATTTGGGTGGTTTAGAGAGTTTAGAGAGAGGCTGGAGAGAAGACATATTGATTGCAGAAACTCTGACGGCTATAACTCCACCTTCCATTGTTGGATCAGAACAATATTTGGATATGTTTTTCTCCTACATGTCTTATACATTTTCACCGCAGGGATCTTCTATATCAGTCTTTGTTTGAGAGATATTGCGGGAGGAAAAGTTTTGAAAAAATACACTTCTAAACAGTCTCAGTTGCCAACTATTTTCTCCTCCATCCACCGTTGGATTGGGCTATAATTTGGATATGTTTTTCATCCTGATGCTATCTAGATTTGGAACGATGGAGATTAGAAACAATAACTCCGAATAGAAGTTATGCTTCTTGCACAATAGGTCTATAAGTTTTAGGAAAGGCATCAATTGTGGGACCTCAAGCTAGCAGAAACGAGACCACTGAGAGAAACAAGTAGATGTTTACCACCTCATCTCTTTATATTTTGAAAATTTTAAAACATTCTGAAATTTTATTTGTTTATGTTGTATGTTAATTTATGATAGTAAAGGATGAGAAATTTGAAAGTGAAAACAGGATTAAATATGATGGTTGGTGTCATAAGTGTTGCTGGGAAAAAAATTGTATAAGGTTACTGTACTTGTTATCTTAATTTTTAAGGACAACTCAGATTGATATAAAAGTCAGCCACATGAGTGGGGGTAAGAAAAGTTGGCCAGCCATATAAAGAGTAAAGAGGAAATAGGGGAAATTGTGGTTTTCCTTATTGAATTTACTATAATAGGTTGTTTTTGTGGATATGTGTGTGAATTGAATGAAATTAGCATGAAAGGAATGAGGGAACTCTTGGTTCCTTAAGGCCATGCTTTCAACCAATTATGCATCAAAGGGGGGGATGTTTAATTTAACATATATAGTTTGATGACTTGTATTTAATTGTGTCCAAATGAGGAAAAATGCATGTTTGAAATGGCAAGGATTGTGTTTAGAAGAATATTGTTCAGAAAGTTAGTAAAATCGATAAAAATGTTATATTTTGACGTTAAGAGGGAAGATTGAAATAAATAGAATAAATTAACTCTTAAAAATATATTTTTAATACTCTTATATGGTATGTGATATGGCTAGAGGTTGAGATAAAAGAGGGAAAGATGAAAGATGAATTATGGATGTTGTGTGTAAATGGAAAGGTTGATTAATCTAGACAAATTCGTCTCCTAACTTTTGGAGAGAATTCGAGTAGGAGGATGAAAGAATTAAGATCAGGTTCCTTCATAGTAATTGTAGTTTTTTATGTTGACTAACTAAGAAAATTGGTCTTACTGAATTTGGAGCTATAAAACTCCAGTTATAGGTCACTAACCAAGATTGGGTCATGACAGACCTTATAGGACAGTAGGTCTAATTTGTTGATGAATAATTTTGAGCGTCTTAGGGGCAGAACTAGGTTCTCCTCCCTTCAAGGGACTTATAGCCCCAGGTCTGAGCTTTCAAGAGAGACCAACCTTGCTTGAAACGGAGTCCTATAACTCTAGATATAGTAAAAAATGCGACCTCTACTAGCAGATTCAGAAAGTCGTTTAAACGTGTTAAGAGTGAAAAGTGGGTCATTTCCCTTCAGGGAACATATGATATTACATCTTTACTTCCAAAAGAAACGAGCGATCTTTAAAATGGAAATTTATAATGGTAATTATGGTCGGACAAAGAATGACGATATTAATGGATGAAATTGACATCGGCTAACATATATTTAGTGTATGTTAGAATCCCGAATAAGGAGATCACCATGCATCGATGCCTATGGAGCATGGACTAGCATACATTTAGTGTATGTTAGGGTCTCGGGTCAAGAGATCGCTATGCATCGACGCTTACAAGGTGATGATGATACCAGTGAAATTGACATCGGTAACGTGGTTGATCTTATGAAATCTTGAATTGAAGTTGAAAATGAAAGATGAAACAATTTTGGTAGTTGAATGAGAAAGAATTCCAATGGAAAAAAAAATAAATAGAATTTATGTTACTATACTTATTGTGATATTCATGTTTCAATAATATGTATTTTGTTTCATGACCATCACATGCACGACAAGAGTAGATCCTAACTTTTGTTCACTTTTTATTATCTAGTTCTAGGAAGTATATCCTTGTATTTTGAAATATTAAACATTTATATAACTTAATTTTGTATAATTAATGTTTAAACTTGAATAGATAAACTTAACTCTGAAATTCATACAATCATATTTCATGTATGCGTGTTATCTCATTTATTCTTCTATAATAATATTTTGTTGTTCAATACATGCTACAAGCATTATGGTTGTTATGATGATAATGATATTTGTGAGATTGAAACCTAGAACGATTCGGTTGTGGTTGAGTTGTGAGATGTGAGAAATTAGAAGTATAAACAAGATATATATCAATAACTTGAAACCTCCTAGTATAGAGGGGATTTTCTCAAAATTTCAGTGGCAATTTCAATAGATTTTTATATAAAAACTGCATATAAAAAAAAAATTACTCATATTTTAATGTATCCTGCAGGGCATTACAAGGTGAGTGTCTAGAATGATTTCAAGAAAAAAAAACTTTTCCTGAGCTTGGTTCCAGATCAGGTTACCAGGTCGACACCTCAAGCTAATCTAGGTTCAACAGCCATTTTCTCGCTGACCAATTTACAGATGATTGTCATCTATGGATGCTTTAACAGTGCACATAAACATTGTTGAAAATGAGCAAATGAAATTTCTCTGTAAATAAGGAAAGAAAGTAAGCAGGTCAGGGAAAGAGGGCTAGTCCCAGAAAATTCTCCTCTCCTAGGTTCTGTTGGGGCTAAAAATCCCTGTTTGCGTTTACGCACCATCAAATCGATTTCTTTCCTGTGCTCGGGTTAGAGACCTTGAGAAAAGGTGTACCAAATCCAAAAATTAAAATTACACAGGTCAGATGAAATCCTTTATCAGATGAACACCATCAAGAGCAAGCATAGAATGATAATAAGTTAGCCAAACAAGCTGACTTGCAGTAACAGACATATCATCGACAGCATTGAGGCCTCCATTCATCCCACATTCTCACCATAGTTTTTACAGCAAGATGGCTGTGCATCAGCCGAATGTCTCAAGTCTTTTACATCTCAGTGCTTTTTTAACTGTCATTCCAACCCTTTCTGTATTAATGGCAGATTGCTTGCAAACCCTAGCATTCTTGTACCTCTCATTGTCATCAGCATGGATTGTTCTAAAATAGTGATGGAGCCGGCCACTCTTCCTTTTCCTCTCTTAGCCCGTTTGGTCATTTGCCAAATTGACGCACTGCTATGCATCATAGCATACCTGCTCCATAAAACAAAGCAGAAAAGATTATTATTTTGCAAGTTTACATTATACTTTCCTTACAGTTAGAATCCAGAACGAAAACCACTTTCCAATGACAAATTACCTTAATCATCCTGTAGTAAAGAGATAGTGACACTTTGCATCCCCGTTTTCTGAAATTACAACGTGCTATATATAGATTTGAAAAATAAACCAATGGCCTTCAAGAGTTTATCGCCAAGTAATTTCTAGTAACTTATTTGAATTTAAGACTAAAAAACAAAACGTGTACACATCGAAAATTAAGGATCGGAAGGCTCTGGAATCAGAACTTTCCCCCCTCTAGAGCACAATTGAAACAATGACATACAAACAACATATTGAACAAAATAAATGATTCTCATTCCTCCACCATCAAGCAAATGAGCTCTACAGAACCAACTCGATTTTCAGTTCTATGTAACTCGAATGCTCTAATTGCTGGAATAAGAGCTCGGTCCATTGCCAGCATGGCGATTTTTGCCATAGTCCACCAGTGACAGCTTTTTCTCGACCAACAATCTTGGTGGAAATAATTTCCTGATCCCATACAAAATTTACAAGATCTTTGGCTTTACTTTTATAAAAGATCAGTCTCTTCTTGGTCTCCATCGGCATCCTCAACCTCATTTTCTTCATCTTCTTCAGGTGCGTCTGGATCCACCCCCTGCAGTAAGTAACATTTAGTTGCAAAATAGGATTTTCTCCAAGACGCCAACCCCACCCCAAGTCAGTTTACCAAGTACATTTTGCCTGGTCAAAGACACTAGTTAGACAGTGCAGAAACTGAAAACGAAAAATGTTATACAGACCTTCATCTGTTTTTCCAAGCGCTCTAGCCCTTTTTTTGCAGCTTCATTCTGTGGGTTTATTCTGCAACCACAGTTTTAAATTGTGGGCATTAACAGCAATGCAATGCGATGCATTGTTGGGAATCAACAATAAAAGCACGCAGACATTCAGGTAAGTAATCTCAGATTCTAGATTAAATAAATCTGAGTGTATCTTTAATGTTCTACCTTAATGCAGCCTCATAGTGTGACAAAGCCTCTTGCAGCATATTAGTGGCTGCAAATACTTGAGCCAACTTGACATGAAGAGAGTCATCTGCCCAATCCTTGAGATATCGCTCAAGCAGAGATACAGCATCCCCATTTCGACCCTCAATGACATGAAGCTCAGCCAAAGCTAATGCTGCACCAAGGTAACCAGGTTCCAGCCTCAGTGCTGACTCATAGAACTTCTTTGCCTGTTGAATTTGACATTAGATAGCCTTCTTTAACCATAAATATAGAGACGGGCACTCATGAGCTGATGAATGGTGATCCTTGACCAAAAGAAAGGGAAGTTAAAATGATCTGTTACAGCTTTACCTTCTCTCTTCCACCAGGGTTACTAGCGTGTACATCCCCTACTAATTTTAGTGCCTTTGCAGACTGAGGCATGGCCTTCATTGCCTCCCTAGCAGCATGCAGAGCCTCTTTAATTTTGGAGAATGCCAAATATGAATGAACCAAACCTGAAATTGTAATTGATTCAATTATTCCTGGATTGTTTTCCTTGTTACCGTTTCATTTGCTTTACATGTGTAAGCTAATCATAGATATACATGGAAATTATGCAGATGAATAATTGAAGTTCTGTTCTTGGTATTATTATTTTTTTCTTACAGATTGTACAGTTGTACCTTGATATGAACGGAGATCGGCTCTTAATTCTTGAGCTACCCTGAAAGCAATTACGGCTGCTTCTGGCCGCTTTAGTGACAAGAGCAGAGTACCCTGTTATCAGAGAAAAGATTATAATGTTCATTGAGATTTATACACCAGACATGTATCAACCCACAACAATCACAAAGAAGACTTTGATCAAAACAATATCTGTTCTATCAGGCATAAAATATCTTTTACCTTCATAATGTAACCCGGTATGTGTCTCTCATCAATCCTGATGCTCTGGTTGCAAGAAGAATCAGTGGATTTGTGACATTACAAAGATGGAGAAAAGACTCATATTATAACAAAAGCTAGCTAACCTTCTCAGCATAAGACAATGCTCCTATCTCATCCTTCTTTTCCCACAGGACAGACAAAGCCACAAAAATTTCTGGCCTTGTGGGATCAATGCTCAGCAAATCATGCACCAACTTGTTTAGCTTTGAAAAATCACCTTTGGTCTTTAGAAGCATTGCATACTCATCCATATAAGTTACAACATACGGATCAATTGATCGAACCTGCAAGTTCATGAACTTAGCATGTTTGTGCATGTGCAGACAATGAAAAGTTCCTCAATGTGGAAAACATAACTTCTAATACCTTCTCAAAATTCAGTATGGCCTCATCATTCTTCCCAATTATGGCTTCAGCCTTAATACATCAGGTTACGTATTAGTAAAACATAAACAATTAATACATCTAGCCAGGTTGCACAGATTATAGTATAGCATTTCTTACCCTTGCGATTTCGAGTAATATGTGTATATTATTTGGAAAACGTTGCAAGAGTTCTCCAAAGAGCTCCAAACCACCTGCCAACAAAAGGGAAAGAGCCTGGGAGTGAGAACCGTAATGGATCAATGATCAATCAATAACCACTAAAGTTGACATGGCAAGCAACAGAAGAAAAAACATCTTGTAATTGGGAAATCCAAGAAAGGAAAGTAAATTACGAACTTGCTACAGTTGCTATATAAAATTTCTTTTGTATTCACCTGAAAATATTTGGGATTGTATTCACTAAGATAATCAATTAATAGCAGCTGATCAACATTTAACATACCCCCTTTATTTACTAATCTATTTGCTTTTATATCAGGTCAGGTTGCTAACAATAGAGGTCCCCATCTAAACCTAGTTGTGTTGGCAGCAGATATGCATGCATTAGCATATAAACATGCAGACATATCTTTGAAACATAATTATTTTACCTTTGTAATCATTTGAAGCAATACAGCACTGGGCCTCAACATAGCGCTGCATACAAATAACAAATTATAACATAGTAAGCTGGCATAAACAATCCAATGCAAACCAGCCGTTAAAAAGGTAACTGATTAATAATATAAGCTATATACTGCCAAGAATGCCACTGGACAAGGTTGTTCATTTGTTCTTCAAGATTGGGTGAAAGCAAAGGAAATCATTCTGTGTTTTGACTTTGTGGTGATGGTGTCAAAAAAGCTCCAATAGCATGGAAGTACAAGCTTTTCTGCAAAGCACCAGAAAAGGCTTGTGCAGAGTTGGAGCTGCAGTGACTTTTTAGCCACCACAATGCCAAACTGGCTCAGCACTAACCCCAAGGTGATTACCGTGCACAAAATGACAATCCTTGTACAGTACATGTTTGATTTCATAAGGAAAAGAATGGTGTTTCCATGACACAAGGATGAACATCTAGTTGTTGTTTTTTTTCTCCCTTTTCCTTGAATGATGATTTTGATTGAAGACTGAAATTTAAAGCCATTCAAACAAACTTAACACCAGAGAAGCATTTCATTTAGGAAAAAAGTATTACTGTGGGAAATGAAGACAGATGCTGATAGTGAAGAACCATAGAGCTGTTAGCAGTTCACAACAGACCCAAATGTAATCTGTCTCATGCCATACTTACCTGAAGCCAGCGAGTAGAATCGGTATGATCAAGTGGAGCTCTCCCACTTCTATTTGATACCTGCAACCATAATAGAAGTGCCCCAAAGACATCAAGGTTGTGTTTACTTTCATAAAATAGTTTTTTAATCTCTATCTCTAGTTTTCTTATATATTCTAAAGAGATTTTTCTGTGGAGAAATAAAGAAACATGATTATTAGATACAATTTTTCCAAAATAGAAAACACGGACCTTGTTTGGCATAAATTGAAAATATTAAAAGGAATGACCATAAAACATTAGATAAACCAAACAAGGCCCTTGTTTTTATAGAGAAGAACTTGGAAAACAACATTTTGGTGAACTCCAATTTTCCGAAAAATTGGAGAATAAGAAAACACATGTTTCTAAGAAAACAATCTTTACTCAATTAGTAAACGTGTTTTCTTTAGCTTTCTATTTCTTTTAAAATTTTCCTGGAAGTTTTGAAGACTCTCACAAGTAAACACATTCCAAACATTTCAAACCCCAAGGTAAGAAGAAAAGGAAGCCGGGCAGATTCATTTAAAATCTTATTTTTCCATGAACTCGACAACGCTGCAGAACAGCAAATCATTCACTATGAATTGAGAGAAAATCTTATGGGAAGCAGAAACCAACTAACCTGCCACTACATGGTTTCATGCTTTTGAAAAATTGAATCCTAGATAAGCCAAATATTCTACTAAATAAGGGAGAACTATTTCCTCCACGGTATATAAACTGTGAATGTTTTGATAGGAACAACATGACAATTTATTTATAAGTCAAACAAGACAAAGTCTTCACTTAGATGACTTCTTGTGCCATGTAACCTTGCATAAATATGACAAAGTAAAACTTCACACCAGCTCAACAAAGCCTTACTGGACTTGCTAAAGCAAAAAAGTCAGCATTCATGAAGATAAAAATGATTTTACAGGGATAGAAGTGAAACATGATTCCTCACATACTTGTGAAAGAGTGAACGCCATCCATAACAAACCTGTGAGAAAAGTGAAATAACATCCTTGGCAGCAACTCCCAGTTCTGCCAAAGCTACGATAGCCTCGATGACAAAAGGGCAATGCCTGCCAAAAATGCACCCAAAAGAAAAATATAGATCAAATATAATAATCTCTATAGTATGAATAAAGGAAAAAAGAATTGCTAATTGGACACAAATAGGTGAACAAGCATGTACAACAGTTTGTAAGTCACTGAAAATGTAAGCGATAGTAATTAAAAGAGGTAAAAAACATATTGAACACTGAAAGAGAGGAGTGGTCCTAAGTACACAGGAATCGACAGAACCACAATATGTTAATTAAATAATCCTGAGGCAACAAGTTTCTCCAAAATTCAATCAAGTGAAACCATCATCAGAAGCACCATATTTGTTTCAAGACTCTCCGGATATGACATGACAGGGCTAACAGAAATCATACCACAATTTATAAGAAAAGGATTAGCAAATATATATATATTAAATTATCTGTCTACATTTTCTTATCAAGTGGGTGAATCTAAATTCACATAAGAAAGCAACTCGGTGGATGCAAACTATCTTAGCTAGTAAACTTCCCTGGTGTTGGACCCTGGACCAGGGATCAAATAGAGTATTTGGAATTTAACCAAAGGGGAGGCTACCACTTGCATCCAGCCTATGTAACAAAAATTGCAAAGCAACTTGACACACCTTAAGCACTCTTTGTAACAAGTGATAGCAAGGCGAGTATGTCTAGAACTTCTATAAAGCTTTGCCATCAATAAACTCATCTGCAAAGTTCTTGCTTTGCTAGGAATTCCTTCCATCTTCAAAACAAACAACCTAATTAACTGAAAGCAAGAAATTATTCATAAAAAAAAAAAAACTAAACAATAAAATACACTACATAAAAAGACCTCAACAAGTGCAGCTCTAGTTTCATTCAATGTGGCGTGACATGATGCGATCTTGAACTTCACCTACCATTGAGACAAATAAAACTGTAAAAATTCAAAATACACCATACCATGGTTGCGTTTGATTATTGTTCTGGGATGGAAGGCATAGATACAAAAAACGTGTTTAGTTGAAGAGACAAAGACAAAGAGATGAAAAAAAATATGTCTTAGATATAGTTTTGGACTAAGTTTTTGTAATTTCAAAACAAGATGAACTGAGAAACTTGTCCCTTTATCTCCACTGTCTCCATCCATCTTTTCTTTTCTAAGAACGCTATCAATCAATGTATGTGTATAAAAGAGATAAATCAATGTACCTCATTTTCATTAATGGCTGAAATGTTAAAGGAATTCGGAGAAGAAGACCTGTTCGATAACGAACTACGAGAAGTTGTCGAACTCTGTTTCGGAATTATCTTGTAGTAATGCAATGCTTGCTTATACGTATGCTACAAAAAATTCATAAGAACAAAAAAAAATTAAAAACGCAAAATGATTAAATTCCAGATTCTTCAAATAAAAAAAAAAAACTCACAATCGCTCTGCGAAACTCTCTCTCGCGAAACAATGCATCTCCAAGGAGAATCTGAAAACAAAACGTAATCACATAAAAATTTTTATCAAAGTTTTAAAAATAAAAATAAAAATGAGAAAAACCTGATTTTCGGCTTTGAGCTGAGGGCTGGTTTCCAGACTAACTGTAGCTGATGAGACCAGAAAGCTACCCTGCGAAAGCGAATTATATTTTTATTTTTTATTTTATTTTTCAAAAAAAAGGCGAAAATGTAGTATTAATTACGAGGATTTGAGCGGAATTGTAGAGTTCGTGGTCGAGAAGAGCTGTGATTTGATCCTTCGGCACATCCATTTTTGAACCCAAAACCAGACGGAGACTGAAGCTCTAATTTGTACGCAATGCAATGCGAGTACTGTAGAGAAGAGAGTGTGCTTTTGGGGCTGAATTTTGGAAAGCCAAATGCGTCTCCTCTCGTGCTCTTCCTGGAAGGAAAACCCCAGCCCGCTCTGTTTAGACGACACGTCATTTGTATCGTTTTTAAATTTGGATCCGACCCAATGAAATGGGTGTCGTTTACCCCGACTTGTCCGGGCTCAAGAAGAACCTTATTTTTATGTGACCCGAGACAGGGATAGGGGCAGGTTTTTGATTGCCCGACTTCATTCCCTTCTCTTGACTAAGCAAGAAATGATTGTTTTGCACTTCAGCGTCTAGCTGCTGTGATCAATTGTGTGACTTGTTTCATTTTTATTTCGGGTTCGATTTTTTATGTGCATGCCTATCACCCCCACGGTGCCTAACCTGCCCCTGAGCTTGCAAGATGTCCAGTGAATCGTGAGGAATAGTCGTGATGCGCGCAAGCTGACCCGGACACCCCACATAAATCAAAAAAAAATGATTGTTTTTGGGTTATTTGATGTCCGATGTTGTTGGGTTGAATATATTTTTAAGAAAATATTAAATTAATATTTTTTAAAAGTAATTTATATAAAAATTTTAAAATAAATATTATTTTAATATATTTTTTCAATTAAAAAATACTTTTAAAAATTATTTTACACCATATTATCAATGGACTTAACAGCTATGAATCCTATAAATATTGCAATGTTTCTAAAGTCACTTTCATAAATTTATTAATATGTCAACAAACATGCACCAGGGTTAGGATAATTTTTATGAAATTATATATATATATATATATATATATATATATATATATATTGCAAAAAACATTTTTTAAAGTGAGTTTTTATTTAACTCAACTATCTTAATTCATCAACCGTGTTTTTTTTTGGTCGATCACTTGATCAGGTTTTGCAGCTATATCAAAAGGTATTCAATAATTCCAAACTGGTTTATTGAGATAATTTGGGATTGTGATAGCGGAATGGAATCGTCGTCTTCGATTGCTTCGCGGAGGTCAAAGAGACAGAGTCAAGAGAAGTTCTTATCGAAAGTAATTTTGCCAGCAATACGGGGGCAGTCATGTCCAGTATGCTTAAAAGATTTTGGTGGCGAAGAAGATTACCGAAGAGTTGCGGTGATTAGGGTTTGCTTACACGCGTATTGTCTCGATTGCATCCGCAAGTGGAGCGATATCAAGCGGAAGTGTCCTCTCTGTAATTCGGAGTTCAATTCTTGGTTCTGTAGAATCATTCTCTCCACTCGAAATTTCTCGACGGAGAAATTACCGGTGGTCAGGGAGAGCAGAAGGGTCACTCCGCTAGATATCTTGAGCTCTAGGCAACGGTGAGGTTTTGTTATGTCCTATCATATGATGATTAAGTTGATATTTATGTGATTTAATCGAGATTAAATTTATTTTGTCTTTTTTTATTGTAGAAATGTCAATTTTTTTTGAAATTTTTATAAAACAATTACATGGAGATGCTTTAGATAAATTAAATTTATCTTCGTATAGTATGGCTCGGCATGATGTAATCAGAGAAATTTAATAAAATAAAAAAACTTAAATTGATTTTGAAGATTTGAATCTAAAAAGAGCATGTCTTCTTTTTTTGATTTTAGAGCTGGATTGAATGTTGCTAATCGGAGAAGTAGGCCATTACCATGCCGGCGAAGATTTGGACAGCCAATGCCAGGATCAGTGGGTTCTGATGTTATTGCTCAAAGAAAGCTTCAGTGGCGTGCTAGGTACCCTAATTGACCTAAGTTTTGTTAATTTGAGAGAGGATTATTGAATCCGAACTATGCTTTTCTTGGTTGATATGATGCTGAATTCTTTTTTTTTTCTTTTTTTTTCTTTTTTGCAGCATATATAATCAAAGATTGCATGCTGTTCCTATATCTTCGAGGAATTGCCTCAAGCAGGTATTCTCCTCAAAACCTTTATGAGGTTAAGTGGTTGTGTTCTGTTTTTTGAACAAGCACATTGGCAAAGTCATAGTTTTGTGATACTTTACTTCACTGCATGCACTTGTTTGCCATCTTTTCCTACTATGGATTATGGTGGATGCTTGCTACTTTTGCTTTCCCGAGTGACATGATGCATTGTTGTTTGTTTTGGAAAATTGATAGCATTAGGCTAACAGGCTTTGCTGAACCCATCTCCCTTCTAGAGGAAATATTATGAACCATTTCTATGTTTGTGAGAAAATTGGTGCTCGTTTGTTGTTAAAATTGTATTTTTCTTGTAGTGGATTCCAGATTGTTGGTTCAAGGCTTTGTCATTTATTTGCTTGAGGATTTAGCATGGAAGAGGGTCGAATTCTGTTTGATTTTATTGTTTCTTCCTACTGATTCTATTGTCATGTTTTTAAACATTCAGATTATATCAAGAAATGGTTGCATGAAACAAAGGATACTGCACAGGATAGAACCATGGGTTCAAAGGGAGCTACAGGCGATCCTTGAGGACCCAGATCCATCTGTCATCGTTCATCTTGCCTCCTCTCGTTTTATTGCAAGCCTTGAACGCAGGTCTGATGTTCAGTCAGATCAGCTTGGTGTTGAAGACCACTTTCTTGAACCACTGCGACGTTTTTTGCATGGTTGGACCAACACGTTTTGGCATGAACTAAGGTATACAATTCAAATACAATTGCATCATTTTCTGTATTTCAGCTTCTTCATTTTTAAGATAATGTAGAATTTACATTAACATTATAATGAGAAGAAAATGCTCTCTAGATGTTTTGCAGAAAGCTCGCTTACCATGGAAACTTATGACATGGTGGTTGAATATAAACGATCAGACTAAGTGTGGAACTGGTACTTGGGACTTTCATTTGTCTTTAGCATCATTGCACCTCGAGGAGCACTTAATTTATGCTAGGAGCCTGACTGCCTTGAGGCATGGAGACTGCTAATTGAAGCTGTTTGTGGTTTTCAATGTAATTCACCTGGATGATTTCTCAAACATTTACATTTTGCTCAATTGCATGAATAATCATATAGGGAGCTCAGCTTGCTGCTGGAGAATGAGCCAAATTCTGTTGGGTTAAGACGCCGGAATGGAGGGTGGAATGTGAGATGCAACATGGAGATGCAATGCTGAAGATCTTACCAGCGGTAAAAGTTAGAGCAGGGTTCTCTAGGAAAGGATAAGGATACAGAAATGATGTGCTGGTCCTGCCAAGTAATTACATTGAATTTGCAGTTTCTCAATGATCTCCCATGGAATGGGCTGCTCTTCCTCATATCAAGGCAGGCGGGGAGGGAACGGGTTGGACGAGCATTCCACCTGCTAGGTCTTTGCATGAATGCAAATCATTTATTGTATCTCCAAAGAAGAAAAGCCTTGTGAGAAAACACCATTTGCTCTGGAAAGACTGATCATGTTGAATTATTGATAACATTTACGCATACATGCGTCTAGCTTTTTGATACCTTATTCACCGAAGAGAATCACATGAAATCAACTGTTCTTAACATTAACAAGAAGCTGAGATAAGGTGACAAAAGTAATTTGCAGGAATCCTGAAAGAGATAGCAAGTTGTAGCCCCCATTGCCTTTTGCCTCAACAAAAGAGAGGCATCTCAAAGGTCATAATATCTGGAAACAAAATAAACTGAAAGAACCCCATGAATTGAAGCTCAGAATTTTTGCCCAAGGATTTATTCTCAGAAACTTGACAGTTCAACGAGATAGGCTAGGAAACACATCTAACAACTCTTTCTGAATCCTGAATCCAGAAATCGGACTGGGTTAATGAACAATAATTCCAGTGCTTGCTTTTCACTATCAGAATGCATAACTGTTGTACATGCTTGCTTTACACTATCTGAACGCACAGCTGTTGCATCTTTTTACATGAAATTCGCTCATATAGTTTACCTAACAGAGTGCGCGCGCCAAAAAAAAAAAATCTGTGAATCCCAAGGAAAGAAACAGATTTGTGTTAGTGCATGAATGGCTGGCTTCTAGATAGCAGGTGTCATTCCTCTTCTGGTTCTTCCTCTTCCTGGAGAAGATTCTCTCTATTATCATGGGCCCAAAAACCGCGCACATCTATAAGCATGCTGGCTACAGTCCCACCTTGTTTGCAAGCTAGCAGATCAGCCAGTGTAATACTCAGTGGGTCAGCTGGCTTGACCATATCCCATATTTCATCCCTCACATCCTCAATACACAATTCATAGTTACCGCCTTCAATCCATTTCTGGTGTACATCTCTGTTTCAAAGGTGAATAAAATGTTCAAGAGGACGATGTTAGCCCACCAACAGCTGAAACTGTAAAATCAAAATAGCAATGACATCCCAAAGAAGGTTATTGCGATCTTTATATGCATTTCAGTCTGATATCTAGGTTCATGTCTCTGAACATTTGAGGCTTGCAGGATTGCTTAAGCACTACAAGCAGGAAACTACAGAGTTTTCTCTAGGAAGGTTGTATCGGGTAGCATCTCAGCTTTTAGGTGCTCCCCTTCTTTACTTCCACAAGTTATTTCAAAATTGGTTGCTCGTAATGAAAGTTTTTGTTTCATAAACTCTTGGCAACCACAGAAAATGAAGAAAAAAAAATTGAAACAATGCAGTGCAGGCTAATTTAAATGCTGAAAGAATGTTCACCTGAAAAGTGAGTGAATATCAGCAGTGGTAAGAAATCCCCGTCCTTGGAGATCAAGACAACGAAATAAATATGTTAACCCTTCAGGGGTGTCTTTGTTTTCTAATGCCAAAACAAAGTCGAGAAAACTTTCAAAGTCCATTTCCCGAGTATTCCCTCCACCAATCTTTCCACGGCGGACATGCTCATCAAACACTATCAAAGCATAACAAACAAAGAATGAAAACAGAAATCTCTGGAGAAATTACATTCCCAGGAAAAGAAATCAAAAAGTGATAGATTCTGATAAACTAATAAAAACTCCTACCTCTTTCAATAAAGATTTCTGTCAGCGTACCATCAGCATATTCTTGAAGTTCTTGCTTGCTCAGTGTTCCATTCATATCTTTATCAAGGGCAAGGAACATATCTACGGAGGAATGAACAGTAATTAGATATACAACTAAGTTGGACTGCTCCTGTGCCAAATTACAAAATTTCCTGAAGCCTAATTCTTCATGTCAACACATTGTAACTCAATCAATCATTCTACGTCACTAACAGCAAGCAATTTCAATTGATAAACCTTATACAAACAGATGAGCCTTGAAAGAGAGACTACACTCAATTCTTTATTTCCTCTGCCCTGGACTCTAACAGCTATTACCAATCATCTACCCTTATATTGCCATCATCTTTTTGTGATGATTGTCAAAAGCTTCTCACATTACCATTTGATAATTAGATGACTACAAAACCTACATGCACATTGCTTTAAACTGCACTGATCTCTACTTGATGCTTAATCTCAGAGTTAACAAGGCTCATAAGAGAATGCATGCGGGGAACAATAGAAAAGGTAAAAGGTAAAGGGAAGAGTTAGGGCAGAGGGGAGAGACACGGGAAACTATCAAAAGTAGTTTGGAAACAAAAACAAAGGGACTGCAAAAAATTAAAAGCGCTCACCACATATTCGTTGTGCAGACATCAAAGAAAACCAATTTTCTGCTTGTTCAGTGTCAGTGACTTCCTCCTCACTTTCCTATTTATAGAAAAAATTTAGAGCCAAAAAATGGATCCAAACCAAAATATATTGGGATTATTTACACAAATTAGTGTCTTATACATCTTAACTGGCCAAAGAGAACAGACGAGGCAGACTACAATGCATTTAAAAGCTAATTATTCATCACATAAAGAAAGCAGGCAAGAAGTGGGTGTGGGTGCTCCCCTGTAACAAGCAATGACAACATTCAAGTCAATTGTGTTTCTACAAAAATCATCTCTAGGAAAACAAGTTCCATTTCCCAGTGTTCCACTGTACTCCGGAAGATGTAGCAATTTTTTTGTTTTCAGTATTGATGGTAAAGTAGTAGATAGAATTTGAAAGCAACAAATTCATGTATCTGACAGGGTATTGTTCCTTAGCTGTATGGGTTCTTATAAGATTGTATTCATTAGATGTGTCTTTTAGTTAGTTCCTAACTTATCTTATAGTAGAACTGATGTATATATACTACACATGATACATCAACAAGACCTACTGGGTTTTCCTCCATATTTCCATTTTTAACTTTCATGATGTTAAGAAAGAATGTCCAAAATTGCTGCAACCTTTTCATTTATAGGCATAACCACAGGGTCATGGAAGAAGGAAAAGAGAAGGCACAAAACAAATTGAGAATCAAGGAAAGGATTTTAGAGTCAGAAAAGAAAAGCAAACAGGCGTAAAACTACTATCAATTGTTTATCCATGCAACTAGAAGTTCAAACATATAAATCCATAATCCACCTGGTGCAGTTCCATCAATTCCTGGAGACAGTTGCTAAGAAGCACCTTCTTTATGCAGGATTTCCCTGTAAAGAAAAACTAAATGTCAACTACTCTGAAATGCCAGTACAAAGGGAAGTCGAAATTCTTAAAAAAAATAAAAGGAAAACCAGGCGAGAAGAGGTAACAATTAGGCCATTTAGATCTTAATTCACCGATCCCCTTCCATTCACAGTGACTAGAATTCCATACATCAAACTATCTTTTAAAGGACAGATCGGTATATGAGTCAGTTTCCATTTCAAGTCCCAAAAGCTGATGAAATTCACTCTTCAAACATTTAGGTAATAAATATTATCTTCAACCTTTCAAGATATTTGCAGACATTTATTATCAGCCTAGGTCATCAGCAAAATAAAAACATCTGATGTAGAATAACTAAAAAATTTGAAACCCCATCCTCACTAAAGTTTAATTTCAAGCATTTTTCTAGCTAGTTAAGGGGAGACCAAGAAGTACAGATAACAAAAAGTTGAGTCGTACCCTGTATTCTAATAAAACATTTAAAGGGAGCGTACAGGTTATGGTAATGAGCAAACATATGTAATTACTGCAACAATCAAATAACAAGAATGGTTGCATAAATGAAGGAGAAATAAAATATCAGTGCCGAATAACTGGAAAAAGAAAAACACTGCTGTAATGAAAGAGGGTAGCCATGCAAACCTCGCCTATGAGGATCACAGAAGAAAAAGAATTTGTGAGCAGCTATGCGACAATACATTTGAATGAAGGCAACAGGCATATCCCGTAGTTGCGCTAAATTAGGGATAAGACCTCGTATATAAGCCTCCATTTCCTGAAAGAGGACAAAGCAATCCTTGTTTTATACAGAAGATTGTAAGAGTGAATTGCCATAAATAAGCATTCATAAAGATCTAATAGTAGGAGGACCAGATAGCGAAATGTGAGTGTTAAAATAAATGCACAAGGCCATACATGAGGCTGAAGAAATCCATCAGAGTCCTCATCAAGCTCACTCATATCAATTCTGGCCTGTGTAAGTGAAACCTGAACAACAATAAACAGTAATCAACACTCGCAAAGATTAACTTCAACAAATAGCTCAAACAATAAATGTATAAATTCCAATACTTTAGAATTGTGAATAAAAGCATGGGACCAAAAAGCTGTACTCACAGTGCGCATCACATACAGGTAAAAGGGCAAAATGGCAATTCTTCCAGATTCATCCTTTTCAAACTTCATGAAATTAGATGGGCTGAAAAAGCGCCGACATTTGGGGCCTATTTGCTCTGTACATACTGAGGCTATGTGACAAAAATCTTCATAATTCATCTACAACATGATAATCCCAAAGATAAATTAGGTTAAAGTGATAAAAATATTAGGCCATGGAACAAAACATTGTGGAATAAATCTAGCTTAACAAATGCATCTACCAAAAACAAATACCAAGACATCACATGATAAGCAACGCTTAGCATAACTTCCCAATATCTGATAATGTTAAGCTAGGACATTCTTAAATGAAAACAAATGCAGATTTAGTAACTGAAATATAGAATTCTGCCAAACATATTAACAACATATGGTGTAATGCCGAAACAGTTGGCAAAGCAAATCTTCCAAACCTTTTCTGCACCAGTGGCATCATCAATCACACAATTTTCTCTTAAGCAAACCCACATTGCATCCAGATCATCTGCATTTAGTAAAAGATCTGATTGTTTCTGCAATAATCAAATGGATAATGTTACCAACGAAGCCAGCAAGTATATCCCCAGCCAACCAAAAAGTAACAAGTATAGCAAGCGGAAGTGGAAACACAGTACCTTCAAAAAACGATATTTTGCCAGCCTTTGAACCCTATGACTAATTGATCCTTCTTCAGGTTTCTAAGCAAAGAAAAAATGAAAACAGATAAAAGAAAATCAGCAAATGATAAGGGAAAACACAAAAATACCATCACAATAAACAACTCAAAATCTAGCATTGAATCAACACAATTCCTCCATTCCATAAAATAAGCAAAACCCAGAATTTGTCCACAAACAAACGAACACACTGAAATCAAAGTTGTAAAGTAACATCCATGTATCCTAGTAAGAAAACAGTTTAACATCAAGCAAAAGAATTCCACCAACATGCCTTCTTGTAGAAACTTGGTATCGTACCACCTTCAGCACTCTTTTGCTGCTTCTCTTTGAAAATATCTAGCAATATTCTCTTCGTCTCGAGCTCTACATAATAAAACCCAATTTTAGATTCTAATTTTAGAAATGCCTAAAATATATCTGAACAGAAAAAAATAACTAATTATCCTTAATCTCTCTGCATCAAAGCAAAGCACTAATCATGCAAACACTGAGAACTCTAATACAAAATTAAGTTAGCATTTGACATTGATTGTATATTTAGGGCTACAGCTCTAATTTTCCTACAATTCCAAAAACACACAATTAAAATCAAAATCAGCTAAGGCAAGGAGAAACGGACCCATGAGGGCTTCAGATCCGAGCCCGGCACCGGATCCGATGAACCGCCGGAGATTTCGGACCCAAAGCATTGACGTAGCCGGCGGGATCTTCCTCTGCGCGGCCTCGTGGCTCTCGCCATCGCTGGATCCACTGTACATAGCCAAACTACAGTTATCAAGTTGTCTGAGTTGACTCGGGAGAGTTTGGAGTTCGTTTCCGCGAGTTAAAACCCTAGAATTACGTGCATTACCAATTCAGAAGGCAAAAACCGTAGCGCTCTCTCTCCCTTTGGTTTTTTGATTTATTAGTTTCTTCTGTTAGATTTTGAAAGTTACGGGAAAAGGGAGATTTTCAATTTTCATTTTGGTATACGAATTTGACCGCCACCATTTGTGAATCTCAAAAGTTACCTGTAAGTTTTTGAAATGTCAATTAACTCCATAATTTACTCAAAATTTTAGTTGTTGAATAAATTGAGAATTTAGTCGAGCCTTTGTACTGGCTTTAAAAATGTGTTTCTTTTGAATAAAATATTTTAGAAGAAAATTATTAAATGTTTTATAATTAATATTTAAACTTATTTTATTTGTTGAAAAATATTTTTAACTTATAAAAATTTATAAATTATTTTATAAACAGTAATTTACATATTATCATTTAGTAAATTTACATAATCATCATCATCTCTATTATTAACGTCACTGCATCACCATCCTCACTCCTCGGCCATTTATTTTGTAAGTAAAGATATCATCTTTTATATATATATATATATATATATATATATATATATATATATATATATATATATATATATATAATCATTCCTCGACCATTTACATTATTGTAATTTCATTATTGTTCTGGATTATTGGTTTAATTAACTTTAAAAATAGTAATAGACAAGTTTATTTTTGAAATTTATTTGTGAGGCGATCAACTTTTATTTTTGACATTGGCTCGAGCAACATTTATCATTGAACTTTTTTGTGACTCTTTTCCCCTTCGTAGAAAGTTATTTTCTTTTGATTTTTATGGGACTTTGCCTCTTGTTTTATATCATTTACTTTAAGAGATAACTTATTATTCTTTTTTATCCTTAATATTAAAATAAAATCTTCAAGTCTCATTTTTGTGCGCTTTTACTTAAGGTATTTCTTAAAATCTTTCCAAAATGATGATAAATTTTCAATGATTGCATCTATTTGAAATTATTCACCTTGAGACTTACCTTTAGCATGAATATCATGCAAAACAAGTTAAAACTCTTTAACTTGATTTATCATTGTTCTTGAGTTGACCATCTTGAAATCTATTTTTTATTATGATTTTCTTTATTTTAGCATCTTTGGCCTTATATTTTTTGTCCAAAGCTTCCCACAATGCTTAGCATTCTTGATTAAACTATATATATCATATAATGTATTGTCAAATTCATTTAGATGTAGTTCATACACACTAAATTATTGTGATTCAAAGCATCCACAACTGTCATAGTACTGGTATTAGATTCATCATCCAGCAATTTTGGCACTTCTCCAATTAAGAATTTTGTCAAGTTCAAATAAATCAGATAAAATAACATCTTTTGTTGTCATATCTTGAAATTCAGTTCATTGAACTTTTTAGGTTTTTCATCATACACCATAAAAAGTGATGGTGGAATATTTATTGCTAAAGCAGTATTTATCGAAGCAACATTGGTTAGGACAACTAAATCTTAAGTATAAGACATGATAAAATGTATAAAACAATGAACAAATATATTTATAAATAAATATTTTGGCTTCTCACATGCAAATTAAAAAAAAGGCTTGTAAAGAAAATAAAAAAAATATTCATACATTGCAAGATTAGTTTAATCAGAGATTTAAATAAAATATGATATCCTTTTAATATGCACCATGCTAAAATATCAAGTTTAAACAAAATAAACAATTAGCATGATAAATATAAACCGAACAAAAACAATTTTTTAGAAGTTTAGTTCTAGATGATATGCATTAAAACATATAATTGCATAAAAATAACAATTTTAGAAGATTAATTATAACTCTAACAAAAAGATATTTATCAACCTTCTAGAGTTAAACTAAAAGTCATAAGCTATAAACTAAATGAAAGATTATAGATCAAAACATTTAGTTAAAAAAATATTCATACGTGGAAAAGAAAACTTAAAAGAAATTTATATTATATATTAAAGATGCTAAAATCTTATTTAAATGTTAATTTATGTTTTTTTTTCAGGATAAACAAACAAAATCTAACAAAGTCTAATTATAACCATTAAAACCTCGAGATTGTTGTATAAAGAAAAATTAATTAAACCAGTAAGCACGAATTGTTTAGTTTGTCACACTAATAAAATTAATTACCCAGAAATAAACTAGAGAACATACAAGTTTAGATTATAAATTTGTAAATTATATGTGTCATGACAATCATGCAATCCAAGACATATATATATATATATATATATATATATATATATATATATAATGGAAATAAAATAAACTTAAGCTTTGGATTTAAAAAGAAAATCAAAACTTGTTGAAAACTGAGGTAATGAAGTGTGTGTAGAACATGGAAAAACATTGTAAAAAAAAATCTTTATAATGAATTTTGAAAGCTAAAAAGATAAAGACTAAATTCTCATCATTATCAAATTTGATTACCCACCATAAAACTAGAATTAAACCTAAATTTTCTTTTATTTAAAAAAAAAACTATTTAGGTTTGCAAAAAATATTTATTGAAGAAATAGATTAGATTCTCTATTCATGGGCTAGATCTTGACAAAGATTGGGCTGGTAGAAATAATCTTTAATAGACCAGATCCTTAATAGACTAGATCGAAGCCCTAATTAAGTTGGCAAAAAATATTTTCTTATGGCCTAAAAAACTATTTTACAATAAACTCAAACCTAGGCCTGAGCCAAGTCAAGCTACGCATGTGTGAGTTTAAGCCTTAAACTCGCTTTATTTAGGCCCTCCACCTCTAAAAGTTTGGGTGTCATTTAAGCTCAATTTTAACTTTTCACTTATCCATTAGATAATCATGAAACAAAGTTTGTTTCTTTCATATATGAGATAAAAGTTTCTAGATAGTCTTGGGTTTCTCCAAGACATGTCAATTTAGAGGTCTTTGAGATTAATTTCTTATTAACCAACAATTTGTTGAAGTTGTGTTAGTGTTCCATGTTAAATAACCAATATTGGGGATTAAATTTGAACAAAGTTTCAACACCAAAAGTTTATTGATTCCACTTTTAATTTGGTCTCACATGTGTCTATTAACCATGTTTTAAATAAATTTCCAACATTATTAATACTTAATGCACAAAGACTATTGTTACCCATTTTAGGACCTACATAAACATGAAACATGCAAAGAAAAAAAATAAAATACAAAAAGATTGAAAACATTTGAAGAAAATAAAAAATATTATATATTAGTAAGGAGAACATGGAGAATTCCTAGAAAATTGTCAAAGGCTAGTTGAGAAAAATCAAAATACACAAGATTAGAAAATTTGGCTACTCAATTTTGACTCATAAAGGCCCTATTAGTAATGAAAATTCAATTTAAATAGGAAAATTCAAAATTGGATGTTTAAAGACTAAATTGGAATTCTTTAAGGTTTAATTGAATTTATTAAAGGCTTAATTGCAAGAAAAAATAATTTTTAAAGCCAATTTAGGCTTTAATTGAAATAGATTAAAGTTTGGGGGTCAAATTATAATTTTACAGAGTTAATTTGGTAAAATCAGAAGCTTAATTGCATAAATATTGAAATTTGATAAGTAATTAAAGACTTGATTAAAGAAATCCAAAACCAAGGATCAAACTAAAAAATATGTGTGAATGCAGGGGTTGAAATTAATTAAATCAATGGTCAAATTGAAGAAATTAGAAGTTTGTTAATCAATTGAGGGCCAAAATGCACAATTTAATAACCAAGAACTAAAATTAAATAGGCAGTTAACTTTGGGGGTTGACATTCGAGTTTGGCAGAAGTGAAATTGCATACAATTAAAAGTTGAAAGGCAATGCAATTACATATACAATTAAAATCAATTGGAAGAATATAGACTAAATTAAAGATTGCCATATCCCAAATTAAAAAACCCTAATTTTAGGGTTTAACTTAGATAACGTATCGTTCAACCACTGTTTAGCTTCTTCTTCGGCAGTTTTGGTTGATCGAGTAGGAATATTTAGACGAATAAATGTGGCATTTCTAACCACTTATAGGGCTATAACTACCATTATTCAACTGAGAAACACCCCTCTACAAAGATTTGTTATTTTCATCAAATGTTTACATTCCATTTTATTCAATGAACTCAATAATATTTTGTTCATGATCAGCCATCACTGCATTTTAAAATTGTAGGCTGATCGGGTTGGCATTTTTCAAACGAATAAATATGGAGCTACAGACTTCCAAATTGAGCAAGGATGGATCTATACAAAATGTATGTTTCCCCTCTCCCAAGATTAGGTGGTCTCCGGTGATGTTTACATTAAAGTTCGACGAAGTCTTGAAAGTGGGTAACTCAGTCATCAATGGTTATGATACTTATTTTGCAAAACCACTAATATTTTTCATGTGTTCACACTTTAAGCCTTCTTAGTGGGTTCTTATCAAAGTTTAGCCACATTTCTTTCAAGATCAAAAGGCCAAAAACAAAATCTTTAGTCTCAAAGTTTGGAAAAACCACCAAAATCTCTAAAAACCAAGTTTGTTGCAAAACCACCATTGTAAAATGAGCATAGGTACAAAGCTTACAGCTATAAACCATACCCAAAACTCTCTCATTTTGATTAAAAGGCCAAGCTTTGATGAATCAGATTTAATCTTTGATTAAATCTATTGTTACCTATTTTTTACCCTATAAAAAATCAAGAAAGAAAGAAGAAAAATCCAAAAATACAAAAGGATACACATGAAAAAAGTAAAAGGTGGAAACGTTGGAGGACTAGAATGTACAAAATTAGTAACCTAATTTTGATTGACAAAAGACTCATTTGGTGAAAATATTTTTATTTGGGATAAAGAAATATAAATTTGGATTAGCAAGAACTCAATGAGGATTTTGAAAGACTTAATTAATTTTATTGAGGACTTAATTGTAAGAAAAATTAGTTTTTTGGAGTCAATTTGGGTGTTATTTAGAAGAAATTGAAGTTTGAGGACTAAAATTGGACTTTGGAAAATTTAATTGATCAAATCAGGGGCTTAATTGTAAAAAAATTACAGTTTGATAGCCAATTAAGGGTTTGATTGAAGAAATTAAAAACCAATGACCAAATTATAAAAACATTGAATGTTTTATGGTCAATTAAGAGTCCAAATGCATAAATCAAAGATCATGGACCAAGATGAAAATGGCGTTAAACTCTAGGACTGATAATTAAGTTTGATAGGGTGAAATTAAATGAAATTAAGAGTTTGAGAGACAATTACAGGTGCAATTAAAAGCAATTGGAAGAATAAAGACTAAAATTAAATTCTTCAGATGACAAATTAAAAACCCTAATTTCTAGGGGTTTAACCTAGACGACGCATCGTTCACCCATTGTTTATCTCTTTCCTTGACAGTTTTGGATGACCGAGTTAGCACCTTCCAAAAGCTCTTTGTGGAGTTCTAAACCTCTGAATGACATGAGTTTTTTTTTACAAATGGAAGAAGAACATCCCCTCTATAACATTATTTTTATAAAATTGGACGTTTACATCTCAATTCTACCATAAAAATCTCCAACATCTTTTCCCTAATCACAATCATTGCATTTTCATATTCTAGACTAATCGAGTTGGTATTTTTAAGCGAATGAATATGGAGTTACAAACCTCTAAATAGAGCAAGGATAAATAAAAAAAAAAAAGGTGTGCATCTCCTCTACCAAGTTTAGGCGGTCTCTAATGATGTTTACATCAGAATTTCTCCAACGAAGCCTTGAAAGTGATCACCTCAGTCAGTCTTGACTGAGATACCCATTTGTGCAAAACCACCTAACATTTTCATATGTTCACACTTAAAAACTCTTGGAGGGTTCTTATCAAGAGCTATAAATCTTTCATCCAATATTAGAAAGTGAGAAATACATGTCTTTGTCTCTAAGAAAGAGAAAACCACCTAGGCAAAACCATCATCCCCAAAAACCATTAAAGGACAAAGGTTTCAACTATTAACATTTGTCCAGAGCTCTCTCATTTTGATCAAAGGACTGAGCTTTAATCCATCATTGAGAGAATCCACCAAAATAAAACCTAGAAAAAACCTATAAATACCCTAGAAAAATATAAGGATATACTCTATAAAAAAAAAAACCCTAGTGTGAAGGTTCAAAGACCTAACATAGAAGGTCTAGCAAGCTTTGGAAATAATAGAAAGGGAAAGGGAAAGGAAAAGATAAGGGAAATAGCAACCTAAAGCCAACAAACTTGCAAAAGGTTTAACTATGTAAAAACTCAAAGGTGGAGTCTATCTAACTTGCCCATCCATGCTTTTTCAATGTTTAATGTTGTTTTTTAATCTTTTTGGCATTATTCTATGTATTAGCATTTATGTAAATTGATGAATGAAAATATTATTTTGATTGATTAATTCTATTTTGAAGTTGTTATAAATGTTCCTATGATGTTTAAAAGGCGTTTGTGTGTTTGGTTTTGATGAAAAAATGGTAGTTTTGGAATTTGTTCAAGGTAGTAGTAGGTGTTCGATGGTTTTTTGCTAGGTTCCTAATTCATGTTCTTGATTCCTGAGTTTAGTTTAGGTCTTAAGTGTTTATTAAAGAGTTAGTTTTGGATTGAGTTTTGAAGTTTTGTTGGCTGATAATAAGGCTGCACTTTTGGAAGTTGAAATCTTATACATGTTCTTGATAATTCGAGGTTATTTGTTAGTGTTTTTTTATTCAAACTTGTTTGTTTATGATAATGTGGCTTGTTGGGGCTAAGAGAGCTTGGTGTAGAGGTCTAAAATGTATTTTCTAGGGTTGGCAATATATGTCAAGTTTTCTGGGCAATCTAGGTTCATGTTCTTCACGTTCATCCGAAGAACATTGTCTTGAGTGCTAGTTTTAAGTTTCAGTTTGATTTGATTTTTGTTTCTACAAATTCATATATCATCATTAGTAAATAATATAGGGTTTTCATGCATCAATAAAATGATTTTATGGGTTTTAATAGAGTTTTGGTTTTGAACTAAAACCTATTTTGATAAAAAAAAATCATGATGTTTGAGTAATAATCGAAGTAAATGGATGTTTGATTTTTAATTTATGCTTGATTACGAATAAAACCTTGCTTTTTATTGTCTAGAATATAGTCTGATTTGATGTTTACGTTGTTGGGTTTGAGTTTGAATGTTTTTCATTTCCCTTGATGTTTGGTCTGTTTTTGTTAGAAAATTTTACATTTTTTTGTGTTTTTTTAGTTTTGATTTTTTTTCGATGTAAATCTCTGTTTTGGTTTAGTTTTGGGTTAAACCTTGTGTTTTGGTTTGGTTCATGATTGAACCAGTGTTTTTCGAGTCGACCTGGTCAAGTCAAAACCGAGTCAAATATTTAAGGCTCTGTTTGGCTTGCTACTGTTTGATGAAAGAAATTTTAGCTTGAGGGTGTGTTTGACAAACACATCTTTAATTTTGTTTTGAACAAAAATATAATTTTGCCAAATATAACCCTAAAATAATAATAAATTTTTCTTGTTGCATACGATTCAATCCTTATATAAATTGCATTTTTATTTATATAAAAAAAGAGAGAAATGTTTTAGCATGGTTTTAGAAAAATACATGTGTTGATTTCCCTTTGTATCTTTTGGAATTTACACCAAGTTTGTAAAATTCCTTAAGAATTTGATCAATATCTCAATAACTCTAAAATTTTAATTCATAAAAATTAATGGTCAACATCAATGCAAACACCCATCGTTGCAAAAACAAGAAAGAGAAATAAAGCTCGAAACAACTAACCTGGTTGATGGCCTAAGCATGATGCCAAATTAACCTCTAATATGCACTTGCTCAGCTATAATGAAAATTCATCAAGCAGGCCTGAGCAAGTGGCTTGATAAATTTTCATTATAGCTTAGGTTAATACATACATGCACTTGTGACTTTTTTTAATAAATTAATTTATACTAACACCAAGTGTTTATGATAATTGGGTTCCACCTATTATGTTTCTTTTAATATACATTATTTTGGGTAAATTATACTTCTTGACAATTTACCATTGTATGAAAAAAGAAAAAGAAAAGAAAAAGTTTTCTATAATTAGCTTTATTTGTTTGTTGAAAAGTAGTTTTTTTATTAAAAAAAAAGGCTCCTATGAAAAGTAGATTCCTAAAAAGTAGATTATTTTTTATTTTTGACAGTGTCATGAATACTAAGTTAGAAAATAGTTTCCAGTGTTTGGTTAAACCATTCCAAATTTGACAGATGAAAAAGCTAAAGGAGGATGATATTGAAAAAAAAAACTAAATTTTATAAATAATTTAAAATAAAACAAATAGCAATAAAAAAACAGAAACTAAACTTGATAAATAAAAAAGTTGAAGGAGGATAAAATTGAAAAAAAAATCAAATTTTATAAATTATTTCAAATAAAACAAATAGCAATCAAAAGATAGGGACCAATCTAATAAATAAAAAAGTTGAAGGAGGATGAAATTGAAAAAAAATCAAATTTCATAAATTATTTCAAATAAAATAAATAATAGTAAAAAAAAATGAAATAATGTTTAGTAATTTCATCTTGTTTTTTTTTAAAAAAAAGTTTTGGAAAATGTTTTCCATATAAAACAAAAGAAAAACACATTGTTTTCTTTGAAGTTAATTTTTTTCTTTGACTGAAAAACGTTATCTTCTTTATCAACTTTTTTTAAGTTTACCAAACTTTGAAAAATAGAGAAAGTGGTTTCGAGAAAAATGTAATCCTAAAAACAAACAGATACAATTCAAGGTAAAGAACCCATTTTGACTAAATATACAAAGTCGAGGGATCATGCGTGGATTTTGAAGAAAAAAAATTGAAAAAGAAAAAAATTGTAAACAAAGTAAAAGACTATTTTGATATTTAGTAAGCAGTTAAGTACAAAAAAAGCTTCCATATCTGTAATCAATGTTATTAAAATTATGAGGTGACTAGTAATATCATATGATTTTACAAGCCAATATGTTTTTATAATGAAAATCGTTTTAAAACTCAAGAACTGATAAAATCAAACTAAAGTCTAAAAATTTAGAAAAATCAAGTAAAATTGAGTAAACTCGTGAATTTACATATGTCTTTACATTTTAAAAGGAAGATGATCAAAAATATAAAAAGAACTATAAACTTAAGTTTGAAAAGTCCACCCTTACTTCACTTCACTCTCTCCCTCTCTCTCACATATTTATTTCCTTTTCTAATAAATGACATTCACTATCTCCTAATCTCCCTAGATCTAACTACATATAACCTCTAAATATTTCTTTTTTTTTTCTTTTTCTTATTTTCTAGAAACTTTTTTTCATAATTTCTTGTTTGGTTTGCAAATCTTCCTCTACCTTGCCTTTGAAAGGTTTCAATTTCCATAAAAAAAAAAAAACAGTTTTCACCATCATTATCTCTCTTAGCATGGTTATACATTCTACTCCATTAGCATAATGTACACACTTGTTTTTAAGTTTTTCTTATTCTTATTCTATGTGAGTTTCTTGATGCAGGGAGCCAAGAATTATTGACATGGTGTAGCTGTGAAGGTAATTTAAAAGAAGTTTCATATTTATTTTTTTATATTAAGTCAAAGCTTTTCCTTTTGGTTCATTTCTTTTAATTTTCAATCTTTTTATATTTGTTTGTTAGAAATTTAAAATAAATACTAGTTTTATCTTCTTCTTCTTCTTCTTCTCTTTTATCACTGAAGAAGAGTCTTAACCATTAGATTTGTGGGACCTATTAGTAGGACTTGCCATGAGATATTTCATATTGAATTTTTCTATATTTTTTTTGTTGAAAAGAATTTTTTTATAGAATTTTTTTTAATTACTAATAAGAATTTATTTAGTGACCTTAGATATTATGGAGTTTAAAGTTTTTTTTTAATGTGTTTAGAAAATACTTTTAAACTTAGTATTGATGAATATTCCTTGTTTTTTTTTTAGTGAAGTGAGGGTGGACTTCAAACCTAAGTTAATGAAGAAGAAGATAATAAGACTAGTTTTAGTTTATATGACACATTGTTATATTGTTTATTTTAGGTTTATTAATCGAATAAAAAATTATAGATATGAATAATTTTATTGTATTTTTTAATTACTTAAATTATATATAAAATTTTATTTGAAACATATATTTTAAGATATTTAAAATATACATAAAAACTTTTTCTTCATAATTTTATAATTTTACAATTTATTTTTATAATATAAGTTACATATTTTTAGTGTGGTATTAAAAATATTTTTTTACAGTCTTGTCCTAGTTAAGAATAATTAGGATGCTTAACCTTTGGTTTAGCCAATTCTTTTCTATTTATATGTGTAAGGCAATATACAATAGTTAAGGTAGAGATTACAATAGTAGAGTAGTGCCTATAATATTTATATATATATATAATTTACATTTTATAATATGACCTCTCAAGCCGAGAATGAAGGATCGACACGAAATTTGAAACGAAAAGTAGCAAACAAAGCAGTATGAAGTGGCAGAGTAAAGACATATGCAAGTTGATCTTGAGAGAAAATAAAACGAATCTGAATCTCCTTCTTCGCAACTCTATATCGGACAAAATGATAATCAACTTCAATATATTTTGTGTAAGCATGAAAAACAGGATTCATAGATAAATAAGTGGCACTAAGATTATCACACCAAATGATAGGAGTAGAAACAGATGGAATATGAAGATATGTTAATAAATACTAAAGCCAGATAACCTCAGCAATGTCATCTACTAAAGCTTTGTACTTAGCTTCAGTAAAGGAGCGATCAACTATACGTTGCTTACCTGATTCCACGAAATCGGCGTCTGACCAAAAAACACAAGATAACCACCTGTATATTTTAGATCATCAATACTACTTGCCCATTCTGTATTTATAAAGCCATGTAATGTAAAGGAAGAACTACGAGTAATATATAGGTCATGTGTTGTCGTGCCCTTAAGATAACGCAAAATACGTTTAACAACAACCCAATGAGAATCTATAGGAGCATGCATAAATTAACAGATTCTGTTAACAATAAAGCAAATATTTGGTCTCGTAAAAGTGAGATATTGAAGAGCACCCGCAATTTGATGAAAACGTGTAGCATTAGAAAACAAAGGATTTGGCAGTATGAAAGATTTAGAGGTAGAGATAGGAGTATCAACAGGTTTGCAAGATATCATACCAGCTCGAGTGAGGATGTCAAGTATATATTTATGTTGTCGTAGCATAAGACTCATACCAGTAGACTGAAATCTCAATACTTAAAAAATAATGAACAGTATCCAAGTCGCGAAACTTAATTCTAAGCTCAACAACTGTATGAAGTGTTTAAGTATAAGAGAGTTGTTACCCGTAAGCAGAATATTATCAACATAGATCAGAAGATAACAAATATCAGTACCAACAGAGAAGATAAATAATGAGGTATCAACCTTGGACGCGCAAAAACCAATTGATAGCGGGAAAGTCATTCAGACGAGTGTACCAAACCTACAAAGCTTGTTTTAAACCATATAAACACTTATGCAATCTACACACATAAATGGGGAGAACAGAATCAACAAAACCTAGAGTTTGTTTCATATAGACCTCTTCGACAAGAATTCCATTGAGAAATGCATTATGGATATCAAGCAGATGAATTTTTCAATCACACGAAACCACAACAAAGAAGATTAATCTGACGGTCGCCTGCTTGATGACATGACTAAAGGTTTCAGAGTAATCAATATCTTCTTATTGAGTGAAACCTCTAGCAATTAGGCGTGTCTTATACCTCTTAATGCTACCACCAACTCTACGTTTAATTTTACACCAATTACTAACAACATTCATTGAAGGATGAAAAGGCACCAAGCTCCAAGTTTTGTTAGCGCGAAAGGCCTGAATTTCCTCGCGCATAGCACTATACCAAGCCTCATACCCGTTAATATCGGTAAAAGCAATTGGTTTATGAGTAAGAGGAGATACTACCCGATTGATGGGAGCAACAATGGTGGTGGTAGTTGTTGTTGGTAGTGTTGTCTTTGGCTACCTAGGACAGAGGATTATGTGACGTTGACAAACAACTGGTCGAGGAGGAGAAAAGCATGTACCTATAAATTGTTGAAGAGGATATGGGGAGAGATCTACACAAAGTTGCAGACCAGCTGGAGAGTCTGTGGAGGGACTGGTCAACATAGCAGACCCCAACAAACCTACTGCAAAATTGGTCTGTTTTGCAATAGCAGACACTGGAAGCATGAATATTTGGTGATGAAGAACCTATTCTTGCATAACGATCATTGACAAAACAAGCAAATGGTGACAATATGGCAGGGCTAAGTGGTGATGGAGTGGTTGCAAAATCTATGGGCAATCGATAGGTCTGTTGGGTTGCAGTAGATGGCAGGACAACGGTGCTAGTTTGGCAAGGTTATGGAGCAGTAGGATGAAATTTTTAGGGAGTATTCAAGGTTGGGAGGTGTGTATATTGTGTGGAGGGTATTAGTGTATGTGTTATCTATTCAAAATTCGTAAAAGGAAAGACATCTTCATGAAAACGAACATGACGGGAGCATAAATACGTTGAGATGCTAAATTAAGACAACGATAACCAAGATGAGATGAACTATACCCTAAGAACACACATGGAGAGGAACAGAAATCCAATTTGTGAGCATGATATGGATGCAAAAAGGAGAAACAAAAACACCCAAAAGTTTGCAGAAAATTATAATCAGGAGTTCTACAAAACAGACTCTCAACAATGATTTATTTTTTAGAACAAGAGTAGGCATGCGATTAATAAGATATACCGATGATTCAAAGGAATAGTTCCAAAATCATAATGGTGCACTACATTGGCCAAAAAAATGAGGCCGGTTTTGATAATGTATCGATGACGAAGCTCAACAGTTTCATTTTGTTCATGAGTATGATGATAGATTAACCGGTGATGAATATCAATAGTCTGAAAAAACTAATTTAACTTATGATATTCACCATTCCAATTAGCTACAATGGAGAGAGGAAGAAAAAAGTTCTGATGGCAAAAAACTCTAATGCCAAATTAAAAATAATTAGGTTACTTTTAATTTAGCCAATCATTTTCTATATATATATATATATATATATATATATATATATATATATATATATATATATAGACACACACACAGAATCAAAAGTTAAGCCTTAAAACAATACACAATAATTAAAATAGAAATTATAACACTATAGTAATGCTTATAATATTTATTATATATTATACATTCCATGGGAGTCCCCAATAACTACCTTCTCCTTTTCTCTCCAAGCAATTTCCCGCCCTAAAATCCAAAACCCTAACGCTAAAAAGCCTCACCGTAAAACCCTAACACCAATCGCAACCGCAAATTCAAACCTCAAGAGGCCAAATTCAAGTCCCCGCCGCGAACAATCACTTCCGCCGCCGGCGAAGACGCTGGCTCGCCTCCATCCTCTAGAACACTGCACCGTTCCGTATTTTAATTTCGAATCTGAAGCACCAAAAGAAGTAAAGCTCTCCGACTCTAATGCAGTCAAACTCGACGATGGACGTGAAACGCAGCGTTTCAGGACTCACGATGGGCTGAATGGTGATTTACGTGTCGATTCCAGTCGATTTGAAGTGTTTGAAATTAATGTAGATTTTGAAGAAGCAAAAGACGACGATTATGAGTATGAGAGCGAGGAGGAGGAAGAAGAAGAAACTGTGAATGATTGTAATAGCGATGGCCTTTATGAAGGAGTTTGCTGACGGGGAAATATGAATTTGTTAGATTTTGAGGGTGAAGAAGAAGTCGGGAAGGAGGAGAGATTGTTGGCTGTGACGCTGTGTTTTGTCAGGTCGAAAATTCATGTCAAAGCGGGAGACGGTGGGAATGGAGTGTTGGCTTTTCGGCGCGAGAAATTTGTGCCCATGGGGACCGTCTGGAGGGGATGGATGTAGAGGATGGAATGCTTCTGTGGAAGTTGGTGGTTCAATGAATTCTTCGATTCCATTTAGGAATATAGTGTATTATAGGACGGAGAGAGGGGTCCATGGGCAAGGGATGAGCATGGATGGAGCGAAAGGAGAGGATGTTGTGGTGAAAGTGCCGGCGAGGATGGTTGCTAGGGAGTCTGGGAATGAGGAGGTTTTGTTGTGGTCATGCCTGGTGGGAGAGGGAATGCTGCGTTGAAGTGTGGGAGTGATAAGGAACCTAAGATTGCGGAGAATGGTGAAGAGGGTTTAGAAATAGTTAGTGTATTTTTAATCGTGATTTGTGTTTCACTGTTAGTTGTTAGGGCTACTTTCTATAGGTTGCCTTTTGGATTGTGTGTGTATTATAAATTGTTTGATTTTAAGTGTTTGAATTGGCTTGTTGGCATAGTGTTTTCGTATTGATACTTTTCGTAGTACTGTGATTTAATTTGATTGATCTTGCTTTGCTTTGATTAAAGCCATGATCATGAGAATGGTCACAAGTCAGTATAATTACATTTTGAACTCCGATTGGTTTGCTTTGATTAAAGTGATTTATCTTTCTGCTAACGTTCTGCATTTTTAATGTTCTGGAGTTGGTTTATCTAGTGTTGCATGACTAAGAATGCTATGTTTGGTTATATTGTCGAGGTTAATACAATAAAGTTATTAAATTTCAATTGTTTGTTAGGCTTGAAGGATATAGCTATATATTCTGGAAGAGTTTATTTTGATATGTGCTCATAAGAAATAATGGCGTGCATGAACAGGTGGTCGGAGCCGGAGCCAAAGCTGGTCGCAGATGTTGGAATAGTGGGTGCCCCAAATGCTGGGAAGAGCACACTTTCGAGTTTCACAAAGTGCTGCTCAGCCGGCATTTGCAAATTATCTTTTTACTACTTTACTTCCTAACCTGGGTGTAGTTTCATTTGATTATGATTCTACAATGGTATTAGCAGACCTTCCAGGTTTACTTGAAGAAGCGCATCGTGGTTTTGGTCTAGGTCAGAGTTTCTACTACACACTGAAAGGTGTTCTGCCCTGGTACGGGCTTTTTATCATGAGCTACAGCTAATTTAATTATCAGATCTGTGGTTACAACACTAAGTTTTGTAGTTTGAGCTTGTCATGCCGTCCTGCCTTGCCTCTGTAAGATTCTCCATCCTTGAGTTCTTTTGGGTCACTGCAAATCACGTGATGTGCATGATATTTTTCTGACAATTGGATCAGTGACTTAGTGCATAGTCTAATTTGATAAGAAGAAAAAAAACTGAGTAATGTTGATCAAACAACAGTGAAGTTAGACAGAGCTCATGAATGATAATTTGAATTAATGTAACAATGTGATCCATATCTACCATCTCTTCACCCATGGTTCTCTTATTTTCTTTCTTTTCTTGTCTTTTTCATTAAGGACATTTGGATGGGCTTCATACTCGCCTTTTGGATGGGCATCATCCTCTCCTATTATTTGTTTGATATTTCTACTGACAGAGTCTATATTGTTTTGGATCCCTAGGTACATGTTGCTGATAGCTCTTCACAGCAGCCAGAATTTGAGTTTATTCTGTTTGTCTTGAGCTGGAAATATTGAGTCCTGAGCTTCCTGAGAAGACCTATGTAGTTGCCTCCAACAAAATGGACCTTCTGGAGGCATATTAGAACCGGCTCTTATTCAAGGAAAAGCAACAAGCACATGGGATCGAGACTTTTTGCATGAGTGCTGTGAAGAGAGAAGGTACACATGAAGTGATCCGTGCTGCTCATAAGCTTCTGCAAGAAAGTAAAGAAGCCAATAAGGGGTTTGAAGGTCAAATTTCTACATCTGATTTATTTTTTAAATTGACTTTAGTAAAGGCTTAGTAGTCATGCTTGTGCTCTTAAAATCATGTTTCATATCCATTAGGTTTCAGTCCAGGTAGAGGAGTGTGCAGAATCCTTGCTGTCATTTTTTACTGGAATCTCAAATTGAATTTTCTTCTCCCCTTTTTTATTTTGGCCAATAGAACCTTGCCGGAACGAATTAAACTTGTTTGGAATACAGAATCATCAGGAACTGTGTAACTTTGGTTGTGTACGATTCTCATTTCTGTATTATTGTTTGCATTTAAGTTGCCTGGTTTTCATTGATTGGGAAAAAAATCACCATCTTGTTTAATAGCCTGGTTCTATTCAATTACTTCTATTTTCTATTAAGGATCCATTTTCTCCAATTATGTTTGTGCTTATTTAATCAATGATTCAGTTGCTACTCTATGATAGAACAAAATTTGCCAGAACTTGAATGCTTGTGCGTGATCATTGCTTCCCATTTGCCATTTGACTATACTTTTGTTGCCAGTTTCCATTAGATCTGGCATGTTGTGGATTACATAATTTATATTTTTCAGATAACATCCTTTCCTCCTGGTTGTCTCTACTCTGTGTTGCATCTGAAGTTTTTAATGCATAATTTTGAACAGATATAAAGCTTCTGAGAGAAGATACCAACATGTGTTGGAGGCTTGTGGTGTTAACAAGCCACTCTTGAAGATGGGAGTCAAGGAAGGTGACTCTGTGATTGTTGGAGAGGTACGTAGAGCTTTTATCCTCTTGAAGTGTCAACTTAGCTCACCATGACTTTCTTAAACCCTCTCTCTCTCACATGTACACACACAGACACGTATGCACTCAAAGTATGTTCTTTCATAGATTCTAGCATGCAAACTTCCATCACGGTTAGTTGCCACTAACATTGGTGAGACCATGTAAATCAGGTAAGGTACATTATCAACTTTGAGTCCTTAACTGCCTCTGTTGAAGCCAACAAGCTTGTAACTGATTCAACAGAGATTCCAATTTTTAAGTGGATAACAACTCATATTTCTCATGATGTCCTGTTCTTTTCTCAAGCCAACCTCATGTCCACCTGAAGTTTTTTTTTAATGATTGTCATTTTTTTATAGAATTTTATTCTAGTCCATTGTTGGCAGAATTCTGATTGGTCTATCGAATGTGAAGAAGTTATCATTTGATCCTACCAAATGGAGTGGGAGTAATCCTTCTGTTCTTAATACCAAGAGTACAGTGACTGAGTTTCTTAGTATCATGACGATAATGATAGAATACCTACATGGAGCAAAGTGACCACAATTTATTGCTCTTGTGCTTATTGACAGAAAAAGGGGACTTCTTCAGAGAAATAGTAAAGCTTTTCCTTGAATATGTGCAAGTAAGCCACTAGCATAAAACCAACCCGCCTGCCCTGTTCTTGTCTGTATAACTGTCAATGCATTGTGTACAACTTTCTTATACCAATGACATTGTTGCTTTTATTGGGTGCTAACCAGCAGCTATAGCGTAATTTCTGAAATTACTTTGGGTTACACACTTTAGCAATCCTTTGTTACTTTTTTTTATTTGTTGTTACTTTTTTCTATTTGTTGGAGCTCTATGGGGTTGAAGAATTGCAGGCTCTGAAGCAGCTTCGTGTGCAATTTTCCACAGTGGGCAGATCGTGGTTGCGGCCTGTTTCATCTGACTGATGGCATGCAGGTTGCTACAGATGTTCAGCAGTTGCCACGTAGAATAACCATGTAAAGCAAACATATGCCATCTGGGAAGATGTGATACTAGTTACCACTAGCGAAGGCAAATGAAAGTGGAGTTCAAAGCTCTTTTGGCCCAATCCTGTTGTGTCTGATAATGAGATTACTTGAGATAGAGAACGTAAATCATAGATTCAGCACAAAATGCTAGAGGTCAGTATCTAGTTATCTATCCTTCTATTATTTGCAGGGTTGATGTTTAATAGATCTCGCTCAAATTGAAATAATGCTTGTGTAACCTCCTTGACTGAATTTGTCGAATAATTTTCTCAGACCGATTTTCTTTCCATTTCCTGCCACTTCTCATCAGTTACAAAATTGCAAGTGGTAAATGTGACAAACAGATGGATATGCTATCTTTATGTCGACCTCTTCTTGAATTTATGTGGGAGTTACCCCTCTAATGATCATTGGAAAGAGCTAGCAGGACAAGAATTCAGGTATGTAACAATCTGCTTCCGTGGTGGATCCTCCTTTCTGCTTTCTTGCCCCTGGAGGACTTTGGTGCTGCAATCCAACCGGTACAGCCCTTCACACTAGGATGACAATGTATATCCATTGATCGGGAGGATTTGTGCTATTCATACCAAAACCTGAACCTGAAATTACTATCAAATTCCTGACTTGAACTCGGACGGGTATGGATTTTCGATATATGAACTTGAACCTGATTGGTTGGGTATCCATAACCTGAACCCGAATGTTAAAACTTAGAACTATTTAGTATATAATTAGCTTAGTATATATATAATCTTTTCAAAATTTGAGATTGTTTCTTTATTTCAGGTCGGGTTCGGGTAATATTCATTCCAAACTTGAAACCTAACTTCTTTTTACCTTCGAGTTTTATCCAAATATGATCAATTCTAAAAAATTCCGACGTCTGGTTTTCAGGTTAGAGTGAAATTGCCGTCACTATATACTGCTCGAAACGAACTGATTGGTTAAGGAATTACATGAGAAGATCTCGTTATGGGAATCATTTTCTTGGATCCAATCGATTTGGATTTGGATAACTCTAATATATCAGGATTTCCAGGTACTGGATGGGTGGGTAATCCACCCCATGTCAGTTGGATCAAATAGTTTGGGGGTAAATTTGTTATTTTCCAAATAGTTTCTAAAAAAAAGTTTTCCAATTTTTTTGTGAATCAATAAAATAATTCACCATATATGAAGATATATACAACCTACGATTGTGATCATCTACATATAAAGAAATATTCTACTTCAAAATTATATTTTAAGAAGTTTTCACAGTCGGATAATTTTAAAATGTCTGGTCGATTAGGTAACATAATGTTTTATTGATTCTGAAAAGAAAATTTCATTATAAATTAAATAAATATAAAATAAATAAATTTAGATTCATAATTATAGACAAAAAAGATACAAGTGATGTAGCTTTTATGCTATATATCATAGTCATCATTATATAAAAAATTAATAACTTATAATTTTTTTAATAAGATCATATTTTAACTAAAAACAATCACATTCTTTAATATCATGGCTTTAAAATCAAGATTGATATGATACGTTTGCTCGTCGGTTTAGAATCTAACTATTTAAAATCTAAATTGATTTGGGTTTTTAAAAAAATAAAAAAAAATTGATTAGATTTGATTTGTTAAAATCTTAAATGGACTCATGACCTCGTACACCAAGGTAAAACTTGATAGAAAACTTGTTTACTTTACATTAATTTGATATCTTAAAAAAAATAATATTAAGTTCATTATCTTAACCAATAACTCAAGTCAGGTTCATGTTTTCAAATCATGGTTAAATATGAATAGTTTTTATTTTAAAAAATTAGTTTAGCCCTTTTCATTTTCTATATGATAGTTTTTATCCTTTTAATCTTACATATTTCTCTTATCTATAATATCTATGATACCATTTATAAAATAAAAAAAATCATAAAATAAAATAAAAACAACTTATTTTGTATCACTAACTACTACTTTTTCGTGCCATGGTTTTTGCAATAAAAAAACCCTTCATATCCTTTTTATATTAATATTTCAAAAAAATCATAATTTGTTGTAATGTGGAATTCACACTGCATTTGGTTATAAATCATTGGTCATCTTTCTATCTGTCTATAGATTAACACTAGTTTTCATAGTTGGGTTATATTATGGATTGGATCAATTTTTTTTTGAACTTAAAATCTAAACTGTAAGGAGTTATTTGATATTGTTATTAAATTTAATTTAGTAGGTTAACTTTGAATTTTTCTGACTCGACTCTTTACCTAGCCCTGTTTTAAAATTAACCATGCGAGAGTTGCCATGAAACGACTTAGTTAATTTGATGGGTTCAAAGACAATCTAAATAACCGATAAAAAACATGATTTAACTTTAAAAAAAAAATTAAAATGCATTCTTTTAATATTAAGATGATAACATGTTAAATCAACAGAGGCTTCACAACCTAACCCGCCAAACTCATGATCGGACCATGGACTCCATCGGGCTTAACTACTTTGTTTTCTCAAACTAATTTTTACTTAATGATATGATAATAAAAATAAATACTCATAAAACTGAGCATCAACTAAATGCTGAGATATTTGTTTGAAACTATGATAACTTCATAGAAAGCAAACTAAAATCAAATTATGAAGACTACTTCAAAATCAACCGAATATTAAAGGATGATATTAATAAAAAAAAACTTTAAAAAAATATTGAGAAAACATTGAATTGACCTGAACTTCACGGCTTAACTTGCAAAACCCGTGACCCAGATTATGGACTCTGATTTAAAAACTTTATTTTATTTAAACTATTTTTTTAATGGATGGTGTGATAACAACAATTTGTAAAAATTGAGCATCAATCAAATATCAATATGTTTTTTTTTATATATTACGACAATCTCATAAAAAAATAGAATTTGAAATAGAAAAAAACAAGAAGGAAAGTACTTGGCTTTGTTATCATACCCAACAAAACAGGTTAATTTTAAAATCTCCTAACTCGATTTCTTATGATCCAATTGACTTGGCGGGTATAGAAACAATCTGAATGATTAATAAAAATATGCTTAGGTTTTTTTTAAAAAAATTATAAGATGATTTTTTTTTAATATTGAGACGATGACATATTGAATTAACCTGAATTTCGCGACTTAACTCGCAAAACTCGTGACCCCGATTATGAACTCTGGTTTTAAAACTTTATTTTCTTTAAACTATTTTTTTTGGATGGTGTGATAACAAAAATTTGTAAAAATTGAGCATCAATCAAATATCAATATATATATATTTTTTTGATATTACGATAATCTCATAAAAAAAACCAAAATAAATTATGATGATCAATTCAAAATTAATAAAATATTAAAGGATAAAATTTAAAGAAAAAAACTAAAATCATATTCTCATATTTACATCAAAATATAAGAAGTATAAATATCATTATCATTAAACATGTTTGGCCGGATAAGTTGATTTGAGACTTAGGTAACCTGTCTTCTGACTCGGACCAGGTCTAAAAAAACTCAATTCAAAATTAATATAGTTTGACTAAGTATGTGTTTATTATTGTGGTGTAAGATATTTTTTAAAAGTACTTTTTATTGCAATATAGTCAAGATTTATTGACTTTGTTTTTTTTAAATAACATTATTTTAACATTAAAAAAAGCATATTGATACGAACTAACCTAGCTTAAGACGCCTAATTGAGAATTATTGATATGCTTAACGTCTAGTTCATGATCGGAGTATTCGCCGGAATAACTTTTGCGCCGGGTTTAATAAAACGAGGGAGATGTGACAGATATAAAAAGGTGCTGGCAACTTGTGGCAAGGAAGGACGTAAATGGGTGGTGGGTGCCATAAAACTAGAACAAAGGACAGAGGCTTCTTCTCATTCTCAACCATCCAATCTAAATCCAACAGTTGAGAATGAATCTTTGACCAGATATAACTTTAAGATTCGATTTCACTGTTCTTTCTACAAGCAGGCACAAATAATTTACATTCATCGACAAATCTTCCCCGTGCATCTTCATCGTACTTATACACGTCCAGATATCCGACACGTGTCCATTCATGATTTACAAAGAAGATTGAGCTTTCACCCTGGCTTAGCTCGAGTCTTAGGTGGCCCACGTGATGACTTGGAAATAGTATCGCGTGGGCCCACGTGATGACTTGGCAATAGTGTCCGTAGTTCTGTAGTCTAAGTACTAGGTTTGGTTTTCTTGAGGTTACGTGGCAGTGTCCCATTTGCTGGTTTGAAATTGTTTTTGTTGGCTGAAAGGACTTTTACTGTTTGACAAATATGCAGAAGATCTTTCCATGCAGCGAAATAGTAATTACTCGTCCTTGGGATTCACAGGCATGACAAATTGTTCAATTAGCATGTCGCAAATCAACAGGGAAATAACAAGTTTTGCTGAAAATACTTTTAAATTTCATTTTTCATAACCGTGGTATTTAATTAATTGCATTGTTTAGAAATATAATATATAATTAATGTTACCATATTAATTAAATATTACGATTCTAAATTATGATATAAATAAAACTTTGGGATCTATTCCATAGAAATTCTAGCAACAAATTTTCCTAAATCTAAGTCTAATAAAAAATGGTTCTTAAGAGATTTATTATTTAGTTTGTTAATCTGATATTTAATTTAGTTAATAATTTTAGAGAGTATTTTTTTAATTTTAACAAAATTTAGTCAAAGTTTTCTCTATATAGAAACTATACACAAAATTTTGTCTTGCTCAAAAAACCTTATAAAGAACTACAATAACCAAACACAATAAATTCTCATATTTTATAATCACAAGTAGTATTATGAATGGAAAAAAAAGCATATATACATGCAAAATGAATCTTAAATACTGAAATAATACAACATTCTAATAATTGAAATCTCAAAACATATCAACATAACCCATTTATCTATTTACGTTTATGTTGTCTACTGGATAATCCGGGTTCGTCAAGAGCACGACTGCATCCTGCTCCTACTCATGCCCAAGTAACCTCATTTTCTACCATGACATCATCAAGAGTTAAATCATGGTCTCATCTTGCATAACAATTTAAAATATAATTACATAAATATATAATACCTTCATTATTAAGTAATGAAAAAAATATCTTTAAATATTCTAACGATCTCGTTGAAAATATCCTCTGATCAATGTCTTTCCCGCAACCACATGACTGAAGTATCAGTGGGTCTGATAGACATGTACTATATGACTCATGCTCTTCATAATCATAGATATGCTCTCCGTAAATGTCATCTTCATGCTCTCCGGGAATGTCATTGTCGTAATGTGGCTATTCAACATGAGAAGAAGATCTGCTACCTCGCGTATGCTTTATCCTATATAAGACATGTTTAATATGCTTTGCAAAAATATCTTAATATATTTGACCAAATATTTGTCATACAATTGTACTGTCATACATACATTGTCGATTAAGACATGTTATATATATATATATATATATATATATATATATATATATCATGGCATGTGTCATTGCATATGCCATACCTATAATATGTATGACCCTCTTTTGCACCCATCTCGTTATGAAAACGAGCAAAAATTCATCGATCACACCTAAATTTTCATCTAGATGAGTCTGCTTCAACTCGAGATTTACTGTAATTACTTTATTCTAACTCGTCTGGTAATGAACAAAATGATATGCCATACACTGATCTATAGCTCTGAACCATGCAATGATCATTAACAAATTGTATAAAGTCTTAGTGATTCTCCAAACAATATGCCAGAACATGTGAACATGGAATATCCTATTATTTGCATAAAAAGTAACTATAATAATTAATTTTTCATCATATCATCCATATAAATGTGTGCTATCAACACTGATAAGTGGTTTATAGTATTTAAAACCTTCAATACAAGCTCCGAATGACAAAAAAAACTCTCTAAAAAACCACTGTACTATTATCAAGATTTTTTTTTGTGCCCAACTAATAACTATTCTAGGATTTGATTCTTTTATTTCCAACAACATTTTGATAATTTTTCAAAAGACTCCTTATGTGAACCAAAAAGATGCTCAAACACCTTTTGTTTTGCAACCCATGCCTTTTCATATGATATTTTATATTTGTAATGCAATTTTATTTCATCTTGTATGCTTGCAACCATCATTGAAAGATTATTCCCACAAGGGTTGTTCTAGCATTAGCAATAAAATTTGTATTGAGTTAATGATGATATTTTTGGACAAAGGTCGAAACACATGTGTGTAGCCTTATTAACTCTTTTATATCAAATGAATCCAGCCTTTTATGATATCCCCCACATAAATACCACTTACATTTAGGTGCTTGCATACATTGTAATTGAACAAATACCAAGTTTGATCGTTGGACTTGGTATTCAATTAAATATGCAATGTGCCACCGCTTAACTGTATTAACCAATTTATTTTTACTGTTGATGTTTGTCCAACCTTCAAATCAGACCCTCTTGGTATATGTCCATGACTAAATGCCCAATCACAAGAAACAACAAAACTAGACCCAAAAGCATCTCTAAATTTAGGAACAAAAGGTATTATTTCATCATCAACACTTATTGTCACATCTAGGTTTAACATCTCATCATCTTCATTGTCACTAAAATTAGAATAGTCAAATCTATATTGATCATGAATTGTCAAACATAGTATCATTGACACGATCAAAAGATTGATGTCTTATCCCAAGTGCAAGAGTGTCGAAGTAATAAATAACCCGACAAGACCGGGGTCTAACCACCAGGAGGTGAACTATATAAAATTATAAACAATAAATGAAAAGGAGTTGAAGAGAACTTTTAAGATGCGATATTGATGTAAGGATTAAACAAAGATAGTTCAAATAAGTATAATATAAACTCTTTTTATTACTCAACTGGAAACCACACACAAAAGAGGTTCTAATCGTATTATAAATTGTTAACATAATTACATTGGTTATCTTATTCGAATAATGCTAATACTTGTAAATGTTGTCGGTATTCATGATGTTAATTTATGTTAATAACAAATCAAGTTCCTTTCATAGCACAAGTGTCGGTTAAACCATACAGTAGGCTATGAAAGGGTCAAGCATTTATTGTACCAAGGGTTATACAATATAAATCTAGATTAACCATTTAACAAGCAAAATATTAAGAGTGAATAAGATAACAAATACAAAACATGTTAGTATCAAACATTAAAGTCCATGTTGAGTTTACACTATACTTATTCTTACACCATTAGTGTAACCTTTTCACCTTGACATAATAAACTTAACTAAACATAATGAAAGAGAGAAACATAAATAAACAAGATAAGAACATAGTTATGATAAAAAGCATAAACAAGAGATTAATGAAAGCAAAACTTAAACATTACAAAAATACAAAGAAAGAAAGCAAGAATATGATCTTGATCTGAAAACCAAGATGCCTAAATGTATGACAAATGCCTCATTTTATAGGTCAAAATTCAGAACTATTGATTTGATGACTAATTGTTGAGTGGGTGTCCACCTCTTAACTTGGTAACAATCCTTATCTTCTTGTCTGCAGAAAACATCATTGTTAACATCAGAATTTGAACAGATAGTCTTCATGAAAGTTTTGAAAAATTATCTCAGCTTTCCAACAAAACAAGAATGAGGTCATTTGGGTTTCTAGAACTCGAGATATGGGCTGAACACTTGAGCGATTAATGCTGGCAGCAGGGGCAGATTCCGACTTCTCGATTGTTGCTATAATTTGAACTTGAAAAAGGTCCTTTTGAATATTGAACTGTCATGAAAGTTTTAGACCTATCTCTTAGCTTTCCATCCATATAGACCAGACTTAAATCCAAGTTCTACAGCTCCAGGTATGATCCAATAATCGAATAGTATTTCAGTTTGGACTAAACCACATCTCTTTTCTAAGCTTAGCCTTCTCTTTGTCTTCTCAATTTCAGTATTTAAACTCATCAATCAATCTTTTGATTTATGTGATTGGCCTGTATTTAAAATGAACATTTACCATAAATTAAAGGTATCTTATATTATCAGACTTGTTATTATAAAACATGCTCTAGTTAAGGAGTTATTGACACTTCAAGTGCAAAATGATGATATAAAACCTTGATAAAAATGCACTTTTAAGTACTAATCAATGATCAATCCTCTGTAGCAAATCATACGACAATAAATTGTTTTTACCTCTACCAATTGACTTTGAAGAACTGATAAAATTTGGGAAACACAAGAATTTTGGTTGACTACTCACATACAATACCATAATGTTCAATCAACTTTGAATTAAAAAATCAATCATTGTCTTAAAACTATCATCAAATACAATTAGTACAAGATAATACTAATGTTCACCAATTTGATACCTCCAAGTTATTTCAACATCAATATCATTATAATTCCATCCAAGTCCATGACAAATAATTTCTTTTATTTCCACATATGAAATGCCTAAATTATCATTTAATAATAAAATGCTCCTGCCATTATATGAGATACTAGTGTTTACATCAAGAACAATAGTGTCATTGTAATGCCATAACATAAATATGTTATAAGACATTATGTAAAAAAAACAAAAAAAAATGAACTCTAGTCAGTTGGACATAATTTTTACTAAATTGCATCATCTCAATCTAGTTAGCAAAATTCAATCAAATTCCTAAAATTTAATGCAAAAGCATACTTGACAAAAATTAAACATAATTCATGATATCAATCTAATTGATATTTTCATGCTCAATTGCATCAAATCAAATCCAAATTCATAGCAAATTAAAACAATTCAAAGAAAATACTAATTAAGCAATTTATCAACAATTCAACAACGTGTAATTCATCATAACTCTAACATATTTGTTATAACCTAATTTTAGACCTCGCCAAATTTACTTCTTTTTTATTAAAAATTCAAAAATACTTTTAGGACATGAGGAGATAAGTCTTCAAGCTGTAAAAGAACAAACACCAGAAGAATAGCCAGATTGAGATTTTTTGACAAGATGGGGTGAAGAAAGAAAGAAAATTGATGTTGAAATCCAAAATTGACCAAAAAGAAGAATTAATTAACTCTAAGGACTTAATTAAGCTTCTAACATGTTTAATTGACTTATTTAAATGATTTAATTGAAGAAAAATTAGGTTTAAAAGTCAATTAGGTAAAAATTGAAAGAATTAATTAAGTTCAAGGATTTAATTAAAATTCTAATGGGCAAGGAGGATTCAATCAAGAACTCAATTAAAGAAAAATCAAGTTTGGAAGCCTAATTTGGATCAATTTACAAAGATTGGTAAATTAAGGACAATTAAAACTTGAAAGGCTAAATTAGTGTAATCAGGAGTTCAATTGCAAAAAATTCAAAGTTTGAAGGCTAATTGAGGGGTAAATTGAAGAATTAAAACCAAGGATCAAAGTGAAAGAGGTGCACAAATTCAGGGTTTGAAATGGATTAAAATAAGGGGTAAATCTAAAGAAAATGAAAGTTTAAAAGTTAATTGAGGATGAAATTGAAGATATACAAGACCAAGAGCCATGTTAAAAAAAAGGCGCTAGAAATTGAGGGTCTACATTGATATAATCAAGGATTTAATTGAAATAAATAATGAGAAATCAAACCAAATTGGCCAAATTTGATACAATTGGAGGATCAAGGATTTCTTTGTAAAATAAACAAAATGACCACATTTTTTGCACCACTATTCATTTTCTTCTTCATTTCTCCTGTAGGGGGAGTTGGCTGGGGATCCTTTTATTTTTATATAGCATTTAATGCTCCCTTATGCCTTAGATAAGATAAAAAGGATGCTCCTCTGATAGCCCTAACATCATACTACCTCCCAATATGATTCCCACCGAGCGGTTCCCTTTGTAGCCGCTCCAACATCGGTCCAAAACCATTAACTCAATTAGCCTTTGACAACCTGGTTTGAGAGTACTAGGTTGTTGGTTTGGCATCAATGGTTGGGATCATTCCAAAGGAATTAAAGAGGGTTAGAAGTTGAGTCAGGAAGGAGGATATACATCTCCATCACCTTCTATAAATAGGAGCCTGTTTGGTTAAAAAAAGCAAGGGAATCTTGGGTTCCAAGATAAAAAACACTTTCTCCCATCTATGACTATAACAACCTTCTCCTTATTTTTCCCAGCCTGAAACCAACCTAGAAATGACCCGTAGTTCTAGCTGTAAAGAATAACATAAAGCACTATTGCCTCCCATGTTCCGACCAAAAGAAAAGCCAACACCTTACACTACACCAACACTTAACACTTTACACGTAGACCTAAGGCTATTCACCACCATTTTTTCCCACGACACCTCATAGTCTCTCTCCTCACACTTAAAACTAGTTATCTCCAGTGTCAAGATCAAAACCTACACAAACTCAATCGACAATCATACAAAAGGAAGAAGAAAAAATAATTAACCTTCACTGCCACCAACCATCCTCTAGAATCAACCGTCAGCTTGAAAGACCAATCTACAACCTGACCAAGGCTGGCCATCCATTAACAACTACTGCTTCAACCAAATAAGAAAAACCATAATATTGATGGCTCAATCTCAGTAGCACACCCTACTTTGCAGCATCCCTAGTGTCATAACCCATTTTTAGGGAATTTGGATTATTCCTAAAAAAATTTACCTTTTTTTTCTTTTCAAAATAGAAATAAAAAATAAAATAATAATAGAAAGGAGACTGATGACATGAAAAAAACTGGTTAAGAAAGGATTTCAAATGTAGAAAAATCAAGCTGCAATTTTGGATGGAATCAGGAGCCTAATTGCACCCCATTATACCGAAAACTGGAGAGATAATGCAGAGTTAATGTCAAATTAAATCATTATTGGATGAAACTACATAAAAATTACGCTTAAGGACATAATAAGATTTTTTATAAGTCAATTTGATTTAATCAATGGCTAAATTAAAGTTTAATTATGTGAATTAGTTTAGATCCAATTAAAGGATTTAATTAGCTGCAAGGACTTAGTTATATTTTAAATGAATCAAATTAATTTTATTAGGGGCTTAATTGGTGAAAAATTAAGTTTGGGAGCCCAATTGGGTTTAATTGAGAAGACTGAAATTTTAGGAGACCAAACTTAATTTTTACGTAGTCAATTGGTTCAAATCATGTGTAAAATCATAAGAAAATCAAAGTTTTAGGATCAATTAGGAGTTAGATTGAAGAAATTCATAGCTAATGAATATTTTAAAAAAGGCGTGGAACTTTGGGGACCCAATTGATTGAAATCAGAAGTGAAATTGAAGAAAATTGACAATTTAATGGTCAATTAAGGATCAAACTTAATTTCTTCAATAAAGGCGCTGAAATTTGGGGTTGATGTTGAAGTTTTTCATGGATAAAACTGCATAAAATTGAAAGTTTAAGGTCAATTAGGGGTGTAATTGAAATAGATTAAAAGACGGAGAACCAAATTGAACTTTAGCCAAATCCCTGAATTAAAAGCCTAAAAGCCAAAACGACGTCATTTTATTTCAATGAAATAGTATGTTTCGACCAATACAACGTTGTTTTGACCAAATAGTATAGAAAAAAAAGACTACTTAAGGGGCTATTTTTCAGGGGCATTTAATGCTTCATCTTTACACCAAATTTGACAAAACTTGCACGAAAATGATGGCCTGACCTTGACCATACCCCGATATGGATATTTCTGGCTGAATGACACCATAACGGCCGTGGCGCTAACTCATAAAGGTCACTTTGAGTCAACGATTGAGATCCTTTCCAGCTGAATCAAGGGTTAAGATTTGTCCCTAAAAGAGACAAAATGTCCTTTTTCTACCCTCTATAAATAAAGGTGGATTCCATATCCTAAAGGAGAAGAAATCAGAGCACAAAGCTGGTAAAAAATAAGCTTTTTCCTAGATTTTTTTTCTTCTTCTCCGCCAACCCTCTTTTCCCTCTTCTTTCATTGCACCTCCACTGCCAGCGCCGCCACCAACCACTCGCTAGTCTTTCTTGCACCACCAGGAACATCTCCAGCCTCTCTTCTCTTTTAGCCAAGCAAGTTTGCCTCTCCTTTTTCTCCTCCACCCCCCAACCCTTCTGCATGCAAATGGCAAAATGCCATTAATATGGGTTGAGTTGGATCCGTTTCAGCCCAGCCCAATGTTAAAAAAAGAAAAATGTAAAAAAAAAGAGGCTAGGTTTGTTGGGTCATAATCGGCCCAACCCAACTCGGCCGAGTCCGACTTAACCCAATATATTTAATAATAATATAATAATATTAAAATAAAAAAAATATAAAAAAGAAAAAATTTCAAATTTTCCAAAGGGCATTTTAAAAATATTTGTGGGTCCTACACATATTTTTCCAACTATTTTGTATAATATCGGGATGTATATTTACACTGTAAGATACAAATCCAATATTAAAATACCGAATTTTCTCTGAAACTTTTCTAAAAAAATTAAAATTAAAAAATTTTAAATTAGTTTCCTCTTAAGAAAACAAAAAAATATTTTGTTTTCTTGCATATGACTGAATCCTAAAATTTTTCCAAGCATATTTTTATAAAAAAACAAAAATTGCATCTTTCTCATGTTTGAAAATGTGAAATGAATATCATAACTAGTTTATGATTATCCGTTAGGATTTAACTAAAATATCAAACCTTTCACCAATCATTTTGTTTACTTTATATTTAAAGTGTTAGGGTTTAGTTGTAGACTTTAATACTTGGGAGGAGGGTATGTAAAACTACATAGTAGAGTATACTCTCTAGTATTAAATATACAAAGAAATAAATGTGATGCTAAAATTTGAGCCTTAGAATAGTTAGGCTTTAACCTGATAAGAAAGAAACTTCCACACGAAAGGAGATCTACCTTGAATCATAGACAAAACCAATAGATAAAAACATGACATAGAGAAACAATAAAAAAAAACGATGCAGCTTATCTTAGGTAAGGTACATTAGGGGTGTGTCTTTCTTTTGCATAACCAGTCTCTTACCCGGACTTTCACATACCATAAGTTTTCTTAGTGACCATAATACTAGGTGATGACTCCTGAACTCATAATCATAATTTTATGGTTATACCCAAACCCCTATTTCAACACATACTCTTAGGAGGTAGACCCATCGTCGCTTGGTGCCATGAGCGCCTGCCATAGTTAGCTTTTTTAGTCTTCATCGAAGAGTCCCTCGGTTGGAACAACAAAAAACGAGACTATTATGACTTGAATGAAGGAAAAATATGTTGTTGTTGTAAGGAGCCTTTGATTCAGTTGTGACCAATAACAAGAGTTCTAAGCTTCAATAGCCTGCTTCATTATTTCTTCTTCATTAATGTATTTTTTCTTAAACCACAATATCCCAAATATGTATGACATAATTTAATACTTAAATAAAAGAAACAAACATACTTGAAGGTTACGAGTACATAGTTATACAATTTATGTTCAGATATATGGTTTAAAGGATATATATATAATACTACGTACTATCATCATTCTTTACAATTCTCCATCTAGTCTCCTATAATTTTCAACCAATCTAACATATTAATGCAAAAGGAATCATTCCTTCAAAATGTCAATCATCATTTCATTAGTACCATTAACTATTCTTCACTGAGAACACCAATCATACCACTTCTTCCCAAAACCTAGGAGGTAATGCCGACACTAATGAATCTCATTAGTGTTATTACTCGCTCTTATCAGGACCAACTAATCAGGTTCGTTGTAAATGCCGACATCAATGCAGCCGATTGATGTCATTAACTATTTTCAACCCGAAATAGTTAATCAATTTTTCATAACACCTTGGAATATTTTTGGGATTGCCGATGTCAAAGATTCTTGACATTATTACCTTTCACATAAGGAATAGCTAATCAAGTTTCATGGGGTTGTCAATATTAACTATTCTTCACCCGAATTGAACAGATTACCAAAATTACCATTATTTAAGGATAGTATAGGTATATAACATCTACCTACTGCAGAAGCTTGGCTTGCGCTTCCTTGTTACTATTGTGCCCCTATTGCAGTCCCTCCTGGGAATAATCTGAATTTCAATTCTTAATTGGTTGAAGAATTTCAACCCCTCCCTCCTTGCATACAGTCGACCTTCTCCCCTTTTCTCCTAATAATTTCTTCACTTATTTCTTACAAATTTTCTTACCAAATGGTGTTTTCTCTACCAACCTATCTAAGACTTGTAAAATCTAGACAAACTTTGGTGTTTCTCTCTCAAATTGTTTATGAAAAAAATTAGGAATTTCTCCCCTCTTTTGTATTCATGTCGTCAACCTCATGAAGGAAGAAATGAGGTATTTATAACCCCATTTCTTTTTCTTTTTCCACAATTTGAGTCATACTTCTTTTGTCTTTCATAATGTTTTTTTTTGTATAAGTTCATTCTCGGGGTTTACAAGATCTGTCATAACCCATTTTTAGGTTATTCCCTAAATTTTACCTTTTTTACTTTCCTATAAAAATTAATAAATAAATAATAATAGCAAGAAAACTAGCAATGTGGCAAAAGCAAGCTAAATAGGATTCCATATATAAAAAAAATCAAGCTGAAATTTTAGATGGATTTGAGAGCCTAATTGTACCTATTGTACCCAAAATTAGAAAGACAATGCAAATTCAAGGTCAAATTAAATCATTATTGGATGAATCTGCATAAAAATTAAGCTCATTAACATAATTTGATTCTTAATCGGCCAATTTAATTTAACCATGGGCAAAATTAAAAGTTTAATTATGTTAAAGAATTAATTTGGGTCCAATTAAAGGATATAATTAGATGCAAGGACTTAATTATACTTTAAATGAGTCAAAATAATTTTATTAGGGGCTGAATTGGTGAAAAATTAAGTTTAGGATCTCAATTTGGGCTTAATTGAGAAGATTGAAATTTTAGGAGAAAAAATTGAATTTTTTGTCCAAGTCAATTGATTTAAATCAGGGGTAAAGTTGCAAGAAAATCAAAAGTTTGGGGTCAATTAAGGGCTAAATTGAAGAGATTCGCAGCTAAGGATTATTTTGCAAAAGGCATTGAACCCTGATGACCTAATTTGTTAAAATCAATGGTGAAATTGAAGAGAATTAAAAGTTTAATGGTCAATTAAGGGTCAAATTACATAAATCGGAGACAAAAAATGATAATAAAAAAGGCGTCAAGCTTTGAGGGTCTTGTTGAGGTTCGGCAAGTTCAAAATTACATAAAATTGAAAGTTTGAAGCCAATCAGGGATGTAATTGAGAGAAATCACAAATCAAAGGAGTAAATTGAACTTTACCAAAACAACACCGTTTTGGTTACTATTCATCTTCTTCTTCATTTTGCTTGAAAATATTATTTTAGGGGCTACTTTTCAGGGGTGTTTAATGCTTCGTCTCTTCACCAAATTTGACAAAACATACACCAAAATGATGGCTTAACATTTGACTACACCATGATATGGTCCTCTCCGGTTGATTGACACCATAGACATAGTGGTACCGCCCTAAAGGTGCCAACTACGCAGCTTGAGTTGTCAAAATCTGACAGTTCATGATGGCAACTTTGAGCCAGTAGTTAGAATCCTTCCAGCTCGAATCAAGGGCCAAGATTTGCCCTGAAAAGAGATAAAACGCTCTTTTTCCATCCCTTATAAATAGAAGTGGATTCCATGCCCTAAGGGGGAAGAAATTTGAAGCCAAAGTCTGGAAAAAAAAATCAGTCATTCCCCTTGTTTCTATTTTTTTCTTTCCCTATAAGCTTTCTAGCACTCCCTCCATCGTGCCTCAGCCACTGTTTCCCCCACCAACCACACATTGGAGTTCCATGCACAACCAGGAACACCTCCAACAACAATCTACCTTTGACCACGTAAAATTTCTCCTCCTGTTTTCCCCCCTCCCTATGGTGGCCATTACATGATTTTGCATACAATGGCTAGATGATTAACTTGGTCGCTGGGCCAAGCCAGCGACCATGTGGGCTTATGCTGGTCCTGTAGCGGCTCAACCTAGCCCTAAAAAAAAACGCCAAGTTTGTTGGGCCACCAGTCAGCCCAATACAACTCGGCTCGGTTCGGCCCAGATGGCTGGGCCAAGCCCAACCTATAAAATAATAATATAATATATTATTAAAATATAAAAAAATTATAGAAGAAATATATAAAAAAATGAAAAAAAATCCAAAGAAAATTCAAAGGTAAGATATACAAAATTTGTAATTTTCTCGCATGTTTTTCTACCAATTTTATTCAATATTAAGCCATCGACTTACACAGTAAGATATGAACCCGGTATAATATACTTGGTTTTCTTTGAAATTTCCAAAAATAAAAATTAAACAAAAAATCCTTATTTCAAAAACACAAAAATATTTTATTTTCGTGAATACGATCAAATTCTAAAAGTTTTTCAAGCATATTTTCATAAAAAAATTGCATCTTTATCATGTTTTAGAAAAATATAAAAATGGATAACGTAATCAGTTTATGATTATCCATTAGGGTTTGACCAAAATACGACAAAAAAAACATAACAATTATTTTGTTATTCAGAATGCTAGGATTTAGCTATATCCAAGAAATAAATAAGTCTAGTTGTAACGCCCCACACTTTCATATGTGTTTATAGTTTCTTCCTACGATTTGGTGCGTAAAAATACGGGTAATTTTTTTTTACAGTTCTCATGTAAAAATCTATCAAATTTTTCATCGAAATTTCAACAAAGTCTCATGTACCGAGGGGTCCCAAGTTATCAACATATAACCTATTTACACTTCTAATATCTCACCTCTCACTTCTCATAACTCAATTACGATCCAATTGTCCTGAGTCTCAATCCCACTAATATCATCTTCATCGCAACCATAATATTTATAACATACATTGAACAACAAATATCATTATAGAGGAATAAATGAGATAAACACGCATACATGGAACATGATTATATGAATTTCAGAGTTCAATTCATCTATTCAAGTTTAATAATCAATCATACAAATTAAGTTATATAAATGTTTTAATATTTCAAAATACAAGGATATACTCCCTACAACTAGATAACTAAAAGTGAACGAAAACTAAGATCTACTCCTGTCGTGCATGTTATGGTTCTGAAACAAAATACATATTATTGAAACATGAATATCATAAGTATAGTAACACAAATATCCAACAATTTAAAAATACAAACATGTATTCATATTCTATTCACTTCTCCCTTTTTGTTTCCTTTGGAACTCTTTTTCATTCAACTACTAAAACCGTTTCATCTTCCATTTTCAACTTCCATTTAAGATTCCATAAGACCAACCATAACTATTTCGCCTAACATATTGTCGATACCAATTTCACCAGTATCATTATCACTTCGTAGGCGTCGATGCATAACGATCTATTTACTCAAGGCCCTAACATACACTAAATGTATGTTAGTCAATGCATGGTGATCCCCTTACTCGGGATCCTAACATATACTAAATGTATGCTAGTTCATGCCCCAATGAATCGATACATGGTGATCCCCTTACCCGGGATCCTAACATACACTAAATGTATGCTAGTCGATACATAGTAATCCCCTTACCCGGGATCCTAGCATAGACTAAATGTATGGTAGTCAATACATTATGATCCCCTTACCCGGGATCCTAATATACATTAAATGTATGCTAGTCTATGGTGATCCTCTTACCTGGGATCCTAACATACACTAAATGTATGCTAGTCCATGTCACATATCGCACTTCTCATACTTTTTATGTCAGTGATACTTCCATCACTTGACAATTCACATGAAATACCATTCACCCTGAACACATATACATTCGGGATACTATCCGAAATAACAACATCATTACGCAAACTTTCATTCCTTCATATAATAACCAACATTCACTAATTCACATTTCATATTAATAATATATTAAATCATGCAATTTAACTAGAAAGCATAAATACGGATCACCTAACATATAAGAGTGTCAAAAATATCTTTTTAAGAGCCAATTTATTCTATTTATTTCAATCTTCCCTCTTAACATCAAAATATAATATTATTATCGATTTTACTAACTTTTCAAACAATATTCTTCTAAATACAATCCTTGCTATTTCAACATGCATTTTCCTCATTTCAACACAATTAAACACACGTTATCAAGCTAAATATATCGAATTAAACATCCTCCCCTTTTGATGCATAATTGGCCAAATGCATGGCCTTAAGGAACCAAGAGTTCCTCCATTCCTTTCATGCTAATTTCACTCAATTCACACACACATTAACATAAAAAAACAACCTATTATGATAGATCCAATAAGGAAAACCATAATTCCCCCCTTTTTCCTCTTTGCTCTTTATATGGCCGGCTTTTATATCAATCCGAGTTGTTTTTAGAAATTATGACAACACGCACAGTAACCTTATACAATTCTTTTTTTTTCTCCAGCAACACTTATGACACAAGTCGTCATGTTTAATCCTGTTTCCACTCCTAAATTTCTCATTCTTTACTGTTGTAAATCAACATACAACATAAAAAAATAAAATTTTAGAATATATTAAACTTTTCAAAATATAAAAAGATGAGGTGGTAAACACCTACCTATTCCTCTCTGTGGTCCCGTTCTGCTAGCTTGGGGTTCTGTAGTCGATGCCTCTCCTGCTCCCCACAAGACCATCATTTAAGAATTGTAGCGACCTATTGCCCCAGACCGAGTAGACTTTTCTAAGGTAATTTCTTAACCTAAATTTACTTCACCTTAATCACTTTATATGAGACTCTAATTTCCCATTAATTTTTGTTATTGGGGCTGTCCAAATCAACCCTTTAACACTCGTTAGTAGGATTTTCACAACATTCTTGCTTTAGTTTCTTGGAGACATTTTTTATCCCTAATATAATGCCCCCACAACCAGGATAAAATAACAATCCCATGTCAACTGGAAAACAGTGTAATTAAATTTTTTATATATATGGTATTCATATGAAAGTCTTCTGAAATTTGAATTGTTTCTGTCTACCTATTTCTGTCTAAACCTTGAACTGTTACTATCTTATGGTTACTGTCTAAACATTAAACTGTTACTGTCTAATGGTTACTGTCTAAACCTTGAACTGTTACTTTCTAAATGTTACTGTCTAAATCTTGAACTAGTATTATCTAAGGCTTGAATTGTTACTATCTAAACTTTGAACTTACACCATCTTTTTTTCCATTGAAAGTTTGGCAGCAATTTCAATCAATCATAAATAACAAACGAATAATATTCTAGACAATCCATGTATTCAAGTTGTAACTCATTATTATAAGTATAACATATCCAAATATCAACTTCATTCAACAATGAAATTTCCAGAAACTTGGGTTTAACTAAACTGACCTAAAACTTGCAGAATTGTTGTGCAAGAAGCATAACATCTGTTTGGAGTGTTTGTTTCTGATCTCCACTGTTCGGAATCTAGACAGCATCTAGACGCACTACATATCCAAATCATAGCCCGATCCAACGGTGGAAGGAGGAGAAAATAAACTACAACTGAGACTGTCCAAAAGTGTATTTTTACATAAATGTTCCTCCCGTAATATCTATCCAATTGAAACTGATATAGAAGATCCCTCCCGTGACAATGTACAAGACATGTAGGAGAACAACATATTTCAATATTATTATGATCCAATGATGGAAGATGAAGTTATTGTTGTCGAAGTTTATGCCACAATATGCCTTCTCTCCAGCCTCTCTCTAAACTCTCTAAACCACCCAAATATCTCTCTACCCAAATATCTCTCTTTTATCACTTATTGACTCTTTTTAACCACTCTAGCTTAACATTTTGGTGTAGCTTTTATCAAGGAATGAGAAGAAAAGATCAAAGAACCCTAACCCCTCTCTTGCTCTTGCAAGTCACCGCATGAGAGAAAATAAAATGGTATTTATAGTGCTATCTTCTTGTTAATTGCATCTTTACCCCCACCCCCTTTTATCATTTGTACTTAAACCCCTAGCCGTCTGTTATTTGAACCTTGACTCCTTTTGGTCTTACGTATTCATTTTGTCCCTGCAAATTTTTCTTTCTAACAATTTAGTACTATGTTCACTTTTTATTTTATTAATTTCACCATTTTCTTTATTTAGATTCCTTTTATTTAATTTAACATATTTTACTATCGGTTAAATTTCTCATATTTTAATAACCCAGAAAAATTATAATCGGGGGTCTATACTAGCACTTAGAATGGTTAAGATGTAACCCGGTAAGGTAGAGACTTTTTTATGAAGAGAAATCTACCTTGAACCTTATACGATACCAATGAATAGAAACCTGACTTAGAAAAACAATCAAACAACAATGTAGCTTACCTTAGGTAGGGTGCACAATAGGTGATGCGTCTTTCCCTTGCACAACCAATCCCTTACCCGGACTCTCGTGGACCATAGGTTTTCTAGTAACTATAATAGTAGGTGGCGACTCCTGAACTTTATAATTATAATTTTATGATTGAATCTACAACTTATTTCCAACACACCTCTCAAGAGACATACTCGTCGTCGTTCGATGTGCATACCACGACGCGATAGGATGGCTACTTCACTAGGAAACGCCATGTCTGGTTGAATGAAACTTTGCTTGTTTGATTGTTTGCCTATTTATTTTGGTCTATTTAATTTTAGCACGTATTTTTAGTCTTTAGCTTTCATTTTTACTTCATGTTCATGCATAAGGACGTCAAGAATAGATTAATGTCTTCATGCATTTTAATTTTTCAAAGTTATATTATGCCTATGAGCTGAGCGTTTACTTGGTAATGACATGGATTAGCCTTTCAAATAGGTTACTTGTGAAACATCCACCTATGAGCTGAACGTTTACTTGGTAATGACAATCATTCTATGCCCAAACCATTCCTTGTAAACCCCTATACTGCCTTTATGAAAGGTGGTCACTGGGCAAATCATAGACCCTTTTGAGACCAAGTAGAAAGCTTACCCCTCATGTAATGGCCTAGAACCTTCTCTTAGAATATGGACTCCCTAATAATTCATTTTGCATCAAGGCAGACCTGGTCAATAATCCTGAACACCGCATGATTTTCTAAACTAAGACCATGATTTTTTTTTTCTGAATATGGGTAAGAATCTGAGATGATATAATTTCCCAACAACCAAGGTTAGGAGATTATAGTGAATAAATGGGAGAGATCCTTTCATATTAATCAGACAATAGATTTTTGCCCATATTCAATAAAGAAGTCATGGATTAGCCTTTCGAATAGTTTAATCCATACCCAATGTGCATGTACACACATTTGTATCTATACATACAATTTGAGTGATATACATATATGCACCATATTGAAATATAGGTCCCCAAAGAGCTCAAATCCACAAAGTCTACAACACCTGACTTTAACTAAGAAACATGGAAGATGAAGAGCATGCTCACTATAATGCTCATTTCCAAGAAGAGTTGGAATCTCTGAAGGCTATCGTGACTCACCACACTAGTTTACTCAAGTAAGCACTTAGAAATGCCTCTGGTGAAGGTCCTTCTAACCGACCCATCACCTTTATTCAGAGCCTAACAACAGCTAGCTCGAAGAAAGAATGGGCAAACATGGCCAGGAGCTTTAACACAATCTAGCATTTGTGCAGTCAAGAAGACCGGCGCCCGGCCCTTGTAGTTGTAGATGCATTTGCCAACGAGTCCCATAAGATAAAGTCATCTAATGACATTGATCAAGATAAATTGGCAGCGTTGGAAGCCAGAATCAGGGCTATTGAAGGGGTAAATTTGTATGACTTAGTATAAGCCGTAAAAATATATCTGGTCCTGAATGTGTTTGTACTGAAGAAGTTCTATGTTTCCGAGTTTATCAAATACACTAGAACTCAATGCCTCATGACTCATCTCAAGTCTTATTGCAATAATATAACAGAAGTAGTACACGATGAAAAACTATTGATGCACTTTTTTTCAGGATAGTTTAAGTAAGGCAGCAGTAAGCTGGTCACTAAATTGGACAACACAAAGATCCAAAAATGGAAAAACCTAGTAGATGCTTTCATTAAGCAGTACAAGTACAACATGGACAATACTCTCGACAAAACTAGCTTGTCTAACATGGAAAAAGGGGATAAAGAAAGTATAAGGGAATATGCCCAGAGATGGAGAGATTTAGATGCATAGGTGCATCCCCCACTTTTGGATAAAGAAATGGTCACTCTATTTGCCAACACGCTTAAAGTGTCGTACTATGAGCATGTAATGAGTAGTTCGACACAATAATTCACTAATGTTGTGGCAGTAGCTGAGCGTATAGAGCAAGGAGTCAAAAGTGGTAGAATTTATACTCCCACCAAGAAAAAAAGCTCTGAAGGGAAAAAAAATAAGAGGCTGATCATGTTAAAAGTGGATACAAGGGGAGGAAAAACCAATTCCAAAACTACCACACTCCATCCCTTTCATCCAAAATTACCAACATTAATTTCAATCATCCATTTTCTACTAGAAAACCTAAGGTTCAAATCAAGAAATAAACTGAGAGTTTCCAAGGAGTTCAAGAACAGGTACCTCCATTACTGTTACCTTTAAACGAGATGTATCAAAAGCTACTAAGCATTGGGCATGTAGCTCCAAAACCATTTGTGCATCTGTAGCCACCTTACCCTAACTGGTACAAACCTGACCTCCCATGCGAGTACCATGCTGGCGCTGTAGTACATAACATTCAAACTTGCAATGCCTTTAAGAAGAAGTTCCTATAATTAATTAAAATTAGGTGGATAATGTTCGGAGAAACTCCAAGTGTGAGTACAAATCCTCTACCCAATTATGCTTCAGGTATTGGATCAGTAAATGCATTATAGACGGAATGCCTTGAAAATTTAAAAACCCTGATGGTAAGAGTAGGGTGCGAAGAAAACAACATGATTTTTTAGGGACTCAACTTTGAAAAGGTACCCATGATGGAAGTGGAGGAAGAACTTATCGTCCCACCACTTTGAACAAATTTTTCAAAGTTTGTAAAAGTGATTAAATCCGGCATGGCGGATCTTCTCATCGGTGCTTTAGAGTGGAAGCTAAAATAAAGGAAGAAGTTCAACTGCAGTTGTTTGTTCGCACCGTTGATGAGATCCCTATAAGAGCTTTTATAAGGAGGGGAAGTATACCAGAATTGGAAGATGGAGCTTGCCCCTATTGTATTAAAAAATAATTATCCTTGTTTGATCATACTTGTATAATTATTTTGATTTTGACATATTTCAACCTGTTTTAGTCTTGTCAGCAATTTGGCTCATACTACCACAAGACTTTCTCTGCATATGTTTTCTTATGTTCATTGTCATAACCCATTTTTAGGATATTCCCCAAATTCACCTTCTTTCTTTTCAAAATAATAAAATAAAGACTAGTATTTTGGCAAAAGCAAGTTGAGAGAATTTCACATGTAGAAAAAATCAAGTTGCAATTTTAGATGGAACCAGAAGCCTAATTGTATCCTATTTTACCCAAAACTGGAGAGACAATGCAAATTTAAGATCAAGTTACATGATTATTGGATGAATCTGCGTAAAAATTAAGCCTAGAGACACACTAAGATTTTTAATGGGCCAATTTGATTTAATCATGAGCCAAATTAAAGTTTAATTATGTTTATGAATTAATTTGGGCCCAATTGAAGGATTTAATTAGGTGCAAGGACTTAATTATACTTTAAATGGGTCAAATTAATTTTATTAGGGGTTTAATTAGTGAAAATTAAGTTTGAGAGCCCAATTTGGGTTTAATTAAGAATATTAAAATTTTAGAATATTATTTAATTTTTACCAAGTTAATTGGTTCAAATCAGGGTAAAATTACAAGAAAATTAAAATTTTAGGGTCACTTAATGGCTAAATTGAAGAAATTCATAGTCACGAATCATTTTGCAAAAGATGTTGAACTATGGGGACTCAATTGATTGAAATCAGGGTGAAATTGAAGACAATTGAAAGTTTAATAGTCAATTAAGGGTCAAATTGCATAAATCAAAGACCAATAACTAATATGAGAAAGACGCTAAAATTTAGGGTTGACAATGAAGTTCAACAAAGGCAAAATTACATAAAATTAAAAGTTTATGGTCAATTAGGGTGCAATTAAAAGATGGAGGACTAGATTGAACTTTGGCCAAATTCCTAAATTAACACCCTAAATCCCAAAAATGGTATCATTTTACAATAATAATAATAAAAAAAGACCAGACAACGCGTCGTCTGGTGATTGTTCATCTTCTTCTTCATTTTAGCTAGATAAAGTTGCTCGAGTGGCCATCTTTCTAAAGCATTTAATGTTTCATCTGTCCACCAAATTTGACAAAATTTACACGTAAATGATGGCTTAACATCTGACTACACCCCGGCGTAGTCCTTTCTGGTTGATTGACGCCACAACAACCATGATGTTGCCTCAAAGTGGCCAAACCCACCCAACCTTCAACTGAAAAAATTGTCAGTTTATGATGGCCTTTTTAAGCCAATGATTGGAATCCTTCAAGGCTGAATCAAAGGCCAATATTTGACACCCTTAAAGATAAAATATTTCTCTTCCACCCTTTATAAATAGGGGTGGATTTCATGGCATGATGGAGGAGAAATCAGTGTGCAAAATTGGTAAAAAATCATCTCTTCCCTAAATGTTTTTTCTTCTCCTCCACCAACCTCCATTTCCCCTTCTTTTTCTACACCTCCGATGACACCACCACGTCTGGCCACCATGCACGATCTTCCCTACACCACCAGGAACGATGCTAGCAACTTTTTCGGTCAAGTAACCCCCCTTCATTGTTTCTTCTTCCTCATCCCCCTCCCGCGCTAGCCACTACATGCAAAATTTGCATGCAGTGATGGCTTAAATATCATACAATGGTGGGCTGGACCCGTTTCAGCCCAGCCTAGATGGCTGAGCCAGGCCCAACCCACCCAAAAAAACAACAAAGGTTTGTTGGGCCTCTAGTTAGCCTAACCCAATTAGGTCGAGTTGGACCTATTGCGGCCCAGCTTGGATGGTTGATCGGGTCTATCCCAATAATAATAATAATAATAATAATAATACATAAAAAAATAAAATAAAAAATTCCAAGGGTCATTTCAAAATATTTATGATTTTCTTACGTGTTTTTTCAATAATTTTTCATAGTATCGAGTTGTATATTTACACTATAAGATACAGATCTGGTATTAAAATATATAGTTTTCTCCAAACCACTTCTAAAAAAATTTTAAAAATTCAAAAAAGTCTCAATTTTTTTTAAAATTAATTTCCTCTTTCAAAAAAAAATATATTTTGTTTTCATGTATACGACCAAATCCTAAAATTTTTCCAAACATGTTTTCATAAAAAACAAAAAATTGCATTTTTCTCATATTTAAAAAATGCAAAAAAAATGGATATTATAACTAGTTTATGATTATCCGTTAGGTTTTGGCCAAAATATCAAAAACCCTTCACCAATAATTTTGTTCACTTTATATTTAAAGTGGTAAGGTTTAACTGTAGAATTTAATATTCGGATGTATAAATCTATACAGTAGAGTACTTCATCAGGTATTAAAGATACAAAGTACAAAATAAATGCGACGCTAAAATTTAGACCTTAGAATGATTAGGATTTAACCTAATAAGGTAGAGACTTCCTCATAAAAGAAGATTTATCTTGAACTTTCGACGAGACTAACAAATAGAAACTTGATCTAGAAAAACAATCAAACAACAATGCAAGTTACCTCAGGTAGGGCATACTAGAGGTAATGCATCTCCTCCTTGTACAACCAGTCCCTTACCTGGACTCTCGTAGACCATAAGTTTCTTAGTAACTTTAATATTAGGTGACGACTCCTGAACGTTAATCATAATTTTATGATTAAACCCAAAATCATTTCCTTTCCTAACAATACATCTCATGAGGCAATTAACGCGCCATTTGATGTCACCCCACAACATTAATGATGTGCCTTCATTATCTAGAAGCTTAATGACTTCATTTTTCACTACTTCTTTCATATTAGGATTAAGCTTTCATTGCATTTCTCTAGAGGGTTTAGCATTTTCCTCCAAATAAAACCTGTGTGTGCAAATCAAAGAACTAATTCCTTTTATATCGCCTATGGTCCATCCTAATGCATTTTTATGCATTTTCAGAGTTTGTAATAACTTACCTTCTTGATGTGTATTAAGTTTGGAAGAGATTATTACCGGAAAAGTTTTATTTTTTTTTTCCAAAAATGAGTATTTAAGATTGAATGGTAACGACTTCAAATCAGGTTTTGGTGATTGAACACTTGAAGGTATGAACTCAATTGATCGTGGTGGCAATTCCTCAATTTTTGGTCTCCAACTATTTGCCTTTGATTTTTCCCGAAAATAAACCATTTGCAAATCGTCGATTTCATCAATCTCAGTTTCACTGGAAGTGGTTTGAAATTGATCATGAACTAATTTTCAATAAAGTCCACTTCCTGTAAATCATTATCATCTCCAGGTTGCTTGCAAACGTTGAAAATATTCATCTTCAATGTCATGTTTCCAAAAGATAACTTCATCACTTCATTCCTACAGTTAATCAATGCATTAGAAGTTGCAAGAAATGGACGTCCTAAAATAACAAGAATTAAATTACATGTTTCAACAGGTAGTGTATCCAAGACAATAAAATCCACAGGATAAATGAATTTATCAACTTGTACTAACACATCTTCAACTATTCCTCTAGGCACTTTTACAGATCTATCAGCAAGTAAAAGAGTTACAGAAGTTGGTTTTAACTCACCTAGATTGAAATTTTGAAAAACCGAATATGGAAGTAAATTCACACTAGTTCCAAGATCAAGTAAAGCTTTTTCAATTTTATGTTCTCTAATAAAGCATGAAATTGTAGGACAACCAATGTCTTTATATTTCAAAGCATTATTGTTTTGAAGAATAAAACTTACTTGTTCGACTAAAAAAGCTTTCTTTTTCACATTCAGTTTTCTCTTCACGGTGCACAAATCTTTCAAAAATTTAGTATAAGAAGGTACCTGTTTAATAGCATCCTGCAAAGGTATATTGATCCTTACCTATTTAAAAGTTTCAAAGATTTCAGAGTTGTGATTGACTTTCCTTTGTTTGGTCATAGCATGAGGAAATGGAAATGCTGGCGGGAAATCAATCTTTTCTTTGCAATGTTCAGATTCAACCCCTTCTTTACCCTCAGCGATTGACTCATCATCATTCTCACAAGGTTCAAGAATGGGTTTTTCAATAACCTTACCACTGCGAAAAATGATGATTGACTTGACTTGATCTATGTATTGGCTTCCAGAACCACTTGCATTTGCATTGTATTGCCCCTTTGGATTTTACTGTGGTTGAGATGGAAACTTACATTTCTCTTAAAAACAGAGAGCAGATGTGAACTTTGTAAGAGTATCTTTAAAATCTATCATACTTTAAGCAAGTTGAGTATTGATTGTCTCTTGTTTTTCAATGAATGCATACAATATTTCCTCAAGATTTCTTCTAGGAGGTGGAGCATAAGGCGGTGCATATCCATGAGAATTTTGAAAATTATGGTGTGCTTGAAACGATGGTTGTGAAGTTTGTGCATTGTTGTTATTACTCTTCCAACTGAAATTTGGGTGATTTCTCCAACCAGGGTTGTATGTTTATGAGTATGGGTTATTATTGGGCCTTTGAAAACTGTTTAAAGCATGGGCTTGTTCATGGAGGCATTCCTTAAAAGAAGGCAAAGTTGGATAATCATTGATTGAGTGTTCATTGGTTTCACATATTTGACACACAATGTCTTGAATATATTTTAATTGACCACTCTTTTTCAATTCCAGTGCCTCGATTTTTCAAGCTAAAGATGCAAATTTGGCTTGGAGGTCATGATTTTCCCTAAGGTTGTACATTCCTCCACTAGATGTATGAGGTTGAGTTTTACTTGGTTCCTCATAAGTGTCTGTAGTGTTGTAATATTAAGCATTTTCAGCTAGCAAGTCTAGGGACTCCATTGCTTCATTAGGGTCTTTATCTTCAAAAGTTTCATTGCACATCAATTCCACCATTTGTCTATCTTTAGGTGCTAACCCTTTATAAAAATGTGAAACCAATCTCCATGTTTCAAAACCATGATGAGGGCAAGTATTAAGCAAGTCTCGATACCTATCCTAATATTGGTAAAATGTTTCTCCTAGTTTTTGAGCGAAAGTGGTGATTTGTCTTTTGAAAGAGTTTGTTCTGTGAGATGGAAAAAACTTCTTTAAAAATTATTGTTGCATTTCAACCCAAGCACGAATGGATCCTGACCTAAGATTTTGTAGCCATGTTTTAGCTTTATCTTTTAATGAAAAAGGAAAACGCTTTAATATGATAGTGTTCATGCTACAATTTAAATCATTATAGGTGTTAACAGACCTCCTTAAATTCTCTTAAATGCAAGTATGGATTTTCTAAATCAAAGCCATGAAAAGAAGGTAAAAATTGAATAATGTCTGGCTTAAAATTAAAATGAGATGCATCAGGGGGGAAACTATGCATGAGGATGCACTTGTTATTGTGGGATTCATGTGGTCTCTAAGTGTTCTAACTCGATTATTCTCATTATGAAGCGACTGGTTATCTTCTTCGGTCATATTTTCTGAAAATGATGAGGATACCCTACAAAGTCTACCACTTAATGTACGTGATCAAACTCTCATGCACGTGGAGGAAGAGAATAAAATGAAGAAAAGAAAATAAAAGAAAAGGAAACAAAACAAACAAAAGTTAGATAAAATGAAAAGTGAAAAGAGAAAATAAAATAAATATTATAATTTATACAAGAATTTACCTCCCCGACAATGGCACCAAAAACTTGACACGACCAAAAGATTAATGTCTTCTCCCGAGTGTAAGAGTGTCGAAGTTATAAATAACCCGGCAAGACCAGGTCGAACCATAGGGAGGTTAACTATATAAACTACAAATAAAGAAATAGATAATAACAGAAAAGGAGTTGAAGAGAGATTTGAGATGAGATATTGATATAAGGATTTCACAAGGATAAAATAATTGTCAAGGTTAGAGGATCCACTAATGGTATTTCAAACAAGTATAATATAAACTCTTTTTATTACTCAACTGGAAACTACACACAAAAGAGGTTCCAATCGGATTATAAATTGTTAACATGATTACATTAGTTATCTTATTCGAATAATGCTAATACTTATAAATGTTGTCAGATATTCATGATTATAACTTATATTAACAACAAATCAAGTTACTTTCATAGCACATGTGTCGATTATACCATACCGTTGGGCTATGAAAGCGCCAAGTATTTGTTGTACCAAGAGTTATACAACATAAATCTAGATTAACCATTTAACAAGCAAAGAATTAAAAGTGAACAAGATAACAAATACAAAACATGTTAGTATCAAACATGAAAGTCCATGTTGAGTTTATACTATACTTATTCTTACACCAATAGTGTAACATTTTCACCTTGACGTAATAAACTTAGCTAAACATAATGAAAGAGAGAAAGATAAATAAACAACATAAGAACATAAATAAGATATAAGTTAACTAAGTAAAGGAAAGGAAATGAAAAGCATAAACAAGAGATTAATATAAACAAAACTTAAGCATTACAAAAATATAAAGAGAGAGAGCAAGAACATGATCTTGATATGAAAACCAAGATGTCTAAATGCATGGAAAATGCCTCCTTTTACAGGCCAAAATTCAGAACTATTGATTTGTTGACTAATAGATGAATGGGTGGCCACATCTTGACTTTGTGACAATCCTTATCTTCTTGTCTGAACAAAACAGCATTGCTAACATTAGAATTTGAACAGATAGTCCAATGAAAGTTCTAGAAAATTGTCTCAGCTTTCCAACAAAAAAAGAATCAGTGCATTTGGACTTCTAGAACTCAAGATATGGGCTGAACACCGAATAGTGTCTCGGGTCGCAGACAGATTCCGACTTCTCCGTTGTTACTACAATTTGAACTTGAAAACGGCCTTTTTGAATCTTAGACTCTTCATGAAAGTTTTAGGCCTATCTCTTAGCTTTCCATCCATATAGACTAGACCTAAATCCAAGTTCTACAGCTTCAGATATGATCCAATAACCGAATAGTATTCTAATTTGGACTGAACCAGCATCTCTTTTCTAAGCTTGCCCCTCTCTTTGTCTTCTCAATTTCAGTAGTTAAAATCATCAATCAATCCTTTGATTTATGTGATAGGCCTGCATTTAAGATGAATATTTACCATAAATTAAAGGTATCTTATAGTATCAGACTTGTTATTATAAAACATGTTTTAGTTAAGGAGTTATTGATACTTCAAGTGCAAAATGATGATATAAAATCTTGATAAAAATGCACTTTTAAGTACTAATCACAATCTAAAAAATTATTTCATTTCAACTAAACTATACATAAATTCATAGCAATGTAGTATGTTTACCTTTCTTGTAGGACTAAAAAAAAGGGTTGGAGCGGTAAGGGTAGAGGTATTAGTTACAAATCTTAAAGATAAAAACATCCAAGAATACTTAGAGACTAGGATGGGTTTTATTTTTTGGTGGTTTAAAGGAAAAAGAATAAGTGTTTAGTGGGTTTTTTAGAGAGATAAGAGTTGGGTAAATCGATTTGGAGAGAGAGAGAGAGTTGTTGCATCTACTGTGTTCTTCGATCCGAGAAGAGTTTTAATTTCATGACATGTCACGCTTCATAAGCGCAACATGTTAAGTTATCACGCTTCTGAAGCTTGACATGTTTAATTGTCGCTCTTTTGAAGCGCGATAACTATTTTGTTTCACTTAGGAATATATATAAACATTTAGTAAATGTTGCACTTTTGAAGTGTGATAATGTGAAAGTGTATTATTTCACCAAATATTTTTCAAATGATGTTATTCTACCAAAAATTTTAAATTATTATGCTAATTTAAAAAAAAAAAGATCATATATATGAGATAGCAATATCGGTATATACTTTTAAAAGTGAGGAGTTTTTCATATTTTTTTTAAATAGCATAAATGACAAAAATATTTTACAAATTAATATATTTAGGGAAGATTTTTGAAATATAGCACAATTTTGTTGATTTTACTATTCATAACCTTTTAAAATAACATAAATTTAAGAATTGCGTTTATCTCATGAACACAACACTTAAAATAAGATTTTAATAATTATGCTGATGGAATCAACACAACCTTTGAAATGGGACTCATTTTATCGGAAATCTTAAAAATATTTTTTAAAAAAGTTATGCTACTAAGATCAACATAATTCTTTAATAAGTCATACTATATATGTATATTATATAGTGACAAGTATTGGTGGCTTGGTTTTATTATTGAAGTTTGCTTTCAATATCTATACACCAACTATGCTAGACTCCATTAGTTGGATTAATATTGTCTATCCAATTACAAATAATGTATCCTCTCACAAATGTTATAATATATATATATATATATATATATATAAACATAATTGTGATTGTTCATGATTTTTTTCTTATTTTAATGGTAAATTTGGTCCTTTTTTATCCATAATGAGATTCGTTAATTTTATCTGTGCTAATATCATCATACTCTCTATAATTTTTGATATTTTGTGAGCATTAGATCTACCTATTAATAGTGGATAATTCTCAATGATTATGGCCACACGGTTGCACATGTTGCCATTGGCATCATGAGGACAAATGGCTATAACGAGTAAGGGATTCTACTAAGATAAAATTAAAGCATGGGAATCAAATGCAGGAGGACTGTCGGTCCAAATATTTCAACAGAAAATGTTCTATAGTTCCCTTGCACTGTTCCAAAGGGCAAGAGACATGAAGACATATATATGTAATCGAGTGAGTAAACAACCGTTTGCCTATGTAGTTTTAAATCAAAAAACAACATGTACATGTTTTTAATTTGAACCAAAGTAAGTACTTTCCATCATGCATGTGGATAAAAAAAACAGTATCCCAGCTTATTCGTAGATGTCCACGAATGTGCTTGACTGGAAAGGGATTATTAGACGATAAAAGGCATGCATCTCTCCATTTTTATGTGACGATCTCCGTTCAACTCAAAGTTTCTGTCTCTGTTTAAAAGAAGAGCAAGAAAATCTCTGCGTTCAAAGTCCAACACTCTTTCCCCTAAATCCTGGGGTGTCCCTTGACACTGAGAAAAAGTGTGCTGTTTTGGAGAATGTGCAAAAATTCTCATCTGACCAGACAAGTACACTACCATACCATGCCAAGAGGAGGAAAACTTGAAAGCGACCCCTACATGGTGGTCTCATTTTGAACCAAAAAGTACCCTTTTAAAAAAAAAGAAAACCATCCCATCCATTTTGAGGAGCTGAAAAGCTTTACCAACCTTGCATCCCACCTGGGCTCGCTCCTTTCTAGGGAGAGCTTGCTTGACCGACCAACCTTTCTTCTCTTCTTCAAATGGTGAAGTCTCAAAACCTACCTTCCATGACAAGGAAGGCATATACCTCAGTACTTGTATAATAATCACAAACATTACTCTGGAAATAAAATCTTTTTGGTAATATGTTCGGTTACTGAACCGCGCGAGAACGAGAGGTGAAGATTGTTGGATTCCTGTTCTGAAAAAACACAATTTCACTACACGATCGTCTGGAAAAAACAAGTTTATTTTTATGTTTCCGATTTCATGTCTTTAATCAAACACACGTTTACACACTATTTTTCCTGAGGGGGGTTTCCTTGTCAGTCACGAGCAAGGAAAAAAGGCATTTCATAGAATGATATTGCTCATTTCCATGAAAATTAATAAGCTTTCTCTTTCATCTTGTTCTTGTTTTGCCTAACGTTTTTGCTCCCTTTTTGAAATGTTCTGGTCCACACATGGACATTGCTCGATAAGTTCATGGGGTCAAATGGAACCAATCCAATTTATATATCTATTTGTTTCTTCAACTCTTCGGTGGAAGAGTCAAGGGTCATAGATTCTGTGACCAGGCCATTAATTCTTTAAGAGAAAAGAAAACCATTGTTTATTTTCTTAAACTATTACAGTTAATTTCTCTAAACTTTATATTAATTTTTGTATATTTCACCTTTCTCCCATTTGAACTTGCCATATATATGAGTTCATTAATTATATTATATAGTCTATGATAGGCAACAATGATGGCCTGTGACAAAGCATCGTGTAGAAAAGAGGGATGCTAAAAACAAGAGGAGAGGTATAATCCATTTGATTGAAAATTATATATGATTAGTTAATAAATTACATTCCCAATGCCATTAGGCACGTGTAGGATCATCAAAGAGATTGAAAACAAAAGGCTTTCCATGCTGGATTTGCTAAATTTCCGTTTCACAACAGTAGAAATATAAATAAAATGCAGGATCATCAAAGAAATATGCTGGATTAAGCGGTCATGGCAGAAGCATAAAAGCAAAGAAAACCTAAATAGAATGTGTTATATATATATATATATATATATATATATATATATATATATATATATATATAGTGCCCCCCCAGGCTGCAACTTTTCCTTGCTTGGGCAGCTTAATCCACCTTTGCTTTACAAAGCTTTTGACTATGAGCCCTTTTCACTTACTTTATGAGATCACAGGCAGAGTCCCCTCCCTCCCTCCCTCCCTCCCTCCCGTGTCCTCCATTTGCTTTTCCTGAATTTGATTGAAAAGAACTATATATTAACAAAATTAAATAAAGGCACTAGATTTAAAGTTCTAAATTAAAATGACACTATACTTCAACAATCACTAGTTTAATTCTTTTAATTAAGTAATAAAATCTTAGCGCAAAGTAACAATGGGTTTGTATACATTCTAAATTTAAATAATTTTAATTTAAAGAATATATCTTAGAATTAATATACAATTATTTTTAAAGGCTACAATTCTTGAATTAAAACTGCATAAATTAATTTCTAGAAACTTTTTAACAAAATAGGCCATTTCCCTCCTAAAATTTAACTTTCCATAAGTGATGTAACATTTCACCCTGCTTGCTTTAAGATAAACTTATTGATGTGTATTTTTAGAATTCAGATGTTTGTTTTTTTGTTTTAAAAACGCTTTTGAAACAATTTTAAAAAATTATTTTTTTATTTCAAATTAATAATTTTTTTTATGTTTTTAGATCATTTTGATACGCTGATATCAAAAATAATTTTTTTTAAAAAAATATTATTTTGATACATTTCCGAGTGAATAGCACTTTGAAAAGCAATTGCAACCACACTCACACTCCCAAACATGCCTCGGTGGCATTACAAAGGGTAAATATGGAACAAGTTGGCCACTTTCGCCCAATGGTAAAAGGTTAATTATAACTTAGTCCCTATAAGATTAGTTAATTACTTTTGATGGTTTCATAAAACTATATATTTAATCTCAAATCATTTATAACTTTATCTTTTTTTTTATCCATTCCATCTTCTTTCTCAATTTATTTTTCAATAGATTATGGAAAAAAATAAAGAAGGAAGATAAGATAAAAAAAAATAATTTAAAAAACAGTACATTTTGCGGAGCAAAATACTACAAAGTACTTAAGTATGGTTAACACGAGTTAACTCATAATCATTTCTTTATTTTCTATACTACAAGTACTAATTTATTTATTTTATCAAAATACAAGGACTAAGTTATATTTAACTCTAGTAAATATTATACCATTATTATTATTATTATTATTATTATTTACCTATAATTTAAACCGTTTGGGAAAACACTTTGTAAGTTCACAGTGTTTTTATTTTTATTTTTCCCTATTATTATTACTTATTATTTTTAATCTAAAGTATATAGGGTGAACATTATGTAGCTATATTGTTCACCCTTTCACGTTTTACTATGGATGCATTGCTCATTGTTTTTTCTATAAATTTAAGGGAAAAATGTGTGAAGTGAATATTGTACTACTGCACTGTTCACCCTCTCATGTTTTATCGTAGACGTTATTGTTTTTTTTTTAGGTTTGCTATAAATTTAGAGGGTGGATATTAAACCCAGTTGAGTTCATGGTTTAGGTTCACCCTAAATAAATTAAAGCATGTGGGGTGAACACTGTGTAGATGCATTGTTCATCTCTTTATGTTTTACTGTGGACGACACTGGTCATTGTTTTTTTTTATAAGGTTTTGCTATAAATTTAAGAGGAAAATGTGTGAGATGAACACTGTGCAGCCACATTGTTCACCCCCTCATGTTTTACCATAGACAATATTTTTTTTTTAGGTTTGCTATAAATTTAAGGGAAAAAATATTAAACCTGGTTGAGTTCATGATCTAGATTCACCCCACAAGTTTTATTGTGAATGAGACTATTCATTTTTTTGTTTAAGAAAAAATATTTTCTTTTTTTTGGTTTCTATTTTTAAATATTAATCTTAATCTTATTTTTATTTTTATTTTTATTTATATTTAGATTAATATATCTTCTCTCTTTTATGTTATTTAGAAAACCTATTTGAAATTATGATTATTTTTTAATAATACATTTAAATTTTTAGGAGGTTTTTTTTTATTAATATTTATATTTTTTAATCTTTTGTATAGATGAACTTTATTTTTGAAAAGAAAAGGAAATTTATTTTCAAATAATATTTATAACATATGCAGTCTTGCAAATTATTTTTTCACTTTTATTTTATTTAAAAAATTTAATGTGTGTGTCTATTTTTATTGTTGTTTGATTGAATAAAAAAATCATTTTAATTAATAAATTTAGCAAACACAACCGTGTAAATATCACATCTTGTGAAATTAAATATCTTGATTTACACTTGTCTTTTAATTTTTTCAATTTTTTTTTTAGTCATCATTTATGGTTTTTGTTTTTTCACTTATTAACATGCATAGTTTTCAATTTATTTGATTACATATATGTATAAGTTTTTTTATTTCACTTAAAAAAATTTTAAATACAAAAAAGTATTGAAAAAGTCTATATATAATTTTTTTTGTTGAGAAAAAAATATCTAACCAGCAGTGAAACACGGATCAAATATCTAGTAATAAACTAAAAAGTGTGATGCTTTTATTATGCATCAACTCACAAAATATTATTCATTTCAGATAGTTATTTTTTTCTAAATCTATGTTTTGTTCTTTAATTTCATACTTCTATAGTTGGTTTATTGAAAATTGAATTTCTTAATTTATTGTGATTTGTTTTATACATCGTTAGTTCAATCTCATAACCTGTGTCACGGGTTTAACAAGTTAACTTGAGTTTTTAATGTCTTTTCTTTAATTGGTATTTTCTTTTTAATTTCATCCTTCAACATTAGGTTGATTAAGAATTAGGCTTCATGATTTATTTGGTATGTTTTCTATAAATTTATCCTGGTTTCATGACTTGAGTCACGGGTTTAGCAGGTTAACCCAATTGACTTGAGTTTTTTTGTTTTTTTTTCTAATTGACTTTTTTTTTCAATTTCATCCCCTAACATTAAGTTGATTAAGAATTAGACTTCGTGATTTGTTTTGGTTTGCTTTCTATAATGTTATCCTGGTCTTATGATTTGAGTAACGTGTTTTGCGAGTTAACTTGGGTAGACTCGGATCATTTTATTGTATCATGTTTTTAGATTGATTTTTTTCTCAACTTTATCCTTCAGCAATAAATTTATTGAAAATTGAGCTTTATAATTTGTTTTGATTTTCTTTCTATAAGGTTATCACAGTCTCATAACCTTAATCATGGGTTTGGCAGGTTAACCCGGGTTGACTCAGGTCATTTTTTCCGTTTACTTTCTATGAGGTTGTTCCAGTCATGAGTTTGACAAGTTAACTCATGTTGATTGATTAATTTCCTTTTTCAATTTCATTCCTCAATGCTATATTGATTGAAAATTGAGTTTTATATATATATATAAGGTAGGGTTATTATGGTCGCATGAATCAGGTCGTGGAATTGATAGGTTAACCAGAGTTAACCTAGATTGAGTCAAACTATGTTTTTACTTATTGTCCTTATTGTTTTTGGACTCATCAAGTTGATCAGATCATATTACATTAACTTCTACACAATTTAAAAAAAATAAAAAAATTAGCAATTTCTGGATTTATTATTTTTTTAGAGTTTTAAAAAAAATAATTTGACCCTCTAGGACCTCCTGTTGCAAGAAAAGTAGAAAAGGGGCTGACCAAACGTTTCAGATGAAATAGCATATTGCATATAGAGACCACAGTCAAATACTAAAAATTGGTGTTGCTTGAGGCTAAAAAAGGGAGTCTAATTAGGGATTTTATCTGTAAAACTTGCAAGTAAATTAAATTAATTCTATAAACTGACAAGGAGGAGAGGGCTGAAACTTTGACTTGAGGGACCTTTACGAAGGCAACCTTTTGTTCTTTTACTTTGAGGTGGTGGGGTGGCTCCCAAGGCACAAACAAGGACACGAGAGCCCACATGGATTATCTTAATCAAGTTCTTAATGCTACAATTTCTGCTTAGTTGATATCATTTTAACTGCTCCCTTTGAAAAATCATGATGCAGACAAGAACTTAGATGCAACTTCTTTGATTTATTTTGCATAAACTGCGGATTCACATGTGCTTATGTAGCCAATATAATCAAGGTTTAATATTGATGATAGCTCTTCAAATTCAAATATTTGATATTATCTAGGATATTAGATTATATTAGGATGCTTTGTAATTAGTAAAACCACCGCATTAGTTCGTTGTCATTAAATCCGATCTAATTTAGTAGGTCGATTAGATGACCGGGTTTTTAATCCAGATTAGATTTTAAATTAAACACAATCTAAAATGATTCTATTAATTTAGTTAAAACCCGATTTAACTCAAAAAAAATATAAAACACATTATTTGAAATTAATTTGCATCAACTCGGTAATCTATAAGATGAGCTTAATCTAAGAAAAAGGAAAACTAGGATGGATTAGATCACTTAAAATCATGTGTTTTTTATTCATATTTGATTGACATTCCTATATGTTTCCCTTCCATTAAGATATTGTTTTGACATAATGAATGCAATAATGTTGCCTAGCTCAAGTAGCTCTAATAGAGTGCCAATTTTCTTGTAGACAGTCTAGTGAGCTAGCTACATGGCTTGCACGTGACCTTTTTTTAAAAAAAAGTTTAAGTTTAGGTTTAGCATTATCTTGTGCTTAACAAAGTGGCATTGCTTGCATTTACCTGATGTAATGTTTACCTCAAAATGAGATGATAGTTTTTCCCTCCTCAAATAAAAATCTATCAAAATTTAATCATATATTTTACTAAATTAATATTAATATTATTTAATTTTTAAAAAGTATCGTTGAATTTTTTAACTATCTCAAAATATAGTTGTAAAACTCAACTTAAAAATTGATTTAATTTATTTTTTATGTTACGTTACGAGTTAAGCGGATAAACCTGACCAGATGGGTTTTAACATTGGACCCAAAAGTTGTAGTTTTCAACTAGAAGAGTTGAAGGGCAAACTACACATATCTTGTCCTCCCCTCCCTTTTGGTAACTAAGTTAGACTAGAGAATCTTCATATTCTAGCTACTGAAAATTAAAAAGGGGAAGGTTTTAAAAGTAGGTGGAAAGGAGGGCATGGTCTTCCAAAGAATGACATCCACAGTGTCCCTTTCCTTCTCTACATGCCCAAATCGGAGGTCTTTAAAAGGCATCATCCCCTACCACCTCTCTCACTACAACACAAAATCTGAACTCTCACTTCTCCTCCTAACTTTATTCACTCACCCTTCTACCCTATAGCTTTCTCCTTCACATCATTGTCTCCTCTCTTCCCGTTCCTTGAGTAGGCTCTGCTCACTACTTGTAGCAATGTCCACCTCCAAAACCTTCGATAAACCCTTGGAAGGATATGACACCCTTAACATCCATGCAGGCTTTGCTCTCCTTCAGAGAAACACGACCCCGCCTCAAACTGGTGAGAGGAGAGGCAGAAGAAAGCAAGCAGAACCAGGAAGGTTTCTTGGAGTTAGGAGGAGACCTTGGGGTAGATATGCCGCTGAGATTAGAGACCCGACGACAAAAGAAAGGCACTGGCTTGGCACCTTTGATACTGCCCATGAAGCAGCTCTAGCTTATGATAGGGCTGCCCTTTCCATGAAGGGCACTCAAGCAAGAACCAACTTCAATTACTCTGATAACACAACCTTTCACTCACTTCTTACTCCATTTGACATTCAAGCCTTCTTGCCACAATCACAGTTCCTCACTAACACTCAGATTAGACAACCAACCAACCAGAGCAGTCCTGTTAAGCTTGAAACTTGTCAGAATATGACCCCAAACCAGTCAAGTAGCGATACATATGCTGAATCTTCTGATGGATCAGCTCATGAAACTAACAGTTTCTTTTTCTCGAATGAAGATTCTAACTCGGGTTACTTGGGCTGCATTGTTCCTGATAACTGCTTGAGGCCACCACCCTCAAGCCCCTCTAGTAAAACCACCAAATCCAATGCTTCAAATGATCAATACTCTTGCTCCATGACCACAAGTACTTCCCTTGAAGATCATTCCCAATGTAACAAGTACGCCCCTGCTCTCGAAGTCACAAATGTGCCAACCAAGGCATATACTCCTGGAAACTTTCCTGGCTTTGATGAGCTCAACCATGGATTTTGGGGGGACCAACTGTCATGGGATGGCAATTCCGGTGACCTCTCAGCAATGGTGAACAACCCATTAATGGTGGAAAATGCATGCATGGATACCTTGTATAGCGTCGACAATCCTCCTACTTATGGCTCTATGCCCCAAGCTACTTCTTCAGTATCTAGCTCTTCGTTATCATATCCAGCTTATGGTGATGCAGTTAACTTTGGATATTCACTCTTTTGAGCACTGCTAATTAAGCTGCATGCACGTATCAAGAATTCTACAAGTCATGATATCTTTGTGTTTTTCATTACCTGCAAATCCTTTTACTGTAATTACCCTAAATGTTTTCACATTCGAGCAAGAAAGAGATTTGGAATGTCCATTCTGTTCCTCTTAATTACTATTAATCCAAAGTTGTTTAATTAAAAGTCTTAATTAATCTAGTTAGCTAATTATTAATTCTATTTTATGGTGCAAAAAGCGGGACTATAGAGCCTGAAAACCTGGGCTATTGCAGCTCTCTCCCTTGCTTTTGTAGGGATTTAATGAATAGCAGGACCAAACACCTTTTGGTGCTTCATTATTAAGTGCAAATACTGAGTGCCTGATGCCTGCCATTGCGGCTCTTTGCCTAATCTTTTTTAGACAATACTACGATCACATGCCATGGATTAGTGCATGCGAGCACAACAAATTCATGATTCATTAACAGCTCATAAATCCTTTCTATTAAATGCTTGTACATAACAGCTAACAACCTCATTGCAGTTCTCTACTCTATAATACAAGGTGTAAGAGTTTCACAACTCCGGTGTATGTACAGTAGCTGTCCGTACAAACTTAGCTTCTTCAATGTGGGACGGCTCGGAGGAGTTGCGTAGGCCCATTCTCCCAGCTTTCTAGCATTCAGGGCTTTCCTGTGCCTTTGGTCCCAGCCCCTAAAAAGTCCAATTATCGAGAGAGGGGAGGGAGCAAAGCTGCAAAAACTGACAGACGGACGAAAACTAGATAGGTTCATCTATGAGAATTGACCTGCCCTACATTATTGTACACACTTCATATTAGTGGTCCAAATAAGTTGAATTATTGCTGAATTAGAGACTATTTTTTGCATTTTTAGTTCACCCTAGATTCTGGTTTTAGTTCATTTAGAAGCTTATGTGCAGCTTGTGACGGCTGAAGTAACTAGACCATAGTTTCTTTGCTAGCTTTTGCATTTTGAAGAACATCCCCAAACTAGAATGCATGCAGCCTCATTGCTCTGATCCAAAAACCTCGAAGAGGAAACTCGCTGCAAGAAAAATGGACCCGATAACCCATGAAGAAATTGCCAGGGAAGAAGGGGATCACCCGTCTATCTTAATCCCAGTTATAAAGTCTCCAATTGGCCATTAGTAGAGCTCACAAGCAAGAAAGGTTTTTCACTCGATCAATAATGGCCGAAAGGATTTCAAAAAACAATTCCCATGCAGAATTGAAGAGACCACTCAGGTAATTACAGTGATCAGAAGAACCAAGTTTAGAGACAAGTACATGCCACTCAAGGTGGAGAGACTATATCTAGAAAAGCTTGTGTGCTTGCTAAATGATCAACACAATAATCCTCTAAAATCTGCATAACTACGTTACCAAGGCCTTTTACTCCCTCAATAGTGTGTGTGCGTGTGAGCATAAACCAACAAATTTTCCAGAAACCATCATTTCTAAAGCTATAATCATATAATCTTTCTTCTCTAACAGAATTTTACCTGATATGGCATACATAAAATAAAGCACATGCAAAATAAATGAAAGAGAAATGATTATTACAGTCTTGAGTGACTCTTCATAGATTTGTATTTCATAATTGATCCATCAATAAAAATTGCAAGCATTTCAATTGTCACAACATAACTATGTACCTAATCACAAGGTAGCACTGAGATGCATGCCACCTTCGAGTCTTTGTAATTACTTCTATTTTTTCACAACAAACCCCAGATAAAAAAAAAAAGAAAAAAAAGGGGGGGGGGGGGGGGGGACAAGAAACCTTCAAGTTCCTTTCTAGACAAATTGGAAGCTTGTTCCCATTTAAAGAAAATCGTAAAGTGATAGACATGAAGACACAGCTGATGTAAAAGGAAGAAGCTGTAGGATTCATCTTTTTCATTTTTGAAAAAGGATTGAAATATAAATTAACAGACTCCAAAAAAAGGGAGATGTGGATGCAGATTTTCCTTAGGTAGGGAACTGTAGATTCATAGTTATTTGAAAGAACGGTTGGATGGCTATATGGGGTTTGCTAAGATTTTTGAGAAATGGCCATAGCTTATTGAATATAAAAAAGGATGGCTATGAGATTATATGAACAAGGAAATTATCAAAGCTAATGTGCTAGACCTGAATCGTGGAACCATCAGAGCTGGGAAACTAAAGCCTCCTATTTGATGGTGAAGCCAGAAAAAAATGCCGCTTTTCATGAATTTGACCAAAAAGTGGAATGAACAGGAGTTGTTCGATATCTTTACTTAGATTGAGGTGCGGGTCGCTGAGCTGCTGCTGCTGTTGGTTGAAGGGCCAGAACTCCAGCCTGACTGTTGCACATTCAAATGAGGAGCAGGTCCACTCTTTGAAAAAATTGAACCAACTGATCCACTGGGTGTGCTCGTTGACAACCTAGTTGAACTGGAGTCCTTGCTGGGTCCTGAAATAGGTTTGGACCGCAAATCTGAAGATGAGGATGATGGAGCAAGAGTGCCAATTGAAGAGCCCACCAGGTAGGGCGCAACTGGCATATCAGCAAGAGAAGATGCAGATGGGCTGTAACTCAATGTTCCCATTGGATGATCGAATTTGCATGCAGGCCCAAACTTGCATTGTCCACGTTGTGTATAGTGAGAACAAGTTGGAGCACCCTGATTAAGAACGTAGTAGGTCAGTATTCAACTTGTAAATAAGTATATGAACATGTGGAAGCCTACAAAACAGCATGCCCTGATATGACTTTATATACGGCTACATCAGTTCAAAGAGGAAAAGTTATATATAGCTTACTTAATGACTGTGATTGGGAACTTGAGAACCAAGATAAACATGTAGAGGATGCACAGCTAACAAAGCAGGATTATCAGGATTTCAGGCTAACAAGTGATCCACACATAGGTATACATGTAATTGTTAGAGCAAAAGCAAAAAGAGACAGAAGAAACTGCTAATGCAATTTATTGAACAATCTACAAATCAATCAAATTATAGAAGGTCCCAAGAAACCACATAAATCAATATGTCATCATGACTTGACATTTAAAAATGATCTCACCTCGATGATGACCTAGAAGTTTGATCATGCAGAAAGGCACTGCATGGTCTTTGATTTTAGTTTTCTTGGGGGCCGATCAAAATATCAGCTTCAGCATGAGAAAATTAAATAACAATCATAAAATGAGACATGATGGCCAAAGAAATAGGTGATGACAGCTGTTTTCAAATCTTCTATACCCAAGACAAATTTGCCTACACAATGTAGCTCACCTCTCCGACCATGACTACATATAACTTCGAGACACTAGAGACCAAAAAACACTGATCCCAGCACTCAGTCCCAATAATATTCTCTTAATAAAGCATGAACCCAGAATTGGTTAAATGACTAACAAGTGCAAATTACAGCGATAAAGCAAGTACCACTTGCAAAATAAGTCCATGATAGTATGCTTAAGTAAATAAGTAAACGATAGGGATTAAGACAGGAAAAAGAATTGTCAGCCCAAAACCTAAAGCTGCTTAAGGGATGCAACAAAGTCCAGTACATCATAAAGACAATAACTTGTGACATTAACACATCTATCACGTCTCCACTTAATCTCCATTATCAACTCTCTTCATTACAATGTAGAACTGCATAAAGACATGCCTTTATGAGTTCAATTTATCCACCTCATAATCATACTGACAGATCCATCCCAATTCACAACTCGAACAAATCCAACAACTTAAGAAGATAAGAAAGCAGCAAGGATGAATAAAAAATCATGTCATTGCAGTCCCTAAGACAAGACGAAGATAAAAACATTAAGACAGGAGCCTAACCCTCTTCCAAACTCCCATAGTGGCCCAAAAACTACCAAAAGAAAGAGTGGTGGAAACAAATAGAGTAGCTAAATAAATTCCAGATTTTCTTTGTTTCTGAGAATACAATCGCAACAAACAATTTAGACAGAAAATCGCAACAAACAATTTAGACAGAAAATGGACGTTCCCAACAAATACTCTATCCCTGTTATGTAAAGATCAGAACACTGTTTAAAAGACAATCAACATGTTAAAAAGATGACCTTGTGTCATAGTAAGCTATTATCTCAGGAAGTGAATCACATTTTCATTGTTTAGTTGATGATATAGAAAATGCTCCAGACTTGTGGTAAACCAAGGAATATGTGACTGATCAGAGCACAGAAACAAAAGGTAGCATATATGTTCTCCCAAATAATGTCAAAATAAATCAGAACTAACTGAAAGAACAAAACACATCCAGAGGAGCATGATCAGCAATGAACAAAGTTTAGAAAGAAGCTTCCACAAAATGTCAAATTATTTCACCATGCAATCAGATCACCCTATAAAGCAGAAAGGCAGAAAGGTGAAATGGCGACTACAATCCAGATATTAAATGTTAATCATAGGACTCAAAAGCTGATTGGATTGTTTTCCAACTTAGCACTAATTAATGGAGTGATTATTTTAAATCAGGCCAGAATATAAAAAATTCTTTGAAAATGTCCATTTCCATGTCAGAGTAGCTTAACTCCACGCAATACTTAGGTACAAAAGCTGTGAATCCGAGAAACTATCAAGTTTAATGAGTGGAAAAGAGCTGCCATATCATGGGAATACTCTCCTAATTGCTTATCAAGTTAAAATATCCCGCAGAGAAGCAAGAAAGCACATTCCTTCTTGTATTTCACTTACAGAAGCATAAATGGAGAAGACAAGAGACAGAAACTTTGTAATGTTCTATACATGAACCACAGATGCAATCTAAAGAACCACGCCACTTAAAAAATTCCAAGTCAAAATCTCATTCTCACATGGTGCGCCAGCATCACAAGGCAAAAAAAAGCTACTTCAAGAAATATAATTGAAGTGAAAAGACTCACCCTATAAAGCATCCAGAGATCAAGGGCAAGTACCACCCAATCACCTACTCTGATAAGATCTCAAAAATACTATACTAGAAGCAGGCAGGTGTATGCCACAGTTGTGTCAAAAGTTTCAAGGTTCTAACCAAGTGAAATGAACTTTGTTTCACTAAGACCCTAAAGAGAAAAAACAGCTAACAAAAGGAAGGTTAAAATTTTCCTATCGAAAATGATAGGAGGGCAAGAAGGGGAGTGAGAGAAAGAAATAGCAACTATACAACCGCAGCATTGTGGTCGCATCACTCAGAACAAATATAAATTCATATAATTCAGAAAATCCTGTTTCAATGATCTCCACCAACACTAGTCATAAATGCTATGCGGTAAGCAACAAACAGAAGGGGTGTGATTAATTAGGACATTTTGCGACTTTATTAGGTAAACAAAATAGTAATGCATGCCCTGACATAAGGTAATAAGGTATCACAATGCCAGAGAGTTTTATGTAGATACTTACTGGGCGTAGAGGAAGACCAATGGGACTAAGAACAACATTTGTTTTTGACACTACCAATTCTGGGGGGTGATGATATCTACATGAGGATCTGAATTTACAATCACCAGTTTTTATGTAATACTGACATTCCGGCTGGCCAGGTCTTTCTGGGAACAAGTGCTCCTTCTGGGTACTGCTTGAAGGACCTGTTGCAGGAGGTATGGATTGAAATGCTCCAGTATAAGCAGGTGCAGAAGGAGATAGTGCTGACATCCCGTAGACTGATCCTGAGCCAACTGCAGGCTGAGTATTAGGAGAGGCTACTGGGCTTACAGGCGCCTGCACCAGAAGAGATTACAACTATTATGAATAGAAGTAGATGGTCAGAATGTAATGAAATAGAGGAATTTCTATTGACCTACCGGGTAAGGATTCCAACTTGGATATGGAACTACGCTTGGGGAAAGCAGCACAGGACCGTAAGGACCTTGTACATATGAGCCTGGCAGCAGAGGAGGCCTTGCAACCATTACCCCGTACTGTTGAGATGAAGGGACAGAGGGAGATTGCACCGAAGGATATAAAGTAGGGCCAGGTAAAGGTGCAATTTGCGGAGCCAGTGATTGTTCTGGAATTTGTATGTTACCTGGCTGTGGATGGTGGAACTTACATGTAGCCCCAAACTTGCACTGCCCTGTTTTAATGTAGTATGTGCATTCCCTTTCACCCTGTTGTCAATTAAAACTAAAAGAATCAGCAAACTTGAATTCATACTCAGTGCAAAAAAATACCATCATGATCAAAAGCATAAATCTTAAATGCCCATGTAAAGATATACAGACCGGGCGTAATGGGTATCCATAATAATTTAGTGACACGGCACTAGCAGAACCACCTCCCTGCTTAGGATGGTGGTACTTACAGGAAGCACCAAATTTACACGTCCCCGTCCGCATATAATACTGCAAATAAAGCAAAAAAACAGCTCAATCAGTGCATCCATAAATCCCTTCTCCCATAAACCATCAAACTCAACCAAACCAAACGCACAATTAAACAGCAAAACTCCTAATTCAGCCCTTAACATATACAACCATATGATAGCATCCACATTCTCAGAACAAATTTGCAACACATCCCATAAGACACGGAACAGGTATAACGCACTTAATCAACACACATTGCATCAGCGTTCCATCACACTCGGTCAAACTAATCATATCTTTAACGAACACACATTGTCCACAATCAACCATTTGCACATACAGCAAATCACAGTAATCATTCAAAACCAGCAAAATTACCTACCTGGCAAAGCGGCTGACCCACTCGCTCTGGATACTCCGCTCCACCAGCCCTTGCCGCTCCCAACACCTATAAAACAACATCAACCACAACAATCAACCATGCCACCTCCACGTATCAAAATTACTTACAAAACTAACCCTCCTCCAAACACAGTTCCAAAAACCACAAGATCAAGACTAATTACCAAACACGGACCATTTAAAACTCAATTCAAGTCAAATCAAAGTAAAATCAGTCAAAATTACCGCACTCCGGTCACGTGGATGATTATACCGACACCGAGCTCCGTACCCGCAAAACCCGGTTCTCAAATAATACATACAATCTTGCTCATTAGATCTCTCCGGGTATTCGGATTCTGTTTCCCCCTAATCCCAATTGCCAAACACCCTCTGCATCAACAACATAATCATAATTAATCATAATCAACAAAAACAGATAACTATTAAGTCACAATCGAATTAATGTAGGTCACCTTCAAGTCCGGTTTCCGGTCCTGAACCCGTCCATTCCAGTGCCGGATCGGATTGTGAGCCTTCTTGTGCCCGAGCGTACCGGTCCATTCTGTACGGACCACCTCCCGAATTCCACGGAACCGGACAGAAACTGGAGTGAGACCAAGCAAGTTCCTCCGGTCCTTGTACAGTTACGAAATGAGAGAAACCGTTTTAGGAGAGAAAAGGTAAAAATAACTGATGAGATGTTTTTGTCTGTGCTTTTTGGATTTTTTTTTAAGGAGAAAAAGAGAGAGAGAGAGTGAGAGTGAAAGAGGAAGACAGTGTTTGGTGTTCGGTTTTTATGGAGGTTTATGGATTTTGTGAGTTGCTTTCACTTTCTGTTTCTCTCTCTCTCTCACTCACTTCAGCGATAGTTGCTGTTGATGTTGTTTGATCTTTTCTTTTGTGTGTGTGATGGTGTTGGTGGTTTATTTATACGCGCCAAACAGAGCAGCCACAACCTAAAATAATTATTCTTTTTAAGGTAATTAATTCCAATAAAAAAAAAACAAATAAATCAAGTGTCACTTTATTTACTAACTTTATATATATATATATATATATATAAAGAATGTCTCTATAAAAAATGTAATTAAATTTATATAATAAATAAAAAAATTTATATAATTCAATTATTACATTTTTTTAGCATCTCTTATTCATTCAAATATTTCTTAAAAAAATAGATAGATAAGTACTTTGAAATATTAAATTTTATTTAAAATTTAATTCTAAAATGATTAAATTCTATTTTAACATCCTCTTATTCATTCAAATAATTTTAATTTTGAAATATTAAATTCTATTTAAAAAAAATCTTAAATTAAATTTAATTTAAAGTGTTTCAAATATACTAGTTTAAAACTAGATCATATCATTGAGTTATTCTACGAAACAAACTATATCATTTTTTTTTTGATAGATCTATAAATATAATAGAAGATAAGTATTTATTATATTTTAATTTTTTTACAGCATATTTATTTTGAAATTGCTAAAATAGATTAGTATATTTTTTTAGTGCATCGTGGTAGTTTTTACTTTTGTGTATTTTTTAAAAATATATTTTCTTTAAATAAATATGAATTTAACATTTTTTTATAATTTTGATATATTTATATAAAAATTTAAAAAATATTTTTAAAAATTAACGAGATAACATTTACAAAGTGCACGGTCGTGAGTTGGATATGACTTAGCGTCCCTGGGTTCTGTGGGGACATGAGCTTGTAAGAAGAGGAGAGAGTTGTCTTTTCGATCAAGGGTTATTCCAAAAAGGGTAATGAGGGAGGAATATTAATTCAAGTGATTAATTAACCCTGTGTGAGTGAGTGCATGGAGGTGTTTTCCTCTACGTGGCATGCAAAGAGGATCTTCCTTGAAATTGGAAAAGAAACAGTATTTTTTTTTTCTTTACTTTATGGCTCTTTTTATAAATATAAATTAAAAAAGAAAAGGTTATCTTTTTCATTAAAAAAAAAAAAAGTATCAATTTAGGTAGAATGGCATGTGCGTGTTTTTTTTCCTATTGGTTTGGGTTCAAATCAATTAAAAAGAATAAGTGAAGTGTGAAAGAATGAACTCTCTTTTTTACAAAGAATATAACATTAGAAATATCTTTAATTTAAAGTTTATTTGCAAGTGTTAATTTTTAAAGTATTTTTTAATTAGAAATATATTAAAATAATATTTTTTTTTAATTTCTTAAAATTTATTTTTGATATTAGCACGTCAAAAAGATCCAAAAACATCAAAAAAATAATTTAAAGCTAAAACAATTTCAAATAATATGATTAAACTGTAATGCCAAACAAGACCTTAAACATCAACTAAAAACTAAAAGAGAGAGATTTTACTGTACCCCTCATCGAAAGTTAATATTAAGAGAAATAATGTTTTTTTTTCTAGCTTTAATTCTATCTGCTAACATTAAGGTTAATAGGGATTGTGCTTCATAGTTTTTTTTTAATTTGTTTTTTATAAGGTTATTTTAGTCTCATTATCCGAATAACAAATTTGATGGGTTAACTCGAGTTTTTTTCCTTTTTTTATTGATTTTTTCCTCAATTTTATCATTCGATATTAGATTAATTGAGAATTAGACTTTGTGATTTATTTTAATGGGGTTATTCTCATCTCATGACTCGAGTCATGGATTTGGTGGATTATAATTTTTTTTTATCTTTTTTAATTGATTTTTCAATTTATATTTCATCATTTGACATTAGGTTTATTGAGGATTGAAATTCATAATATTTCTCAATTTACTTTTTCATAAGATTATTTAAGTATCATAACCTGAACCGCGAATTTGATGAATTAACTCAGTTGACTTGAGTTTTCTTTGTTAATTGACTATTTTTTCTTTCAATTTCATCATTTAACATTGAATTGAATGAGAATTAGGACTCATATTTTTTTTTTATTTTGTTCCAATAAGTTTATCCCTATCTTATTCAACATTAGGTCATATGTTTTGTTATTTTTTTTTAGTTGATTTTTTTTTCAATCTCAACTTCAATATTGGATTTATTTGAAATTGTGTTTCATAATTTATCTTGATTTATTTTCTATAGGGTTATTATAGTCTCATAAATGGCTTGTAAATTGGCAAATTAACCTAGACTAGCTAAAATTTATCAAATATATTATTGTCTCAGTATTAACATTACAAAAATGTCATCTTGAATATTTTTTTTGAGTCAGACTATATTTTTATTAATTATTCGGATTGTTTTTAGATTCGTATAGTCTATAGGGTTATATTAGATCAATCCCTATACGGTTTAAAATTTATTTTCTACTATAAAAAAACATTACGAATACCTCAACATATTTTTACATTAAAAAAAAATTTAACCTCTAATCGTACTCTAATCGTACTACAAATAAATTATTTAGTTTTTTTCAAAAAAAAATAAATTGTGGTTTTTTTTCCTTTTCTTTTTGTATATAATTAAAAGGGACAAAAGTTGATAAGGATTGAGTGGAAAAAAATTATCAACTACAAATTTCTTGATCATTTCAACTATGTTTTTATTTTCATCTCTTTCTATTTTTCAACAATAATAAATATTATCACATCAACTTTCGCATTAATCAATATTAAATTTTCTTAACGATCTTAACAATGCATATATATATATATATATATATATATATATATATTGATTGTTGTCTTTTATGATGGGATTTGGTTACTATTTTGAAATAATTAAAAAGAATAAGTGAAGTGTGAAAGAATGAACTCTCTTTTTACAAAGAATATAACATTAGAAATATCTTTAATTTAAAGTTTATTTGCAAGTGTTAATTTTTAAAGTATTTTTTAATTAGAAATATATTAAAATAATATTTTTTTTAATTTCTTAAAATTTATTTTTGATATTAGCACGTCAAAAAGATCCAAAAACATCAAAAAAATAATTTAAAGCTAAAACAATTTCAAATAATATGATTAAACTGTAATGTCAAACAAGACCTTAAACATTAACTAAAAACTAAAAGAGAAAGAGATTTTACTGTACCCCTCATCGAAAGTTAATATTAAGAGAAATAATGTTTTTTTTTCTAGCTTTAATTCTATCTCGCTAACATTAAGGTTAATAGGGATTGTGCTTCATAGTTTTTTTTTAATTTGTTTTTTATAAGGTTATTTTAGTCTCATTATCCGAATAACAAATTTGATGGGTTAACTCGAGTTTTTTTTCCTTTTTTTATTGATTTTTTCCTCAATTTTATCATTCGATATTAGATTAATTGAGAATTAGACTTTGTGATTTATTTTAATGGGGTTATTCTCATCTCATGACTCGAGTCACGGGTTTGGTGGATTATAATTTTTTTTTATCTTTTTTAATTGATTTTTCAATTTATATTTCATCATTTGACATTAGGTTTATTGGGGATTGAAATTCATAATATTTCTCAATTTACTTTTTCATAAGATTATTTAAGTATCATAACTTGAACCGCGAATTTGATGAATTAACTCGGTTGACTTGAGTTTTTTTTTTAATTGACTATTTTTTCTTTCAATTTCATCATGTAACATTGAATAGAATGAGAATTAGGACTCATAATTTTTTTTTTTCCAATAAGTTTATCCCTATCTTATTCAACATTAGGTCATATGTTTTGTTATTTTTTTTAATTGATTTTTTTTTCAATCTTGGATTTATTTGAAATTATGTTTTATAATTTATTTTGATATATTTTCTATAGGGTTATTATAGTCTCATAAATGGCTTGTGAATTGGCAAATTAACCTAGACTAGCTAAAATTTATCAAATATATTATTGTCTCAGTATTAACATTACAAAAATATCATCTTGAATATTTATTTTGAGTCAGACTATATTTTTACTAATTATTCGGATTGTTTTTAGATTCGTACAGTTTATAGGGTTATATTAGATCAATTCCTATACGGTTTAAAATTTATTTTCTACTATAAAAAATATTACGAATACCTCAAGATATTTTTACATTAAAAAAAATTTAACCTCTAATCGTACTGCAAATAAATTATTTAGTTTTTTTCAAAAAGAAATAAATTGTGTTTTTTTTTCCTTTTCTTTTTGTATATAATTAAAAGGGACAAAAGTTGATAACGATTGAGTGGAAAAAAATTATCAACTACAAATTTCTTGATCATTTCAACTATGTTTTTATTTTCATCTCTTTCTATTTTTCAACAATAATAAATATTATCACATCAACTTTCGCATTAATCAATATTAAATTTTCTTAACTATATATATATATATATATATATATATATATATATATATATTGATTGTTGTCTTTTATGATGGGATTTGGTTACTATTTTGAAATAATTAAATAGATGAAGATAAGAAAGAGATAGAATATAATTCGTTTGTATGCATTTCATGTTTTAAAATGATATAAATTTAATTTAAAATTATTTTAAAAACATGTTTATTTCATGTCACTTTCTTCATCTCTCCAGCTTTATCATCTCTATATCTATAATTAATTAGTACACACTAACACATGAGAATAATTAATCCCTACTGGCAGGCACAAGATCCGAATTTAAGAGTTAAAAGTAGAAATTAATTAATCTTCAATTGCTTGTACAATTTCGTAGAGCAGTTGTATCTTCTATCTGCTAGCTAGCTAACTATGTGTTATTTATCATCCAGATCTCTCCTTCATCGATCCTGCAGGTATCTCCAAGAACCCTAGCTAGCTAGCTAATTGTTGTGAGTATATGTTATGTAAATATGCAGATCTCTCCATCATCGATCCTGCAGGAATCTCTAAGAACCCTAGCTAGTGACAAGATTACTAACACAGAGGCAAGAGTTTTTGTCAGCTGTAAGGTGGAAAAGGGTCACAGTAGTTCTTACGAACTTCTTTAGCAGTAATTAACAACGATTAAAGACTACAAGTAAGATTGATGGACTTAATTTGTCGTCAGAATTAAGTAGAATTATTCACTACTTGCAACTACTCGTGTTGCGATTTTCACAAGGATCCGAAAAGACATGAACCCTGTACGTAAATCTCTCCACCCTCCGCAGAGAACTTGAGTTTGATTCCATTTACCACCACAAGGACAAGGACAACGAAGATGGCTGGCCCAATTGTACCAAGTTAGACCTGGAAAGATAGCAAAACACCCAGCTCCGATCGTATTCAGAAGGGGAGCTGGTAAGCTTAGCCGAAAAAAGGAGGAGGAGCGAGGAAAACTCGCCAACGCTCGGGGGCGGCCGGAGGTGCTCATATCGGGTTAACTTAGGTCTTGAGTTTTTTGTTTTTTTACAAAAATAAACAGGTTTTTCATCTGGTTTTGTCTACATCGACCAGAGATTAACTAGATACCATGCTGCCGCGGGTTTATAGCATGTCTATGTATTATTATGAACTTATTAAAAAAAACATAAAAAATTTTATATGGGAAAGACTTCGCAATTTATAATATTTTTAAGAAAAAAAATACGAAGATAATTAAAAAAAACCATAAAAAAAATGAAAAGAAAAAAATCCATGTAGGAAAATACTGTAGCAATCTATAGTATTTTGTGAGGAAATATACAGTTGTAACTCTCAATCAGCTCAATATTAAAAAAATAAAATTAACAAAGATAATTTTAAAAAAAAATAATAAAAAAAACCATGTGAGGAATGACTGTAGCAATTCACAATGTTTTAAAAAAAATAAAATATAAAGCTAAATTCTCAACCAGTTTAATATAGAAAAAATAGGAGCATCAAAGATAATTTTGAAAAAAATCATATAAAAAACAAAAATCATAAAAAAAGAAAAAAGACTCATGTAGGGAAACACTACAACAATCCACAATGTTTTGTAAGGAAAGTTACAGTTGTAATTCTCAATCAACTCAATATTAAAAAAAAAATCGACAAATAATTTTGGAAAAAATCATAAAAATTTTTTAAATCAAGTGGGGAAACACTGTAACAATTCACAATATTTTAAAGAAAAAAACTACAAAGTTAAATTCTTAACTATCTCAATATTAAAAAAATAAATTTGACAAGGATAATTTTAGAAAGAAACATACGAAAAAACAATGTAGCAAAATAAAAACCATGTGAGGTAACATTGTAGCAATCGACAATATTTCAAAGAAAAAAATTATAAAGCTAAATTTTTAAATTGTTTAATAATAAAAAAATAAAATTTACAAAAATAATTTAAAAAAAACGAAAAAAGAAAAAAAAACGTGGGGAATGAAAAAAGACGAAAAAACAAAAAAAGTGGGGAAAGTTATTGTAACTTTCCTAGGCGTTTTAAAGTATGAGTTAATTATCAATTTAAGTTTTTTTTTTTCTTTTGACAAAATCAACTCTCTTTCTAATTGGTCACGAAACTCGGGCTGGACCAGCTCCCTACTGTTCCGGGTTTCATAACCACTGTCGGTTTTTCTTTTATGACCTTAAGGCTGAAAACAAAATGGTATTCTTCTACAAGGACAGATGTTTTGTACCCATACGTACCTTTACAAACATGGTAAAATTCATAAATGATTTTACTACTACCACGTCAGATATTCGATTTTTCAAAGAAACTGTCTATTAAAAAATAACTTATCCTACTCAAGACTTAATTAGAAAAAAAAATAATAATCTTGATATATGAAAACTAAGTTAAAATTACTTATAATATTAAAAAAAATATTTTAATCTTAATAAAATATTTTCATATAAAAAATATTAGTCTAATATAAAAATATTTTAATCTTAATTTATATATAGACTAATATAAAAATATCTTTTATTGTAGAATAAAAAAAGCATGAGTTTGACACATTTAACCTTACAAAAACATTCATAGTATGTGTTTGGTATTGTGATGCAGAGTGTTTTTAATTTTTTTTTAAAAGATATATTAAAATAATTTTTTAATTTTTATTTTATTTTTGATATTGACTTAAAAATATACTAAATAATTTTTTTGTTTAAATAAACATACTTTTAAACCTAGGTAGAAAATTGACTCCCAAGCATGCACGTAATTGTCACAAACTCAGATGATGCTGCCATTGGCTAGTGGTGTTGAACAAAGACGTTTCAAACGAAGGACAATAGACAAAATTAGGATTAGGGCATGGTTTTCAACCCAGAAAACCCTTGTAAAGATAGAATGCAACTTTTTGCATGAACCAACTACGAACCGCCACGTGGTTCTAAAGCACGGGTTCCGGTCTTCATCTTTAAGCTGCTTCTTACAGTATCTCGTGGCTGTGGCCTCCCCACGTTCCCTTAAGGTGCGTGATCACGCGCAATTAAAAGTCACTGAAACTCTTGTGCGAGCCCGGAAATTCAAGTTTTAAGATGGGCCCTCTAGTATTCGGATTTGGTCCAACCGATCACTTTACATATAATCTGATCAAATTAGTCCCTTCACTTCCACTTTTGGTCATTTTAAACCCTTTCCACCCATTTTCCCTGAATTTGGCTATGAGAATTGCAAAAAAAAAAAAAAAAAAAGAAAAAGAAAAAAGAAAAGAGAAAATAAGCTGGAACTTTTCCAATTATTTTTGGGAGCCAAAAGATTCATTTGAATTTACATAAATAGTTCTAATGTGATTCTCAAAACTAGCACTCCCAACAAACAAATTTAAGAGCATTCCCAATAGTTTTCTATTTTTTTTATAAGCTTGTAAATAGTAATGTTAAAAAAGCAAACTAAACACTTTGAAATATTAAGAAATCTTAAAATTATTTTCAGATGAATAATAATAAAAATTTATTAACGTTTGTGAAATATTTTGATACAAAATACCAGAAAACAAACTTTATATGGGAATCTGGGTTAGTGATCAATGATTGAAATATTGACTGAATGATGAAATCAAATAGAGGCTATGAAGAGGAAACATTTGTTGAAAATGATGTTTCAAGGACTTGATTGATTAAATTAGTAGTATAAGTATGGTGTGCTGCAACTCTAATCGTTGAGGGGCGGGAAAAAAACCTATTTATTACCACTAAAGAGAGCGTAGAGTCAATCGCTTTGCTAGAGCGTGTGATTGTCCTATCAAATCTGCTAAAATAAGAGCTCGGAAGAGGCACCCATCGGGGGAGACCTTTTCAGCTACATCCGGCTGTAGCTAACCTCTCATGAATCAAGGGTTGATATCCTGCCTCGGAAATTTCACTGCGGTCGTCTGATTGGGAGATAGGCTAGTAGGTGAGAGGTCTGTATAAATGCATGAGCATATACGTTACGGAGATGACCGGATGTATTGGGTAGGAGAAAGGGTTGATGCCTTGATGGGGATGGGATAGACAGGGGCAGCCGGTCATCAGGTGGAAAGTGGGTGCTGTTATGACTTGGACATGTTCTTGGCCACATGTGGGCACTTTAGAAGATTTGGTATTAATTGCTATTGATTTTGTAGCGTAGTGAGCATATCTTACATCATCAACGAAATGTCGGCGAGCCACTTGTGGGAGTAGTGGGTGTTCTGTGGATAGTTTAGTTGTTAACTCGGAGGTCCGATGAGTTGATCTTAAAAAACATGTGTTCCCAAATTTTATTCATCTTAACGGTAAAAGACTATCATTCTGTCGCGGATTGAATTCTTTTATTTTTAAAATCTTAAAATAATATTAAGAGTATAAAGATTTTTTTATAATATTATTAAATCTGGTTTGATTTTGAAATATATTAACTCCTTATCTTACTCGAGTTTTGAATTAAACCCGTGAGACCTGATTCAAAATAAATTGTTAAATTTAATGGGTTCAAAGACAACCTGAATGATCATATTAAGATGATGCCATATTAGATCAATTTTGGTCACCCTGTGACCTGAGTTATGGACTTTTAATAGGTTTAGTAACTTTATTGTTTTTATAAATTATTTTTGTTTAATTTTATAATAACATTACATGTTTTCAAAATCGAGCATCAATTCTAAAAAATATTTATTTGAGATATTATAAACAGTAGAAAAAAACTATATAAAAAACAAATTAAACTTATCTAGTCTAAATCAATAACTAAATTAAAAAAATCAATAACAAAAGATAAAAAAAAGTAGTCAAAATGAAAAAAAAAAAGGAAGAGTAAAAGATATTGACAACTTGACTGAGTTATCAATAATCTGATCAAACATGATTTAATTCCTAACTTGGGCTTTGGTGGGCTTTATGAGCCATATCCACATCAGCATTGTGATTTGTTGGGCTGTCTCCTTGCACTAGCCAATTTCTGTTAGTTTTGATTTTTAAAGAGGAGGAGGGATGCATTTATCTTAGTTCGTTCTTCTTTTAAGAATTAAAATCAGTAAAAAATAAAAATAAAATTATTTATCACCATCAGAAGATTTAAGATTTTTTATTTCATTTTAGGAAGTTAATAAAAGTTTATTTTTTTATTTATTTTCGTTATCACAAACTAATTAGCAAGTATTTCAATGATATTCCGCAAATATATTTATTTATAGAGATCTATTTTTTTCATGAAAATCTTGATTTTATGTGCTCAAAATCTTATGTAAATAAAATTCTTTGTTTAGCTTCTGAATATTAAATACAAAATATCTAAGAAAAAAAAATCTATCTTGAATAAATAAAAACTTAACCAAATCTATCTTGAATAAATAAAATACAAAAATAGAAAAAAACACATACAAGGAATGTTGACATTTATTTTTTTACGTTCTTAGATTTTTAAATAAAGTAAAGATTTTTTTGAAAATAAATTAAAAAAATATTTTTTTTCCAAAAGGTAAATAAATAAAAGATTAGCCAGAATAAATAAATAAAACCCTAAAAGAAGAATAATTCCAATGAATAATCACACATCAATCACCCTATTACAACAACATCACCACTCCAAAACGGCATTAAAGACAATTTATTCTTGTGTTTTCGTCTTTACACGTTTCTATCATCCCTGCATCTATGTAACTTCAATATTGTTTTAGTTCTTGCAGCCATGTTTTTGTTCTTTACAAAAGCATCACCGCTCCAATAACTGGAATGGAAACCAAGTTCTTGCACGACAAAGAGAAGAACTATTACCATGCTGTACCATGAACAACTAATGCCCTGATGCTGGGAGCTTCTCGACTCTTGAGAGAACAAGAACTTTCCATGAAGTCTCAGCTAGCCCATCTTTGTCAGTTTGTCCTGCTGAAATCTGTTTGGTGGTCATGAACTTGCAGTAACAGGTAAGAACAATGCATGTACATAGTCAACAGAGACATGTGCGAAAAATAGAACCAGAGGAACCTATTGCCGTGCAAAGAAGCTATCAGGCAGGTCACTATTTGTAATTATAGATTCCTTCAGCAAATTTCTTGTGTTATGCCCAAACACCTTACGAGTTTCGAGCACCTTAGCCACCAATTTAAAAGCTATGCTTTAGCAGACAGTGTTGTCAAAATTTTAACATCCATAGTAAGTGTTTGGACTTTGAATATTTAGCTTATCGGAGACTTCTTGCACAATCTTTAATCATCCTATATGTACCAGCTAAAAAGTTGTTTACATGGTCATGGATTTGCAATCAACAACAAAAAGCAAAGAGCATAACAACTAAAATCATGTAGATAAAATAAAAAATCAGAAGAGCTTAGTACTGTGGAGGAATGCTCTCAGAAAGTTGATCATGACTGGTGCAGTTATATGCTCTTTCAGAAGAGGACTTGTCATCTTCTCTACCAGCTTGCTTCCTGCGTGTGACCAAATTGTCAGAATGCCAGTGATTAGTAACAGATGTAATCTATGTGAACTGCTTGGACTGAAAATCTCAACACATGAATTCCAAAATGTCAACAAATACACATGTGAACCCTCTTCTGTCAAAAGTATAGAACCAATCAAGAGGAAAAAAGCAGCAACTGATAAATACAGCTATCAAAATCATTTAAAGCCTTGCATACAAGAAACACCCTAATTGTTCTAACACAGGGGAGCCTACATAATGTGCCCTCAAAGAAGCTACATGATAACATGCATCTACCTAACAATGCAAAGACCTGATTGTATTCTTGAATCACAAGAACTTCAAGTGGGGATTGGTCCTTCCTATATATATTAGCAACACCATGAGTGGATAACACATTACCTTGACATCTTCACCTGTTCTCCTTTTCCTACATCCTTAAGCGAAACAAAGGATGGTTTGTATGAAATTGCATATCTGCTTCCCTGAGCCTGACATATTCTAATAACTTTCATGAATTTCCTTCTTGTGTCATAAATAACAAAACGTTCATGATTGTCCATCATCAAGATTAATCCACTGTTCAAGAAAATCAAGGGCTCATAATGTTTTTCAAAACCTAGGTTTGTAACGGTAAACTGTTTGGTCCAAGACTGCTTGTTCCCATACTCCTTCATAACCCATATTTCAAATTGAGTATCACAACAAGTGTTGAAGAAAGACACGCCCAGACAACCTTCAAAAACTGTCAAAGTAACATCGCCCTCATCATAGCGAGGCGGCAAGGACAATTGGCTAAATTGCTCATTTTCAAAGTTAAAAGAACCTATACTATTCACACAATTGTCTTCACCACGAAGTTCCCAATGGATTGATCCGCACACAAAACTATCGAACATGAAAATATCAAGCTTGTGAAGAGCTTTGTGAATACTTCTCCATTTCCCTGTACCAATCGTGTATATTTCAGCCTCAGGTTGGGAATCAGGCCCTTTCTTCCAATAAAAAGTGTGCAACACTTTGTATTCTTTAGTAATGGCACTGTATCCCAAACTGAAACTACGCTTATGCCTTGTACCTTGACCAGCAGCGAGTGGAATGGAGATATACTCCCCCAAAATTGGATTGCACAAATAAATGTCATCATGGGAGCCGTCTTGGAAGGTTTGAGAAATGCAAAGAAGCCCATTACAAGAGTTTTGAATCAAGAAATCATTATTATAGGGTACGTTGATTTCCTGAACAAACTTCATTTCTTCAACAACACGGAAGCGCAAACCAACAGGCTTTCCAGTTATTTGGACAAGCTGGAGGCTTCTTGATTCAGGATTGTTGGATATGGTTTTGACTAGCAAGCTGGTGGGTGATCTTTCAAGATGGAGTTTGGCAAAGAAAGAATCTGAGATGTAGTGAAGCCAAGTCTTGCAAACACACCGGCAATTCAAGATGGTCTTGATGGGCAATCTTGACAGTATGTCCATTATCAAGCAGGATGTAAGCTTATTCATTAGACATTCACTGCTTGCAATGACAATAGGAATTTGAGAACTTGATGCACTTTTTCTTGGATTATCATCCATGGAGAGGCGGGTTTCTTGGTTTTCTTTAGACTCGTTTGCTTCAAGAAATTGAGAATTGGAGGCGACAATACTTGAGGATTGGGAATGACTTCTTTCAGGGGTTTTAAGTGGCTCATGCAACCTTTTTCTTCTAATGAACTTGGTCAATCTTGGGCTTTAATAGCAATTTTCCCCAGGCATTACGAGGATGAGGGATAGCTATCACTCTTAAAATCACTAGACCCTTACCTGAAATCTGATGGTGCCGTCCTAATTTATGCTTCATTAAAATTAAAATTAAAGAACTGATCCTAGAGTAGAGTACTGTAGTTTGAAACTGATATTATTATTTTTTTCTAGACAAAATTAATTAACTTGTTATTGAAAGTAATAAAATATTTATCATAGTATTTATTTGCAATTATTATATTGACTAGATTAATCGGTTTTTTAACATTTTATTGGTACAATAAAATAACTAAATTACTTTTAAAATTATTATTTTTTTAAAAAACTAGTATTCAAGAGCTTTAAAATCAAAATTTAAACACATTTAAAATAACTAAAATATCTTTAAAATCAAAATTTCTTTAGCTTTTGTCAACGAGTATTTTCATCTTTTCATTCTAATTTTCTTGTTACAATCAGGCTCACTTAAAAGCTATTTAGTAATTTAATAAACATAAATATTATTAATAAAGGTTAATGACGCGGCATGCTTTTCGGGTGGCGCATGAGGAGTCTCTGGACAACCAAACTTTGACTTTTAAGGCGGCGTTTGATTCGTCGTGATGCCCCCTCAATCACTAGACAACACATGTGGTCAATGGACCTTCGGTGTGGCGCCAATGACCTTTTGTTTTCTTGTTCTTTTCTTTCTCTTCTTTAATTTTCACGTTTGACCATATAAATCTTAAAATCAGCATTTCAACTTTTTTTTCTTTTGATTTGATCCATGTTCTATTGATTATTGTTTTTTATATGAAATTATTTATGAAATTGGATTTTTTTTATTGCACCCTTTGATCATCTCATATGTTAGATTTTGTCCATATTCTCTCGATTGCTATTTGTTTTATTTAAGATCTTTTTTAAAATTCATTTTATATGATTTCATTCTTTTTTTCCCATTAGATTTGATTTCTGTTCTTTTGATTGCTATTTTTTTTATTTTGGAAAACTTTTTAAATTGATATTTTTTTCGGTTTCATCTTTTAGTATTAAATTGGTTGAGAATTTAGATTCTTGACTGAGTTTAGGTCTAGGATTTAATGGGTTGTGAGTTTGAAAGATTAATCCAGGTTTAAGAGATTCGTCTAAGTTTGCTTTTTTTTTCTTTTTTAAAGCTCATGTTTTTTTTTTCGGGTTTCATTCTTAAGCATTATTTAATTGAATATTGAGCTCTATTATCTTTTTTTATTTTCTTTGTATAAGATTTTTCACTAATTTTGAAAATGACCTAAGTTTTCATTGTTTTTTTATTTTATTTTTCATTCTTCGTTGAATTTATCCCTTTTCAATTAATTTTTTTTAATTAAATGAAATTATCTGATTAGATATAAACACTAGATGCTCACTTCATTAGATTTTGTTTGGTTTGCTTTCAGGGTATTTACTTTAGTGGAGCATGCAAATTTTTTTGATGTTACAGACTCGCAGTGTGGCCTTTTACAACGATGTTAAAAACCGTCACGGTGTGATCTTTTTGGTGGTGGAGCGGTGTCAACTACAGAGTGACGGTTGGTCTTTAACAAGCTTTTTTCTTCTTCTCTAGATTATGATATTGGGAGCTCATTTTTTATATTTAATTGTTGCTTTTTTTATTCCTTTATTTATTGTTGATGCTTTTTTTTTATCATATTATTAAATTAAACAAGCTAATTGAACCCAGTTAAGTCACTGAATCAAGTGTATGATTTCTTTTGCATCCTTAAAAATGTTGGTGTCGTCTAAACATCCTTTCTTTAGGTTTGAAAAAATTGATCTGGTCCCACGACGTAACATAGATCACCTATCTAGTTACTACTATACTAAGAGAACCAAAAATTGAAAAGTTGAGAAAAGAAATTGATGTTATAATACATGCAATGTAAAGTGTGTGAATTCATTTAAATTTGTGTTATCAAGTTAGATATAAAGATTTATATAATTTATACTAAAATAAATCTTGGACTTGTTTATTGATTTTTTTCATTTAATTTTTCATGCTTGTTGATGATCTTCATATAAACCTGTTTAAACTTGTACTCAATAGTTGAGAATAATAGAATGGCTTAGGTTGTACCTTAGCCAACCTTTCCTCACTCACTCTCTCTCTCTCTATATATATATATATATGTGTGTGTGTGTGTGTGTGTTGCAGAACATGACAGTAATTGTAGGGATCACAACATTGGAATAACCCTACATTAATTTTTTATTCAGATATATACATGTTATACATTCTATAATATGCCCCCTCAAGCTAAGGGTGGAGGATCGACCCGAAGCTTGAATCGAAAAGCAGTAAAGGACGCAACAGAAAGCGGTTTGGTGAAGACATCGGCAAGTTGATCTGAGAGGGGATAAAACGAATCTGAATCTTTTTCTTTGCAACCCGGTCATGAATAAAGTGATAATCTACTTCAACATGCTTAGTATGAGCATGAAAAATAGGATTCATGGAGAGATAGGTCGTGCCAAGGTTATCACACCAAATGGTAGGAGCCGAGACGGAGGGAATCTGCAGATCTGTTAACAAATATTGAAGCTAAATGACCTCAGTAATAACGTCTACTAAAGCTTTATACTCAGCTTCAGTAGAGAAGCGAGCAACTGTGTATTGCTTGCTGGATTTCCATGAAATTGGCGTCTAACCAAAAAAGACAAGATAGCCACTCGTAGACTTGCGATCATCAATACTACCAGCCAATCTACACTTGTAAAACCATGAAGAGAAAAAGAGGAACTGCGAGTGATATGGAAACTGTAAGATGCCGTACCTTTAAGGTAGCATAAAATATGCTTAACAATGGTCAAATGAGAGTCTGTAGGAGCATGCATAAACTGATAGAATCTGTTAACAGTAAAACATATATCTGGGTGGGTGAAGGTAAGATATTGAAGAGCACACATGATTTGACAAAACCTTATAGGATTAGAGAATGAAGTATTCGACAATATAGTAACTTTCGAAGGAGAGACTAGAGTGTCAACGGGTTTGCAAGAAGTCATACCAGCCTGAGGATGTCAAGAATATATTTGTGTTGACGAAGCATCAAACCCATACATGTAGACTGAACGTCAATATCCAAAAAGTAGTGAACTGCGCCTATGTCACGAAGCTTTAAATTAAAGCTTAGTAATTGTATTAGGCGACGGAGCATAAAAGAGTTGCTACCCGTTAGCAGGATATCATCAACGTACACCCAGAGATAAAAGATATTAGTGTCATCAGACAACATAAATAGGGAGGTGTCAAACTTGGAGGTAAGAAAACAATGGAGAGCAAAAAATCACTCAGATGAGTGTACCATGCCCTCGGTGCTTGTTTTATACCATACAATGACTTGTGCAATCTGCACACATGAGATGGAAGAGTAGAGTCAACAAAACCTGGAGGTTGTTTCATGTAGACCTTTTCAGTAAGAATGCCATTGAGAAAGACATTATGAATATCAAGTTAATGAATCTTTCAATTGCACGAAATCGCAATGGAGAAGACAATCGAATGATGGCTTGCTTAATAACTGGACTGAAGGTTTCAAAATAATCAATGCCTTCCTGTTGGGTAAAACCTATAGCAACGAGGCGTGCTTTATAATGCTCAATGCTGCCATCAGCACGACGCTTGATTCGATACACCTATTTGCTGCCAACAATGTTCATCAAAGGATGAAAGGGAACTAAAGACCAAGTGTGATTAGGGTGCAAAGCCTTGATCTCATCACACATAGCATTATGCCAAACGACATACTTGTCAGCATCCAAGAAAGCAAGAGGTTTTGAAAAGGTAGAGTGTAGTACCCGGGGGGACGTAGTAACATTGGCAGCGGAAGCAACCAGATTGGTTATCTTTAGCTACCGCGGTTGAAGAACCATATGGTGTTTGCTAGTCAAGGACGGCGACGCAGGAGAAGAAGATGGCCATAAGATGTCCTGCTGTAGCAAATAGGAGGAGAAATCAACCACAAGATCGAGGCCAGCCGAAGGGGCTTAGGGAGTATCTGCTATACGCAGAGGATTGGTGGTAGAAACAAGTCTGTCAACAGAGGCAGAGTTGGTAGCATCTTGGACATTGGCCAAATGAGGAGGAGCAGAGGAAGAACCAGAGGTTGTCTCAACACCAGTAGTGAGGTCACGCTGGAAGGTGGGGGTGACTGATTTGCAAGTTGTATCTGCAGTAGAATGGTTAGATAAACATGTATGTGATGATGGGTAAGAGAGGGGTGAATGCTATGGCGTGTGGGCTGTTTGTGGTGGGAGGGTGTATGGGTGGGGAACAACGGTGAATGGAGTAGATTTGGGAGGACAGTAGTGGCAGTTTGGGTAGGGGGAGTGGAGGAAACCTTTATAATTTGTTCACAATTATCAAATGAAAACACATGTTCATGAAAGCGGACATGACAAGAGATATAAATGCGTTAAGATGCAATGTCAAAACACCGATAACCAAGGTGCGAGGAGTTGTAACCAAGAAACACACATGGAGAGGAATGAAAAATCCAATTTATGATTGTTATAGGGATGCCAAAAAGGAAAATAGAGACACCTAAAAGTATGTAAAAAATGATAATCAAGAGACCGTAGAAACAAACAATCAAACAGAGATCTATTTGCAAGAACAAGAATAGGTATGCGATTTATAAGATAAATCGAGGTTTCAAAAGTACAATTCCAAAATCAGAATGGTGCTTTGCATTACCCTAGAAGAGTAAGTCCTGTTTCCACAATATGTCTATGACGATGTTCTACTATGCCATTTTGTTCATGAGTGTAAGGACAAATCAGACGATGTTGAATATGAATAGTCTTAAAGAAAGTGGACAGTTTGTGGTATTCACCGCCCTAATAAGTTTGAACAGATTTTATTTTTAATGAAAATTTACGCTCAATGAGAGTCTGGAATTGGTGAAAGATAGAATAAACATTAGACTTGGCAACAATAGGATAATACCATATATATTTTGTGTATGCATCAACAAAGATAATAAAATAAAGTTAGCCATCTGAAGAAAAAAGGGAAGCAGGACCCCATACATCACTAAAAATTAATTCAAGTGGAACCTCCTTAGGTCCTAAAGACAAACAGGATGATTTTCCTAAAGGACAACTTTGACATTGAAGATTAAGACGATTGTTGTTACAAATAATCTTATTTTTTAAGACTAACAATTGAAAAATACGAGAGGTAGGATGACCTAGTCGACGATGCCATAAATTGACAGAAGTAGAAATGCAAAGAGGCCAATAGGCTTGAGGAACTAACGTGACGGAAGACCTAGACAAAGCATAAAGACCATCTTGACTCTGACTTGAGAGAAGGACTTCATTGGTATTGAGATCCTTGACATAAAATACAAAAGGGTGAAATTCAAAATAAATATTGTTATTAAGATAAAATTTCTGAACAGAAAGCAAATGTTTCCTGATTGCAGGAACATGAAGAACAACACTAGACAAAGTGAAAGAACGATGAGGTGTATATATTTTTGAATAACCGAAATGAGATATGGGGAGTCCCTTACCATCACTGACACGACCAAAAGATTGATGTCTTCTCCCAAGTGCAGGAGTGTCAAAGTAATAAATAACCCGGCAAGACCGGGGTCGAACCACAGGGAGGTTACTTGTATAAATTATAAGCAACAATAATACAACAACAACAACAACAACAACAACAACAACAACAACAACAACAATGATAGTAGTAGTAGTAATACTAATAATAGTAGTAGTAGTAGTAGTAGTAATAATAATAATAATACCAATAATACTATTAATAATGATAATAATAAAGATGATGAAGAGGAAGAAATTGATGAGAACTTTGAGATGAAAGATTAACGTAAGGATTAAACAATGATAACAACAAATGTCAAGGTTAGAGGATCCACTAATGGTATTTCAAACAAGTATAGTATAAACCCTTATTATTCAATTGGAAACCACACACAAGGAGGTTCCAATCAGATTATAAATTGTTAACATGATTACATTAGCTATCTTATTCGAATAATGCTAATACTTGTAAATGTTTTCGGGCATTCATGATTATAACTTATGTTAACAACAAATCAAGTTCCTTTCATAGCTCGGTGTCGGTTATACCATACAGTATGGGCTATGAAAGTGCCAAGTATTTGTTGTACCAAATGTTATACAACATAAATCTAGATTAACCATTTAACAAGCAAAGTATTAAAAGTGAACAAGATAGCAAATATAAAGCATGTTAGTATCCAACATTAAGGTCCATGTTAAGTTTATATTATACTTATTCTTACACCATTAGTGTACCCTTTTCACCTTGACATAATAAACTTAGTTAAACATAATGAAAGAAAGAAACATAAATAAACAAGGAAAGGAAATGAAAAGCATAAGCAAGAGATTAATATAAGCAAAACTTAAGCATTACAAAAAGAGAGAAAGCAAGAGCATGATCTTGATCTGAAAACCAAGATGCCTAAATACATGGCAAATGCCTCCTTTTATAGGCCAAAATTCGGAACTATTGATTTGTTGACTAATTGATGAGTGGGTGGCCACATCTTGACTTGGTGACAATTCTTATCTTCTTGTCTGCCAAAAACGTCATTGATGACGTCATGATTTGAACAAACTTGAATCATGAAAGTTCCAGGAAATTGTCTCATCTTTCCAGGGTAAAAATTTGAGATCATTTGGACTTCTAGAACTCAAGATATGGGCTGAACACTGAATAGTGTCTGGGCTGCAGGACAGATTCGGACTTCTTCGTTGTTGCTACAATTTGGACTTGAAAACGGCCTTTTTAAATCTTGGGCTCCACATGAAAGTTGTAGGTCTATGTCTTATCTTTCCATCCATATAAAATGGACCTAAATCCAAGATCTACAGCTCCAGATATGACCCAATTACCGAACAGTGTTCCAGTTTGGATTGCACCAGCATCTCTTTTCTAAGTTTGACCATCTCTTTGTCCTTTCAATTTCAGTACTTCAACTCATCAATCAATTCTTTCATTTATGTGATAGGCCTGCATTTAAGATGAACATTTACCATAAATTAAAGGTATCTTATATAATTAGATATGTTATTATAAAACATGCTTTAGTTAAGGAGTTATTGATACTTCAAGTGCAAAATGATGATATAAAACCTTGATAAAAATGCACTTTTAAGTACTAATCACATCCCCCAACCAGCTTATTACTAGTCCCTAGTAATTAAGGCGTTAAAATAAAAAAACAATTTGCAAATTCCACAAAGCAAGGCATTCATCATTCAACTTCCATTAATCTATCCAGATAAACAAACTCTCATTAAATTTTATATATCTCGCTCAATACCTCTTAAACAAAATATTAATAAACCTTCCTTGTTATGTGCTCAACGTATGAAACATAGATGATGGGGCTTTTATTGGAAGAAAACAATATTTTGTTCTAATGTTTAAGGTTAACTTCCTTGGGTTGGGATTATTTTATTTTATTTTACTCTTTTTTTTTAATATCTATACATATAACTTAAAACATAATGCATCTTTAACCCATGTAACGAGCTTTCGGCTAATGACTCCCAGACCAGTTGATCTTAGGGCATTAGGTGTTGAGACACCCCTACGAGCTTAGTAACTCGGGTTGCAGATATCGATACGTAGATAGTGCAATGTTTGATTCCCTTAAGCTTTTCTCCTTAACCCATGTAACAAGCTTTGGGCCAATAGCTCCCAAGTCAGTTGACTTTAGGGTATTAGGTGTTAAAACACCCCTTCGGGCTTAATTGCTTAGGTTAGGGAGGCTACGAAACCAAACTTATCTACGTTTTTATTATCATCATTTTTTTTTCTTTTTTTTTTTTTTTTGTTGTTTTTTTTTTGTTTTTTTGTTGTTTTTTTTGTTTTTTTGCAAATTATAAACTATCCCTATCCCTTAGTTGTTACCTTTAACAAAAGAACATAAATAATGTAATAATCCAATGTGCAACCCACAATCATATGTTAAAGTGTGTGTGTGAAAATGAAGGTTTAAGAATATTTGTTAAATGAGTATATGAGCGGAACCAAGTGATAACAATGCGAGAGTTTGTAAACCTGAATATTTCAAGAAGTATTCTAATAGGCCTTGTTATGAATATTGCAAATAACCATTAGAAAATGTTTACTAAGACGCGTCTCAAGAGTCATTCCCCCTTACTCGCCATCCTAGTAATAACAGCTTTTGCCAAATGGTTTTTTTAAAAACAAAAATAGTTAGTTGGTTAGTTTTTTTTTTTTTTATGTCGTCTACTACCCTCTCCCCCAACCAAAACGAGACATTGTCCTCAATGTCCTAAGGTAGAAAGATAGAGTATAGAAGACATTACCCGAAACAACGAACACCGACAATCCCGAAACACACTTAAACAAATATAAGAGATAACAAAACAGAAAAAAAAATATTATGCTATTAATAAAACTGAAAGACATAAATTTTTACAAACTCAAATCGTAGTTGTGATTGTGGCTCACATCTTCCCTTGGTTTTACGTCCAAGAACGGCTTAAACGCCCTCTATGGGTCGGGGATAGGCTTCCCATCCAGTTTTCTTAAAAACTAGCAAACAGGGTCTTTTTTAGTCAGATTCCCAAGACTAAGTTGATCATGTTCTTTATGGAATTGTGGCCATAAATCATGAATAGCACGATGCACATCTCCACTAGGATGCGTCTCAAGGGTTAATAGAAGATTATCTAAAGACCCCTTACTCGAGCCATCCTTAATGAATTGTATTTTATCTTCACGGTTTATAGATACCATTCCTAAAGAACGACATGTTGCATTGCAAGTCCATCCGGCACATTTGTGACAGACTTTCAATCGTTTTGCACGACGTTTCTTTGCAAAAGTGCTTTTACTTGTTCCAGGCATGTGTGAAATGAAAGAATTGGAGGACTCACCTGATAATCGGACCTTTGCTTCAATCAGCCAACGAATATCTTCAGGAATTCCATGATCCATTAACAACTTCAATCTTGCACACCTAGCACGGTAAATTTTTGTAATCGCATTCTGAGGCAGAGCGGGAAAGTACTTTTTCAATTTTTCAAGAATGGTGTCCATTTTGAAATGAGAATTGGAGAGGAGATTCAAAGAAGAGAGAAAGAGCAAAGGATTGCACAAATATATACAGATATCAGTTATTATGGGAAACTGAATGAACCGATCCGAAGTCACGGAGTACCGTTATCCGCCTTTTGACCGGGATGAGAGACTAGCAAAACAAGAGTCACACCAAAAGGAAACATAAAAACAATGTGAGAAAAACAAAATAATCAACCTTTATCTACAGGATCATTCAAACCAATGGATTCATTTTCACTAGGAAAATTATCAAAGTAAGTTTTCAAACGATGTCCATTTCTCTTAGAAACATTGTCATTCTTTGAATTCTCAATATCAAAGGCCCCATAAGGATACACATGTTTCTCAATATATGGACCGCTCCATCTTGATCTTAACTTTCCAGGAAATAAATGGAGTCGAGAATTATAAAGCAAAACTTTTTGACCAGTATCAACTTTTTGACAATTTTCACAAGTTTTGCAGAATGCATGTGTGTCTTTGAACAATAAAATCCATTTTGAAAGATTTTCGCAATGGTCTTTTTTTGACGAGAAATGACTCCCACATGCTTCAGAATGACAAAATTTAATGACACTACTTACCTCATTGTCCGCAATGCATCTTTGAAATATTTGATCGGACAATGTTTGAACAAGTTAGGGTCATCCCAATAAAATTGCTTCACTTCGTTCAAAAACTTACCTTTGTCTTCGGTACTCCAATGAGTTAGCAAGTCTCCTGAGGCAAGAAAATTGATATTTTTAGCAAACCAAGGCATTGGACTAAGAGAAAGTAAGGATTTGTCAGGAAAGTAATCATCGGTTGGTGTGATGTCAGATATCGAATCTATTGTCACTCTTGACAAAAGATTCGCATCAACATTTTCAATGCCTTTTTCATCCGTGATTTCTTCCCGAGAATAAGTCATTTGCAAATCTTCAAATTCATCAAACTCGAGTATTACTCAAAGTAGATTCAAGTTGATCATAAACCAATTCTTCAATAAAATCTACTTCTTGTAAATCATTATCATCTCCAGGTTGCTTGCAAATGTTGAAAATATTCATCTCCAATGTCATGTTTCCAAAAGATAGCTTCATCAGTCCATTCCTACAATTAATCAATGCATTAGAAGTTGCAAGAAATGGACGTCCTAAAATAACAGGAAATGAATTGCATGCTTCAACAAAGGTTGTGTGTCCAAGACAATAAAATCTACGGGATAAATGAATTTATCGACTTGTACTAACACATCTTCAACTATTCCTCTAGGCACTTTTACGGATCTATCGGCAAGTAAAAGAGTCACAGAAGTTGGTTTTAACTCACCTAGATTGAGACTTTGAAAAACTGAATATGGAAGTAAATTCACACTAGCTCCAAGATCAAGTAAGGCTATTTCAATTTTATGTTCTCTAATAAAGCAAGAAATTGTAGGACAACCAGGATCTTTATATTTCAAAGCATTATTGTTCGAAGAATGGCACTTACTTGTTCGGCTAAAAAGGCTTTCTTTTTCACATTCAGTTTTCTCTTCACAAAGTGCACGAGATCTTTCAAAAATTTAGCATAAGAAGGAACCTGTTTAATAGCATCCAACAAAAGGTATATTGATCCTTACCTGTTTGAAAGTTTCAAAGATTTCAGAGTTGTGATTGACTTTTCTTTGTTTAGTCATGGCATGAGGAAATGGAAGTGCTTGGCGGAGAATCGAGTCTTTTCTTTGCAATGATCGATTCAACCCCTTCCTTACCCTCGAGATTGATTCATCATCATTCTCATAAGGTTCAAGAATGGGTTTTTCAATAACCTTACCACTGCGAAGAGTGATGACTGATTTTACGTGATCCATGTGTTGGCTTCCCGAACTACTTGCATTTGCATTGTATTGCCCCTTGGGATTTTGTTGTGGTTGAGATGGAAACTTACCTTTCTCTTGGAACCGAGAGCGAGATGTCAATTTTGCAAGAGTATCTTAAAAATCTGTCATGCTTTGAGCAAATTGAGTGTTAATTGCCTCTTGCTTTTCCATAAATGCATGCAATGTTTCCTCAAGATTTCTTCTAGGAGGGGGAGCATAAGGAAGTGCATATCCATGAGAATTTTGGAAATTATGGTGTGCTTGAAACGATGGCTGTGAAGTTTGAGCATTACTATTCTCACTTTTCCAACTGAAATTTGGATGATTTCTCCAACCAGGGTTATATGTTTGCAAATATGGGTTATGGTTGGGCCTTTGAAAACTGTTTAATGCATGGGCTTGTTCATGGAGACATTCTTTAAAAGAAGGCAAGGTTGGACAATCATTGGTTGAATGCTCGTTGGTTTCACAGATTTGACATGCAATGTCTTGAACAGATTTTAATTGACCACTCTTTTTCAATTCTAGTGCTTCGACTTTTTTAGCTAAAGATGCAAACTTGGCTTGGAGGTCATGATCATCCCTAAGGTTGTACATACCCCCACTAGATGTATGAGGTTGGGTTTTACTTGGTGCCTCATAAGTACTCGTGGTGTCCCAATTTTGCGCATTTTCAGCTAGCAAGTCTAGGTATTCCATTGCTTCGTTAGGGTCTTTATCCTCAAAAGTTCCATTGCACATCAATTCAACCATTTGCCTATCTCTAGGAGTTAACCCTTCATAAAAATGTGAAACTAATCTCCATGTTTCAAAACCATGATGGGGGCAAGTATTAAGTAAGTCTCGATACCTATCCCAACATTGATAAAATGTTTCTCCTGGTTTTTGAGAGAAAGTAATGATTTGTCTTTTGAAAGAGTTTGTTCTGAGGATGGAAAAAACTTCTTTAAAAATTGTTGTTGCATTTCATCCCAAGCACGAATGGATCCAGGTCTCAAATTTTGTAGCCATGTTTTAGCTTTATCTTTTAATGAAAAAGGAAAAAGCTTCAATCTAATGGTGTTCATGCTACAATTTGAGTCATTATATGTGTTGCAAACCTCCTCAAATTCCCTTAAATGCAAGTATGGATTTTCTAAATCTAAGCCATGAAAAGATGGTAAAAGTTGAATAATGCCTGTCTTAAAATTAAAATGAGATGCATCGGGAGGAAAAACTATGCATGAGGGTGCACTTGTTCTTGTGGGATTCATGTGGTCTCTAAGAGTTCTAACCCGAATATTCTCATTATTCTCATTATGAAGTGATTGGTTATCTTCTTCACCATATTTTTCCGAAAATGATGAGGATACCCTACAAAGTCTACCACTTAATGTACGTGACCACACTCTCATGCACGTGTAGGAGAATAAAAGGAAGAAGAAAATAAAAGAAAGAGAAACAAAACAAAAGAAACAAAGTTAGATACAAGAAAAAGAGAAAAGAGAAAAGAGAAAATAAAATAAATACTATAATTTGTACAAGAATTTACCTCCCAACAACGGCGCCAAAAACTTGACACGACCAAAAGATTGATGTCTTCTCCCAAGTGCGGGAGTGTCAAAGTAATAAATAACCCGGCAAGACCGGGGTCGAACCACAGGGAGGTTACTTGTATAAATTATAAGCAACAATAATACTACAATAATAGTAACAACAACAACAACAACAACAACAACAACAACAACAATGATAGTAGTAGTAGTAATACTAATAATAGTAGTAGTAGTAGTAGTAGTAATAATAATAATAATACCAATAATACTATTAATAATGATAATAATAAAGATGATGAAGAGGAAGAAATTGATGAGAACTTTGAGATGAAAGATTAACGTAAGGATTAAACAATGATAACAACAAATGTCAAGGTTAGAGGATCCACTAATGGTATTTCAAACAAGTATAGTATAAACCCTTATTATTCAATTGGAAACCACACACAAGGAGGTTCCAATCGATTATAAATTGTTAACAAGATTACATTAGCTATCTTATTCGAATAATGCTAATACTTGTAAATGTTTTCAGCATTCATGATTATAACTTATGTTAACAACAAATCAAGTTCCTTTCATAGCTCAGGTGTCGGTTATACCATACAGTATGGGCTATGAAAGTGCCAAGTATTTGTTGTACCAAATGTTATACAACATAAATCTAGATTAACCATTTAACAAGCAAAGTATTAAAAGTGAACAAGATAGCAAATATAAAGCATGTTAGTATCCAACATTAAGGTCCATGTTAAGTTTATATTATACTTATTCTTACACCATTAGTGTACCCTTTTCACCTTGACATAATAAACTTAGTTAAACATAATGAAAGAAAGAAACATAAATAAACAAGGAAAGGAAATGAAAAGCATAAGCAAGAGATTAATATAAGCAAAACTTAAGCATTACAAAAAGAGAGAAAGCAAGAGCATGATCTTGATCTGGAAACCAAGATGCCTAAATACATGGCAAATGCCTCCTTTTATAGGCCAAAATTCGGAACTATTGATTTGTTGACTAATTGATGAGTGGGTGGCCACATCTTGACTTGGTGACAATTCTTATCTTCTTGTCTGCCAAAAACGTCATTGATGACGTCATAATTTGAACAAACTTGAATCATGAAAGTTCTAGGAAATTGTCTCATCTTTCCAGGGTAAAAATTTGAGATCATTTGGACTTCTAGAACTCAAGATATGGGCTGAACACTGAATAGTGTCTGGGCTGCAGGACAGATTCGGACTTCTTCGTTGTTGCTACAATTTGGACTTGAAAACGGCCTTTTTAAATCTTGGGCTCCACATGAAAGTTGTAGACCTATGTCTTATCTTTCCATCCATATAAAATGGACCTAAATCCAAGATCTACAGCTCCAGATATGACCCAATTACCGAACAGTGTTCCAGTTTGGATTGCACCAGCATCTCTTTTCTAAGTTTGGCCATCTCTTTGTCCTTTCAATTTCAGTACTTCAACTCATCAATCAATTCTTTCATTTATGTGATAGGCCTGCATTTAAGATGAACATTTACCATAAATTAAAGGTATCTTATATAATTAGATATGTTATTATAAAACATGCTTTAGTTAAGGAGTTATTGATACTTCAAGTGCAAAATGATAATATAAAACCTTGATAAAAATGCACTTTTAAGTACTAATCAATCACCAACATGCAAATTATCATTACTGAGATATGGTTATGAGGCAACCAAACCTTCAAGGTTAGGTGTAACGTGTTGATTTGCATCGGTGTCTGAAAACCAATTGGCAGCACCTGTTGAGGAAATATTATGCAGCTCCAGATTTGCACTAGGTTGCTGTCCATAGCCTCGATGCTGGAGTTGAGGGCAGCGAAGGGTTGTATTGTAACATCCCCCATGTCCTGCGGGATAAAACCACAATCTCATGTCAATAGAAAAACAGAGTAGTTAATTTTTTTTATATACATATTCTCGGTCTTCGTGTTAACATCTACCAGAAATTTCGACGGAGTCCCCCCTTTACCGGAAGGTCCCAAATTACTGACATGTAACCTGTTTACACTTCTAACAATTCGCATCTCATAACTTAATTCCCGACCCAATCAACCTGGGTTTCAATTCCACAATTATACTCACACCTATCAACCATAATATTTATGATATGCATGATATAACAAAAATATCATTATGGATGAATAATTTAAATAAATATAAATTCATAGACATGAAATATGGTTATATAAACTACAACGTTAAATTCATCCAATCAAGTTTAAACATTTATTATACAAATTAAGTTATACAACCATTTTCATGTTTACAAAATACAAGGGTATACTCCCTAGAACCTAGACTTCAAAAAGGGAACATAAGCTAGGATCTACTCTTGTCGTGCATGCGATTATCCTGAAACAAAATACATATTATTGCAAGGTGAATATTTCCATAAATATAACAATATGAATATCTAATAATTTCAACAGGGTAACATGCATTCATATTTCATTTACTTCTCCCTTCTAGTTTTTTTTATTTATTTAAAATCTCTTCCTTATTCAAACTATTAATAACCGTTCCCTCTACCACTATCAACCTTCATTTCAGACCTTATAAGATCAACGTGGTTACTTTTGCTTATCACATTACCGATACCAATTTCACTGGTATCGTCATCACCACCCCATAGGAGTCGATATAAGGCGATCCCTTTACCCGGAATCCTAACATACACTAAATGTATGCTGGCCATTCCATGGTGATCCCCTTACCGGGATCCTAACATACACTGAATGTATGTTAGCCAATATGTGGAGATCCCCTTACCCGGGATCCTAACATACACTAAATGTATGTTAGTCCATTCGTGACGATCCCCTTACCGGGATCCTAGCATACACTAAATGGATGCTAGCCAATACAGGGTGATCCCCTTACCCGGGATCTTAACATACACTCAATGTATGCTAGACAATACATGGTGATCCCCTTACCCGGGATCCTAACATACACTCAATGTATGCTAGTTTATGCCTCAAATCACACTTCTCATATTTTCCTTTTTCATTGATAATTTCATCACTTGGCAATTCACATAACAACTTTTCACCTTGAATACACATACATTCGGTAATTCACATTTCACATCAAAATATATTAAATTATAGAATTTAACTAGGAAGCATAGGTGTGAATCACCTACCTGCAATAGAAGCTCTACTCGTGCTCCCCTCGCTGCTGCTTTGCACCACGTCCGTGGTCCCTCCCCAAATCACGGGTTTATCTCATAAATTTTCCTCACTCAAGGATATGTTTTATAATAACCATATCAACAACCAATAAGTCTTTCTTTCAGTCATTTCTTTTTAGTCATTTCTTAGTACTTTATGTTTTTCTCATTTCACTCAAAATTACTGTCGTTCTTTGTCCAATCCTAGTTATCATTCCTTTCTTTATATTTGGACTTTCACTGTCCAACTGGCTTCGTCCATTTTTGAACTGTTCTTGTCTGATCTCTCCTCAGATTTTTAACTATATCTGGAGTTATAGAACTCCGATTCAAGTGAAATTTGTGGCGTTGGAAAGGTAAGACATGAGGCTACAAGTTCTATGTTTTGGGAAGAACCTAGTTCTGCCTCTAAGGTAGTCAAAATCACCCATTAACAAATAGTTGGACTCTTGTCCAACTGTTACTGTCCATTTTTGAACTGTTACTGTCTGACCTCTCCTCAGATTTTTAACTATATTTGGAGTTATAGAACTCCGATTCAAGTGACATTTATGGCGTTGGAAAGGTAAGACATGAGGCTACAAGTTTTATGTTTTGGGAAGAACCCAGTTCTACCTCTAAGGTAGTCAAAATTGCTCATTAATAAACGCTTGGACTGTTACTATCCAACTGTTATTGTCCATTTTTGAACTGTTACTGTCTGACCTCTCCTTAGAGTTTTAACTATATCTGGAGTTATAGAACTCCAATTCAAGTGAAATTTATGGCTTTGGAAAGGTAAGACATGAGGCTACAAGTTCTATGTTTTGGGAAGAACCCAGTTCTACCTCTAATATAGTCAAAATCGCTCATTAACAAACGCTTGGACTGTTCTTGTCCAACTGTTACTGTCCATTTTTGAACTGTTACTGTCTGACCTCTCCTCAGATTTTCAACTATATCTGGAGTTATAGAACTCCAATTCAAGTGAAATTTATGGCGTTGGAAAGGTAAGACATGAGGATACAAATTCTATGTTTTGGGAAGAACCCAGTTCTGCCTCTAAGGTAGTCAAAATCGCTCATTAACAAATGCTTGGACTATTCTTGTCCAAGCTTTACTCTCCATTTTTGAACTTTTTGTCGACCTCTCCTCAGATTGTTAACTATATCTGGAGTTATAGAACTCCGATTCAAGTGAAATTTGTGGCGTTGGAAAGGTAAGATATGAGGCTACAAGTTCTATGTTTTGGGAAGAACCCAGTTCTGCCTCTAAGATAGTCAAAATCACTCATTAATAAACATCCAAAACTATAATTTCTATGAAGGAACTTGATCCTAATTCCTTCATTCTCCTACCCAAAATCTCTTTGAAGGTCAAGAGACGAAACTGTCCAGATTCATCAACCTTTCCATTTACACACAACACATGAAGTTCTTTACTTTATGAACTCTTACTTTTTCCTCAATTCAAGTCTAAGAACTCAATATATAAATTAACATCCAGGCATCAATTCATAATCGACTTGAAATGACTCATTAGACTAGGTTTAGAATATCTTACCTGATGCGAATCAAGGCTTCCTCCTTTTCTTTCTTATGACAGTCGACCCTCCCCTCTTCTCTTCTTGTTCAATTTTTCTTGTTAATCCCTTTCCCACTAGGGTTTATTTTACCTATAACCCTCAATCTGGGATGGGTTCTTGAAATTTTGGTGTTTCTCTCTTGATTTGTAAAAATACATATAAAACTCACTCTTTTCTTTCTTTACGTAGCTGCAGATCTGTTTTTGGTGAGAATAGGAGTATTTATGCTCTATAATTATTCTTATTTGCATTTAGGCCCCATTTTCTTCAAGTGTATTCGTTCTTGCCCCCACTTCTTTTTATTTTAATTTATTTTCCTTAATTTAATCCAGCTTTGTTTTTTTTTTTCTCGGGATTTACAATCTCCCCTCCTAATAAAAATTTCATCCTTGAAATTCAAGTTACGTACCTATTTCGGAGAATAAGTGCGGAAACTTTTCTTCATCTCAGATTCTCTTTCCCATGTTTCTTCTTCTATTCGAGAGCTTCTCCACAATACTCTCACCAAGGGAACTCTTTTATTCCTCAACAATTTCTCATCTCGATCTAAGATCTTGACGGGCTTAGTTTTCATGGTTAGATCCCCTTTAATCTTCATAGGAACTTGTGGCAATACCCGTGAGGGGTCTATCTTGGCCTTTCGCAGCAATGATACATGGAACACATTGTGAATCTTATCCAAATATACGAGGCAATTCTAATCGATATGCAAGCTGGCCCGATTCTTTCTTTAATCTCAAAGGGCCAATATATCTCGGGGCTAATTTCCCTTTTACTCTAAATCGAATGATGCCTTTCCAAGGAGCCACCTTCAAAAATACTTTATCCCCAACTTGGAATTCCAACGGCCTTTTTCGGCAATCTGCGTAACTTTTTTGTCTATCCTAGGCTTCCTTCATTCTCTTTTTGATCACCCTCACCTTGTCAGTTGTCAGTTGCACCATCTCAGGTCCCAAAAGCTTCCTTTCTCCTACTTCCTCCCAACAAATTAGGGTCCGACATTTCCTCCCATACAATGCTTCATATGGAGCCATACCAATAGTAGTTTGATGGCTATTATTATAAGTAAACTCCACCAATGGCGGGAGATCCTCCCAATTCCCTCCAAACTCCAAAGACACGGGACCTCAAGAGATCCTCAAGAGTTTGGATGGTCCTTTCGGATTGACCATCCGTCTGAGGATGAAATGCCGTGCTCAGATTCAACTTTGTCCCCATTGCCCGTTGTAAGCTAGGCCATAATCTTGATGTGAACCTTGGATCTCGGTCCGATATAATTGAAACCGGCACTCCGTGAAGTCTGATTACTTCATTTACATACAATTTTGCCAACTTATCCACTGAATCAGTCATCTTCATTGGAAAAAACAAAGCGATTTTGTTAGTCGATCCACAACCACCCATATAGCATCATTCCCCTTCTTTCCCCAGGGTAATCCCGTCACAAAATCCATAGAAATATCCTTCCATTTCCATTCCGGAATTGATAATGACTGTAATTCCCTGCGGGTTTCCGGTGTTCTATCTTTACTTGTTGACGGATCCCACAATTTGACACAAATTCTGCTATTTCCCTCTTCATATTTGGCCACCGGTAGTTTTCCTTTAAATCCCTATACATCTTTGTACTCCCGGGATGAGTAGCAAATCGAGATTCATGAGCTTCTCTTAATACTTCGTCTTTCAAAATCTTATCCTCGAGCAAATAAATTCGCCTACCCATAGCTATTAGCCCATCGATAACATTTGAAATGATGTCTCTATACCCTTGTTTACCCTCTCCTTGATCTCTTTTACTTTCCCATCTACTTGTTGAGCCACCAAGACCATCTCTCGAAGCACGAGATCGGATCTTTAAGCGAGTTAACGGTGATCCTTCGGGCCCTACACTTAGCCGCAAGCCCATTTTCTTTAATTCCACTATACTTTCTTGTTCCTTAAGCTCCACATCATTCATCACTGTTCTTCCCTTCCTACTTAAGGCATCGACTACTACATTAGCCTTACCAAGATGGTAGTCAATAACACAATCGTAATCTTTTATTAACTCTACCAATCTTCTCTGCCGCATGTTTAACTCCTTCTGTGACATCAAATACTTCAAACTTTTATGGTATGTAAAGATTTGAACTTGTGTCCCATATAAATAATGTCTCCATACTCTTAAGGCAAACACCACCGCTGCAAGTTCTAGGTCATGAACCAGGTAATTCACCTCATGCGACTTTAACTGTCTTGATGCATAAGCAATCACACGTCCATTTTGCATCAATACACATCCTAGACCCCTTTTTGAGGCATCACTATATACCACAAACCCTTATGTCCCTGATGGAAGGGCCAACACGGAGCGAAGTGAGCCTTTCCTTCGATTCTTGAAAGCTTGCTTCACACTCTTCCGACCAAACAAACCGGACTTCCTTGCGGGTCAGCTTAGTTAAAGGTGAGGCTATGGTGGAGAATCCTTCAATAAACCTTCGGTAATATCCAGCAAGACCCAAGAAACTTCGGTTTGTCACGTTGGTAGGCCTTTCCCATTTTAACACGGCCTCAACCTTTCTTGGATCTACAAATATTCCTTTTGCGGATATTACATGGCCCAAAAATACTACTTCCTTGAGCCAGAACTCACACTTATCCAGCTTTGCATATAATTGATTTTCCCTTAAAGTCGTAGCACAACCCTTAGATGTTGTTCATGCTCCAAGTGAGAGTTTGAATACACCAAAATATCGTCAATAAATACAACCACATATTGGTCCGGTAAGGCCGAAACACCCGATTCATCAAGTTCATAAACATGGCTGGAGCATTAGTTAACCCAAAAGGCATCACCGAAAACTCGTAATGCCCATAACGGGTTCGGAAGGCAGTCTTTTGTATGTCTTGTTCCTTGATTCTCAACTGGTGATATCCAGATCTCAGATCTATCTTAGAAAATACCCTAACACCCTTCAACTGATCAAATAAGTCATCTATTCGTGGGAGTGGGTACCTGTTCTTCACCGTCACTTTATTCAATTGACGATAATCAATGCACAAACAAAGGGTGCCATCCTTCTTCTTTACAAACAATACTTGGAGCTCCCCGGGGGTGAGTTACTAGGCCGGATGAAGCCTTTATCTAACAATTCCTGAAGCTGGACCTTCGGTTCCACCAATTCCATAGGTGCCATCCTATAAGGGGTCCGGGCTATAGGAGAAACTCACGGAATAGTTTCTATAGAAACTTCAATTTCTCTAACTAGAGGTAATCCAGGCAACTCTTCAGGGAATACATCTTGAAACTCCCTCATAACGGGAATACTAGCCAAATCTATACTACCCTTCTCCAGCTCTCTTACATGGGCTAACCAAGCGAACAACCTTTCCTCGGTAATTTTCTAGCCACCAAAGCGAGATTACACAACTTGGAATTACTTTTCTTTCCCCTTTAAACACTACTCTTTTATCACCTATTCCTTGGATTGTCACCGTCTTGGTGAAACAATCCACACGTGCCTTATGTTTACTTAACCAATCCATGCCCGGAATCACATCAAAATCATATAACTCTAACGGCATAAGATCTGCCCTCAACTCTAATCCTCCAATATATAGTTTTACCCTTCTATAAATATCATCAATATGTATATTCTCTCCTAAAGGTGTACTAATCGTCACCCCTACTCCCAAGTTACTAGATAACACATGCAAGTTATTCACAATTCTATAAGATACAAAGGAATGACTAGCTCTAGGATCAATTAAAACATAAACTTGCATTGTATCTAACCGTAAAGTACACCGCCACCATATCGGTACAGGCTCCCACATCCTCGTAGGTCATGTGATATACCCGACCCCGAGTCCTCCCTCCCGATTTCCGGGCCTCCCACGAGTAGCACTCGTCCCCGACTGGGTAGGCACGATAGGACGATTGACCGTCACCGAGTTGCTGCACGGCTCCGAACCTCAATCCTCGACCATGGGCTCCCTCGGTAGTTCTACGAGGACAATCCTTCTTTTGGTGACTCGTGTCCCCACAATAGAAACAACCTCTTCCTACATGCGGGCACTCTCTCCATCGATGCCCCTCACTTCTACAAATATAACATCTCCTTGGCATCGCAGAGCAATCTCCGGTGTCGCTGCTCACACCTCTGACAAAATGGATATACTGGTCCCTTTTGCTCTCGTAGACCCTCCGGCCGGTTTTGACTCCCTGTCTAGATTGTCCTCTCCAAGCTCCTTTTCCACTGACTTGTCTAGATCCTCTTGAGCTCCCTACTGGGTTAAAACTCCCACCCCTTCTCTGGGATGGTTCTGATGATGGCCCGCTCTTCCCCTTCTTTGGGAGAGGAGGTCTCCCGGTTATAAACTCAAAATCTCTCCTCTTAGCTCCCATTGCCCGACTCTCGCTCGACCACCGGCTTCGGGGTATCCTTTATTACCCTCTCCATACCACTGACGGCAAACGTACCAATTCCGTACCGACCGAAACGCATGGCTATCAATATCATCCTCAATTCCCGCCTCGAGTCCATCACGGAACCTCTCCACCCCGTGGCGCTCGTGGGAAGGTAAGTGGATGCAAAACTGCTAAATCCGAAATCTCCTCTCATACTCCAAAGCCTTTGTCAAATCTCCCCGCTTCAATTCCAAAAACTCATGTTCTTTCTCCCTCTTATGCTCCTAAGAATAGTACCTCTCCTCAAACTCTTCACGAAAATCCCCCCATCTCAATACCTCCCCTGATCTCCTTTCTCTAATGGTCTCCTACCAAGAGTGAGCACTTTCAACCAATAGTTGAGTCACACAATCCACCCGTAGCTCCTCTGGTACCTACATCTGATTTATAACTCTTTCCATTTTCCTTAGCCAATGCCCAAAGAACCTCAACATCCTCTTCACCCTGGTAAGTCATACAACCCATCTCTCTCATACCCTTCACCCATTTCACTATGGTGACTATTCCCCCTGATCTAGGAGTCGTCTTGGAGGCCCCCGCTACCATTCCTGCCTCACAACTCTCACTATATGTTCCATAAAAGCGGGGATCCGAAAATAGGTTTGATTCAGCTATCGGTGCCCTTTGGTGGAGGTATATTATCTCCCCCATATCATGCGATCCCTCGGGCATGGATACATCTGCCTAACGAACGATGAATCATCTCGAAGTCTCACCGACTCGCCCCCTTACGAGTACAACTGATTGCCGGGTATATGAGAGGAGGTGTACGCCAAGGGATCCCAGTCTGGATCACTTTCATTACGAATATTCTGGCCACTTCCCCGAACTGGGAATTGATCAGTCCTGGCTCCTTGTCTTGTTCTCACCATCCTGAAACACATTCCAAAACCATATAATCATTCCTATCCCTGGAATAGCAACCTGAGCTCTGATACTAAATGTAACATCCCCCATGTATGCATGCGGGATACACTAAATGTATGCTAGCCAATACGGGGTGATCCCCTTACCCGGGATCCTAACATACACTCAATGTATGCTAGACAATACATGGTGATCCCCTTACCCGAGATCCTAACATACACTCAATGTATGCTAGTTTATGCCTCAAATCACACTTCTCATATTTTCCTTTTTCATTGATAATTTCATCACTTGGCGATTCACATAACAACTTTTCACCTTGAATACACATACATTCAGTAATTCACATTTCATATCAAAATATATTAAATTATGGAATTTAATTAGAAAGCATAGGTGTGAATCACCTACCTGCAATAGAAGCTCTACTCGTGCTCCCCTGCTGCTGCGTTGCACCACGTACGTGGTCCCTCCCGCAAATCACGGGTTTATCTCATAAATTTTCCTCACTCAAGGATATGTTTTATAATAACCATATCAACAACCAATAAGTCTTTCTTTCAGTCATTTCTTTTTAGTCATTTCTTAGTACTTTATGTTTTTCTCATTTCACTCAAAATTACTGTCGTTCTTTGTCCAATCCTAGTTATCATTCCTTTCTTTATATTTGAACTTTCACTGTCCACCTTCTGTCTATTTTTGAACTATTCTTGTCGACCTCTCCTCAGATTTTTAACTATATCTGGAGTTATAGAACTCCGATTCAAGTGAAATTTATGGCGTTACAAAGGTAAGACATGAGGCTACAAGTTTTATGTTTTGGGAAGAACCCAGTTCTGCCTCTAAGGTAGTCAAAATCGCTCATTAACAAACGCTTGACCGTTATCTTGTCCAACTGTTAGCTCCATTTTTGAACTGTTCTGTCGACCTCTCCTCAGATTTTTAACTATATCTAGAGTTATAGAACTCCGATTCAAGTGAAATTTATGGAATTGGAAAGGTAAGACATGAGGCTACAAGTTCTATGTTTTGGGATGAACCCAGTTCTGCCTCTAAGGTAGTCAAAATAGCTCATTAACAAACGCTTGGACTGTTACTGTCCATTTTTGAACTGTTACTGTCTGACCTCTCCTCATATTTTTAACTATATCTGGAGTAATAGAACTCTGATTCAAGTGAAATTTATGGCGTTAGAAAGGTAAGACATGAGGGTAAAAGTTCTATGTTTTGGAAAGAACCCAGTTCTGCCTCTAAGGTAGTCAAAATAGCTCATTAACAAACGCTTAGACTGTTACTGTCTAAATGTTACTGTCCATTTTTGAACTGTTACTGTCTGACCTCTCCTCAGAGTTTTAACTATATCTGGAGTTATAGAACTCCGATTCAAGTGAAATTTATAACATTGGAAAGGTAAGACATGAGGCTACAAGTTCTATGTTTTGGGATGAACCCAGTTCTGCCTCTAAGGTAGTCAAAATAGCTCATTAACAAATGCTTGGACTGTTACTGTCCATTTTTGAACTGTTACTGTCTGACCTCTCCTCAGAGTTTTAACTATATTTGGAGTTATAGAACTCCGATTCAAGTGAAATTTATGGCGTTGGAAAGGTAAGACATGAGGCTACAAGTTCTATGTTTTGGGATGAACCCGGTTCTGCCTCTAAGGTAGTCAAAATCGCTCATTAACAAACGCTTGGACTGTTATCTTGTCCAACTGTTACTGTCCATTTTTGAACTGTTACTGTCTGACCTCTCCTCAGATTTTTAACTATATCTAGAGTTATAGAACTCCGATTCAAGTGAAATTTATGGCATTGGAAAGGTAAGACATGAGGCTACAAGTTCTATGTTTTGGGAAGAACCCAGTTCTGCCTCTAAGGTAGTCAAAATCGCTCATTAACAAACGCTTGGACTGTTCTTGTCCATTTTTGAAGCTATTCTTGTCGACCTCTCCTCAGATTTTTAACTATATCTGGAGTTATAGAACTCCGATTCAAGTGAAATTTGTGAGGTTTCATTTTTTTTCCTTTCTATTGAACCTTTTTGGATTTTGTTATCAATTTTGTACTTTAATATTTAGTTGATTTTGAATTGGTATTCATGATTTGTTTGAGTTTATTTTCTATGAGGTTATCTTAGTCGTAAACAAATATCTCGGTATTTGGCTGATGCTCAATTTTGTGATCTACTTAATTTTGTCATCACATATTATTAAGTTAAAAATAATTTTAAAAATTAAAGTTGTTAAACTGAACGGAGTTCATGATCTGAGTTGCAGGTTTGATGGGTTGAGTCGTAAATCCTGGGTCGATCTAATACGTCGTTGTCTCGATATTAAAAAAAAAGTCTTATTTTGTTTTTATTAAGTCAAACCATACTTTTTACGTGTCATCTAGAATTGCTATTAGACTTGTCAAATTAACTGAGTTGTATTGAGACAACTCACATATAATTTAATTTAAAACATTTGCTAGGTAAGAAGTTGAGTACAATTCTTCCATCATTCGGAAGGGTTGATCCAATACAAAATTGAGAATGGCTTAATCAGAATTTAATAAAAAATAAAGGAATGGTGTGAAACAATTTTAGCATTCTACTAGCAAGTATTATCCAGCCATGAATTTGCTCTTTACAAAAGCATCATTGCTCCAATAACTGGAATGGAAATCAAGTTTTCACACAACAAAGAAAAAAAAGATTTACCATGCAGTACCATAAACAACTAATGCGTTCGAGTTGGGAATTTCTTGACTCTTGATAGAACAAAAACAAGCAGCTCAACTCCAGAGAAACTTTCCCATGAAGTCTCAGCAAATTCATCTTTGTCGGTTTGTCCAGCTGAAATTTGTTTTATGGTCATGAACTTGCAATAACAGGTAAAAACGATACAAATGACTGAACCAATGCTCACTTGTAATTAAAGATTCCTTTAGCAAATGTCTTGTGTTATTTCTCATCCTCTGTGCTATCAAACTTTTCGATAGAATTCACACTTGTTATGCCCAAACATTTCAAGCGTTTCGAGCACAATCTTAATCATCCTATATGTTCCCGCTAAAAAGTTATTTACATGGTCATGGATTCGCAATGAACAACAAAGATCATATCATCTAAAATCACGCAACAGAACTTGAAAATCAGAAGAGCTTAGGTAAAAACTCTGCAGAGATGCTATCAGACAGGTCACCATTTGTAATGTGACAGAGTGCAGTTAGATGCTCCTTCAGAAGAGGACTTGTCATCTTCTCTACCAGCTTGCTTCCTGCGTGTGACCAAATGTCAGAATGCCAGTGATTAGTAACAGATGTCATCTATGTAAACTGCTTGGACTGAAAATCTCAACACATGTCAACAAATACACATGTGAACCCTCTTCTGTCAAAAGTATAGAACCAATCAAGGGAAAAAAAGCAGCAACTGATAAATACAGCTATCAAAATCATTTAAAGCCTTGCATACAAGCAACACCCTAATTGTTCTAACACAGGGGAGCCTACATAATGTGCCCTCAAAGAAGCTACATGATAACATGCATCTGCCTAACAATGCGAAGACCTGATTGTGTTCTTGAAGCACAAGAACTTCAAGTGGGAATTGCTCCTTCCTAAATTAGCAACTTAAGTGGAATTCAAGAGTAGGACGCAAAAACTAATCTTAAATGCAAAGATCATGAAACATATATCACAGGAAACCAACTAAAGACTGGATAACACATTACCTTGACATCTTCAACTGTTCTCCTTTTCCTACATCCTTCAGCGAAACAAAGGATGGTTTGTATGCAATTGCATATTTGCGTCCCTGAGTCTGACATATTCTAATAACTTTCATGAATTTCCTTCTTGTGTCATAAATAACAAAACGTTCATGATTGTTCATCATCAAGATCAATCCACTGTTCAAGAAAATCAAGGGCACATATAGGTTTCCAAAACCTAGGTTTTTACCGGTAAACTGTTTGGTCCAAGACTGCTTGTTCCCATACTCCTTCATAACCCATATTTCAAGTTGAGGATCAGAAGAGGTGTTGAAGAAGGACACGCTCAGACAACCTTCAAAAACTGTCAAAGTAACATCGTCCTCGTCATAGCGAGGCGGCAAGGACAATTGGCTAAATTGCTCATTCTCAAAGTTAAAAGAACTTATACCATTCACACAAGTGTCTTCATCACGAAAGACCCAATGGATTGATCCGCAGACAAAACTATCGAACATGAAAATATCAAGACTACGAAGAGCTTTTTGAATACCTCTCCATTTCCCTGTACCAATCGTGTATATCTCAGCCTCAGGTTGGGAATCAGGCCCTTTCTTCCAATAAAAAGTGTGCAACACTTTGTATTCTTTAGTAATGGCACTGTATCCCAAACTGAAACTACTCTTATGCCTTGTACCTTGTCCAGCAGCGAGTGGAATGGAGATATACTCCCCCAAAATTGGATTGCACAAATAAATGTCATCATGGGAGCCGTCTTGGAAGGTTTGAGAAATGCAAAGAAGCCCATTACAAGAGTTTTGAATCAAGAAATCATTCTTATAGGGTAGGTTGATTTCCTGAACAAACTTCATTTCTTCAACAACACGGAAGCGCAAACCAACAGGCTTTCCAGTTATTTGGACAAGCTGGAGGCTTCTTGATTCAGGATTGTTGGATATGGTTTTGACTAGCAAGCTGGTGGGTGATTTTTCAAGATGGAGTTTGGCAAAGAAAGAATCTGAGATGTAGTGAAGCCAAGTCTTGCAAACACACCGGCAATTCAAGATGGTCTTGATGGGCAATCTTGACAGTATGTCCATTATCAAACAGGATGCAAGCTCATTCATTAGACATTCACTGCTTGCAATGACAATAGGAATTTGAGAACTTGATGCTCTTTTTCTTGGATTATCGTCCATGGAGAGTGGTTTCTTGGTTTTCTTTAGACTCGTTTGCTTCAAGAAATTGAGAATTGGAGGCGACAATACTTGAGGATCGGGAATGACTTCTTTCAGGGGTTTTAAGTGGCTCATGCAACCTTTTTCTTCTAATGAACTTGGTCAATCTTGGGCTTTAATAGCAATTTTCCCCAGGCATTACGAGGATGAGGGATAGATATCACTCTTAAAATGACTAGACCCTTACCTGAAATCTGATGGTGCTGTCCTAATTTATGCTTTATTAAAATTAAAATTAAAGAACTGATCCTAGAGTAGTGTAGTGTAGTTTGAAACTGATATTATTATTTTTTTGTAAAAAAAATTAATTAACTTGTTATTGAAAGTAATAAATCGGTTTTCTAACAAAATAACTAAATTACTTTTAAAATTATTAATTTTTTAAAAACTAGTATTCAAGAGCTTAAAAGCTAAAATATCTTTAAAAATCAAAATTTTTTTAGCTTGTATCAACAAGTATTTTCATCTTTTCATTGTAATTTTCTTGTTACAATCAAGCTCACTTAAAAGCTATTTAGTAATTTAATAAACATAAATATTATTAATAAAAGTTGATGACGCAACTGCTTTTTGGGTGGCGCATGAGGAGTCTCTGGACAACCAAATTTCGACTTTCGAGGCGGCGTTTGATTCGTCATGGTGCCCCTTCAATCACTAGACAACACGTGGTCAATGGACCTTTTGTTTTCTTCTTCTTTTCTTTCTCTTATTTAATTTTCACATTGGACCTTATAAATATAAAAATCGACATTTCAATTTGTTTTTTTCTTCTGATTTAGTCCATGTTCTCTTGATTATTTTTTTTATATGAAATCATTTATAAAATTGGATTTTTTTATTGCATCCTTTGATTTTCTCATATGTTAGATTTTGTCCATATTCTCTTGATTGCTATTTGTTTTATTTGAGATCCTTTTTAAAATTCATTTTTTACGATTTCATTCTTTTTCTGGTTTTTTCTTATTAGATTTTATTTCTATTCTTTTGATTGCTATTTTTTATTTTGGAAAACTTTTTAAATTTATATTTTTTTTCGGTTTCATCTTTTAGTATTAAACACTACTAGAAAATCGGATAACACCAACGGAATTACCGACGGAATTTTTTCGTCGGAAATTTTTAACGACGAAATTATTTCGTCGGCAAATACCGGTGCTATCGCCGATGGTGAGAAACGTTTTTTGAAAGTTGCAACGGCGTGATGACGTGGATTTTTTTGGGCGGAATTATCGACGGAAATACCGAGGGATTCGGAACCGGATAGCCGTTTAGCTACGTGTCGCTAACACCGGCAGAATAACCGGTGGATTCACCAACGGAAATTTTCCGTCGGTGAATCCGTCAGAAAACGGTGGCACATATTGACTCTACCAACACTCTCTTTCTCTATTTCTCCTTCTTCTTCCCCTTTTTCTTCCCCATCCCACCTCTCCCCTCCCAAACTGCAGCCAACCACCCATCCCAACTCTCCCCTCTTCTCAACACAAGCACTCAAGTTTCTTATATTTTTGTACGTGGTCACAACATCCGTTAATTCTTGTGGATTTTATCATTTTTTGTAAGTAAATCTATCCTTTTTAGTTTTAACTTTTGAATGTGAATTTTATTGTTTTTTTTAGTATATGTATTTTGTTAAAGAAACTTGTTGTATGACTGTATAATTTTGTAGTTGTTATAGTTTGTTTTAGATTTTATCAAATTATATTTATTTGTAAATTGTTGAAATTTTGTTTGAATTACACCGAGTTATATGTGGTGTGATGAAATAAATAATAGCTTCTTTAACGGGTCTGTTTTAATTGTTATCAATTCTATTGCGAAGTTGTGATTTGTAAATTTATATACGTATAAATTTGTATGTATGAACGTTGATAGTTGATATATAGTTGATAATTAATAATGAATATTTAACATAGAAAATCAATATATATATATATATATATATATATATATATATATATATAGAGAGATTTAATAGAAGTCATGGATGATCGTTCATGGATGTATCGGGACTCACCCCAAGGATTGCGGAGGATGAATTATTGTAACGGTGTTCAAGGTTTTATTAATTTCGCAACAACTATCCCGAGGAATTTTACTGCTGGCGGTATTAGATGTCCATGCAAGAAGTGTAAAAATTTAAAGTTTCTATATCAAGATGTTGTAACGATGCATTTTCTAACCAAAGGGTTCATGTAGGACTACCTGTGGTGGTATGCACATGAAGAACTATTTATTCCTAATGAGAGCATGGTTGAAAGGGTGGTCGGGTCAACTGCTAGTGTTAGCAACATGCATGAAGTTGGAAATGAGAATAGTAATCCTTACAATAATATGGTTATGGATGCAATGAGAATGAGTGAAGGTAATGTCAGTGAATTTCCAAATGTAGAAGAAGAACCTAATGTAGATGCAACAAGGTTTTTTGATCTATTGAAAGATTCTGACGAGCCATTATGGGATGGCTGCACGAATCACAGTAAATTATCGGTCATAGCACAGGTGTTCACCATCAAGTCAGATCACGGGTTGAGTGAGGCCGCTTATGACAAGATTATCGAATGGGCGAGAAGCATTGTACCTTAAGGGAATAGGCTGAAAGAGAACTTCTATGCTGCCAAGTCAATGATGAAACTCCTTGGTTTAGGATACCAGAAAATTGACATGTGCCCTAACTTCTGCATGTTATACTACCTTGAAAATGCTGAGCTGACCGAGTGCATGACATGTGGGCATTCCCGTTACAAACCCAAAACTGGAAGAGGAAAGACTCTCGTGGCATATAAAAAACTTAGATACTTCCCAATCACACCTACAATGCAGAGGTTATTCATGTCACCAAGGATTGCTGAGCACATGACATGGCACCAATCACATCATGCGGTTGATGGAGTGATGGTGCATTCTTCTGACGGTGAAATCTGGAAACACTTTAACAGTGTGCATCCTCACTTTTCAGCTGAATTAAGAAACGTGCATCTTGGGTTGTGTACAGACAAAAATACAAGGAGTAGCTGTAGAAATATTGACTGTTTCACCAACGATACTACTGACAGCCTAGTGCCGTCGGTATTTCACAGAGTTGTCAAAAAATTACGGAGTTATGCCACAATTTTCGACAGGTTCGCTGACGTAAATGGGGAAATTACAGACAGTACTACCGACGGCCTAGTGCCGTCGGTATTTCACAGAGAGTTGTCAAAAAATTACAGAGTTGTGCCACATTTTCCAACGGACATTACCAACAGACATCACCGACGAAAATCACACATCTCGAAGCGCACGCCTGTCAGAGGCACTATTACCGACAGAATTGCCAGCGGCACAATTTCCGACAGTAATTTCCTTTGAGATTACCGATGGATCGAAAACAAAAGGCGGTATTTTCAAAATTTTTGGTGCGCATTTCAATTTATTTCTGTTAGAATTACCGACGGAACTAAATGCCACTGACAACATTTATGTTCCGTCGGTAATTCTGACGGAAATATTGACATATAAAATTGTTCCCCCTCCCCCATTTGGTTCATTTTTTCTCTTGGCTCTCATCTCTATTTCTTCTCCATTCCGTTTGAGTTTAGTTTTTAGAAGAGATTTGATTGTTTTGGTGGTAGATTTCAACATATTAAAAGGTATGTAATGGTTTTTCTTTATCTTTGTATTTTTTTTATTTTAATTATCATTATTTTTTTGGTGTTCTTTGTTTTGTGTGTTGTTTATAGATAAAATCTAAAAATCAACACACTATTAAGGTAAGCATATTTTATTCCCAAATTTGTTTTGAATTAATGTATTGTTTTTTTATTTTTGTGTATTGTTTGTTTTGTATTTAGGATGTTTTGTTTAATGTTATTGAAATATAGAATGAAATTAAATTTAATTAGTTTATATTAATTTTAATTTTAGGATATTATTGTTTGTATTGGAATAATTGTTATTGTTGAATTTATGTTATAAATGTGAATTGATATATAAAATTAAATTTAATTAGTTTATATTAATTTTAATTTTATGATATTGTTCAATTTATGTTATGTTGTTTCTTATTTTGATTAATTTTAATTGTTATTTATGAATTTGTATTGATGGTAGTTGAAAATATATAGACGTTGAATTTCTATAGATGTTAGGTCAGTATATAGTTGATTTTGCAATATTTGTGTAATTATCAATATTTGTAGGTATGAAAAGCGTGGGTAGTCTCTACTATAAGGGAGGTGCTTGTTTATATTTTTTTTAATGATTGAATTGGTATAGATATTAGGTTGTATATATGATGTTGATGGAGATTATATGGATTGTGGGTATTGTAAAGTTTACAGGTTTGAAAACTGTGGGTAGTCTCTAGTATAGGGGAGGTGTTGCGGAATTTTTTTAAAAATAATGAAAGTTAATTTATGTAATAATTCATATACATTTGTGTAGATGCGTCGAATGAAATCTACAGGATGTCGTCAGCAGACGGTTACATCTAGTTCTTCTAGCAGCGAGGAGGACATCTCCTTAGGTGCTGATCACGACGATGCATCTGTGCAACCGTGTGATGCTGCCTCTTCTAGCACGATTTCACAGCGCAGAAGCGGTGTGCCTTCACAGCGGGTTCATAGCGGGGTCAATTCACCCACAAGTACCAGGCACAATTGAAGGATGACCTCTCAATGTAAGTTTGTTTAGGTATTAGTTTTTTTTAATACTTATAACATAATTTATGAACAACTAATTATTTTATTATTATTTAATTTCAGGTTCACAAACATTGAGGTCTGCCAGGACAATTACATTGACGTTGAAATCGTCGATGGAGATTCCATTGTTTCAATGGAGTCAAGTCTCCAGACATCCTGAGTGGAGACCTCATATCGATGCATGGTTTCGGCAATTCAGGTAGGTGTTAATTTTTAATTTCCAGTTTATTTTTAATAAATATTTTTTGTAATTTTATATCCTGTACTATTTTTATTTTTAATGAATTATTTATATATACAGAATAAATTTGAGTGGGATAGCGCAGAAAATAATGTTGTCAGGAGAGTATGGGAGAATCACGCGGCAACTAGGTAACATCGAAAATAATATTTATTTTTGATTTATAATTTTATGTTCTAAATTCAGTTACTATGGAAGTAGGTTGTGTGATTTTTGGTATGACACTCAAAAAAAGGCAAAAAGATATGTGAGGGACAACGATCTTGAAGGATGGAATGAGGTGGTGGTTTGGCGGGAATTTAAACCGCCATTCATCTTGGGAGATATATGGGCGGCATATATTGAGCACGTGATGTCTGAGCGGTTCTCACGGTGCTCACAATTCGGAGCCGTCAACCGGAATCGGCAAATTCATGGTTCGGTGACTACACACACCGGCGGCTCCGTCCCGTTCAGCGCACATGCGAAGTGGATGTTAAGATTAATTTATATGAAATATATCATTAATTAATTTATTGTTGCTTATAAATATATTTAACTTGCAATCTTTTTTTTTCCTTACAAACTATGTCTCTTGGACGTGACCCGAGTCCAATGGAGCTATTTATAGAGACGCACGTGCGGAGTCAAGACCGCCAAAAGGGGATGCAGCAATACGTGGACAACCGTGCTCAACATTTTGTAATATGTTTGATCAATCATTTTATTTTGTAAGTTATTATTTTCTTGAATTGAATATGATGATTTTTTTTTTAAAAAAATTCAGGAGACCTATAATAGCCGGTTGAGAGAGAGATATGGGGACGATCCTTTGACCCAACCAGATTTCGATCCGGATTTGTGGATGGAGGTCGAGATCATCTGGTGGACCCGATAAAAATCAGATCTACGGGCTCTCCAACACTACGGCCAAAAAATTACGGTTGGCCGGTAGTGTCTCAACCGTTGGGAGCCCTTCATCAGTATCGAGCACCCAGTCAGAGGAGTTTTTAGCCTTAAACAACAATATGAACGCCTCTTGATGGATTATGCTTAACTCCATCAAATGGTCATGGAGATTAGATCAAAGATAGGTGATGATCCATGTGCTGCTTCTTTTTGGCCGTACGATCCCGACAACAACCAGCCTCCTCCTCCTCCAGCCCCGCCGCTATTTTAATTAGTTTAATTTTGTTTTTTAAAACATTAAATTTGTAATGAATATTTCAATGAATATTATTTAACATTATTAAGTTTTTTAACTGTTAATAAATAATTTTTTTTAAGTATTTTAAATCAATATCGACGGATTTAGAGAGGAATATTTCCGTCAGTATTTTAGTATAATGAACTACTGACGGATTTACCATGGCTTTTACCGATGGAAGTTTTTCATCGGTAATTAACGTTGAACATACAGATGGATATATTTTGTTGGTAACTTGGTGGCGGGGAATTTTTTTTTTGGCGTGCATAACTGTCTCATCGCCGTCGGCATTTCCATCGGTAATTATTTTTTTTATTACCGACAGAAATTGCGATGGAATGTGAAATTACCGACGCTCAGGACTCCCACGGAATTATTCCGTGGGAGATTTTGTCGGTAACATTATTACTGATGGTTTTTGTTCCTTATACCGACGGAATTAATCCGTTGGTAAAACTGTTTAATGGCGTAGTGAAATTGGTTGGGAGTTGAGATTCTTGACTGAGTTTAGGTCTAGGATTTAATGGGTTTTGAGTTTGAGAGATTAATCCAAGTTTAAGAGATTCATCTAAGTTTGGTTTTTTTTTAAAGCTCATGTTTTTTTTCCAGTTTCATTCTTTAGCATTTATTTAATTGAATATTGAGCTCTATTATCTTTTTATTATTTTCTTTGTATAAGATTTTTCACTAATTTTTAAATTGACCTATGTTTTCTTTGTTATTTTATTTTATTTTTCATTCTTTGTTGAATTTATTCTTTTTCAAATAACTTTTTTTTAATTAAATGACATTATTTGATTAGATATAAACACTAGATGCTCACTTCATTATATTTTGTTTGGTTTGCTTCCAGGGTAATTACTTTAGCGGAGCATACAACTTTTTTTAATGTCGCAGACTCGCAGTGTGGCCTTTTACAACGATGTTAAAAACCATCTCGGTGTGATCTTTTTGGTGGTTGAGCAGTGTTAGCGACAGATTGACGGTGGGTCTCCAACGAGCTTGTTTCTTCTTCTCTAGATTATGATATTGGGAGCTCATTTTTTATATTTAATTGTTGCTTTTTTTTATTTCTTTATTTATTGTTGATGCTTTTTTTTAATCATATTATTAAATGAAACAAGCTAATTGAACCCGGTTAAGTCACTAAATCAAGTGTATGATTTTTTTTGCATCTTTAAAAATGTTGGTGTCGCCTAAACATCCTTTCTTTAGGTTTGAAAAAATTGATTCGGCCCCACGGCGTAACATAGATCACCTATCTAGTTACTACTATACTAAGAGAACCAAAAATTGAAAAGTTGAGAAAAGAAATTGATGCTATAATACATGCAATGTGAAGTGTGTGAATTCATTTAAATTTGTGTTATAAAGTTAGATATAAAGATTTATATAATTTGTATTAAAATAAATCTTGGACTTGATTGATTTTTTTCATTTAATTTTCCATGCTTGTTGATGATTTTATATAAACATGTTTAAACTTGTTCTCAATAATTTAGAATAATAGAATGACTTATGTTGTACTTTAGCCAACCTTTCCTATGTGTGTGTGTGTGTGTGTCACGACAGTAACTGTACACGACAGTAACTGTAGGGATTACAACATTGGAATAATCCTATATTAGTTTCTTATTCAGATATATACATGTTATACATTCTATAATATGCCCCCTCAAGCTGAGGGTGAAGGATCGACCCGAAGCTTGAATTGAAAAGCAGTAAAGGATGCATGAGTGTACTCTGAAGGTGGTGAGTCAGTGAGACTTCCAGATGATTTGTTATCCCGTCAGGCAGATGTATCTATGCCTGAGGTATCAGACAAGGGGGAGATAATATACCCCCACTAGTGGAACCGGTAGCTGGATCAAACCCATTTTCAAATCCTGCTTTTATGGAACATATAGTGAGAGTTGTAGCAGTAAGAATGGTAGGAGGAGCCTCCAGTATAACTTCTAGATCATGGGGAGTAGTCACCATAGTGCAATGGGTGAAGGGTATGAGAGTGATGAGTTGTATGACTTACCATAGCAAAAAGAATGTTAAGGTTGCTGGGCATTGGGTGAGGAAAGTGGAAAGAGTTATAAATCAGATGCAGGTACCAGATGAGCTACGGGTGGATTGTGTGACTCAACTATTGGTTGATAGTGCCCACTCTTGGGAGCATAGAAGGGAGAAAGAACATGAGTTTTTGGATTTGAGGCAAGGAGATTTGATAGTTCTGGAGTATGAGAGGAGATTTCAGGACTTAGCAGCTTTTGCCTCCACTTACCTTCCTAAAGAGCGCCATAGAGTGGAGAGGTTCTATGATGGACTGAGGCGGGAACTGAGGATGATATTGATAGCCATGTAGTTTTGGTCTGTGCGGTAATTGGTGCGGGTTGCTCAGGGTATAGAGAACATAATAAGGGATACCTCAAAACCAGTGGTCGAGCAAAGTCAGGCAATTGGAGCTAAGAGGTGAGATTTTGAGTTTTTGACTGGGAGACCTCCTCTCCCAAAGAAAAGGGAGAGCGGGCAATCATCAGGACAGTTCCATAGAAAAGGTGGGAGTTTCACCCCATGAGGGACTCAGAAGGATCTGGATGGGTTAGTGGAAAAGGAGCTTAGGAAGGACAGTCTAGACAGGGAGTCAAAACTGTTGGAGGGTCTACAGAGCAAGAGGGACTAGTATATCCATTTTGTCAGAGGTGTGAGCAGCGACACCCTAGATATTGCTTTGCGATGCCGGGGAGATGTTATATTTGTAAAGGTGAGGGGCACCTATGGAAAGAGTGCACGCATATAGGCAGAGAATGTTAATATTGTGGGGACACGAGTCACAAGAAGAAGGATTGTCCTCGTAGAACTACTGAGGGATCCCATGGTCAGAGGATTGAGGTTCAAAGCCAGCAGCAATCAGTGACAGTTGATCGTCCTATCAGGCCTACCGAGTCAGGGATGAGTGCTACTCGTGGAAGGCCCAGAAATCAAGAGGGGAGGACTTAGGGTCGGGTATATAATATCACTTACAAGGATATGGGAGCTGTACTTGATGTGGTGGCAGGTACTTTACAGTTAGATATGATGCAAGTTTATGCTTTAATTGATCTTGGAGCTAGTCATTCCTTTGTATCTTATAGAATTGTGAATAACTTGCATGTGTTATCTAGTAACTTAAGAGTAGGAGTGACCGTTAGTACACCTTTGGGAGAGAATATACATATTGATGATATTTATAGAGGGGTAAAACTATATATTGGAGGGTTAGAGTTGAGGGTAGATCTTATACTATTAGAGCTATATGATTTTGATGTGATTATAGGCATGGATTGGCTAAGTAAACATAAGGCACAAATGGATTGTTTCACTAAGACGGTGACAATCCAAGGAATAGGTGCTAAAAGAGTAGTGTTTAAAGGAGAAAGAAAAGTAATTCCAAGTTGTGTAATCTCAGTCTTGGTGGCTAGAAAATTACTAAGGAAGGGTTGTTCTGCTTGGTTAGCCCATGTAAGAGAACTGGAAAAAAGTAGCATAGATTTGGTTAGTATTCTTGTTATGAGGGAGTTTTGAGATGTATTCCTAGAAGAGTTGCCTAGATTACCTCTAGTCAGAGAAATTGAAGTTTCCATAGAAACTATACCAGGAGTTCCTCCTATAGACCGGTCTCCTTATAGGATGGCACCTATGGAATTGGCGGAATTGAAGATCCAGCTTCAGGAATTGTTAGAAAAAGGCTTCATCCAACCTAGTAACTCGCTTTGGAGAGCTCCGATATTTTTTGTAAAGAAGAAGGATGTCACCTTTCGTTTGTGCATTGATTATTGTCAATTGAATAAAGTGACGGTGAAGAACAGACACCCACTCCCACGAATAAATGACTTGTTTGATCAGTTGAAGGGTGCTAGGGTGTTCTCTAAGATAGATCTGAGATCTGGATACCACCAGTTGAGAATCAAGGAACAAGACATACAAAAGACTGCATTAAATTGGGTGTTTCGGCCTTACCTGAACCAATATGTGGTTGTATTTATTGATGATATCTTGGTGTGTTTAAACTCTCACTTGGAGCATGAACAACATATAAGGGTTGTGATACTGATTTTAAAGGAGAATCAATTATATGCAAAGTTGGATAAATGTGAGTTTTGGCTCAAGGAAGTGGTATTTTTGGGCCATGTAATATCCGCAGAAGGAATATTTATGGATCCAAGAAAGGTTGAGCCTGTGTTAAAATGGGAAAGGCCTACCAATGTGACAGAAATTTGAAGTTTCTTGGGTCTTATTGGATATTACTGGAGGTTTATTAAGGGGTTCTCCACCATAGCGTCACCTTTAACTAAGCTAGCCCACAAAGAAGTCAGGTTTGTTTGGTTGGAAGAGTGTGAAGCAAGTTTTCGAGAACTGAAGGAGAGGCTCACTTGTGCTCCTGTGTTGATCCTTCCATCGGGGACAGAAGGGTTTGTGGTATATAGTGATGCCTTAAAAAGGGGTCTGGGATGTGTATTGATGAACACGTGTGTGTGATTGCTTATACATCAAGGCAACTAAAGTCGCATGAGGTAAATTACCCGGTTCATGACCTAAAACTTGCAATAGTAGTGTTCGCCTTAAGAGTATGAAGACATTATTTGTATGAGACACAAGTTTAAATCTTTACATACTATAAAAGTTTGAAGTATTTGGTGTCACAGAAGGAGTTAAACATGCAACAAAGAAGATGGGTAGAGTTAATAAAAGATTACGATTGTGTTATTGACTACGATCCTGATAAGGCTAATGTAGTAGCCGATGCCTTCAGTAGGAAGGGAAAACAATGATGAATGATATGGAGCTTAAGGAACAGCAAAGTATAATGGAATTAAAGAAAATGGGCTTGCGACTAACTGTAGGGCCTGAGGGATCACCGTTAGCTCAGTTAAAGATCCGATCTGTGCTTCGAGACAAGGTCTTGGTGGCTTAACAGGCAGATGAGAAAGTAAAAGAGATCAAGAAGAGGGTAAACAAGGGTATATAGACATCATTTCAAATGTTATCCGATGAGCTAATATCTATGGGTAGGCGAATTTATTTGCCTAAGGATAAGACTTTGAAAGATGAAGTATTAAAAGAAGCTCATGAATCTTGATTTGCTACTTATCCTGGGAGTACAAAGATATATAGGGATTTAAAGGAATACTACTGATGGCCAAAAATGAAGAGGGAAATAGTAGAATTTGTGTCAAACTGTGAGATCTGTCAACAAGTAAAGATAGAACACCAGAAACCTACAGGGGAATTACAGTCATTATCAATTTCAAAATGGAAATGGGAGGATATTTCTATGGATTTTGTGATGGGATTACCTACGGGAAAGAAGGGGAATGATGCCATATGGGTAATCGTGGATCGACTAACAAAATCTGCTTTGTTTTTGTCTATGAAGATGACTGATTTGGTGGGTAAGTTGACAAAATTATATGTAAATGAAGTAATCAGACTTCATGGAGTGCCAATTTCAATTATATCGGATCGGGATCCAAGGTTCACATTGAGATTGTGGCTTAGCTTACAACAAGTAATGGGGACAAAGATCGAGATGAGAAGTTGTTGAGGAATAAGACAGTTCCCTTGGTGAGAGTATTGTGGGGAAGCTCTCGAATAGAAGAAGAAATATGGGAAAGAGAATCCGAGATTAAGGAGAAGTTTTCGCATTTATTCTCTGACATAGGTACGTAACTTGAATTTTGAGGATGAAATTTTTATTAGGAAGGGAGAATGTAAATCCCGGGAAAATCAAAGTTGGATTAAATTAAAGAAAATAAACTAAACTAAACTAAAAAGAAGGGGCAAAACAGATACATTTAAAGAAAATGGGGCCTAAATGCAAATAAGAATAATTATAGAGCATAAATACTCCTCTTCTCACTAAGAGTAAAATCTGCAGCCATCATAAAGATAGAAAAGAGGGAGTTTTTGTATCCATTTTTACAAATCAAGAGAGAAACACCAAAATTTCAAGAACCTATCCAAGATTAAGGGTTATATGTAGAATAAACACTGGTGGGCAAGGGATTACCAAGAAAAATTGAAGAAGAGAAGAGCGGAGGGCCGACTGTCATTAGAAAGAAAAGGAGGGAGTTGAAGATCGAAACCTTGATTCGTACTTAGTAAGGTGTTCTAAACATGGTCTTATGAGACATTTCAAAGTCGATTATGAATTGATGCTTGGATATTGAATTATAGATTAGAGTTCTTAGACTTGAATTAAGGAAAAAGTATGAGTTACTAAATTAATAACTTCATATGTTGGGTCTAAATGGCAAGGTTGACGAATCTAGACAGTTTCGTCTCTTGACTTTTAGAAGGATTTTGGGTAAGAGGATGAAGGAATTAGGATCACGTTCCTCATAGAAATTGTAGTTTTGGATGTTGACTAACTAAGAAAATTGGTCTTGCTCAATTTGAAATTATAAAACTTCAGCTATGGGTCACTAATCGAGACTAGGTCATGACAGACCCTGTAGGGTAGTAGGTTTGATTCGTTGATAAGCAATTTTGACTATCTTAGAGGCAGAATTAGGTCCTCCTTCCTTTAGAGAACTTGCAGTCTTATGTCTTAGCTTTCCAAAGAGATTGATCTTGTTTGAAACAGAGATCTATAACTCTAAATATAGTTAAAAATTTGAGGAGAGGTTAGACAGTAATGGTTCAAAAACAAGACAAGATGCACGTTGGACCGTAATGCACGGTCCAAATGTTTGTTGATGAACAATTTTGATTGTCTTAGAGGCAGAATTGGGTTCTCCTTCCTCCAAAGAACTTGTAGCCTCATGTCTTAGCTTTCCAAAGAGACCAATCCCGCTTGAAACAGACTTCTATAACTCTAGATATAGTTAAAAATCTGAGGAGAGGTCGGACAACAACAGTTCAATATCTAGACAGTAATAATTCAATGTCTAGATAGTAACGGTTGGACAATAACAGTTCAATGTCTAGACAGTAACGGTTTAATGTCTAGACAATAACAATTCAATGTCTAGACAGTGACAATTTGGAATTTAAACAGAAATAGTTCAAATATAAAGAAAGAAATGATAACTATGGTTGTACAAAGAACGACAATATTAATGGGTGAAATGAGAAAAAACATAAAATATTAAGATATGACTGAAAGAAAGACTTGTTGGCTGTTGATATGGTTATTATAAAACATATCCTTGAGTGAGGAAAATTTGTGAGATAAACCTGTGATTTGTAGGAAGGACCACAGGTATGGTACAACAAAGAGCAGCAGGGGAGCATGAGTAGAGCTTTTATTGCATATAGGTGAATCGCACCTATACCTTCTAGTTAAATTACATGATTTAATATATTACCGATGTGAAATGTGAATTACTGAATGTATGTGTATTCAAGGTGAAAGGTTGTTGTGTGTAATGAAATTATCGTTGACAAAGTAAATATGAGATGTGTGATTTGAGGCGTGAACTAGCATACATTTAGTGTATGTTAGGATCTCGGGTAAGGGGATCGCCATATTTGGACTAGCATACATTTAGTGTATGTTAGGATCTCGGGTAAGGGGATCAAACATGTATTGACTAGCATACATTTAGTGTATGTTAGGATCTCAGATAAGGGGATCACCATGTATTAGCTAGCATATATTTAGTGTATGTTAGGATCCCGGTAAGGGGATCACTTTGCATTGACTCCTACAGGGTGATGATGATGATACGAGTGAAATTGGTACTGGTAATGTGTTAAGCATAAGTAATCATGTTTGATCTTATAAAGTCTGGAATGGAGGTTGATAATGGAGGAGGGAACTGTTATTAATAGTTGAACAAGGAAGAGATTCTAATAAAAACCAGAAGGAGAAGTGAACAAAATATGAATGCATGCTACCCTTTTGAAATTGTTAGATATTCGTGTTGTTATATTTATTGTGATATTCACATTTCAATAATATATATTTTGTTTTAGGACCATCGCATGCACGACAAGAGTAGATCCTAGCTTATGTTCCCTTCTTGTAATCTAGGTTTTAGAGAGTATACCTTTGTATTTTGTAAACATGAAAATGTTTGTATAACTTAATTTGTATAATTAATGTTTAAACTTGATTGAACGAACTTAACTTTGTAGTTCATATAACCATATTTCAAACTGTGTCTTTATATTTTTATCCATCCATAATGATATTTTGTTATATAATATATATCATAAATATTATGGTTGATAGATGTGATAATATTTGTGAAATTGGAACCCAAGATGATTGGGTCAGGATTGAGTTATGAGATGTGAGTTATTAGAAGTGTAGACAGGTTACCTGTTGATAACTTGGGACCTTCCAGTATAGGGGGAGTCAATCAAAATTTTGGTAGATTTTAATACGAAATCCATATATATATAAATTACTCTGTTTTTCGATTGACATGAGATTGTTGTTTTTATCCCGGAATGGGGGATGTTACATCCTCACCTAAACGTTTTAGTTAAATTCAAGAATTTAATATGTTAATAATGTGAGATGTAAATTTGCAACGTTGGATATTATGTGAAATGATGGAAGTTGGTGTAATGATGTTGTTATTTCGGATAATATTCTGAATGTTTGTGTATGTTCCAGGTGAACTACCCTAGTATGCATTGCCAAGTGATGGGAGTACCACTAACAAAGAAAATAGGATAAGTGTAATATGTGTTTCGACTAGCATACATTTAGTGTATGTTAGGATCCGGGGTAAGGGGATCAACATGTATTGACTAACATACATTTAGTGTATGTTAGGATCCCGGGTAAGGAGATCAGCATGTATTGGCTAGCATACATTTAGTGTATGTTAGGATCCTGGGTAAGGGGATCAGCACGTATTGGCTAGCATACATTTAGTGTATGTTAGGATCCTGGGTAAGGGGATCATCTTGCATCAACTCTTACAAGGTGATGATGATACCAGTGAAATGGTATTGGTAATGTGCTAAGCAGAATGATCATGTTTGATCTTATGAAATCTTGAATGGAGGTTGATAATGGAAGAGGAAATAGTTTTTAGTAATTGAAGGAGAAAGAGTTTCCAATGAAAACCAGAAGGGAGAAGTGAATAAAATATGAATGCATGTTTTTCTTTTTAAATTGTTGGATGTTTGTATTGCTATATTATTATGATTTTCATGTTTCAATAATATGTGTTTTGTTCCAGGATCATCGCATGCACGACAGTAGTAAATCCTAGCTTATGTTCACTTTTTGTAGTCTAGGTTCTAGGGAGTATACCCTTGTATTTTGTAATATTACAACTTTTATATAACTTAATTTTTATAATTGATGTTTAAACTTGAATAGATGAACTTAATTTTGAAATTCATATAATCATGTTTCATGTATGTGTGTTTATCTCATTTATTCCCCTGTAATGATATTTGTTGTTCAATGTATGTTATATTTATTATGGTTGTGATGATGATGATAATGTTTGTGGGATTGAGACCTAGGATGATTGGATCGTAATTGAGTTATGAGATGTAAGATATTAGAAGTGTAAACGGGGTATATGTCGATAACTTGGGACCTTCCAGTATTGGGGAGACTCTGCTGAAATTTTGGTGGAAATTTTGGTAGACTTGTATATGAGAACTGGGAAAAAAAATCACCTGTATTTTTACGTACCAAATCGTAGGAAAGTAACTATAATCACATATGAAAGTGTGGAGCGTTACAGCTGGTATCAAAGCTACTGGATAAGGTTTAGTGGGTTTACAAAATGCAAAGGATGCAGGAGGTAACACAAATAAAAATTATTGTATTGATAATTGTTATATGATGGTAATAAAATAATAAAGCTTTTCAAATTTGTGGGAGATTAAATTGCCTATATGGTTTAGAAAAATCAGGATAAAGATATCAATGACTATATGGTTCTTGATCCTTTAACTTATAAAGAGCTAGGGATGAAACCTTATGATTTAGATGGATTATAAGGAGAACTTTAAGGAGATGGATGAATCAACATAGGTTAGACTCGTTTTAAATGTTGAATGGTTATGTAACCAACACCATGATGACACATATGATTTTATAATGGTAAAATATTGAACATAATTACTGGTAACAAATTAGAAAAATCCATAAGAGAGTGAAGGAAAAGGGGAGGAGAAAACACATGATCTTTTTCAAAATGGTTCCAAAACGATGGGAAAATTGTCTTTGCCCTTGATTTTTTCGAATTTGTAGAAATTAGATAGGAAATGTAGAAATGTATGGAAGCTGACTATCTATAGTATGGAGAATTCTGGAAGTCGTGTTTAGAAAAGCTTTAAAATGTGTGTAGACTCAATGTAAATGTATAAAAAGTTGATAAGAAAATGTAAGGGATTTTGTATGATTTTCTTAAATGGAAAATCCAATTAAATAGGAAATAAAAGGAGGAAGTGGTGAAATGGTATAATTGGTAGCGTGGATTCTGCCCTCTGCTGCGCTGCCATTTGCCTTGCCTGCCATCACTGTTGGAGGAGCTAGGGAGGCTGTGGAAATCAAATTTGGACGCAACTGACTTGTGCCCTTTGCTATTGAACTAGTTAGGACACCATCCTCTATGGAAACGACCTCTGTTCCGACCAAAATTTCTAGAAGATTGGCGGTGAGAAAAGAAGATTGCAGGAGGGGTGTTGGACGTGGGCAGCAGAGGTTTATTGATGACAGCAGGCCCCATGGATGAAAGGGATGTTTTGTTTAGGAATTCATGTGTTAGAAGATGACTATGAAGATCAGCATATGAGAGAGGCTCAACTTTGGTCATAAGAGTTGTTACTAAGTCCTTAAACTCTCCTCAAAGGCCACGAAACATATATAAGTTGAAATCCTCCAACGATATTGGCTGACCAACAACGACTAATTCATCAAATAAGGCCTTCCATGGATAAACTGAGTTATCAACTCATCACCTTGTCAAAGATCTTGAAGGGAGCCATGAAGTTGCATAATACGCGAATTGGATATGGAAGCTAGAGCTTGCTCAAGTGTGCGCCAAACAGAACTTGAAGTTTAACAGTCAACAACAAGATGAAGAACTTCCATGGATAACGAAGAAAACATAACACTTAGAATGAATTGGTCTTGTTGTTTCCAATGAAGAAAGAACTGATGTACTTGAAGAGAGGTATAATGGGCAACAAGAACATGTGGAGAGGGACAAGATTTTGAACCATTAACAAAACTGAAAACTCCCCGGCTTAGAAGATACGACTTCATCTGCATTTGACAATATAGATAATTGGTATTCGTTAACTTGAGAGAGATGACTTGGTGAGTGTTGGAGAGGGAGATGACACGACCGAAAGATTGATGTCTTCTCCCAAGTACATGAGTGTCGAAGTAATAAATAACCCGGTAAGATCGGGTTGAACTGTAGGTAGGTGAACTATATAAATTACAAATAATAAAATGATATTGATGTTGAAGAGAACTTTGAGATGTGATAATGATTAAAAGACTAAACAAGGATAAAATAATTGTCAAGGTTAGAGGATCCACTAATGGTATTAGAAGTAAATATAATATAAACTCCTTTTATTACTCAATTGGAAACCACACACAAAGGAGGTTCCAATCGGATGATTTATCCTTAATAGTTCATTATAAATTTTTAACATGATCATATTAATTATGTTATTTTAGTAACACCATACTTTTAAATATTGTTAGAAATTCATGAAGATAACTTATGTTAACAATAAATCAAGTTTCTCTCATAACAACGATGTCAGCCGAAGACTATAAAGGATCAAGCATTTATTGTACCAAGTATTATACAACAAAAATCTAGATTAATCATTTAATAAGCAAGGTATTAAGAATTAGTAAGATAAAAAGAAAGACATGTTAATAACAAACTTTCTTGGATATAAACATTAAAGTTCATGTTGAGTTTATATTTCTAACACCATTAGTGAAACTTTTTCACCTTGACATAATTAACTTAGCTAAACATAATGAAGAAGAAGAACATGAATAAACTAGATAAGAACATAGTTATGATGAAAAGCATAAATAAGAGATTAATGAAAGCAAAACATAAACATTACAACAATACAAAGAAAGAAAGCAAGAATATGATTTTGATCTGAAAACCAAGATGCCTAAATACATGGAAAATGCCTTCTTTTATAGGCTAGAATTCAGAACTATTGATTAGTGACTAACTATTTAGTTGGTGGCCAACCATTGACTTGGTGGTTGGTTATTGACATTGTTGGCTAGTTATTAACATTGTTGATTGGCCAAAATGTTATTGCTAACATCAGAATTTGAGCATATAGTCCTCATGAAAATTGTGGGCAATTGTCTCAAACTTGTCAAAAAAAAAAAAACCGGAGCTCATTTGGATTTCTAGAACTCGAGATATAGGCTGAACACTGAAAAGTGTCTGGGCTGCCGAACAGATTCAGACGTCTCTTTTGATGCTAAGATTTGAACTTGAAAACGGAAGATTTGAATCTTGGACACTTCATGAAAGTTTTAGGCATATGTCTTAGCTTTCTATCAAGATAAACCAGACCTAAATCCAAGTTCTACAATTCCAATTATGATCCAATAACTGAATGGTGTTCCAGTTTGAATTGAACAAGCATCTCTTCTTTAAGCTTAGTCCTCTTTTTGTCTCTTCTTTTTCAATAGTTAATCACATCAATCAATCATTTGAGTTGTGGGATAAACCTGGATTTAAAATGAGCATTTACCATAACCTAAAGCTATCTTTTATTATAAGATTTGTTACTATAAAACATGCTTAAGTTAGGGAATTTAATGATACTTTAGGTGCAATATGATGATATAAAGTCTTAATGGGAATGCATTTTTAAGTACTAATCAAGAGATAATACTGGTGGCAGAATCTGCAGTAACAACAGCAGAAGAAGGCTGTAGTAGAGGAGAATTGGCTAGGTTGAAGAGGGTGTGGCCACCATCTGTAGGTTGTGGCCATGACAGAATAGAGGTGTTGGAGGAGGCAAGGGCTGCGGTAGAAGAGGAAGCCAGCACTGTCGGTATTGCAGAGAGGGAGGCAACTTGCGGCTGGGATGAGAAGTCCATTATAGAGATAAGAGAAAGTGTTTTAATTTGTTTAGGGCTCTGATACCAAGTTGAGAATAATATAATGACCTAGGTTGTACCTTAGCCAACCTTTCCTATTTATATATACGTGGTAGAACACAGAAGTAACTATAGGAATTATAACATTGGAATAATCCTCTATTAATTTTCTATTCAGATATATATATATGCTATACATTCTATAATATCAATTAAGCATATTATTAGTCTAATTTCATTTAATTGTTATCATAAAAATACATAAAATATTAATATGTGACCTAAAAGTCAACACACTATTCATATGAACAATGAAAATCTTATTTTTTAATTCTACCTTCCAAATCCTTTTCTTCTAATTTCATCCTTAACATTTTATTGATCTTGAATTGGTCATAATTTATTTTCTATGAGATTATTGCATTCTTAAATTAACATTCTGAAATTTGGTTGATGTTTAGTTTTTGCATGTGTTTATTTTTGTTATCATATCATTAAATAAAAAAACTATTTTAAAAGAAAAAAATCTTAAATCCATTGGAGTTTATGATCCGGGTTACAGGTTTTGCACGTTAAGCTGCAAAACTTGAGTTGATTAAATATGTCGTGTCTCAATTGTAAAAAAGTAATATCATCTTGAATTTTTTATGATTTGATTTGCTTTTGGATACACAAAGTCAACTAGGTCACATAGAGTTAACTTCCATGCCGGTTAATTTTAAACCTGGGTCAGACAAGGAGTGGAGATGAAAGGTTTTAAGGTAGCTGACTAGGTTGAGTTTAATAACAATACCAAATTTTTTTTTTTATTCCATTCATTTTTTTTCCTTTCTATTGAACCTTTTTGGATTTTGTTATCCATTTTGTCCTTTAATATTTGGTTGATTTTGAATTGGTATTCATAATTTGTTTTGATTTGTTTCATATGAGGTCAAACAAATGTCTCGGTATTTGGCTGACGCTCAATTTTGCGATCTACTTTTGTCATCATATATTATTAAGTAAAAAATAATTTTAAAAAATAAAATTGTTAAACCGAATGGAGTCCATGATCCGAGTTACATGTTTGGCAGGTTAAGTCGCGAAATTCAAGTCGATCTAATATGTCGTTGTCTCGATAATAATAAAAAAGTCTTATTTTATTTTTATTAAGTCAAACCATATTTTTTACCAGTTATTTATAATTGCTATTGGACTTATCAAATTAACTCAGTTATATTAAGATAACTATTACATAATTTAATTTAAAACACTTGCTAGGTAAGAAGTTGAGTGCAATTCTTCAATCATTCAGAAGGGTTGACTAGTACAAAATTGAGAATGGCTCAATGAGTTGATACGGGATTTGATGGAAAAAGAATTTAATAAAAAATAAAGAAAGGAATGGTGTGATATGAAATGATCAAAAACAATTTTAGCATTCCACTAGCAAGTATTATCACATACCATCAAATATCCAGCCATGAATTTGCTCTTTACAAAAGCAACATTGCTCCAATAACTGGAATGGAAATCAAGTTTTCGCACAACAAAGAAAAAAAAAGATTTACCATGCAGTATAAACAACTAATGCGTTCGAGTTGGGAATTTTTCTTGACTCTTGATAGAACAAAAACAAGCAGCTCAACTCCAGAGAAATTTTCCAATGAAGTCTCAGCAAGTTTATCTTTGTCGGTTTGTCTAGCTGAAATTTGTTTTGTGGTCATGAACTTGCAATAACAGGTAAAAACTCTGCAGAGATGTTATCAGACAGGTCACCATTTGTAATGTGCTGTGGAGGAATGCTCTCAGAAAGTTGATCATGACTGGTGCAGTTATATGCTCCTTCAGAAGAGGACTTGCCATCTTCTCTACCAGCTTGCTTCCTGCGTGTGACCAAATTGTCAGAATGCCAGTGATTAGTAACAGATGTAATCTATGTGAACTGCTTGGACTGAAAATCTTAACACATTAATTCCAAAATGTCAACAAATACACATGTGAACCCTCTTCTGTCAAAAGTATAGAACCAATCAAGGGAAAAAAAGCAGCAACTGATAAATACAGCTATCAAAATCATTTAAAGCCTTGCATACAAGCAACACCCCACCCTAATTGTTCTAACATAGGGGAGCCTACATAATGTGCCCTCAAAGAAGCTACAAGATAACATGCATCTGCCTAACAATGCAAAGACCGGATTGTATTCTTGAAGCACAAGAACTTCAAGTGGGAATTGCTCCTTCCTATATTAGCAACTTAAGTGGAATTCAAGAGTAGGACGCAAAAACTAATCTTAAATGCAAAGAACATGAAACATATATCACAGGAAATCAACTAAAGAGATACCATGAGTGGATAACACATTACCTTGACATCTTCACCTGTTCTCCTTTTATTAGATATGGTTCTGAATAGCAAGCTGGTGGGTGATCTTTCAAGATGGAGTTTGGCAAAGAAAGAATCAGATGTAGTGAAGCCAAGTCTTGCAAACACACCGGCAATTCAAGATGGTCTTGATGGGCAATCTTGATAGTATATCCCATAATTTTGAAACCGACCCGGTCCAGTGATTGAGTCACGGGTCAGATGAGTTGACCCAGGTAAAAAAAAACACCTATATAAAACACTAGATATAAACAGGTTTAAAGCTCATGTTTTTTTTTTCCAGTTTCATTCTTAAGCATTTATTTAATTGAATATTGAGCTCTATTATCTTTTTATTATTTTCTTTATCTAAGATTTTTCACTAATTTTAAAAATGACAGGTTTTCCTTGTTTTTTTATTTTATTTTTCATTTTTTATCGAATTTATCCTTTTTCAAATATTTTTTTTATTAAATGAAATTATCTTATTAGATATAAACACTAGATGCTCACTTCATTATATTTTGTTTAGTTTGCTTTCAGGGTAGTTACTTTAGTGGAGCATGCAACTTTTTTTTATTGTCGTAGACTCATAGTGTGGCCTTTTACAACAATGTTAAAAACCATCTTAGTGTGATATTTTTGGTGGTGGAGCGATGTCAATGACAAAGTGATGATGGGTCTCCAACGAGCTTTTTTCTTCTTCTCTAGATTATGATATTGAGAGCTCATTTTTTATATTTAATTGTTGCTTTTTTTTCCCTTTATTTATTGTTGATGCTTTTTTTATCATATTATTAAATTAAACAAGCTAATTGAACCTAGTTAAGTCACTGAATCAAGTGTATGATTTTTCTTGCATCTTTAAAAATGTTAGTGTCGCCTAAACATCCTTTCTTTAGGTTTGAAAAAGTTGATCCGGCCGCACGACGTAACATTGATCACCTATCTAGTTACTACTATACTAAGAGAACTAAAAATTGAAAAGTTGAGAAAGGAATTGATGTTATAATACATGCAATGTGAAGTGTGTGAATTCATTTAAATTTGTGCTATCAAGTTAGATGTAAAGATTTATATAATTTGTATTAAAATAAATCTTGGACTTGTTGATTGATTTTTTTCATTTATTTTTTCATGCTTGTTGATGATCTTCATATAAACCTGTTTAAACTTGTTCTTAATAGTTGAGAATAATAGAATGGTTTAGGTTGTACCTTAGCCAACCTTTCCTATTTATATATATGTGGTAGAACGCGACAGTTACTGTAGGGATTACAACATTAGAATAATCATATATTAGTTTTCTATTCAGATATATACATGCTATACATTCTATAATATGCATCCTCAAGCTGAGGGTGGAGGATCGACTTGAAACTTAAATCGAAAAGCAGTAAAGTACGTAGCAGAAAGTGGTTTGGTGAAGACATCTGTAAGTTGATCCTAAGAGGGGATAAAATGAATTTGAATCTCTTTCTTCACAACTCAGTTGCAGACAAAGTGATAATCTACCTCAATATACTTAGTACGAGCATGAAAAATAGGATTCGCGAAGAGATAGGTCGTGCCAAGGTTATCACACCAAATGGTAGGAGCCGAGACAGAGGGAACCTGCAGATCTGTTAACAAATATTGAAGCCAAATGACCTCGGCGATGCGTCGCTAAGGCTTTATACTCAACCTCAGTAGAGGAGCGAGCAACTGTGCGTTGCTTGCTGGATTTCCATGAAATCGGTGTCTGACCAAAGAAGACAAGGTAGTCACTCGTACACTTGTGATCATCAATACTACCAGCCAATATGCAGCTGTAAAACCATGGAGAGCAAAAGAGGAATCGTGAGTGATTCAAAAACCGTAAGATGCCATACCTTTAAGGCAGCGTAAAATATGCTTAACAACGACCCAATGAGAGTCTGTAGGAGTATGCATAAACTGATAGACTTTGTTGACAACAAAACAGATATTTGGGTGGGTGAAGGTAAGATACTGAAGAACACCCATGATTTGACGAAACCTTGTAGGATTAGAGAATAAAGTATTCGATAATATAGTAACTTTTGGAGGAGAGACTTGAGTGTGAACGAGCTTGCAAGAAGTCATACTAGCCCGAGTGAGGATGTCAAGAATATATTTGTGCTGACGAAGCATCAAACCCATACCTATAGACTGAACTTCAATACCCAGAAAATAGTGAACTGTACCTAAGTCACGAAGCTTGAATTCAGAGCTTAATAATTGTATTAGGCGATGGAGCATAGCAGAGTTGCAACCTGTAAGCAAAATATCATCAACATACACTAGAAGATAAAAGATATTAGTGCCATCAGACAAGATACACAGGGAGGTGTCAACCTTGGAGGCAAGAAAACCAATAAAGAGCAAAAAATCACTTAGACGAGTGTACCATGCCCTCAGTGCTTATTTTAAACCATACAATGACTTGTGCAATCTGCACACATGAGATGGAAGAGTAGAGTCAATAAAACCTGAATGTTGTTTCATGTAGACCTTTTTAGTAAGAACGCCATTGAGAAAGACTTTATGAATATCAAGTTGATGAATCTTTCAACTGCACGAAACCGCAATAGAGAAGACAATCAAATGATGGCTTGCGTAATAACTGGGCTGAAGGTTTCAAAATAATCAATGCCTTCCTGTTCGGTAAAACCTATAGCAACAAGGCGTGCTTTATAACGATCAATGCTGCCATCAACATGACGCTTGATCCGATACACCCATCTACTACCAACAACGTTCATCGAAGGATGAAATGGAACTAAAGACCAAGTGTGATTGGAGCGCAAAGCCTTGATCTTATCACACATAGCATCATGCCAAATGGCAGACCTGTTAGCATAAAAGAAAGCAAGAGGTTCTGAAGAGGGAGAGTGCAGTACTTGGGGGGAAGAAGTAACAGCGACAACGAAAGCAACAAAATTAGCTGTCTACGAAGAACCATAGGGTGTTTGCTGGTCAAGGGCAGCGACGTAGGAGAAGAAGATGGCCATAAGATATCCTACTGCATCAGATAGGAGGAGAAATCAACCATAATATCTAAGCCACCCAAAAGGGTTGAGGGAGAATCTGTCGCAAGCAGAGGACTGGTGGCAGAAATAGGACTGTCAGTAGAGGCAATGTCGGTAACAGCTTGGACACTGGCCAAATAAGAAGGAGCAGAGGAAGAACCAGATGTTGTCCCAACACCAGCAAAGGGGTCACGTTGGAGGTGGGGGTGACTGATTTGTAAGCTGTATCTGCAGTAGAATGGTTAGATAAATATTCATGTGATGATGGGAAACGGAGGGGTGAATGCTGTGGCGGGTGGGCTATTTGTGGTTGGAGGGCTGTATGGGTGGGGAACAATGGTGAATAGAGTATATTTGAGAGGACATTAGTGGCAGTTTGGGTGGGAGGAGTGGAGGAAACCGTTGCAATCTATTTAGAATTATCAAATGGAAACATATGTTCATGAAAGCGGACATGACGAGAGATATAAATGCGTTGAGATGTAATGTTTGTAATTGGTGAAAGACAAAATAAACATCAGACTTGGCAACAAGAGAATAATTGTAAACCCCCGGTTATAATTTTTTTATGTTATTAAAAAATAAGAAATTTAACCAATAGTAAAATGAGTTAAATTAAATTAAAGGAACCTAAATCAAGATAAAAATAGTGAAATTAATGAAATAAAAAGTAAATATAGTACTAAATTGTTTAAAAGAAAAATATTTGTGAGGACAAAATGAATACATAAGATCAAGAGAGGTCAATATTCAAATAACATAAGGTTTGAAGTTTATGTACAAATTATAAAAAGGAGTGGGGATAAATGTGCAATTAACAAGATGGTAGCACTATAAATATCATTCTATTTTCTCTCTTGGAGTGACTTGCAAGAGCAAGAGAGAGTTTAGGACAGATTTTGACTTCTCCGTTGTTGCTATAATTTAAACTTGAAAACGGTCCTTTTGAATCTTGGACTCCTTATGAAAGTTTTAGAACTATGTCTTAGCTTTCCATAAATATAAATCAGACCTAAATCCAAGTTCTACAGCTCTAATTATGATCCAATAACCGAATGGTGTTCCAGTTTGGACTGAACCAACATCTCTTTTCTAAGTTTAACCCTCTCTTTGTCTTCTCAATTTCAGTAATTAAACTCATCAATCAATCCTTTGATTTATGTGATAGGCCTGCATTTAAGATGAACATTTATGATAAATTAAAGGTATCTTATAGTATCAGACTTGTTATTATAAAACATGTTTTAGTTAAGGAGTTATTGATACTTCAAGTGTAAAATGATGATATAAAACCTTGATAAAATGCACTTTTAAGTACTAATCACACCCCCCAACCAGCTCATTACTAGTCCCTAGTAATCAAAGTGTCAAAATAGAAAAACAATTTGCAAGTTCCACAAAGTAAGGAATTCATCATTCAACTTCCATTAATTTATCCATATAAACAAACTCTCATTAAATTTATATATCCGCTTCATACTTCTTAAACAAGATATTAATAAACCTTTCTTTTGTGCTCAATATATCAACACATAGTTATAGGGCTTTTCTTGGAAGAAAACAAAATTTTGTTCTAATGTTTGGAGGTCATGATTTTTCCTAAAGTTGTACATTCCTCCACTAGATGTATGAGATTGAGTTTTACTTAGTGCTTCATAAGTGCCTGTAGTGTCTCAATTTTGAGCATTTTCAGCTAGCAAGTCTAGGTACTCCATTTCTTCATTTCGGTCTTTATCTTCAAAAGTTTTCATTGCACATTAATTCCACCATTTGTCTATCTTTAGGTGTTAACCCTTTATAAAAATGTGAAACCAATCTCCATGTTTCAAAACCATGATGAGGGCAAGTATTAAGCAAGTGTCGATATCTATCCTAACATTGGTAAAATGTTTCTCCTGGTTTTTTAGTGAAAGTGGTGATTTGTCTTTTGAAAGAGTTTGTTCTGTGAGACGGAAAAAAACTTCTTTAAAAATTATTGTTGCATTTCATCCTAAGCACGAATGGATCCTAACATAAAAGAAACAAAAGTTAGATAAAATGAAAAGTGAGAAGAGAAAATAAAATAAATATTATAATTTATACAAGAATTTACCTCCCCAGCAACGGTGCCAAAAGCTTCACACGACTGAAAGATTGATGTCTTCTCCCAAGTGTAGGAGTGTCGAAGTAATAAATAACCCGGCAAGACCGGGGTCAAACCACATGGACGTCAACTATATAAATTACAAATAAAGAAATAGATAATAACAGAAAAGGAGTTGAAGAGAGCTTTGAGATGTGATATGATATAAGGATTAAACAAGGATAAAATAATTATCAAGGTTAGAGGATCCACTAATGGTATTTCAAACAAGTATAGTATAAACTCTTTTTATTACTCAACTAGAAACCACAAACAAAGGAGATTCCAATCGGATTATAAATTGTTAACATGATTACATTAGTTATCTTATTCGAATAATGCTAATACTTGTCAATGTTGTTAGGTATTCATGATTATAACTTATGTTAACAATAAATCAAGTTCCTTTCATAGCACATGTGTCGGTTATACCATATGATTGGGCTATAAAAGCGCCAAGTATTTGTTGTACCAAGAGTTATACAACATAAATCTAGATTAACCATTTAACAATCAAAGTATTAAAAGTGAACAAGATAACAAATACAAAACATATCAGTATCAAACATTAAAGTCCATATTAAGTTTATGCTATACTTATTCTTATACCATTAGTGTAACCTTTTCACCTTGACATAATAAACTTAGCTAAACATAATGAAAGAGAGAAATATAAATAAACAAGACAAGAACATAAATAAGATATAAGTTAACTAAGTAAAGGAAAGGAAATGAAAAGCATAAACAAGAGATTAATATAAACAAAACTTAAGCATTACAAAAATATAAAGAGAGAGAGAGCAAGAACATGATCTTGATTTGAAAACCAAGATGCCTAAATTCATGGAAAATGCCTCCTTTTATAGGCCAAAATTTAGAAATAATAATTTGATGACTAATTGTTGAGTGGGTGGCCATATCTTGACTTGGTGACAATCCTTATCTTCTTGTCTGAACAAAACATCATTGCTAACATCAGAATTTGAACTAATAGTTTTCATGAAAGTTATGGGAAATTGTCTCAGCTTTCCAACAAAACAAAAATTAGGGCATTTGGACTTCCAAAACTTGAGATATGGGTTGAACACTAAACAGTGTCAAGGCTGCAGGACAAATTCTGACTTTTTCGTTGTTGCTATAATTTGAACTTGAATCTTGGACTCCGCATGAAAGTTTTAGGACTATGTCTTAGCTTTCCATACATATAAATCAGACCTAAATCCAAGTTCTACAGCTCCAGTTATGATCCAATAACCGAATGGTGTTCCAGTTTGGACTGAACCAAAGATCTCTTTTATAAGCTTAACCCTCCTTTGTCTTCTCAATTTTAGTAGTTAAACTCATCAATCAATCCTTTGATTTATATGATAGGCCTGCATTTAAGATGAACATTTATGATAAATTAAAGGTATCTTATAGTATCAAACTTGTTATTATAAAAAATGTTTTAGTTAAGGAGTTATTGATATTTCAAGTGTAAAATGATGATATAAAACCTTGATAAAATGCACTTTTAAGTACTAATCATTCTCCTCCATGTCTTGTATTTTTTCCCTGGAGGGATTTTCAATACCAATCCCCGTTTGAGAGGTATCGTAGGAGGAAATTCTTTGGGAAAATATACTTTTAGTTAGTCTTCGTCGCCAACTGTTTTCTCCTCTGGCCACTGTTGGATTAAGCTATAATTTGGATATGTTGTTCTTCCTAATGCCATGTAGATTTTGAACGATGGATATTAGAAAAAAAACACTCAGTATAGAAGTTGTTCTTCTCCCACAGTAGGTTTGCAAGTTTAAGGTCAATTTAGTTAAACCCATATTTCTAAAAATTTAACCATTTGATGAAGTTGATATTTGGATATGTTATAGTCATAATAATGCACTATAACTTGACTGTATGGATTATTTGGAATATTATACATTTGTTATTTATGGTTAATTGAATCTGTTGTCAAAATTGGGTTTGTGTGAATTGAATAAAATTGGCATGAAAAGAATGAGGGAACTCTTGGTTCCTTAAGGCCATGCTTTTAGTCAATTATGCATCAAAGGGGGAGGATGTTTATTTTGACATATTTAGCTTGATGACAAGTGTTTAGTTGTGTCAAAATGAGAAAAAAAAATGCATGTTAAAAAGTCAAGGATTGTGTTTAGAAGAATATTGTTCGGAAAGTTTGTAAAATCAATAAGAATGTTTTATTTTGATTTTAAGAGGGAAGATAGAAATAAATAAGATAAATTGCTCTTAAAAAGATATTTTTGACACTCTTAAACGATATGTGATATGGCTAGGGGTTGAGATATGTTGCTACCCAATTTTTGACCCATGTTTTAATAATTTTTCAAAAAAAAAATAAAGGTTTACTTGTGGCGATAACATAGAGCACCAGGGTTAATATTAAAGAAGCAATATGTCAAGGAGATAATTACTGAATCATATATTATTACTTCAATATAAAATACTATAGATATATGATTTGATTCGTGCCGGTTATGGAAAATAATCACTGTAATATAAAATACCATATATATAGGATTTGTTGGTGCTGGTTATAGAAGACAATCTCTGCAATAATTATTGCAATATTCCGTTAAATAACACGTGTAGAGATTTTCTATATAAGTGAACCTTCAACCATATGCAAAGGGGAGAAAAATATTCACAAGAAGGCAATTTTTTCGGAAAAGAGGAGCCAAGCATAAAAAACTCTAGAGATAAAAAAAACCTAAATTCATTTCTCTTCCTTAGTCACAACCCCTCCTCTCTTAAAAAATTAAAAAAACTGCCACCGCCCGTTCCCCTACCTTCTTCTCCTCTCACAGCCTCCATAGACCACCTCCTGGCCGTTTCTTCCCCTTCACCAGAACACCTCACTCTCCCCTTCATCTTCCAATCTCACTGCCCCTACACTCTCTTTTCTCTGCCGCCAGCCAAACAGATTAGAGCTCCCCTACATTTTTTTTCCTACCATCAACACAGACCCACAGACACCCGACCACAGCACCAACACTCCTTTCTCCCCGATTCCAGCCTTTTCCCTTTGGTTTTTTTTCTTCCCCTCAGCCGACTAAAGAGCACACCAGCCCTCTGTCACACTAAGCCATGACCAAACTTGTTGCCCCCCTCTTTTCCTCTGTTTCTCTCCCAAACCAAACAAACCTACAGCCCATCACTTCTTGCTAACTCAGCCAACCCACAACCATCTCCATCGCAGCTTCAGCGGCCACAGACCCACAGTCTTCACCGTCAGCCGTGGTGGCGCCTTCTTCATACAACACCGGCCAAACCCGACAGAAGCCTAGTTGTCGGCGACCCCTTGGTCTTGCCGCCACCTGAAATAGAGATGAATGGGAAAGAAAAAGAAAAGAACAGATCTATAAAGAGGAAAGCTGATCTAAAACGATGAAAAAGAGAGAAAAACAAACAAATCAAAACAAAGAATAAAAACTTAAAACAGTGATCTTCACTGCCGGCGAGGGCAATGAAGAGGGGAGGAAGCCGTTGCAGATCTCCCCTATCATTTTTTTTCCAGCGGCGCGTGAACCCATGGGCCGCCAGTGGCAGTGCCACGTGGAGCAGACGTGCCACCACTGTTCCCGCATTCCCAGAAGTGTTCCTCTGCAATTCTTGAATATTTGGGGGTCTATTTTGCAATTTCTGAATTGTATATTATTTGTTTGTTTTATTTTAAATTTGTGTTATTTGTAATTGCATATGGATGTATAAAGAAATAATAAAAAGTGATGTGTGTGTGTTTGTATTTTTTTTATGTATGTTATTGAATTATAAAATAAAAAAGATAAAAAAAACAAATTTAATATTTTAATTTGTGTATGATCAAGTATTTGAAGTTCAAATAAAATTATGTTGTATTTGCCGTAAAAATGTAAAAACATGTTTCTACATATTTTGTTGGGATTTAATAACTGATTTATTAAAGCCTTAAGAATTTGACTAATATGTGGGTTTTTTTACTTTAATTCTGATAAAATTTAATGTTTGTGTTTTTTTATAAAGAAATAATATTTTTTTTGTACGTTGCATACGGCTAATATCCTAACATGTTTTGAACGTTCTTTTTTAAAAAATAATTATTGGAAGCTTTGAAAATGTGTTTTCGCATGGATTTCTTAAAGACAACAAATATTATTTTCTTGCATTTCTAGATTTTACAACATGTTTGTAAAACTCCAAAGGGTATTGGCCAATATTTCAAAAAATACAAAAATTTTATTTTGGGGGAATTCATCTATTATTCACCGCTAATGTTTGGATAAAGAAATCCCTAAGGGACGAATATCCAAAATATTATTGGGAATAATTTGTTATTATTCACTGTTAATATTTAGATAAAGAAACCCTAAGTGGTAAATATCCAAAATAATTTTCTAGGAATAATAAGTCATCACACATCCTTGAAAGAAGCCTGAATTATAATTGAGGACATTTTAATTTTTGATGTCACGGTTCACGAGCGGTGAAAGTATGAAATACCAAGGCAAAAAGAGGCTTTCAAAGCGCTCTGAATTTCCTTAGATTTCCAAATCTTTATCCTCCCTACTTGCTATTTACGAGTCGCAAACTCTTGAAATACTAAGGGAAAAATGAGCTTTTAAAGCGCATGGAATCTTCTTGGATTTCTACCTTAATAAATTTAGTTTGAATCAAATCTAGAAAAACTGATGGGATTAGAAAACACCAACAACAGAGCTATTATAAGGTAAACCAAACACCAAGTAACTTACCTTAGGTAAGACGTACTAGGGGTGCTAATACCTTCCTTTTACGCAACCAGTCCCTTGCCTTAGAATCTCTGAATGACTAGTTAGGTTTCCTAGTGACCATAATAATAGGTGGCGACTCCCTTATTCAATAAACAAAAAGACCACGAAATCAATCGAGGATCGCCGCGACGCCGAGCTCCGTTGCGAGGGTGTGACAAGATAAAAGAGAAAAAGTTCAATTATGGATGTTATGTGTAAATGGAAAGGTTGATGAATTTGGACAGATTTGTTTCCTGACTTTTAAAGAGAATTCGAGTAGGAGGATGAGGAAATTAGGATAAGGTTTCTTCATAGTAATTGTAGTTTTGAATGTTTGATAACTAAAGAAATTGGTCTTACTTAATTTGGAGTTGTAGAACTTCAGTTATGGGTCACCAATCGAGATTGGGTCATGAATGACTCTCTAAGGCAGTAGGACTGATTAGTTGATGAGCAATTTTGACTATCTTAGGGGCAGAACTGAGTTCTCCTTCCTTCAGAGAACTTGTAGCCTCATGTCTGAGCTTTCGAAAGAGACCAATCGTGCTTGAAATAGAGTTCTATAACTCTAGATATAGTTAAAAATCTGAGGAGACGTCGGACAATAACAAGTCAATGTCAAGAAAGTAACGGTTCGACAATGACAGTCCAATATTTGTTGATGAGCAATTTTGACTATCTTAGAGGCAGAACTGGGTTCCCCTTCCTTCAGAGAACTTATAGCCTCATGTATTAGCTTTCCAACAAGACCAATCTTTCTTGAAAGAGAGTTTTATAACTCTAGATATAAATAAAAATATGAGGAGAGGTTGGACAGTAAGAGTTCAATGTCAGGACAATAATGGTTGGATAGTAACAGTATAATGTTTGTTGATGAGCAATTTTAAGTGTCATAGAGGCATAACTAGGTTATCCTTCCTTTACAGAACTTGTAGCCTCGTGTCTTAGCTTTCCAATGAGACCACACTTACTTGAAACAGAGTTCTATAACTCTAGATATAAATAATATGAGGAGAGGTTGGACAATAACAGTTCAATGTTAAGACAGTAACGGTTGGAAAATAATAATATAATGTTTGTTAATGAGCAATGTTGACTGTCTTAGAGGCATATATAGATTCTTCTTCCTTAAGAGAACTTGTAGCCTCGTGTCTTAGCTTTCGAATGAGACCAATCTTGCTTGAAATGAAATTCTATAACACTAGATATAGTTAAACATTTGAAGAGAGGTCGGATAGTAACGATTCAATGCAAGACAGTAACGGTTTGACAATAACAGTCCAATATTTGTTGATGAGCAATTTTAACTATCTTAAAGGCATAACTGGGTTCCTTTTCCTTCAGAGAACTTGTAGCCTCATGTATTAGCTTTCCAACAAGACCAATCTTTCTTGAAACAGAGTTCTATAACTTTATATATAAATAAAAATATGAGGAGAGGTTGGACGAATAAGTTCAATGTCGGGACGAAGAACGGTTAGACGAGAATAAATCCAATGTTTGTTGATGAGCAATTTTAAGTGTCTTAGAGGCATAACTGAGTTATCCTTCCTTTACGAAACTTGTAGCCTCATGTCTTAGCTTTCCAATGAGATACTTGCTTGAAACAGAGTTCTATAACTCTAGATATAAATAAAAATATGAGGAGAGGTTGGACAGTAACAGTTCAATATTAAGACAACAACAGTTGGAAAATAACAATCTAATGTTTGTTAATGAGCAATGTTGACTATCTTAGAGGAATATATAAGTTCTTCTTCCTTAAGAGAACTTGTAGCCTCATGTTTTAGCTTTCCAACGAGACCAATCTTGCTTGAAAAGAAGTTCTATAACACTAGATAGAGTTAAACATTTGAGGAGAGGTTGGACAGTAACAATTCAATGTCAAGACAGTAACAGTCCAATATTTGTTGATGAGCAATTTTGACTGTCTTGGAGCAGAAATGGGTTCTCCTTCCATTAGAGAACGTGTAGCCTCGTGTCTTAGCTTTCCAACTAGACCAATCTCGCTTGAAAAGAAGTTCTATAACTCTAGAGATAGTTAAAAATAAGAGGAGAGGTCGTACAGTAACAATTCAATGCCAAGACATTAACGATTGGACAATAATAGTCCAATGTTTTTTTATGAGCAATTTCGACTGTCATAGAGGCAGAATTGGGTTCTCTTTACTTCAAAGAACTTGTAGTCTCGTGTCTTAGCTTTCCAAGGAGACCAATCTTGCTTGAAATTGAGTTCTATAACTCTAGAGATAGTTAAAAATATGAGGAGAGGTCAAACATTAACAATTCAATATCAAGACAAAGAACGGTTGGACAGTAAGAGTCCAATGTTTGTTGATGAGCAATTTTGTCTATCTTAGAGGCAGAACTGGGTTCCCCTACCTTTAAAGAACTTATAGCCTCGTGTATTAGCTATCCAACGAGACCAATCTTGCTTGAAACAGAGTTCTATAACTCTAGATATAAATAAAGATGAGAGGTCGGATAGTAACAGTTCAATGTCAGGACAGTAACAATCCAATGTTTGTTGATGAGCAATTTTGACTGTCTTAAAGCAAAATTGGGTTCTCCTTCCTTTAGACAACTTGTATCCTCGTGTCTTAGCTTTCCAACGCGACCAATCTCGCTTGAAATGGAGTTCTATAACTCTATATATAAATAAAAATATGAGGAGAGGTCGGACAGTAACAGTTCAATGTCAAGATAGTAACAGTTGGAAAATAACAATCTAATGTTTGTTAATGAGCAATGTTAACTGTCTTAAATGCATATCTAGGTTCTCCTTCCTTAAGAGAACTTGTAGCCTTGTGTCTTAGCTTTCCAATGAGACCAATCTTGCTTGAAACGAAGTTCTCTAACACTAGATATAGTTATACATTTAAGGAGAGGTTGGACAGTAACAATTCAATACCAAGACATTAGCGATTGGACAGTAACAATCCAATATTTTTTTTATGAGCAATTTCGACCATTTTAGAGGCAGAATTGGGTTCTCCTTCCTTTAGAGAACTTGTAGCCTCGTGTCTTAGCTTTCCAAGCAGACCAATCTTACTCGAAATTAAGTTCTATAGATCTAGAGATAGTTAAAAATCTGAGGAAAGGTCGAACATTAACAATTCAATGTCAAGACAGTAACGGTTGGACAGTAAGAGTCCAATGTTTGTTGATAAGCAATTTTGACTGTCTTAGAGGCAGAACTGGGTTCCATTTCCTTAAAGAACTTGTAGCCTCGTGTATTAACTTTCCAACGAGACCAATCTTGCTTGAAACAGAGTTCTATAACTCTAGATATAAATAAAGAGGAGAGGTCGGACAGTAACAGTTCAATGTCAGGATAGAAACAATCCAATGTTTGTTGATGAGCAATTTTGACTGTCTTAAAGCAGAATTGGGTTCTCCTTCCTTTAGAGAACTTGTATCCTCGTGTCTTAGCTTTCTAACGCGACCAATCTCGCTTGAAATAGAGTTCTATAACTCTATATATAAATAAAAATATGAGGTGAGGTGGGACAGTAACAGTTCAATGTCAAAAAAGAATTTGAAATTCAAGAAAACTGAGTTTGCATCAATTGGACTTATGTAGCTGCAGATATTAAATTTTGAATGGCCAAATGTCAACATTGGCAGAATGTGAGATTTGACTTTGGAGTATTTGATTTCCATGATCTTTCTCTTTTTATTTTTCTTGCATTACATTTCCAGAAAGGTATGGATGTTAGCTTTTTATTGCCACTGGAATCACTTCATTTCAATCTCTAGAACTCACGCTCGCATAAAACATCGATCGAACGTCAAATCGCCAATTACCTCTAATTTACTCCTTTTTGCATCTTTCACCCAAAAGTGCCTTCAAAACATAAAACAAAGAATATCAAGGCATTTTATATATAAAACATGGACAAAACATTGGGTAGATGTGGGTGAAACTATCGAATAATATGGTTACATCAATCTGTTACCAACAACGTTCATCTAAGGATGAAAGGGAACTAAAGACCAAGTGTGATTAGAGCGCAAAGCCTTGATCTCATCACACATAGCATCATGCTAAATGGCATACCTATCGGCATCAAAGAAAGCAGGACCTTTTAAAGAGGGAAAGTGGAGTACCCGGGGGGAAGCAGTAACAACAACAATGAAAGCAACCAAATTGGTTGTCTTTGGCTGCCGCGGTCGAAGAACCATAGGGTGTTTGCTAGTCAAGGGCGACGACATGGGAGAAAACGATGGCCTGCTGTAGCAAATAGGAGGAGAAATTAACCATAAAATCTAAGCCAGCCTAAGGGGCTGAGGGAGAATCTCGCGCAAAAAGAGGACTGGTGGTAGAAATGGGACTGTCATTTGAGGCAGAGTTGGTAGCAACTTTGACACTGGGTAAATGAGAAGGAGTAGAGGAAGAACCAGAGGTTTTCCCAACACCAGTAAAGGGGTCATGCTGGAAGGTGGGGGAGACTGATTTACAAGTTGTATCTACAACAGAATGGTTAGATAAACATATATGATGATGGGCAAATGAGGAGTGAATGTTGTGGCGAGTGGGCTGTTTGTGGTGGGAGGGCTGTATGGGTGGGGAACAATGGTGAACGAAGTAGATTTGAGAGGACAATTGATTAGTACTTAAAAGTGTATTTTTATCAAGGTTTTATATCATTATTTTGCATTTGAAATATCAATAACTCCTTAACTAAAGCATGTTTTATAATAACAAGTCTGATACTATAAGATACCCAATTTATGGTAAATGTTCATCTTAAATGCAAACTTATCACATAAATCAAAGGATTGATTGATGCATCTTATTTTAATTTTAAGTTAGACATTATTCTACTTCCACCTTCTTTTCATGGCTTAGATCTAGAAAATTCATACTTGTATTTGAGAGAATTTGAGGTCTGTAACACCTATAATGAATTAAATTGTAGCATGAACAACATCAGATTAAAGCTTTTTTCTTTTTCATTAAAAGTTAAAGCTAAAACATGGCTATAAAATCTTAGGTCAGGATTCATTTGTGCTTGGGATGAAATACAACAACAATTTTTAAAGAAGTTTTTTTTCGTCTAATAGAACAAACGCTTTCAAAAGACAAATCACCATTTTCACTCAAAAACCAGGAGAAACATTTTACCAATGTTGGGATAGGTATCAAGACTTGGTTAATACTTGCCCTCATCATGATTTTGAAACATGGAGATTGGTTTCACATTTTTATGAAGGGTTAACACCTAAAGATAAACAAATGGTGGAATTAATGTGCAATGGAACTTTTATAGATAAAGACCCAAATGAAGCAATGGAGTACTTAGACTTGCTAGCTGAAAATGCTCAAAATTGAGACACTACAGGCACTTATGAGGCACCAAGTAAAACTCAACCTCATACATCTAGTGGAGGAATGTACAACCTTAGGGAAAATCATGACATCCAAGCCAAATTTGCATCTTTAGCTAGAAAAGTCGAGGCACTAGAATTGAAAAAGAGTGGTCAATTAAAATTTGTTCAAGAAATCGTATGTCAAATCTATAAAACCAATGAACACTCAACAAATGATTGTCCAACTTTGCCTTATTTTAGGGAATGCCTCCAATGGAGTACCTAGAATTGCTAGCTGAAAATGCTCAAAATTGGGACACTATAGGCACTTATGAGACACCAAGTAAAACTCAACCTCATACATCTATTAGAGGAATGTACAACCTTAGGGAAAATCATAACCTTCAAGCCAAATTTGCATCTTTAGCTAGAAAAGTTGAGGCACTATAATTGAAAAAGAGTGGTTAATTAAAATCTATTCAAGAAATCGTATGTCAAATCTATGACACCAATGAACACTCAACAAATGATTGTCCAACTTTGCCTTCTTTTAGGGAATGCCTCCAATGGAGTACCTAGACTTGTTAGTTGAAAATGCTCAAAATTAGGACACTACAGGCACTCATGAGGCACCAAGTAAAACTCAACCTCATACATCTAGTGGAGGAATGTACGACCTTAGGGAAAATCATGACCTTCAAGTTAAATTTGCATCTTTAGCTAGAAAAGTCGAGGCACTAGAATTGAAAAAGAGTGGTCAATTAAAAATTTGTTCAAGAAATCGTATGTCAAATCTGTGAAACCAATGAACACTTAACAAATGATTGTCCAGCTTTGTCTTCTATTAGGGAATGTCTCCATGAACAAGCCCATTGTAACAACCTGACTTTTCAAGCCCAAAACAATAGTAAAGTTTTTTTTGTACTTGACACACATCGTGTCAGTAATTGATGAACCTATTCCCTCACATCATTAAGATACAATTCATACATCAACAACAATTAACATTTCACTTAAAAGTGAATCTTACATAAACATACAATATTATCTTTGCATGATTAGAAGTTCATATTAAAAATATACATGCATAGACATGAGTTTGTATTCTATCCTATAAATAGTCATCACAAATTTAAACAAAAAGGATCAAATAATAGTTATACATTCAATATATTGATTCATACAAAATACATCATGATTTAGAATGCAACTATATGATTCCTTGCAAAAGTAGGTTCTCGTGTATTGGGTTTCTTAGGCACCTTGTTGGTGTGACATTCCTACTGCAGTATAAAATATTTACAATAATGCAATTACTTAATAATAATAATGATAAGAAACGGTCTGGCAATTTAATGAAGCATTACCATTATCTCATGTTTGAAGCATGACATTTGTAGTTCCTTCATGTTCCTAGTATAAACAACTTGTAGTATATATAGAAGCACCAATTCTTGCAATCAGCCATAATCTTAAATCTGGCCATCCTCTTAAGGTATCATTTTCTGAGGTTAACAGTTCACTCACCCCGACCATCCACTTCGAATGCCATCAGCCAAAGCTAATCAATCGTTTGTCCCGGTCGTCCATTCGGATGCCATCAGCTGGAGCTAATCATTCATTTGTCTAGGTCGTCCATTTGAATGCCATTAGCCAAAGCTAATCAATCGTTTGTCCCGGTCATCCCTTCAAATGTCATTAGCCGAAACTAATCAATCGTTTGTCCCGATCATCCATTTAGATGCCATTAGTCAAAGTTAATCAATGGTTTGTCCCGGTCATCCTTTTAGATGCCATTAGGCGAAGCTAATCAATCGTTTGTCCCAGTCATCCATTCGGATGCCATTAGGCAAAGCTAATCAACCATTTATCAACATTTAAGCATTTGACAATCTGATATCTGAATTAACACAATATGATAACATTCATGATAAAGTATTTCATTATTTAACATTATTAAAAAGGAAGGTGAAACACACCTACCTATAATAGAAGCTCTACTTATGCTCCGTTATTACTGTTGTTGCACCACACCGGTGGTCCCTCTTATAGTCACAGGCTCATCTTATAAATTTTCCTCATTCAAGGATATGTTATATAATAATCGTATCAACAACTAATAGATCTTTCTTCTAATCATTTCTTTCTTTATATTCTATGTTTTTCTTATTACACTCATTAATGTTGCCATCCTTTATCCAACCATAGTTATCATTCATTTCTTTATATTTGAATTGTTACTGTCTAGATATTGGACTGTTATTGTCCAATTATTACTGTCTTGACATTGAACTGTTACTGTCCAACCTCTCCTAAGATTTATAACTATATATAGGGTATAGAACTCCATTTCAAGTGAGATTGGTCTTGTTGGAAAGCTAAGATATAAGGCTACAAGTTCTCTAAAGGAAAGAGAACCTAGTTCTGCCTCTAAGACAGTCAAACTTGCTCATCAACAAACATTGGACTGTTACTAACCAACTGTTACTCTCTTGATATCAAACTATTACTGTCTGACCTCTCCTAAGATTTTTAACTATATCTAGGGTATAGAACTCCATTTCAATCAAGATTGGTCTCGTTGGAAAGCTAATACATGAGGCTACAAGTTCTTTGAAGGAAAGAGAACCCAATTATGCCTCTAAGACAGTCAAAATTGCTCATTAACAAACATTGGACTATTACTATCTTGATATCGAACTATTACTGTCCGACCTCTCCTAAGATTTTTAATTATATCTAGGGTATAGAACTCCATTTCAAGCAAGATTGGTCTCGTTGGAAAGCTAAGATATGAGGCTACAAGTTCTCTAAAGGAAAGAGAACCCAGTTATGCCTCTAAGATAGTCAAAATTGCTCATCAATAAACATTGAACTGTTACTATCCAACTGTTACTATCTTGATATCAAACTATTACTGTCCGACCACTCCTAAGATTTTTAACTATATCTAGGGTATAGAACTCCATTTCAAGCGAGATTGGTCTCGTTGGAAAGCTAAGACATAAGGCTACAAATTCTCTGAAAGAAAGAGAACTCAGTTCTGCCTCTAAGACAGTCAAAATTGCTCATCAACTGATCACACCTACTACCTTATAGAGTCAGTCATGACCCATAACTGGAGTTCTATAGCTCCAATTTGAGCAAGACCAACTTCTTTAATTAGCTAACATCCAAGACTACAATTACTATGAAGAAACGTGATCCTAACTCCCTCATCATCCTACTCGAATTCTCTCTAAAAGTCAGGACATGAATTTGTCCAGATTCATCAACATTTCCATTTACACATAACATTCATAATTTAACTTTTTCTCTCTATCTCAACCCCTAGCCATATCACATACCATTTAAGAGTATTAAAAATATCTTTTTAAGAGCCAATTTATCTTATTTATTTCAATCTTCCCTCTTTGATGCATACTTGACCGAAAGCATGGCCTTAAGGAACCAAGAGTTCCTTCACTCTTTTCATGCTAATTTCATGAAATTCACACAAAATCAATTTTGACAACAATTTCAATCAACCATAAATAACAAATGAATAATATTCCAAACAATCCATACGGTTAAGTTATAATGCATTATTATGAGTATAACATATCCAAATATCAACTTCATCAAATGGTGAAACTTGCAGATCTACTATGCGAGAAGCACAACTTCTATATCGAGTGTTTTTTCCTAATCTCCACCGTTCAGAATCTAGACCGCATCAGGAAGAACAACATATCCAAATTATAGCCTGATTCGAGGTGGCCGAAGGAGAAAACAGTCAGCGATGAAGACTGTCCAGGAGTTTATTTTTCCCAAAATTTTTCTCCTGCAATATCTCTCAAACAGGGACTGATATAGAAGATCCCTTCGGTGACACTATACATGACATGGAGGAGAACAACATATCTAAATATTGTTATGATCTAATGGTGAAATGTGGAGTTATAGTTGTTGGATTTTCTACCATCAATATGTCTTCTCTCTAGCCTCTCTCAACTCTCTCTTGCTCTTGCAAGTCACTCCAAGAGAAAAAATAGAATGATATTTATAGTGCTATCATCTTGTTAATTACACATTTATCCCCATGCCTTTTTATCATTTGTACATAAACTCCTAACCTTCTGTTATTTGAATATTGACCTTTCTTGGTCTTACATATTCATTTTGTCCCCACAACTGTTTTTCTTTTCAATAATTTAGTACTATATTCACTTTTCATTTTATTAATTTCACTATTTTTATCTTGATTTAGGTTTCTTTAATTTAATTTAACCTATTTTACTATTGGTTAAATTTCTCATATTTTAATAACCTAGAAAAATTATAACCGGGGGTTTACACCCATACTTTAAACAATTTTTGAAGGCCCAATTGATAACCCATACTCACAAATGTATAACCTCTGGTTGGAGGAATCACCCAAATTTTAGTTGGAAGAGTGATGCACAAACTTCACAGCCACCGTTTCAAGTACACCATAATTTCTAAAATTCTCATGGATATGCACTTTTTTATGCTCCACTTCCTAGACGAAATCTTGAGGAAACATTGCATGCATTCATTGAAAAGCAAGAGACAATCAACACTCAACTTGCTCAAAGTATGACAAATTTTAAAGATACCCTTGCAAAGTTTACATCTGCTCTCAATTTTCAAGAGAAAGGTAAGTTTCCATCTTAACCATAGCAAAATCCCAGGAGCCAATACAATGCAAATGCAAGTAGTTCCGGAAGCCAACACATGGATCAAGTCAAATCAATCATCACTATTCGTAGTGGCAAGGTTATTGAAAAACCCACTCTTGAACCTTGTGAGAAAGATGATGAGTCAATCTCTAAGGGTAAGGAAGAGGTTGAATTTGATCATTGCAAAGAAAAGATTGATTCCTTACCAGCATTTTCATTTCCTCATGCCATGACCAAACAAAGAAAAGTCAATCACAAATCTGAAATCTTTGAAACTTTCAAGCAGGTAAGGATCAATATACCTTTGTTGGATGCTATTAAACAACTACCTTCTTATGCTAAATTTTATAAAAATTTATGCACTGTAAAGAGAAAATTGAATGTGAAAAAGAAAGCCTTTTTAGCCAAACAAGTAAGTGCTATTCTTCAAAACAATAATGCTTTGAAATATAAAGACCTTGGTTGTCCTATAATTTTATGCTTTATTGGAGAACATAAAATTGGAAGAGCTTTACTTGATCTTGGAGTTAATATGAATTTACTTCCATATTTGGTTTTTCAAAGTCTCAATCTAGGTGGGTTAAAACCAACTTTTGTAGGATATGTTCATTTGATACTTTTGCATATCGAAGGATGCCTTTTGAATTATGTAATGCACCAGCCACATTTCAAAGATGCATGCTTAGTATATTTAGTGATATGGTTGAATGTTTTCTTGAAATTTTTATGGATGATTTTTCTATTTTTGGCGATTCATTTGATGATTGTTTGACTAACTTAGAAAAGGTTTTGAGCAAGTGTGAAAAGAAGAATCTTGTACTGAATTGGGAAAAATGTCACTTTATGGTAACAAACGGCATTGTACTTGGTCACATTGTTTTATTGAAAAGAATTGAGGTTGGCAAATCTAAAATCGAGTTAATTGCTAATTTGCCAAAGACCAAAATCTATTAAGGATGTTAGATCATTCTTACAACTTGCTGGTTTTTATAGAAGGTTCATTAAAGATTTTAGTGTAATATCTAAGCTCTTGAGTAACCTTCTAACAAAGGATAATGTTTTTCAATGGATTGAACATTGTGAAGAAGCCTTTGTTAAACTTAAAAACTTGTTTACTTCTGCTCCTATCATTCAACCTCCTGATTGGTCATTGCCTTTTGAAATAATATGTGAGGCTAGTGATTATGTCGTGGGTGCTGTCTTGGAACAAAAAAAACATAAGAAACCTTATGTGATTTACTATGCAAGTAACACTTTAAATAGTGCTCAAATAAATTACACCACTACTGAAAAAGAATTACTTGCAGTAGTATTTGCATGTGAAAAATTCAGGTCTTATCTTGTTGGCTTACCTGTTGTTGTTTTTAGTGATCATACAAAGATTGAAATATCTTCTTTCTAAGAAAGATTCTAAGGCTAGATTTGTGCGGTGGATTTTGTTATTTCAAGAATTTGATATCATAATCAAAGACAAAAAAGGCACTGAAAATGTTGTCGCAGATCATTTGTCAAGATTGACAACAGATTCGAGATCTGACATCACACCAATCGATGACTACTTTCTTGATGAATCTTTACTTTCTGTCTCTATAATGCCTTGATTTGCTAATATTGTTGATTTTCTTGTTTCAGGACATTTTCCACCTCATTGGAGTACCCAAGACAAAAGAAAGTTCTTGAACGGAGTGAAGAACTTTTATTGGGATGATCTTTATTTATTCAAATATTTTCCTGATCAAATATATCGAAGATGCATTCCTAATAATGAGGTAAGTAATGTCATTAAAGTTTGTCATTTTGATGCATGTGGGGGTCATTTTTCATCAAGAAAGACAACTACAAAAATCTTACAAAGTGGATTTTACTGGCCCACCATGTTCAAGGACTCACATGCATTCTACAAGACTTGTGAAAATTGTCAAAAGTTGGGATCTATTTCAAAACATCACATGATGCCTTTAAATCCCATTCTTGTCATTGAGATATTTGACTGTTAGGGTATATATTTCATGGGTCCATTTCCTCCATCATTTGGTTTCTTGTACCTATTAGTCGCAGTAGATTATTTTTCAAAATGGATAGAGACAATTCCAAGTCGAAACAATAATCACAAAACAATGATAAAGTTTTGAAAGAAAATATTTTGAGTCGATTTGGAATCCCTCGAGCCATGATAAGTGGTGGTGGAACACATTTTTGCAACAAGTCATTTGAGTCTTTAATGAAGAAATATGGAATCACATAGAAAGTTGCCACCCCTTATCATCTTCAGACAAGTAGAACTTGCTAATAGGGAGATTAAACAGATCTTGAAGAAAACAGTGAACCCTAATAGGAAAGACTGGTCTTTAAGACTTAATGATGCACTTTAGGCTTATCGAACTACTTATAAAACATCATTAGGTATGTCACCTTATAGATTAGTCTATGAAAAACCTTGTCATTTGCCTGTGGAACTTGAACATAAAGTTTATTTGGCTATTAAAGCTTTTAATTTAAACCTTGATGATGCTAGTAAGCTGTGAAAATTACAAACAAATAAGCTTAAGGAAATAAGAAATGATGCATATGATAATTCAAGAATTCATAAAGCAAAATCAAAGAGTTTCATGACAAGAAAATACTAAGAAAAACATTCAATGTTGGTAAAAAAGTCTTGCTTTATAATTCTTGATTCCATTTATTTTCTGGAAAACTAAGATCAAGATGGAGCGGTCCTTTTATTGTGAAACATGTGTATCTATATAGGGCCTGTGATATCAAGAGTCCAAAGAATGACAATGTTTTCAAGGTAAATGGGCATCATTTGAAAGTTTACTTTGATAATTTTTCAGTTGAAAATGACCCTATTGAATTGAGTGATCTTGTATATAAAGATTAATTCTTTTTCTCACATTGTTTTTGTGTTTCTTTATGGTGTGAATTTGTTTTGCTAGTCTCTCTCACCCTAGTCAAATGAAGGATAATGGTACTTTGTGACTCTTAAGTTAGTTCTTTCAGTTTCCCATAATAACTGATATCTGTGTATATATTTGTGCAATTCTTTGCTCTTTCTCCTTTCTTTGCATCTCTTTCTCCAATTCTGATTTGAAAATGGACACCACTCTTGAAAAATTGAAAAAGTATTTTCCCACTTTGCCTCCAAATGTGATTGCAAAAATTTACCGTGCTAGGTGTGCAAGATTGAGGTTGTTAATGAATCATGGAATTCCTGAAGATATTCGCTGGCTAATTGAAGCAAAGGTCTGATTATCAGGTGAGTCCAATTCTTTCATTTCATACATGCCTGGAACAGGTAAAAGCACTTTTGCAAAGAAACGTCATGCAAAACGACTGAAAGTCTGTCACTGATGTACCAGATGGACTTATAATGCACAATGTCGTTCTTTAGGAATGATATCTATAAACCGTGAAGATAAAATACAATTCATTAAGGATGGCCTGAGTAAGGAGTTTTTAGATAATCTTCTATTGACTCTTGAGATGCATCCTAGTGAAGATGTGCATCGTGCAATTCATGATTTATAGCCACAATTCCATAAAGAACATGCTCGACATAGTCTTGGGAATCTAACTAAAAAATACCATAATTGCCAGTTTTTAAGAAAACCAGATGGGAAGCCTATCCCTGACCCATAAAGGGCGTTTAAGCCGTTTTTGGACATAAAACCAAGGGAAGATGTGAGCCACAATCATAACTACATGTACATACACATGCTTTTTTAAATAATAATAATAATAAAAGAGAGAGAGAAAGAGTGTGTGTGTGTGTGTGTGTGAGACTCCAGCTGGCTTACATATAGGTGGTATGATTGCATTTTCAATTTCTCATCTATAAAATCTTCTCTTCCTTCCCTTCATTTCTACTGAACCCATACATTCAACATATATAGAAGTGTGTAGAGATGGCAAGTTCCTCAAGTCATCATATAAGAAATATTTGTGTTTTCGGTGGATCCAGTCCTAGGAAAGAAAAGGAGTTTTTAGAATCAGCAAATCATCTTGGTCAAATACTAGCTTAGAGAAAGATTCATTTAGTGTATAGGGGAGGCAGTCTTGGGTTAATGGGGGGTGTGTCAATAGCTGCATTTTTAGGAGGCTGTCAAGTTTTGGGGGTCATCCCCAAAGCTTTAGCAAAAGGGGACATCATTGAAAAAACAATTGGAGAGGAACTACAGGTCTCCACAATGTTTGATCGAATGAATGTGATGTTTAACCATGCTGATGCCTTCATTGCTTTACCAGGTGGTTTGGGCACATTAAAAGAGATCTTTCATATTTTCTCTTGGGCCCAACTGCACATTCACCATAAACCTATAGGTTTGTTAAATGTTAATGATTTTTATGATAATTTGTTGTCTTTTCTTGATCAAGCTGTGGAACAAGATGTTCTAACATCTTTGGCACGACAAATCATAATATCTGCTGCTACTGCTGAATAATTGATTGATCAACTACAATCTTTCATCCCTGTACTTGATCCCTCCATGAGTCGCATAAATTGGTTAACTGTGGAAAGTCGTAAAAAGCTTAGATTTGATTTGAGCCTTCGTTTGTGAAACCTTGTGTCCTTTGGTTTTATTCATAGAATTTTATTTTGTTTTGTTATTTCTTATATTTGTTTAAATGTGTTTCAGGTTTGTCAGTGTTCGTGAAAGCGGATAGGACATGAGATATAAATGCGTTGAGATGCAATGTCAAAACACCGATAACCAAGGTGTGAGGAGCTGTAACCAAGAAACACACATGGAGAGGAATGAAAATACAATTTATGATTGTTATAGAGACACAAAAAGGGAAAATGAAGACACTCAAAAGTACACAAAAAATGATAATCAAGAGACCGTAGAAACAAACAATCAAACAAAGATCTATTTTCAAGAACAGGAGTAGGCATGCAATTTATAAGATAAACTGAGGTTTCAAAATCAGAATGGTGTTTTGCTTTGCCTTAGAAGAGTAAGTCCTGTTTCCACAATATGCTTATGATGACGTTCTAATGTGTCATTTTTTTTCATGAATGTGAGGACAAATCAGATGATGTTGAATATTAATAGTCTTAAAGAAAGTGCATAGTTTGTGTTATTCACCGCCCCAATCAATTTGAACAGATTTTATTTTTAATGAAAATTGACGCTCAACGAGAGTCTATAATTGGTGAAAGACAAAATAAGCATCAGACTTAGCAACAAGATGATAATACCATATATATTTTGTGTATGCATCAACAAAGATAACAAAATAACGATAGCCATCCGAAGAAAAAAGGGGAGGAGGACCCCATACATCACTAAAAATTAATTCAAGTGGAGAAGAGATTTTATGACTCGTAGGTCCTAAAGACAAACACGATGATTTTCTTAATGGACAACTTTGACATTGAAGATTAAGACGTTTGTTGTTACAAATAATCTTATTTTTTAAGACTAACAATTGAAAAATACGAGAGGTAGGATGACCTAGTCGACAATGCCATAAATCGACAGAAGCAGAAATGGAGGGAGACCAATAAGCTTGAGGAATTAAGTGACGAAAGACCTGGACAAAGCATAAAAACCATCTTGACTCTGACATGAGAGAAGGACTTCATTGGTGTTAAGATCCTTGACATAAAACACAAAAGGGTGAAATTCAAAATAAACATTATTATCAAGATAAAATTTTCTGAACAGAAAGCAAACGTTTCCTGATTGCAGGAACATGAAGAACACTAGACAAAGTGAAAGAACGATGAGGTGTATGTATTTTTGTATGACCAATATGAGATATGGGGAGTCCCTTACCATCACCAATATGTAAATTATCATTACCGAGATATGTTCTGAGGCAGCCAAACCTGCAAGGTCAGGTGTAACGTGTTGATTGGTACCGGTGTCTAGAAACCAATCAGTAATACTTATTGAGGAAATAGTATGCGGCGCTATATTTGTACTAGGTCGCTATCCATAGCCCCGATGTTAGAGTTGAGGGCAGTGAGGGGTTGTATGGTTGAATGTTTGGCATAATTGGCAGCGTGGATTATGCCCCCTGCTGCGCTGCCAATTGCCCTGCTAGTTGCCTTGCTTCCCATCATTGTTGGAGGCATTAAAGAGGCTGCAGAAATCAGGTTTGGACACAATAGACCTATGCCCTCTCCTGTTGAGCTGGTTGGGACGCCATCCTCTATGAAAACAACCTCTGTTGCGACCAAAATTTCCAGGGCACTGGCGGTGAGAAAAGAAGATTGCAGGAGGGGTGTTGGGCGTGGGCAGCAAAGGTATATTGATGACAGCAAACCCTATGGATGAAAGGGACGTTTTGTGAAGGAATTCATGTGTTAGAAAATGACTATGAAGATCAGCATACGAAGAAGCTTTGCTTTGGTCACAAGACTTGTTACTAAGTCCTTAAACTCTCCTCCAAGGCCACGAAACACATATAAGTTGAGATCCTCTAGTGATACCAGCCGGTCGGCCAACAACGACTTCATCAAATAAGGCCTTAGCCTTTTGCATAAACTGAGTTATTGACTCATCACCTTTTTGAAGATCTTGAAGCGAGCCATGAAGTTGCATAATACGCGAATTGGATGTGGAAGCTAGAGCTTGCTCAAGTGTGTGCCAAACAGAACTTGAAGTTTGGCAGTCAGCAACAAGATGAAGAACTTCCATGGATAACAAAGAAAGCAGAGCACTTAGAATGAATTGGTCTGGTTGTTTCTAATGAAGAAAGAACTAATTTACCTGAAGAGAGGTACCATTGACAACAAGAACATGCGGAGAGGTACAAAAGTTTGAACCATCAACAAAGTTGAAAACTCTTTGGCCTAGGAGATACAACCTCATCTGCATTCAGTAATATAGATAATTGGTGTTTGTTAACTTGAGAGAGATGACTTGGTGAGTATGGGAGAGGGAGACAATGCTGGTGGTAGAATCTGCAGTAATAGAAGCAGAAGAAGGTTGTAGCATAGGAGAATTGGTTGGGTTGAAGAGGGTGTGGCCACCATCTATAGGCTGTGGCCAAAGTAGAATAGAGGTGTTGGAGGAGGCAAGGGCTGCGGCAGGGGCTGTGGCAGAAGAGGAAGTCGGCACCACCGGTGCTGTAAAGAGGGAGGCAACTTACGGCTGGGATGAGAAGTCCATAATAGAGAGAAGAGAAAGTGTTTTAATTTGTTTAGGGCTTTGATACCATGTTAAGAATAATAGATTGATCTAGGTTGTATCTTTGTAACATGATCAAAAGATTGATGTCTTATTTCAAGTGTAGGAGTGTCAAAGTAATAAATAACCCAGCAAGACCGGGGTCAAATCACAGGGAGGTGAACTATATAAAATTATAAAAAACAAATGAAAAGGAGTTGAAAAGAACTTTTGAGATGTGATATTGATGTAAGGATTAAACAAGGATAAAACAATTGTTAAGGTTAGAGGATCCACTAATAGTATTTCAAATAAGTATAATAATATAAACTCTTTTTATTACTCAACTGGAAACCACACACAAAGGAGGTTCCAATTGTATTATAAATTATTAACATGATTATATTAATTATCTTATTTGAGCAATGTCAATGCTTGTAAATGTTGTCAGCTATTCACGGTGATAACTTATGTCAACAACAAATCAAGTTCCTTTCATAACACAAGTGTCGGTTATACTATACAATTGGTTATGAAAGGATCAAGTATTTGTTGTACCAAGGGTTGTACAACACAAATTTAGCTAACCATTTAACAAGCAAGGTATTAAGAGTAAGTAAGATAACAAATACAAAACATGTTAGTATCAAACATTAAAGTCCATGTTGAGTTTATGCTATACTTATTCTTACAGCATTAGTGTATCCTTTTCAACTTGATAAAATTAACTTAGCTAAACATAATGAGAAGAAAAATATGAATAAATAAAATAAAAACATAATAATGATATACATTAACTAAGTAAAGTAAAGGAAATGAAAAGCATAAATAAGAGATTAATATAACATAAAATAAAACTTGAACATTACAAATACAAAGAAAGCAAGAGCAAGATCTTAATTTGAAAACCAAGATGCCCAAATTCATGACAAATGCCTCCTTTTATAGGCTAAAATTCAGAACTATTGATTTGATGACTAATTATTGAGTGGGTGACCACCTCTTGACTTGGTAACAACCATTATCTTCTTATTTGAACAAAACATCATTACTAACATTAGAATTTGAACAGAAAGTCTCATGAAAGTTCTGGGAATTTGTCTCTGTTTGCCAACAAAAGAAGAATGAGCTTATTTGGACTTCTATAACTCAAGATATGGGAGGAACATTGAATAGTGTTTGGGCTACAGGACATATTTTGACTTCTCTTTTGTTGCTACAATTTGAACTTGAAAACGACCCTTTCGAATTCTGGACTCTTCATAAAAGTTTTAGGCCTATGTTTTAGCTTTATATCTATATAAAGTAGACCTAAATCTAAGTTCTACAACTCTAGTTATGATTCAATAACCGAATGGTGTTTCAGTTTGAATTGAACCACCATCTCTTCTTTAAGCTTAGCACTCTCTTTGTCTTTTCACTTTCAATAGTTAAACACATCAATCAATCCTTTAAATGGTGAGATATGCTTGCATTCAAAATAAACATTTACCATAAATTAAAGATATCTTATGTTATCGTATTTGCTATTTGTTGTAACCCAATTTTGGCCCATTGGTTTTTAATTTAATTTTTACGGGGTTTAAAATATAAAATAAAAAAAGAGTGATTTGTCAGCTTGTATGGAAACTAGAGACTATAATGTACTTTTGTCATTCTATCCTTATCTTCAAAATAATCCTTACCTTCAAGATAATGATAGATGTCTGCTTTCAAATTCGATTCTAATTTGAACTTCAAAAAAGAGAATGAGTTTGATTAAGACTTTACTTCTCGCAATCATTGCAACTCTTGCACTATAAATATTGATCTCAGTGTATATAGAAGAAAAAAAAGATGATTAGAGAAAGAAACCCTAGAGGCGGAGAAAACCCCAAGAAAAATCCATTACTAGAAACCCTAAAAAAAAATACTTACAAGAAAAAGGGGTGCAGCCGAACACTAGACACTTGGCGCCGCTGCCCCCTCCCCCAGCTTTTTTCCTCCTCTACTTCCCTAGTCACCATGAACAGTGTTGTTACTCATTTTCGGACCCCACGTGCTAGAGACGGTGTATACTTTTTTAAGCAGAGTATAGGAGTTTAGCTCATATTCGCCAAAAGATTGACAAAAGCACAAAAAGAAATATTTTTGTGTTTTGAAACCTTGTTTGAGCTGTTTTCTGCTCTTTTTATCCTTCCCCTTTACTACCAAAATCATCGAGGTTTTCTTAGGTTGATCGGAGTCTTCATAATGCTAAATTCGTTTTTTTATCCGGTCTTTAAGGTTGAATAAGTCCCTCGGAATTTGCATAATAAATTGGTTCTGCATTGCCGCAATTGTTTTGTTCCAGCTTAGGCTCGATTCGACTTGTTTTCGTTCGATATCTAACCATCCTAGGTATATTCTGTCACTCATGACATGTTGAAAAATTGACCTACACCTTTATTAGGTCCTAGGGATCATTGTTCTTAGGGCGATTCTCAATCGATCTGGATGCTTAGCATTGTCGGATCAAGAACCTTTTTGACCAACTAGATTACTGCGTTTTCTGTTCTATAAAACGATTTTATCTCACTTCGACTCCTTCATCAAAGTTATAGTCCTAGACGCGTAGATGATTTTGGCTTTTGAATCGCTTGATTTCGATATCAGAAGCTCAAGATATTCCTGTTTGAATATCTAACGTGAAGGGAGAGAATTCTGCCGCGAGAAGGATATTGACCCGAGTCCGCACTAAAAAAATTCTATTTTTGGCTTAGTTTTTGTGATTTTTGTTCTTAGTTCATACTCTCGGTCATATCGGGATTCTTGGCATTCGTCGGTTTTTGAGTCGACACTGGAAATCCCTTTTGACCAACTAGATTACTTGCCGGTTTCTGTTCTATAAAACGATTTTATCTCACCTCGACTCCTCCATCAAAGTTGTAGTCCTAGACGCGTAGATAAATTTAGGCTTTTGAATCGCTTGATTTCGATATCGAAGCTCAAGATATTCCCGTTTGAATATCTAGTGTGAAAGCGGGATTCCCGACCGCAAGAAGGATTTTTGCCCAAGTTTGCGGGAGCCGATTCGAAGGATTTTTTTGGGCCAAGGACTGAATCGAAATGTGCTAAATTGAGGGATTGAATTGAAGAAGGACATTGAAAGCTGGAGAGGGGGGTTGGATCATCATAAATGACAGGATTTTTACCACACCGAATAAGGAAAATAGGACCTTGCAACGCACCCTCCACTGATTTCTTTCCTTTTTTTCTTGCGTAAATTCCTGCTGTTTTTCCTTTATCATCATGCCTGAATTTTGGAGCTGCAACCACGTTTTTTTCTTCCCTCATTTGAAAGGGAGCAACTTGGCCCTATGGAAGGAAAGAAAATAGCCACACCCTCCTCTAAAACTGGAAAGAAATCGGACGTAAAGCACCAACACAAAATCGAATATTGCGGCTTCCTTTTGCGTTTTTTTTACCGCAAATCAGTAGGGATTTACGTCCTAGAATTAATGCATTAAATCTTTCCTAAATAGAGATATGTTAGACTATATATAAACCCCTCTAATGACCTAGCAAGGGGGCGGCGAAAGAGAGCGAGAAAAATAGGAAAAGAGAGAAAAAACACAAAGAAAGAGAGACAAAAAACGCAAGATAGGCGAGTAAAAAAAAAAACACAGTAAATAGAGGGAGTTTCTTTCTTGCATTCGGGTGTTATTGTGAGGAAAGAGGAGAGAAAAAAGACAAGACGGACGGAGAGATTTGCTGCTAAACCTTGACAACGAACGTTCGCCTGGTTTTCCATTTCATCTTTTGCAAAAAAAACGTTGAGACACAGCGGTATAAGTCTGAACTTTCTCCTCCTTTGCTGCTTTTAAATCTGTTGTTGACGTTTTGGAAACCAGTTTTATCTTTGCTCTGCACATTCGTTTTTAATTTTAGACTACAATGAACGCTTGCCTTTTGTTGTTCCTGACGTTTTAAAAACCTGTTTCTTCTTTTTTTTCTTGTCTTTCTTTCGCTGGTTCATAAGGAACCATGGGAGGGGGGCTGTTGTTTCTTCATCATCAGCTCCCTTTTTTGTTCGTTCTTTTTCCTGCTTCTTGAGAGATTAGCCGGCCATGGTTTTGTTTTTCCTATATACATGAATAGAGCATTTTTTTTTCTTTCTTTCTTTCTTGCTGTGTGCGTGGGGGAGTTAAAGCAGGTTTTAGTTTTGTCAAAGAAAGGGGTTTTGTGGGTATGAACACTGTCACTAAAATGAGTTTATGGGGATGAACACTGTCACTAAATTCTGTTTTATTTCTCTCCCGTTATTTTTTTTTAGTTGCTTTAACCTTTCTTGTAAATTTTAGAATATATGTGACGATTGGTTTCCTTTTATTGCGATTCTTGTATTTAATTGTGATGCTTGTGGTTTTTTTTTTAAAAATATTTTCTTGTGTGTTGCATACGGCCAATACCCTAACATGTTTTGAACGCTCTTTTTTTTTATATACAAAAAATATTGGAAGTTCCGAGTTAAAAATTGTTTTCGCATGGATTTCTTAAACACAACAAAAATTATTTTCTTGCATTTCTGGATTTTACAACATGTTTGTAAAACTCCAAAGGGTATTGGCCAATATTTCAAAAAATATAAAAATCTTATTTTGGGGGGAATTCATCTATTATTCACCGGTAATGTTTGGATAAAGAAATCCTTAAAGGACGAATATCCAAAATATTATTGGGAGTAATTTGTTATTATTCACTGTTAATATTTGGATAAAGAAACCCAGAGTGGTAAATATCCAAAATAATTTTCTAGGAATAATAAATCCGCACACATCTTTGAAAGAAACCTTGATTCTAATCGAGGACATTTCAATTTTTTACCCCACGGTTTACAAGCTGTGAGAGTATAAAACACTAAGATAAAAAAAATAGGTTTTTAAAGCACCCTAGATTTCTAAATTTTTCTCCCTCCTCCTTGCAATTTACGAGTCGCAAACTCTTGAAAAACTAAGGGGAAAATGAGCTTTTAAAGCACATGGAACTTCCTTGGATTTCTATCCTAATAATTTTAGTTTGAATCAAAACCTAGAAAACGATGAGATTAGAAAACACCAACACCATAGCAATTATAAGACAAACCAAACACCAAGCAGCTTACCTTAGGTAGGGCGTACTAGGGGTGCTAATACCTTCCCTTTACGCAACCAGTCCCTTGCCTTAGAATCTCTGAAAAACCAGTTAGGTTTCCTAGTGACCATAATACTAGGTGGCGACTCCCTTATTCACAATAAAACAAAAGACCCCGAAATCAATCGAGGATCACCGCGCTCCGCTCGCGAGGGTGCGACAGGATGGCGACTCCGCTGGGGACCTTAGGACTAGGCTTGGTAATTTGTTTGTTTATGCTATGTTAATTTTTGTTTTTTTAGATGAATGATACTTTGTTTAAAAGCTTTAGCATGCATCTTTACATTCCGTCATACATGATATAGTCATTCATCACTTTATGATTATTATCTTTTTGAAGGCACACACATTAAACTTTAAGTTAAGTGGGGAACTAGCAGCTTGCCTTATGACTTGAGTCAAGGTTTAAGTTTGTGTAAACCCCAACTCTTTGCTTGAGTGTTTAGACCGATAGTGATTGGTACATGTGCCATCCCACTATCTCCTTGAACCCCCATATTGCCTTTACGAGGGCGATCACTGGACAAAGAAGAGACCCTTTTTAGAGACCAAGTAGCAAAACTACCCTATGTCTCACGTAAAGGAACTAGAACCTATCCTTAGGGTGTATGATCCATAATATCTTTTGCATCAAAACAAGTCTAACCCCCCAAGGCATTTTGAATTGAGGACTTGTGAACAAAATGGCCACCATTGCTAAACTTTCCATCATAGAATATGGGAAAAATTCTGAACTGTCACAATTGACTGAAGGAGACTCGCCTTAGAAGCGATGCTAAGAAACTGTCACCAATCAAGAACCCGAATTGCATTATGAATGAGGTGAACAGGTTAACGACTCACTTTCGGAATGTGGATAAGGATGCATTTTGTAATAAATACGGACGTTTGATGGAAATTGCAAGGGTAGAAGTTTTAAGCCCACGTTGCGAGCCATAGTTCATTTTTGGGATCCGGACTACCAATGTTTTTCTTTTGGAAGCATAGACCTATGTCCCACTATGGAGGAATATGGGATGTTGACTGAGTTTCCAAACAATCTGATCGGATTTATTTGCCTTTGAGATCCGACAAGATCATCCCCGAATCGTCAAAACCGCTGTAATCTCCAACTTGGAAAAGTTTTTGGAAAAGAATGCTACCGGTTTGAAATGGAGGATGCTAGAAATTGAACTGGAAAAGAAGTCAGGATTAGAAAAAGAGAGATTGATTGCCTTGGGCATATTTGGCCTTGTGTTGTTCCCAAGTCAGACGGGTTTAGTGAGTTTGGAGGCCGCTGCTGCTTATGTAGAGTATGAGAATACACAAATCAATCCAGTGGCTGCTATTTTAGCTGAAACTATCTTGACGCTTAATCATTGTAGGAGGACCGGAAAAGGAGCAATGAGATGTTGCACGCAGTTGTTGTATATCTGGATGGTTAGCCATATCGAAACAAAAAAACCTGTCTTCAATAATTTTTGGTGGTTCACCCAAAGACCCCTGAAGTTAGTAGAAGAAGAAGAATGGGGAGATCTAGATAACCAAGGTTGGGTTGACAAATTAGAAGGTTTGCCTAATAGTGATTTTAAGTGGAGAGCACCATGGGTAACGGCAGTGGAAGTCCTAATGAGTTGTGGATAAAGACGTTGGGTGCCATTGGTAGGGATTACAGGGTTATGTGAGTTATGCTCCTGCCCTAGTGGTAAGGCAACTTGGGGGCATGCAGTTTGTTCCAAGGATTATGGGAATTGCTCAATTCTTTGGTTTGTTCAAAGATTCCATTGCACAAGAAGTTTTAGAAATCATCAAACAAGATTGGAAGCATTTGGTTTTGGTTGAGATAGAAGGTTTAAAGGATCCAAGTGCAAGTGAAGGATATGCAAGATGGAGAGACTTAGCCGCTTCAGCCATGCCTTGTGTAGAAGCCAAATCTCCCCAAACTATAGAAGAGCCCGTTAAGAGGAAAAGGGTCAATAATGAAGAGGAGTTGAGAAGACAAGTGGAAAAACTTCGGACGAGTTGAGCAAAAGCAGAAAAGACAAGGCAATGTTGGAAGAAATGATGCTAAAAGAAGATAAAAGGAGAGCATTTCTAGATGAGCAAATACAATCTAGAGATGCGCGAATAACAAAGCTTGAGTTAAAGCTAGGTGAGGAGAAGATTGCTAGGGAAAGGAGTGAGAAGGAGCTAAGAGGGATGAGTTTGGATTGGATGCAAAGTTGCTCCCGAACTTGAAGCAATGGAGATTGACTTTAACGATTGCCAAGGAAGTGCAGAATATTTCTAAGAAAAATTTGCACAAGTCCAGTTTGAATTGATGGATAGGATTGGGAAGTATGAGGATTTGAACAAGAAATATATGGAGTTGGAAAGCCGTTCGATGGAGATTGTAAAAGAAGAAAATAAAAGGAAAGGTTTTGAGGCTATTGAAACAGAATTAGCGGTTAAGAAGAATGAGATAAAAGTTATGAGGATAAAGCTTGACAAGGAACGTGAAAAGGTAAAGTATTCGACGAGAAGCTAGCAAAGAATGGAAAAACACAAGGATCAAATCGACGCCAACAACACTCTTTGAATAGAACCAATATGTTACTCATAGAAAAGATGACCAAGACAGATGAGCAAATGGATGAAGTTGCTACACATGCTCGAATTATTAGAATTAATGCGCGGAATGTGGGAGGGGACATCATTCGCTATCGCCGAAGCCTAGCTGAAACCGATGCCTTTCTAGGGAAGATTGAGAACCGTGGTTTTGCCTTCTTACCTTTGGCTAGAGAGTTTGTGGAGGAAAGGGATTAATAAATTTTGTATTTCCTTTTTATTTATTAATGTAATAAACTTGTCAAGCATTAATGAAAAGGGCGTTGACCCATCTTCTTATGCAAAACCCGTCTCTTGGTGAAAATGATTCAAGCAAACGACTTGAAAGGTAGTACTCCTAGCAATGTGACAAAAGAACCTATGTTTATAAGGTGGTGGCTATTATTCGTTCACAAGAAAGTTGCATCCATACCCAATATACAAAGCATTCTCAATCATGCATTTTTCTCATACATCTATACACGCATCTCGCAGATTAAGAAACATAGGTCCCCCTTCTAGAATCCACAACACTCGACAAAGAAAAAGAATGGAAAACGAAGAAAGGTCACAACCGAAGCTCGGTACCAAAGAGAACTTGAAGGAGTTCGGAATGATGTGGCGCACCTAACCGGTATGTTAGAACAAATGTTGAGAGCCGGAGATGGAGAGGGAACGTCTACTCAACCCGATGAAGCACCAAAGCAGCTCAAATTCCTGTCGCACCTATAAACATGGGGGCAAATACACCAAATAAACGAAGCATCCTAATCCCACTCGGCCCATCCAAATCCCTATTACAATGGATTTAACAAACGAGGACCCACATGACGTCAAACTCTCTAATCATGAAGGGTATGATAAGTGGACCGCACTAGAAGAGAGGCTAAGGGCGCTTGAAGGAAATGATTTATTTGACCCAGTTAGGGTCAGTCAAGTATGTTTGGTGCCTAACATTGTTATTCCAAAGAAGTTCGAGTGCTAGAGTTTGTTAAGTATACCGGATGGAATGCCCAAAGACCCATCTCCGTTCTTACTATAACAAAATGGCAGAAGTTATCCACGATGATAAGATGTTAATTTACTTCTTCCAGGATAGCCTGACAGGATCGGCCCTTAGTTGGTATATGAGGCTGGACAATATTAGGATCAAGAAGTGGACAGACTTGGCGGATGCTTTCTTAAAGCAATACAAGTTTAATCTTGAGATTGCTCCGATAGGACCAGTCTAATTACCATGGAGAAAGGAAATCAAGAGTCCGTAAGGGTTTATGCTCAAAGGTGGCGTGACCAAGCTATCAATGTACAACCTCCACTAATAGAGACGGAGATGGTGACACTGTTTGCTAATACTTTTAGGGCTCCATACTATGAACACCTTATGGGTAGTTCAAGACAACATTTCTATGATGTGGTGCGGATTGCTTGAGAGGATTGAACAAGGAATCCGAAGTGGGAGAATTGCGTAACCTATAGAGAAGAGAGGTTTCATTGGGAAAAAGAAAGAAAATGAGGTGAATAACCTAGAAGGTAGATACAAAGGGAGAAGCAAAAACTACCAAACACCTACCACCCAAGTCACCAGTATCAATTTTGCCAAACCCTCCATCCCAAACCAACCCAATCAAACAAAATTCCTAGCAAATAACCAAAGCAATTACCAAAGAAGAGACAACCGACCATCGGAAGAACAATTACCACCTTTACCAATAACCTTAAAAGAGTTGTATGCCAAGCTGTTGAGTATTGGGCAGATAGCTCCCCTACCTGTACCACCTATGCAACCACCTTTCCCTGCCTGGTACAACCCCGAGGTGACTTGTGAATACCATGCTGGTCACGTAGGTCATAGCATTGAGGCTTGCTTTGCTTTTAAAAGGAAGGTGTTGCAACCGATCAAAGTTGGATGGGTCACTTTCGAGGATTCACCTAATGTGAATTCAAACCCTCTACCCAAACATGTTGTAGGTGGTAGTGGAGTGAATACTATGGAGGCTCGGTTGCAAAGAGAAGGTGCTAAAAGTGACCATGGCGAGGCTGTACGAGATGTTGGTACAATCTGGACATATAGAGAAACCATCTGAACATTACGTGAGGGAAAATGATTTTTGCCCATTCCATAAAAAGAAAAGGCATCACATTGATGAATGCATTGAGTTTCATCAAAAGGTTGCGAGGATGCCGACTTTAGGAGAGCTAAGGATTGAGGCCGCAAGAGATAATGAAGAGATCGAGATGATAGAGAATCAGGGGAAATGTAGAGTCCAATCAACAGCCTAATGGGCTCTCAAAATTGGTATTAACTAAGCCCTCATATGCAAACAAAGTAGACTATGGAGTGATGCCTCGGAGATTATGGTTATACCTCGAATATTGAAACTCCTTTGCCGCTGTTCCGAACCGAGATAAGTGGACTAACTCGAGTGGTCGTTGTTTCACACCTGAAGAACTAGAGAAACAAAGAAAGGCTAAGGGCAAGGAGGTGTTGGACCTCGATAAAGAGTTTGAGGTGAATAAACCTCCGTGACCGAGGAAGAAACAAATGAGTTTTTGAAATTAATGAAGCATAGTGAGTACTGTATAGTGGATCAGTTGAAGAAGACCCCTGCCAAGATTTCCATCATGTCATTAATACTCAGCTCCGAGCCGCATCGTAATGCTTTGCAAAAAGTACTGAATGAGGCCTACGTACCCCAAGATATTGAACAAAAGACTATGGAGCATATAGTAGGGAGGATCCATGCTGCCAATTACTTATATTTCACAGAAGATGAACTTGACACTGAAGGAACTGGACATAACAAGCCCTTGTATGTCACAGTCCGATGCAAAGATTGTCTCATCGGTAAAGTTCTCATCGATAACGGCTCGGCCCTTAATGTGTTACCAAGGCATGTGCTGGATGAAATGCCAGTAGATCCCTCACACATGCAACCCAGTGTGATGATGGCTAGAGCGTACGACGGCTCACCAAGGCAAGTGATAGGGACAATTGAGGTCGAACTAGCTGTGGGTCCACAAGTCTTTCTAGTAACCCTTCAAGTGATGGATATCCACCCTTCCTATAGTATGTTGTTAGGAAGGCCATGGATACATTCTGCGGGAGCTGTCACCTCCTCCCTACATCAATGTTTGAAGTACATTGCCAATGGTGTTCCGAGTTCCTGTTAAGGCCGAGGAGACTATATCAATGGTAAGAAATGTGGCGGTTCCATTCATTGAAGCTGAAGATTGTAAGGATGGAAACCTTCATGCATTTGAGGTTGTGAATACGGAGTGGGTGCCCGAGAACACTGTGGTGAGGAAGCCAGAAATCTCGGAGGCCACCAAAATGGCCGCTAAAAGCTTTTTGAAACACAAGATTCCTTTCCCATATGACATTAAGAAAGGAAGGCTTGAATGGGTGGATATAATCAAACCAAAAGTCTGCAGAACAGAGGTTTGGGCTTGGATATAAGCCCAAGAAGGAGGATTACAAGCGAGCTTTGGTGCAAGAAGGGAGAAGAGAATGGCTAGGATTGAAGGAAGGAAGCCTGAAGAAGAAAGCTTAGCCATCCCTTCAATCGGATTTCGTTTCCAAAGGCCGCATATGTGATGCGGCTGATAAGGACATGGAAACCTCCTTCAGAAGCTTTCTTCAATGAACATAAACACTCTAGAGGAAGATCAAGTCAAGGACATTGCTGAGAAAATTGAATCCGGAAGAAGGGATGAAGAGCTGCCACAATTAACCATTCACACTTTGGAAGAAGTCACCGACAGGGACTTTCATTCGAAAGCTAGCCGAAGGAGAGAAGTTCCGGAATTGGGAGACCTAGGAAGCTCCATTGGTTTTCAAAATGTAATCAACAATGATTTGTTGGATTATAATTTTATCTATGTTGTTTGCCCTTTTTTTTCTGTTTTGTTTTGTTTTTATTCATTGACAATCGAGGCTCAAGATGTCAATTGGATTTTATTTTTGTTTTTGAGCCAATCTTTTCCTTTTAATGAGATCATGCATTTTCAAAATTCATCTTGATGTCTTACTATGCATTTACACATCACTTCCCGCTTTCAGGAACCCTGAAAGCGGATCCTCCACAACAACACCTGCACTTCACATTGAGAATGAATGGCCAAACTTTAAAGAATACATAGTAGCTGTAGAAGATGAGGAATGGGAGGAGAAAAACATAGGGGAATTCACAAAATTAATAGAACAGCGATGAACAAGCTTGGAAGCCCGCTAAAGAGGAACTTGAAACCATAAATGTGGGTAATGAAGAAATCAAGAGAGAGCTGAAAATAGGGACTTTGATCACCCTTGAAGAGAAAGAAGAATTGATTGCACTGCTCCGAGATTACGTAGATGTCTTTGCCTGGTCCTACGAGGATATGCCTGGTTTGGATACGAATATCGTAGTACATAGGATACCACTGGTGGAAGGATGCAAACCGATTAAGCAGAAGTTGAGGAGAACTCATCCGGAGGTCTTAATCAAAGTAAAAGCAGAAATTGAAAAACAATGGAACGCTGGTTTTTTGGAAGTAGTCAAGTATCCACAATGGGTGTCAAACATAGTGGTGGTTCCCAAAAAGGAAGGTAAAATCAGAGTTTGTGTGGACTTTAGGGACTTAAACCGAGCTAGCCCTAAAGATAATTTCCCTCTACCACACATAGATATGTTAGTTGATAATGCAAAGACGCAACTCCACATATTCCTTTATGGATGGATTTTCGGGCTACAATCAGATAAAAATGGCACAAGAGGATAAGGAGAAGACAACCTTTGTAACACCATGGGGAACATTTTGCTACAAAGTCATGCCATTTGGTTTAAAGAATGCTTGGGGCCACCTACCAAAGGGCTATGGTGACTTTGTTTCATGACATGATGCACAAAGAGATTGAAGTATACGTGGATGACATGATTGCTAAATCTAGAGAGGGAGAGAATCATGTCCAAATATTGAAGAAATTGTTTGAAAGACTAAGGAAATATAAGTTGAGGCTTAACCCTGCGAAGTGTTCGTTCGGGGTGAAATCGGGAAGTTGTTGGGATTTGTGGTGAGTGACAAAGGGATAGAAGTGGATCCCGACAAAGTAAAGGCTATTCAATCTATGGCACCTCCCAGGACTGAGAAGGATGTGAGAGGTTTCTTAGGAAGGTTGAATTACATTGCTTATATCCCAATTAACCACGACTTGTGACCCGATCTTTCGTTTATTAAGGAAGAAGAACCCCGGAATTTGGAATGAAGAGTGCGAAGAGGCTTTTGAGAAAATCAAGCAAGTACTTGTTGAATCCACCCCTGCTTGTTCCTCCTGTACCAGAAAGGCCATTAATATTGTACCTAACAGTAACAGAAACAGCAATGGGATGTGTGCTTGGGCAACACGATGAAACCGGAAAGAAGGAAAGGGCCATTTATTACCCCGAGCAAGAAGTTCACGAATGTGAGTCTAGGTATACTGTGATTGAGAAGCTCAGTTGCGCACCGACATGGGCTCGCAAAGAGATTACGTCAGTGATATCTTGTATCACACTACGTGGTTAATTTCCAAATTAGACCCGTTGAGGTACATTTGTGAAAAGCCCTATTTATCGAGCCGAATTGCAAGATGGCAAGTTCTATTGGCCGAGTATGACATAGTATATATGACAAGGAAAGCCGTAAAAGGGAGTATTATTGCCGATCACCTGGGCCGACCATGCTATGGAAGATTATGAATCATTAGACTTTGAATTTCCCGATGAAGATGTGCTTGCAATTGAGGAAGAGAAATCAGATTGGTGGATTATGTACTTTGATGGTGCTGTAAATGTATGTGGTAACGGAGCGGGTGCGGTGATAATCTCTCCTGATAAGAAGCAGTATCCGGTTTCAGTTAAGCTACAGTTCGGGTGCACCAACAACACGGCGGAGTATGAAGCTTGCATTCTCGGTTTGGAGGCTGCATTGGAGCTAAACATCAGAAAGATAGATGTGTATGGAGACTCAATGCTGATCATTTGCCAAGTAAAAGGAGAATGGCAAACCAAGGAAGAGAAGTTAAGGCCTTACCAAGAATACTTGTCTAAACTGGCTGGAGAATTTGAGGAAATAGAGTTCACCCATCTAGGAAGGGAAGGAAACCAGGTTTGCGGATGCTTTGGCTACACTAGCATCTATGGCCAAAATAGACTTTAGGCACAAGGTACAACCAGTACACATCAATATCGAAATAACCCAGCTCATTGTTGCTCACTCAAAGAGAAGTGGATGGAAACCCTTGGTACTATGATGTCAAGAATTTCATCCAAAACCAGGCATATCCCATGGGGCATCCAAAATCGATAAGAAGACCTTGAGGAGGTTGGCAATGGATTTTTATCTTGATGGGGAGATTTTGTATAAGAAATCATCCGACGGGACTTTGTTGAGATGTTTGGATGAATTTGAGGCAAAAAGCGCGTTACGAGAAGTCCATGAAGGGATTTGCTCAACCCATGCTAATGGACACGTGATGGCTAGGAAGATACAAAGAGCCGGTTACTTCGGATGACATTAGAAAAGGATTGCATCGACTATGTCCGAAAATGTCATAAGTGCCAAGTATATAGTGACAAAATCAACGCCCCTCTAACTCCTCTATTTAACTTGACATCTCCATGGCCCTTCGCGATGTGGGGAATTGATGTGATTGGACCCGTAAACCCAAAAGCCAAAGAATGGTCATAGGTTTATTCTCGTGGCTATCAACTACTTTACAAAATGGGTAGAAGCGGGTCATTTGCTCATGTGACGCAAAAAGTAGTGAAGAAATTTATTGAGAGAGATTTGATTTGTCGGTATGGTCCACCGAAAAGATTATAACTGATAATGCCCCGAATTTCAATGGCAAGATGATAATAGAACTCGCGCTAAATGGAAAATCAAGCATTCCAACTCTTCGCCGTATAGGCCAAAGATGAATGGTGCGGTAGAAGCTCGCTAACAAGAACGTCAAAAAGATTATTCAAAGATGGTAGTCACCTATAAGGATTGGCATGAGATGTTGCCATTTGCCCTTCATGCGTATCGCACCGCAGATCCGAACCTCAACAGAGCCACCCCGTACACGTTGGTATATGGAATGGAGGCGGTTATGCCTTTAGAAGTGGAAATCCCCTCATTGAGAGTACTTGGTAGACTCGAAATGGAAGAGGTAGAATGGGCAAAAGTTAGATATGAACAACCGAATCTGATCGGTGAAAAGAGGATAGCCGCAACTGTCATCATCAACTTTACCAAAGAAGGATGGCCAAATCATACGACAAAAGGTTCGACCTCGAGGATTCCACGAAGGAGATCTTGTATTCAAGAAAATATTGCCTTTACCAGGAGAAGATCAAAGTAAATGGGCGCCGAACTATGAGGGCCCTTACGTGGTGAAGAAAGCATTCTCGGGAGGAGCTTTGTCATTGTTATCTAGAATGGATGGAGAAGATCTAGTTAGGCCGTGAATTCCGACTCCTGTAAGGAAATATTACGCTTGATGTATTCCGTAATCTCCCAATCAATAAAATAAAGTTTGGCCATGAATTTTCTCTCTTAAAAAAAAACCCTTTCTTCATGAAAAGCATGATCTCATAGCATTGGAAATCTTTCACTTAAACAAACTCTTTTCTTACACATGACTAAGTAAATGACTCCATCAATTGGAGGGAACCAAATAAAATCTAAACTTGGCATATTTATGCATACCACACTTGGGGCAAGAAGTGTACTAAGTGCACATTGGGGGCTATAGTGAACCAAAGCCAAAAGGGGTATCATCATAAGAACTTCTACAAAAGCATCTTTTATGAGAATTGCCAATTGCATTGAAAGTTTCAGTTTTCATGAACAAAACCAAATCTTTTGAGTTTTCCTTTTAAAATGATAATAAAAGACAATACTCAATGGAGCAAGAAAGGGCCCCATAAGGAACCAAAGATCTCTTCACCAAGAGGATATGAAGTATAGTGTGTAGAGCATATTCCGAGTTAAGAGAAAAGGTTGGACAAACAAATGGAAACAAGAGCTCGAAGAAGTTTACAACGAAAGGGGGACCTATGTTTCCAAAGATAGGTAACAAAAACATGCATGCTTTATTGTCATAACACTAACATGGCAGGAAAGGTGGGACGAAAGCCAAATTAGTTCCAAGTTTTGGGAATCACTAAGAGACAGAGTCTTAAGTCAACGTAGCTACAGAAAAGAATATGAATTATGAACTAGCACTGTTTCATTTCCTCAAGGTAAGATGTTTTCTTTTGAAATTCAAAAAGGGCAGGTCATCCGATGTTGAGACCATTCCCTAGAAAAAGCATGGAGTTTTTCTAAATAATAATAATAAAAAAATAAAAATAAAATAAAACGGGCAGGTCTCCGTGATATAGAGACCCCTTTCTAAAATCATTTTCTCTTACATCCGGGTAGGTCACCCATCACAATGAGACCATTTTTTCTGGGTAGGTCACCCATTAGAATGAGACCATTCTCCATTTTTTTTACCTGGGTAGGTCACCCATTATAATGAGGCCATTCTTCCCCCTGGGTAGGTCACCCATAAGAATGAGACCACTCTTCCCCCTTTCCACTTGGGTAGGTCACCCATCATAATGAGACCATTTTTTCCGGGTAGGTCACCCATTAGAATGAGACCATTCTCCATCTTTTTTTTACCTGGGTAGGTCACCCATTATAATGAGGCCATTCTTCCCCCTGGGTAGGTCACCCATAAGAATGAGACCACTCTTCCCCTTTTCCATTTGGGTAGGTCACCCATCATAATGAGACCATTTTTTAGGTAGGTCACCCATTAGAATGAGACCATTCTCCATCTTTTTTTTTACCTGGGTAGGTCACCCATTATAATAAGGCCATTCTTCCCCCTGGGTAGGTCACCCATAAGAATGAGACCACTCCTCCTCTTTTCCACCTAGGTAGGTCACCCATCACAATGAGACCATTTTTTGGGTAGGTCACCCATTAGAATGAGACCATTCTCCATTTTTTTGTTTACCTGGGTAGGTCACCCATTATAATGAGGCCATTCTTCCCTTCTCTCCACTTGGGTAGGTCACCCATCACAATGAGACCATCTTTCATTTTGGGTAGGTCACCCGTTACAATGAGACCATCTTTCATTTTGGGTAGGTCACCCGTTATAATGAGACCATCTTTCATTTTGGGTAGGTCACCCATCATAATAAAACTACACACACATTTTGGTATTGGTTCTGGTTAAAGGAGATCGCCAGATGGGATCTCAGGTTAACCCAACCACACACAGAGTTTAACCTTGGTTAAAGGAGATCGTTAAATGGGATCTTAGGTTAACCCAATCAAAAGGGCAGGTAGCCCATGAAAATAGACCAATTTTCTAAAAAAAAAAAGAAGAGAAAAGAAGTGAAGTCTTTGGATGAGTAGATCACTTAGCAAGCCAAGAAGACCTTTTATTTCTTTACAAGCTTACTATGCAAAACATTGAGGAGTTTTTGCTTCGTAAGCATTGTAAAGAGGGGGCATCTCGTTGTTACTCATTTTCGGACCCCACGTGCTAGAGACGGTGTATACTTTTTTAAACAGAGTATAGGAGTTTAGCTCATATTCGCCAGAAGATTGACAAAAGCACAGAAAGAAATATTTTTGTGTTTTGAAACCTTGTTTGAGCTGTTTTTTCCGCTCTTTTTATCCTTCCCTTTACTACCAAAATCATCGAGTTTTCTTAGGTTGATCAGAGTCTTCATAATGCTAAATTCATTTTTTTATCTGGTCTTTAAGGTTGAATAAGTCCCTCAGAATTTGCATAATAAATTGGTTCTGCTGCTGTCGCAATTGTTTTGTTCCAGCTTAGGCTCTGATTCTGACTTGTTTTCGTTCGATATCTAAGCATCCTAGGTATATTCTGTCACTCATGACATGTTGAAAAATTGACCTACACCTTTATTAGGTCCTAGGGATCATTGTTCTTAGGGCAGATTCTCAATCAGATCTGGATGCTTAGCATTGTCAGATCAAGAACCTTTTTGACCAACTAGATTACTGCCAGTTTCTGTTCTATAAAACAATTTTATCTCACTTCGACTCCTTCATCAAAGTTGTAGTCCTAGACGCGTAGATGATTTTGGCTTTTGAATCGCTTGATTTCGATATCAGAAGCTCAAGATATTCCTGTTTGAATATCTAACGTGAAGGGAGAGAATTCTGCCGCGAGAAGGATATTGACTCGAGTCTGCACTAAAAAAATTCTATTTTTGGCTTAGTTTTTGTGATTTTTGTTCTTAGTTCATACTCTCAGTCATATCAGGATTCTTGGCATTCGTCAGTTTTTGAGTCAGACCTGGAAATCCCTTTTGACCAACTAGATTACTGCCAGTTTCTGTTCTATAAAACGATTTTATCTCACCTCGACTCCTCCATCAAAGTTGTAGTCCTAGACGCGTAGATAAATTTAGGCTTTTGAATCGCTTGATTTCGATATCAGAAGCTCAAGATATTCCCGTTTGAATATCTAGTGTGAAAGCAGGGATTCCTGACCGCAAGAAGGATTTTTGCCCAAGTTTGCGGGACTGATTCGAAGGATTTTTTTTGGGCCAAGGACTGAATCGAAATGTGCTAAATTGAGGGATTGAATTGAAGAAGGACATTGAAAGATGGAGAGGGGGGGTTGGATCATCATAAATGACAGGATTTTTACCACACCGAATAAGGAAAATAGGACCTTGCAGCTGCACCCTCCAGCTGATTTCTTTCCTTTTTTTTCGCTGCAAATTCCTGCTGTTTTTCCTTTATCATCATGCCTGAATTTTGGAGCTGCAACCACGTTTTTTCTTCCCTCATTTGAAAGGGAGCAACTGGCCCTATGGAAGGAAAGAAAATAGCCACACCCTCTCCCGTTGCGATGTCGCGGTCGCACAAATTAATTACCCTAGCTTCAAACACAACACACAAGATAGTATAGAGCAAGCAAGGGGTCGATCCCACGAGGAAGATTCAAGTCGATTTTTACGCTAGATGATATGCAATTTGGGGGGGGGGGGGTTGGACGTTATCTAGGCTAAAGCAAAAGAAAACAGAAAACTATCAAACTAAATTTAATAAAATCCGAAAATTATCAAGAGAACAAACCTTGGTCACAAGCACACATCCACCTACAGAAATCGGAACCGATCATGGAAACGAAACATCAATTTATATTCTGAATATTTATCTCTTCTTAACATTGGTTAGTTAACGGATCCGCCGTATAACTAGCCCTAACCATCAAACAACCACAAGTGTCCGCACTAGTAATTTAATTCAATGGCAGCCTTAAGAACTAGATAAGTTGATTAATCAAGAAAACATAACTGTCCCTAGCCTATGTTTGATTTGATTGAATGTTCTCCCTAAGATTAATAACGTAGATCCGCCACAATTATTAAACTCGCTTGCTTCACAAGTTCATATACCACAACTCCGGTTTTGATATCAAACTTAACAATAGATTGTCTACAATAATAACTTAGAGTCCGCTCTAGCAATTAAAATAAACAATCATAGGAAAAATAAGCATAGGAGAACAAACATATTCATCATATAAACTGAAAAGAAAAGGTAAAATAAATCTCACGGTTATTGAAATCCGAAGGTTTCCGTGTCCTTGCAACCAAGAAAAAGTGTTTAGCCTTGCATGTTTGTTGAACAACTAATCAAAAAGAAGAAAGAATGCATAATTTAGGGTTTCTTAGAGGAAGGGGGCGTTTTTCTCTCCTTGGCTGGCTGCTCCCCTTCTCTTCTCTCATTCTTTTTATATCTTAGGAAACCCTAGGTCTCTATTTTACAAAATAGTCCTCCATTAAGTAGACTGTTTACATTTAAGTACTTCAATAACTATTTTCCTAAAAAGGAGAAATAGCCTTGCATGAAATCTTCAAGCTTTGATTTAGAGGAGCTAAATTGCTGAAATAAAAACTTGGATATCGGTTTAAATGCTTCGGAATGTCATTTGGACTCGTTTCTTCACGAAACCTGTTTGCTGGCAGAATTCAGATGTCATCTTTGAAAAATCATATCTCCCTCATATGACATCGTTTTTGGCTGAAATTTTGAGCGTTTATATAACTTTGAGTCATGAATCCAAAACAATTGAGTTTGCATCAATTGGACTTCTGTAGCTCCAGATATTCAAGTTGGAATGGCCGAAGGTCAACACTGGCAGATTGCGAGATTTGACTTTGAAGGCTGCGATTTCCATGCTCTTCCTTATTTTATTTTCTTGCCTTAGATGTCCAGAAAGGTATGGATGTTACCTTTTTAATTCCACTGGAATCACTTCATTTCAACCTCTAGAGCTCACGCTCTGCACAAAACATCGACTGAAGGTCAAATCTGCCAATTATCTCCAATTTACTCCTTTTTGCATCTTTCATCCAAAAGTGCCTTCAAAACATAAAACAAAGAATATCAAGGCATTTTATATATAAAACATAGGCAAAACACTAGTTAAATGTGGGTGAAACTATTGAATAATATGGTTGCATCAAATACCCCCACACTTACCTCTTGCTCGTCCTCGAGAAAGGATAGGTAAAACCAAATTGAAGTTAAATTAAATGAAATCACTATGACTAATCTTCTAATCTCCCATCAATATCCAAGAATATATGCATTATAAACAAGAACACAATTAAGAAGGATAAAGAGTATAAATTTTCATGAATTTATTTACATGCAAACTTCAAAACTTAATTAATCGTCGGGATTTAAATGAAATCTATGCCATGCCAAAGTGATAGGTCCTCTCATTGATATACACTCCAACACTCACGTGTTTAGGGCTTATGTGTTTAAATCTCTCAAATTCAATCAATGAATATGTTCTACTATAAGCTTGCTCTTCAATCTCATCTCCATTAATAACATATTACAAACAATGCATGAATCAAAAGGTCTTATTTTCTGGTTGTAATGGGGCTAAGGTAAAGGTGAGGTAAAAGAGAGTAAAAGAAAAAGGTTCAAACCAAAGAAAGTAGAGCATTCTGAAAAATGATATTTCAAACAAGATATTCCATCGAAGCACATAAATTTTCCATCTTTAATCACCAATGCTTAACTTCTTTTGATTTCAAGCTTTTTCAATATAAAATCTTAAGAACATAAAGGAACACTTTTTTCTTTTTCTTTTTCTTTTTTCTTTTTTTTTTTTTTTTTTTTTTTTTTTTTACCTTTGGCAACTTTGCCCATCTTTTCATCAAACATCACTTCTTCTTTCTTTTCACATAATTTCCAACCATAATTCCATGAAATATCACTAGTATATGCTCTACTAATCCTTGGCCAAGGGAAAAGGAAAACATATATAAAGTTAAGGCTTATACATGGATAAAGCAAAGAAAAGATAAACAAGCTCAAAAGGGGTTTACTAAGGATAATATGCTTTAGGTTGGCTTTTTGGCTCAAATGGTTAAAATTCCTAATGCCTTTATCATCTTCATGTATGTATGTAATATGAATGTAATCTCAACAAGATATGAAGCAAGTTCTAAAGATACATATCATTGAAAGAAGGCACAATCAAAGAATATAATGTTGAAGGCTCAAAAGCTTGCATTGGTATAACACTATAAAGTCAACATGGCATATTCTCAAAGTCAATCCCTAAACCAATTAAACCTTAAAACTTGCATGCACACTCCTTCATTCGATTTATATCTTCATCTATCTCAACTAATTCTCATACATAATACTCATATTCTCAAAAACCAATGGGAGTTCAAAAGATCAAACATAAATTTTTTTTTTTTTTTGAAAAATAACAAAGAAAACCAAAATTAGAAAACCAACATTCTCCCAATACCCCCACACTTAAAACATAACATTGTCCTCAATGTTAAAATAAAAGAAAAGGAATATTGGAGAATGACAAAAATAAAGTAAAATGCGAAAAATAAAAGGCAAGGGAAAAAGAAAGCAAATCTGTTTTTTTTTTTTTGTGCTGGGTTGCCTCCCAGAAGCGCTTTTGTTTTATGTCATTGGCTTGACATGTTGCATGCTTATTCTTCATAGATTGGTTCAGCTAACTCCGCGAAGCGGTGAGTTCTGTCGTCCAACCTTCATAGAAAGGTTTCAAGCGATGCCCATTGACCTTGAGTACTTTGTTGGTTTCTAAACTTGTAATTTCAACCGCACCATAAGAAAAAACATTAGAAACAACAAATGGTCCAATCCAACGAGAGCGTAACTTTCCAGAAAAAGTTTCAAACGCGAATGATAAAGAAGGACTTTGTCTCCAACATTAAACTCTTTTCTTGTAATCATTCGGTCATGGAGACTCTTAGTCTTTTCTTTATAAATCCTTGCATTCTCGTAAGCATCATTTCGAATCTCTTCCAACTCTTGCAATTGCAACTTTCTTGCAATCCCAAAGCATCATAATCCATGTTACATTTTTTAATGGCCCAAAAAGCTTTGTGTTCAAGCTCCACCGGTAGATGACATGCTTTTCCATAAATCATCCTATAAGGTGACATTCCTATAGGTGATTTGTAAGCGATCCGATAAGCCCAAAGTGCATCACCAAGTCATAGACTCCAATCTCGCCGGTTAGGTTGCACTTGCTTCTCCAAAATGGACTTGATTTCTCGATTTGAAATTTCAGCTTGGCCATTCGTTTGAGGATGGTATGCTGTGGAAGTTCGATGAGTCACATGATATTTGCGTAACAATGCTTCCATTGAACGATTGCAAAAATGAGTGCCACGATCACTAATGATAGCTTTAGGGATTCCAAACCTCGTCAACTATGTGAGTCCTAACAAAATCTAAAACAACCTTAGCATCGTTAGTTCGTGTGGCTTTCGCCTCAATCCATTTGGACACATAATCAACAAAGAAGAAGGATATGAAGATTGCCAAAAGAAGAAGGAAATGGACCCATAAAATCAATACCCCAAACATCAAAAATTTCACTCACAAGAATATTTGTTAAAGGCATTTGATTCTTGTGAGTGATATTACCTGTTTTTTGGCATTTTTCACATGATTTGCAAAAATGATATGCATCCTTAAAAATAGAAGGCCAATAAAAACCACTTTCAAGTACCTTGTGGGCCGTTCTTTTTGCTCCAAAATGCCCACCACAAGAATGAGAATGACAAAAGGTAAGAATGGAATGAAATTCATCTTGTGGTACACATCTCCTAACTACTTGATCCACACAAAATTTCCACGGATAAGGAGTATCCCAAAAATAATATTTAGCATCGCCCGTAACTTGTCTTTTTGGGATGTAGACAAACCTGGAGGGAATTCTTTGGTGACTAAATAGTTCACCAAATCAGCATACCATGGTCTTGTAGAGGAATGTAACACATACAACTGCTCATCGGGGAATGTCTCTCTTATTGTTTCGGTTTGTATATCCTCGGTCCTTAGTCGGCTCAAGTGATCAGCCACATGATTTTCGGCACCTTTTTTGTCTTTGATCTCAAGATCAAATTCTTGTAAAAGCAAGATCCACCTAATCAATCTTGGTTTGGACTCCTTTTTCTTCAAAAGATACCTTAAAGCCGCATGATCGGTAAAAACAATGACTTTTGTACCAAGTAGATATGACCTAAATTTTTCAAGAGCAAACACCACTGCAAAAAGTTCCTTCTCGCTTGTATGGTAATTGCATTGTGCACCGTCCAACATGCGGGAAGCATAGGCGATAACATGCAAATTCTTCCCAATTCTTTGCCCAAGGACAGCCCCTACCGCATAGTCACTTGCATCACACATTATCTCAAAAGGCTCATCCCAATTTGGTGGTTGGATGATAGGGGCGATGTGACACGCCTCTTAAGCTCATCATGGGCATCTTTACATGCTTGATCAAACACAAAATCCACTTCTTTGGCTAATAGTTTGCACAAGGGTGCTGTAATCTTTGAGAAATCTTTAATAAAGCGTCGATAGAAACCTGCATGGCCAAGAAAAGAACGAATTTCCCTCACGCAGGAGGGGTAAGGCAATGATGAAATAACGTCTATTTTAGCTTTATCAACCTCTAATCCACGTGAAGACACAACATGCCCAAGAACTATTCCTTGTTCTACCATAAAATAACACTTCTCATAGTTTAAGACAAGGTTAGTTTCAATGCACCTTTTCAAGATCAAAGATAAATTTTCTAGACATTTATCAAAAGAATCACCATACACCGTGAAATCATCCATGAAAACCTCAATTATTCTTTCAACATAGTCGAAAAAATACTCATCATGCATCTTTGAAAAGTTGCGGGTGCATTACAGAGACCAAAGGGCATTCTCCTATATGCATATGTACCAAATGGACATGTAAATGTAGTCTTTTCTTGATCCTCGGGATTAATAACAATCGATTGTATCCACTATATCCATCAAGAAAGCAATAAAAAGACTTACCCGCTAGGCGTTCAAGCATTTGATCCATGAATGGTAATGGAAAATGATCTTTGCGTGTAGCAAGATTTAGCTTTCGTAATCAACACACATTCTCCATCCACTCGAGATGCGAGTAGGAATGAGCTCATCATTTTTGTTTTTCACCAACGTGATTCCGGTCTTTTTAGGCACCACATGGATTGGCGCAACCCATTTACTGTCCGTGATGGGATAAATGACTCCCGCATCTAACAGTTTTAAAATTTCAGCTTTCACTACCTCCATCATAGGCGGGTTCAACCTCCTTTGCATTTCCCTTGTTGGTTTCACATTGTCCTCCAATAGTATGTGATGCATACACATTGAGGGACTAATGCCCTTGATGTTAGCTAAAGTCCATCCAATGGCCGTCTTGTGATCACATAACAATTTCACAAGTTTTTCCTCTTGCGTATTTGTCAAACCTGATGCTATAATAACGGGAAGTGTATTGTTGTCGCCAATGAATACATACTTCAAATTATCGGGCAAAGGTTTCAATTCTAACTCGGGTGCCAGTAAAATAGATGGCAAAAGCTTTTTATGTGAGAGTACTAAATCAACAAAGACATTACCATGGGGAACAGCTTTGCAATGATTGCAAAGCCAATGCTGATTCGTGCACGTTTTGGGGAACACATATGTGCCTCTCCATCTCTTCTATCTCGGTAAAATCATAGCCATAGCTCAAAGCTACGCTTAATCCATCCTCACAATCAAAATCAAAAACTTGCCGCACACACTTATCAACTTGGTCATAGCATGTGATAGAATAAACATTGCTATAAGGATATTTCATTGCATCATGAAAATTAAATTCAATCTTTTCATCTCCTACTTCCATAGACAAAGTATCCTTACCACAATCTATCCTTGTATTGGCAGCTTTCAAGAATGGTCTCCCAAACAATATAGGAGTGCTTGTTTGATGAATCACAAGAATCATGTTCCATATCAAGAATATAAAAGTCGCATGGAATGACCAAACTATCAATCTTAACTAGGACATCTTCTATCACACCAAGTGGGTAAACAAAACTACGATCCGCAAGTTGTATTACAATGCTAGTTTTATTCAAAGGCTCAAGACTAAGAGAATCATAAACATGTTTGGGCATAACACTAATGGATGCACCTAAATCGCATAAAGCTCTTTTAAAACTAGCATTACCAATAACACATGGGATAGTAAACGCACCTGGGTCTTTTTGTTTCAAAGGCAGATTCTTTTGAACAACGGCAGATACAACTTCACCCATACTTACCGTTTCATGACTTTTCAGTTTGAAAGCTCTCTTAGTAGTACACAACTCCTTCAAGAATTTTGCATACTTGGGAATTTGCTTGATAGCATCAAGCAAAGGAATGTTGAGTTCTACTTTCTTGAAAACCTCTAAAATCTCTTTTTCTTTGTCCTCTTTCTTTGACCTAGAAGAACTCACAGGAAAGGGTGGAATTGTTTTAAAACTGGAAGTCATTGATTGAGGACTTACCTTTAGAGTGTTGGTCGTGGTTTCAATTTGTGAAGGAGAAGGATGTTTCTTTTTTGTACTCAATTCAGTTTCTATCTCTTCTTCTTCCTCCATCTCAATTTGTTTCGACCTTTTCTCTTCAAGTTCTTTCCCACTTCGCAAAGATGATCGCACTAACATTCTCTTTTGGATTCAATGCTTGGGAGGGCAATTTTCCATTCATTTGTGCTTCCAATTTCCCCACACTTGAAGCTACTTGCCCCATTTGCTTCTCCAAGTTGTGAATACTTGACCTTGTTTCCTGTTGAAAAGACATGACATTTTGTTGCAAGGTCACGGTGTTAGAAGCCAAAGTTTTCATCATCTCACGAAGATCATCACCGGATGACGACCCCATAACATTGGAGTTTGTGAATGAAGGGGGTTGTCTTGCTTGATAATTCCGTTGGGGCTGAAATACATGGGGATGGAATTGTCGGCCTTGATTGCCTTGTTGAGGCCGGTTCCCATACCGTAGGTTGGGATGATCTCTCCATCCAGGATTGTACGTGTGGGAAAAAGGATCATACTTACGCCGAGGTTGTCCATTGAATGCTCCATCAACCGCATTAGCTTGTTCAATGTAATCTTCTTGCATTGTTGGGCACATATCTCGAAGCATGTCCTTGTAAGGAGCATATGCTACAAACTTTCACCCGCTGTACATTGCCACAAGCCAAAGAACGCACAAGAGAAGTAAGATCATTAACTTTATTCTCAAGGTTAGAAATACTTATCTCATTTACTCGTTTATTTGCAAAGTCTCCACGAGTGCCAAACCGTTTCGAGTTGGCCGCCATGTTTGAGATCAATTGGCGTGCGGCCTCGGGTGTCTTATCTACCAATGCCCCTCCACTTGCAAGATCAATGATACTACGGTCGTAGGCATCAATCCTTCATAGAAATATTGAATGAGCAACTGATCGGGTATTTGATGATGAGGGCATTGAATGCACAAGCTTGCTCAAATCTTTCCCAATACTCGGAAAGTGTCTCTCCATGAGATTGTCGAATCCCACATATTTCTTTCCTTATGTTGGCAACTCGAGATGCTTTGGGAAATACTTCTCAAGGAAGATCTTCTTCATGCCATTCCACGTTCCAATTGAACCTGGGAGAATGGAGAAAAGCCATACCTTTGCCGCCCTTTTAAAGAGAAAGGGAAAGCTTTCAACTTAACTTGTTCTTCATCAACTCCATTCGGTTTCATGCCAACGCAAACCATATGGAATTCCTTGAGATGAGTATGAGGATCTTCTCCCGCAAGACCATTGAAAGTTGGTAGCAAATGTATAAAACCAGATTTGAGCTCAAAGTTTACATTATTGTCGATGTTTATGCACAATGGCTGATTTTCCACGTTAGGAGCAAAGCAAGCTCCTTGAGTGTTTGTTGTCGTGCAACAGCCATGGTGTTAAGGCGAGCTTCCTTTCGTAACCTGCGTAAAGTTTTTTCTATTTCGAGATCCAAATGCACTTGACTTTGATTAGTAGAACGGGTTATTGGCATAAATCATCAAGAAAATTCAAAATAAACCAACCACACAAGAGATCGAAAACAATGCAAATTGTACGAAAATCCTACGGTAGAAAACAAAAACTGCCTAAAAACCCTAGAAAACAAGTGGAATTTGGCCTCGATAGGGTGGGGCTAGTGGTTTAGCACTAGTCCTGTTTAGAACGTCGTTTCCCTTCGAAAAAAAAATGGCCGATACCTAATTCCACCAAAAAATCTGTTTTGAAATCTGCATCGCCGCCGTAATGAACAAGATCACCGAAGAAACAAAAATTCTGTTTTTTTTTTTTTCGAAAAAAGAAATAACAATCACAAGAAATAAAAATAATAGCACAAGAATCAACTAAAATTACTTCCCCGGCAACGGCGCCAAAATTTGTTGCGATGTCGCGGTCGCACAAATTAATTACCCTAGCTTCAAACACAACACACAAGATAGTATAGAGCAAGCAAGGGGTCGATCCCACGAGGAAGATTCAAGTCAGATTTTTACGCTAGATGATATGCAATTTGGGGGGGGGGGGGTTGGACGTTATCTAGGCTAAAGCAAAAGAAAACGAAAAACTATCAAACTAAATTTAATAAAATCGAAAATTATCAAGAGAACAAACCTTGGTCACAAGCACACATCCACCTACGAAATCGAACCGATCATGGAAACGAAACATCAATTTATATTCTGAATATTTATCTCTTCTTAACATTGGTTAGTTAACGGATCCGCCGTATAACTAGCCCTAACCATCAAACAACCACAAGTGTCCGCACTAATAATTTAATTCAATGGCAACCTTAAGAACTAGATAAGTTGATTAATCAAGAAAACATAACTGTCCTGCAGCCTATGTTTGATTTGATTGAATGTTCTCCCTAAGATTAATAACGTAGATCCGCCACAATTATTAAACTCGGTTGCTTCACAAGTTCATATACCACAACTCCGGTTTTGATATCAAACTTAACAATAGATTGTCTACAATAATAACTTAGAGTCCGCTCTAGCAATTAAAATAAACAATCATAGGAAAAATAAGCATAGGAGAACAAACATATTCATCATATAAACTGAAAAGAAAAGGTAAAATAAATCTCACAGTTCTTGAAATCCGAAGGTTTCCGTGTCCTTGCAACCAAGAAAAAGTGTTTAGCCTTGCATGTTTGTTGAACAACTAATCAAAAAGAAGAAAGAATGCATAATTTAGGGTTTCTTAGAGGAAGGGGGCGTTTTTCTCTCCTTGGCTGGCTGCTCCCCTTCTCTTCTCTCATTCTTTTTATATCCTAGGAAACCCTAGGTCTCTATTTTACAAAATAGTCCTCCATTAAGTAGACTGTTTACATTTAAGTACTTCAATAACTATTTTCCTAAAAAGGAGAAATAGCCTTGCATGAAATCTTCAAGCTTTGATTTAGAGGAGCTAAATTGCTGAAATAAAAACTTGGATATCGGTTTAAATGCTTCGGAATGTCATTTGGACTCGTTTCTTCACGAAACCTGTTTGCTGGCAGAATTCAGATGTCATCTTTGAAAAATCATATCTCCCTCATATGACATCGTTTTTGGCTGAAATTTTGAGCGTTTATATAACTTTGAGTCATGAATCCAACAAAATTGAGTTTGCATCAATTGGACTTCTGTAGCTCCAGATATTCAAGTTGGAATGGCCGAAGGTCAACAGTGGCAGATTGCGAGATTTGACTTTGAAGGCTGCGATTTCCATGCTCTTCCTTATTTTATTTTCTTGCCTTAGATGTCCAGAAAGGTATGGATGTTACCTTTTTAATTACACTGGAATCACTTCATTTCAACCTCTAGAGCTCACGCTCTGCACAAAACATCGACTGAAGGTCAAATCTGCCAATTATCTCCAATTTACTCCTTTTTGCATCTTTCATCCAAAAGTGCCTTCAAAACATAAAACAAAGAATATCAAGGCATTTTATATATAAAACATAGGCAAAACACTAGTTAAATGTGGGTGAAACTATTGAATAATATGGTTGCATCACCTCCTCTAAAACTGGAAAGAAATCAGACGTAAAGCACCAACACAAAATCGAATATTGCGGCTTCCTTTTTGCGTTTTTTTTTGCAAATCGGTAGGGATTTACGTCCTAGAATTAATGCATTAAATCTTTCCTAAATAGAGATATGTTAGACTATATATAAACCCCTCTAATGACCTAGCAAGGGGGCGGCAGAAAGAGAGCAGAAAAATAGGAAAAGAGAGAAAAAAACACAGCAAAGAGAGACAAAAAACGCAAGATAGGTAGAGTAAAAAAAAACACAAGAAATAGAGGGAGTTTCTTTCTTGCATTCGGGTGTTATTGTGAGGAAAGAGGAGAGAAAAAAGACAAGACGGACGGAGAGATTTGCTTGCTAAACCTTGACAAGAACGTTCGCCTGGTTTTCCATTTCATCTTTTGCAAAAAAAACGTTGAGACCTCGGTATAAGTCCGAACTTTCTCCTCCTTTGCTTTTTTAAATCTGTTGTTGACGTTTTGGAAACCATTTTTATCTTTGCTCGCACATTCGTTTTTAATTTTAGACTACAATGAACGCTTGCCTTTTGTTGTTCCCGACGTTTTAAAAACTGGTTTCTTCTTTTTTTTCTTGTCTTTCTTTCGCTTTGGTTCATAAGGAACCATGGGAGGGGGGGTCTTGTTTCTTCATCATCGCTCCCTTTTTTGTTCGTTCTTTTTTCCTGCTTCTTGAGAGATTAGCCGGCCATGGTTTTGTTTTTCCTATATACATGAATAGAGCATTTTTTTTTTCTTTCTTTCTTTCTTGCCTTGTCTGCGTGGGGGAGTTAAAGCGGGTTTTAGTTTTGTCAAAGAAAGGGGTTTTGTGGGTATGAACACTTGTCACTAAAATGGGTTTATGGGGATGAACACCGTCACTAAATTCTGTTTTATTTCTCTCCCGTTATTTTTTTTTAGTTGCTTTAACCTTTCTTGTAAATTTTAGAATATATGTGACGATTGGTTTCCTTTTATTGCGATTCTTGTATTTAATTGTGATGCTTGTGGTTTTTTTTAAAAAAATGTTTTCTTGTGTGTTGCATACGGCCAATACCCTAACATGTTTTGAACGCTCTTTTTTTTATATACAAAAAATATTGGAAGTTCCGAGTTAAAATTTGTTTTCGCATGGATTTCTTAAACACAACAAAAATTATTTTCTTGCATTTCCGGATTTTACAACATGTTTGTAAAACTCCAAAGGGTATTGGCCAATATTTCAAAAAATATAAAAATCTTATTTTGGGGGGAATTCATCTATTATTCACCGCTAATGTTTGGATAAAGAAATCCTTAAAGGACGAATATCCAAAATATTATTGGGAGTAATTTGTTATTATTCACCGTTAATATTTGGATAAAGAAACCCGAGTGGTAAATATCCAAAATAATTTTCTAGGAATAATAAATCCGCACACATCTTTGAAAGAAACCTTGATTCTAATCGAGGACATTTCAATTTTTTACCCCACGGTTTACAAGGCCGTGAGAGTATAAAACACTAAGACAAAAAAAATAGGTTTTTAAAGCACCCTAGATTTCTAAATTTTTCTCCCTCCTCCTTCCAATTTACGAGTCGCAAACTCTTGAAAAACTAAGGGGAAAATGAGCTTTTAAAGCACATGGAACTTCCTTGGATTTCTATCCTAATAATTTTAGTTTGAATCAAAACCTAGAAAACCGATGGGATTAGAAAACACCAACACCATAGCAATTATAAGACAAACCAAACACCAAGCAGGCTTACCTTAGGTAGGGCGTACTAGGGGTGCTAATACCTTCCCTTTACGCAACCAGTCCCTTGCCTTAGAATCTCTCCGAAAGACCGGTTAGGTTTCCTAGTGACCATAATACTAGGTGGCGACTCCCTTATTCACAATAAAACAAAAGACCCCGAAATCAATCGAGGATCGCCGTGCTCCGCTCGCGAGGGTGCGACAAACAGATAGAGCAAGCCCTCCGTGGTTTTTCATTCCACTCTTTACCGCCACCACCCCCCTTCAACTTCCAAAAGCCACCATATTAGCCTTCGGCTAGTGTTGCAGAAGACCCTCGTCTTCTCTCCCCCTTACAGACCATGCAACAGACAATCATCCACCGGCATTAACGGAAAAGTCTCCCGCCCGAGCAACAATGACATTCCCAACCATGGCAGCCCGAAAGGGAATATCCCCTTACAAGGCACAACCGACAAAACCGTCGGCTCTTCCCCGACGTCAACAACAACATCTCGTCCAATCCACAAACTACTTCTTCCTCGGGACGACGTTCCCGCAATTGTCCACCAGTGCAGTTTCTGTTGGTGGGAGGAACCACTGGTGGTGGCTTTGAAACACTCAGAGGGGATAAAACACAAGGTTTTATTACAAAAACACAAGCTTACAATTAATTAACACAAAAGCTTAACAATACACACCCTCTCTTTCTCTCTAGTGTTTCTCTCTATTCTCTCCACACATAATAGCATAAGCTCAGCTAGCTATTTATACACGAATTCAAAACAAGATAATTCAACCTTCAAGTGTGAAGGCGGTTGTGGACGGAGGTGTGAAGGCGGCTGGTGGCATGCAGCTGGTGGCTGGCGGCTGGTCGGTGGCAGCTGGTGGTTGCCTTCCTTGACCATCTAGATTGAGTTTAATATTCAACAAATCTCCCCTTTAAACTCAATTGAGGGATGTCATGCCAAGCATGAACACTTCTCCTTTCAATGCCTTCTCTCTCGCTTGTAGCCTTTATCCACTAATTTGGCTTTCGTCTTGTAGACCCTTTTGACACCTATTGCTTTCTTGTTTTCCGGTGGATGAGTCGGCTTCCAGGTATCATTCTTCTCAATGGCATGTATTTCTTCATCCATTATTGTTATCCATTTCTCTTCTGTGATAGCTTCATTGAAGCTTAATGGGTCACTATCTGCAAAGAAACAAAACAAATTTGTATCTTCCATTACTTGAGTGGCATCGTACAACTCTTCAAGATTTCTCATCCTTCTTGGTTCTTCGATGAGGATGCTGATGGTGGTGTTGATGATGATGCTCCTGGTGTGTTCCTCTTATTGAATACGGGGAATCTGTGTACCGAGACTTTGTGGTTCAAATTTGGCACAATCGGTTCTTCGACAAGTACTTGTTGGTACTTCTTCACCTTCAAGGATCAAATCAATGTTGATCCATTTGACTGCTTCTTGATCATCATTCCATTCCCAAGATTTATCTTCTTCAAAGATAATATCTCTACTCATAATCACCTTCTTCGTGATGGGATTATACAGCTTGTATCCCATCCTTCTCTCACCATATCCGACAAAGATGCATTTCTCGCTTTTATCATCGAGCTTTCTCCTTCTTGCATCTGGGATCTTTGCATATGCCACACAACCAAAGACTCGTAGATGAGTAACACTTGGTTTGTGACAACTCCATGCTTCTTCGGAATGACTCCTTGCAAACTTCCGGTTGGGCAGCGATTCAAGAGATACACTGCACATGATACGACTTCACCCGGTATTGCTTGGGCAACTTCTTTGCTTTGAGCAAACTTCTTGCCATATCAAGAATCGTGCGATTCTTTCTCTCGGCTACACCATTCAGGCGTGGTGTATAAGGCGGTGTTGTCGATGTCCGATGCCTTCTTTGTGTACAAAAGGCTTCAAAGTCATTTACTTGTATATTCTCCACCTTGATCGATCTCACGGTTCGATCATGTAGCCACTTTGCTTCTCCACAATTGCTTTAAAATCTTTAAAACAATTGAATACTTCGACTTCCTCTTCGAAAGTATATCCACGTCTTTCTACTAAAATCATCAATAAAAGTGAGGAAGTACCTATTTTGTCCAGTCGACATAGGCGTTATTGGGCCACACACATCTGTGTGTACTAACTCCGATGGCCTCTTTGCTTTCCGAGTTGACTTCTTTGGCAAAACCGGATCCGTGATGTTTCTTTGAGGACACAACTTTCACGACTTCATCCGGATGATCAATGTGAGGCAAACCTTTGACCATCTTCTTGCTTGCTAGCATCTTCAGACTTGTGAAATTCAGATGTCCAAGCCTCAGGTGCCAGAGCCATTCTTCACTGTTGGTGATGACACTCAAACACCTTGTCATCATCATACGGATGTTCAAAGGAAACATCCTATTCTTGGACATTTTCACATAGGCAATTAATCTCCAATTGTTGTCTCTAATTGTCGATGACAATTCTTCGAGTAAAAAGTATAACCTCTCTCCATAAGTTGACCTAAGCCGATCGGTTCCGCTTTATGGTCGGGACATAATAGACATTGGCGATGTGGCTGGAATCGCCGTTCTTCAACTTGATTGGGATGTTGCCTTTACCTTTGAATGGAACCTTTGAGGTATCTCCAAAAGTAACTAGACCTTGCTTGGTCTCATCTAGATCACCAAATAACTCTCGGTAGCCACACACATGTGATTGCCGGCTCCGGTATCTAGATACCACATATTCTCCTGTTTCTCACCAAGTCCTTGTTGGACAAGTAATGCGATGCTCCTCTGTCATCCTTCTCTACATAGTTGGCTTGCTCACGTATCTCCAACGGAGCTTTCCTTCTGCATTCAGTGCTATAGTGCCCAAATTGATTGCAACTATAACATTGGATATTCCTCTTGTCACGGTTATTGTAACCGCCTCCTCTTCCTCTAGGAGTGAATGCTTGTTGTCCTCTACCTCCTCTGGTGGTGTTTCTACCACCTCTTCCTCTAAAGCTTGTATTCCAAGAACCTCTTCCTTGGAATCTCTGGAATCCTCCTCTGGATTGTTGACTTCCGCTTGAGTGGTATATCCACTTGTTGAAGTCTCCCCTTGCTCATATCTCGTCCTTGAGAGACAGCTTTGCTTGTAAGGCATGCTCGATGGCCTTATCTCCATTTCGCTTTACAATCTTCTCGCTCATGAGCTTGCAAAGAACTCATAAGTTCATCCACTGTCAACTTGTCCACTTCTTTGGACTCTTCAATGGCGACAACAACAAAATCAAATTTTGGATCTAGGGATCTCAAAAGTTTCTCGATGATTCGAGAATCTATGATGGCTTCTCCATTTCTCCTCATCCGATTGACTATCACCATAATCCTTGTGTGATAATCGAAATAGATTCTGAGGACTTCATCTGCAATAATTCAAATTCACCTCGTAAGGATTGGAGACGAATCTTCTTGATTCTGTCGGCACCTTTGTATTTTTGTTGGAGAGCCTCCCATATATCATGTGATGTTTCAGCGGAAGCAATGATCTCGAACGTGTCTTCATCAAGACCTTGATAGATGATCGTCTTTGCTTTGTTGTCTTTCTTTCTGTTGACTTTCAAGGCTTGCTTATGTGCCTCTTGTAAAGCATCTTCTTCTTCTTTGGACTCTGGTTCATCATAACCATAGTGTACAATCTCCAAACACTCTTGTGAACCAAGGAATGCCTTTAATTTGATGCACCAACTATCATAGTTGTCTTTGGTCGCCTTCGGGATGAGTGTTTGTGTACTTTCGTAGTCATTTTGCTCTTTGAATGACTATATCTCCTTCGGGAGTTGAATTTGGCAAAACGAACACTGTAGATCGATCCAGAATGGTCGAAATAGTCGGGAACCGGTATGACTTTGTTGAAATCAGGTCAGAAAATGGGTGAACCGGTCAAAACACCAATTCTGTACGGCGGGCGGGTCGCTGGGTTGAACCGGGAATATTCTGAGGAATATTCTATCAGCTCGGCTTCAGCTAATATCGGCTCGGCTTAGCGGCTCAGCTTGAAAAGGGAATATTCTCGGGAATATTCTTCGGCTCGGCTGGAGGCTTGGCTTGAGGCTCGGCGCGGCGTGGCTTAATGGCTGAAATATGGCGCGCGTGTGGCTCGGTCGTTGTCTACCTCGGGCGCGTGGGAAAATAGTGCCGAATATTCGGGCGGCGCGTGTGGATCACCCCGGTGTCCGATTGAGCTGATGTTTGCGGCAGTGAGTTCGTATGGATGAGATTTACACGATGGAATGATCAAAACTTGTTTTTGACAACTTTGAAAATTCGGATATCTCCCAAAACACTTCGTTTTCCGACGAACGGGGCTCGATACCAATTGTTGGTGGGAGGAACCACCGGTGGTGGCTTTGAAACACTCGAGGGGATAAAACACAAGATTTTATTACAAAAACACAAGGTTTTATTACAAAAACACAAGGTTTTATTACAAAAACACAAGCTTACAATTAATTAACACAAAAGCTTAACAATACACACCCTCTCTTTCTTTCTAGTGGTTCTCTCTATTCTCTCCACATATAATAGCATAAGCTCAGCTAGCTATTTATACACGAATTCAAAACAAGATAATTCAACCTTCAAGTGTGAAGGCGGCGTGACGGTGGTGTGAAGGCGGCTGGTGGCATGCAGCTGGTGGCTGGCGGCTGGTCGGTGGCAGCTGGTGGTTGCCTTCCTTGACCATCTAGATTGAGTTTAATATTCAACAGTTTCTTTTTGTTTCACTGGTTCTCCACAGCATGACCACTCCATTCAGCAGCGAGAGTTCTTCATCAACGCCTCGTCTCTGCAACAGGAGGTAGAACAGAAACGAAAGGGGAGGAGAAACAGAACCAGGGGAAATTTTTGGTTCATTCAACCTGCAGCACCTCGTGCTTTTACCACCATCATCTTCGTCGTGAATAGAGAAGACTGGACGGAGCAACAGAAGAGGGAGAACATAGGGGGAAGAACAAAACCAGACGGACAGAGAAGGAAGAGGACTGAACGGACAGAACAGGCGAGAGCTAGAGAGAGACGGACATGGACAGAGGAAGCCAGTAAAGGGAAGGAATTAAAGACAGAGGAGCACAAAAAAAAAACAGCAAAAAGTAAAGGAAAACGAGAATCAGAGGCATAGTAAAGCAGAGGTGAGGAGAACAGTTGGCCACCGCGCTTCGGTTATCATCTCCGTTCCTGCATTGAGCTAAGCCCCGCTTCCTTTACATTTTAATTCACTGCTGCAGTTGCAGCGAATTATAATTCACTAGGTACTGAGTCAACTTGGTCATGCTCAGTCCACATAACCTGAGATAGATCCAGCCTAAAAAAAAAATAAAAATAAAAATAAAATATATAAAAAATAAAGAAATAAAAAATATGTCCATGCAAAAAAAAATTTATTTTATTGATTTATTCACTGACGTTAGAGTAAGTAATAAAAATACCAAATTAAATTTATTTTATTTCTCAGCTACGTATTATTTATCAAAACTAGAGTTGGAAGTAATCCGTAGTTAAATATTTACTAACGTTAGAATCAGGAATATTAGAAGGAACAACAATGCAAACCATCATGGCATACACGAAGAAATTGTTAGCAATTTTAGATAAAATTAGCAATACAACCTACCTCAGGTAGGACGCTTAAGGGGTGATTGGATTTTCCCATTCGCGTAACCAGTCCCGGATCATAGAATCTTTGTTGACCAGTTAGGGTTTTTAGTGACCATAATACTAGGTGGCGACTCCTTAAACAAGATATTTTTCCCTAAAAGAACCAAATGCCAGATATCTGTTTTTTTTCTAATCGATTAAATTTTTAATAGTTCGTCGCGATGTTCAGGTGTGACACTATTATAAAACATGCTCAAGTTAAGGAATTTAATGATACTTTAAATGTAATATGATGATATAAAACTTTGATAAAAATACACTTTTAAGTACTAATCACAGCCGTCAACCTTTCCTATTTATATATATGTGGCAGAATATGACACTAACTGTAGGGATTATAACATTAGAATAATCCTACATTAATTTTATATTTAGATATATACATGCTATACATTCTATAATATCAATCAAGCATATTTTTAGTCTAATTTCATTTAATTGTTATCATAAAAATATATAAAATATTAATATGTGACCCAAAAGTCAATACACTATTCATATAAACAATGAAAATCTTATTTTTTATTTTCATTTTTTAATTCTACCTTCCAAATCTTTTTCTTCTAATTTCATCCTTAACATTTTATTGATCCTGAACTAGTCATAATTTATTTTAATTTATTTTTTATCAGATTATTGCATTCTTAAATTAACATTATGAAATTTGGTTGAAGTTTAGTTTTTGCAAGTGTCTATTTTTATTATTATATCATTAAATAAAAAAACTATTTTAAAGCACAAAAATCTTAAATTTATTGGAGTTTATGATTCGAGATGCAAGTTTTGCACGTTAAGCTACGAAACTTGAGTTGATTAAATATGTCGTGTCTCAATTGTAAAAAAAAATGTCATCTTGAATATTTTGTAAAGTTAAAACATGTTTTTATCAGTCATTTGATTTGCTTTTGGATACACCAAGTCAACTAGGTCACATAAAGTTAACTTCCATGCCGGTTAATTGTAAACTTGGGTCAGACAAGGAGTTGAGATGAAAGGTTTTAAGGTAGCTGACTAGGTTGAGTTTAATAACAATACAAAATAGTTTTTTTTTTAATTACATTCATTTTTTTACTTTCTATTGAACCTTTTTGGATTTTGTTATCAATTTTGTCCTTTAATATTTGATTGGTTTTGAATTGGTATTCATAATTGGTTTTGAATTGGTATTCATAATTTGTTTTGATTTATTTTCTATGAGGTCATCTTAGTCGAAAACAAATGTTTTGGTATTTGGCTGACGCTTAATTTTGCAATCTACTTTTGTTATCATATATTATTAAGTAAAAAATGATTTTAAAAAATAAAGTTATTAAACCGAACGAACTCCATGATCTGAGTTGCAGGTTTGGCGGGTTAAATCGCGAAACTCAGGTCAATTTAATATGTTGTTATCTCGATATTAAGAAAAAGTCCTATTTTATTTTTATTAAGTCAAACCATATTTTTTACCGGTTATCTAAGATTACTATTAAACTTGTCAAATCAACTGAGTTATATCGATACAACTCTCACATAATTTAATTTAAAACACTTGCTAGGTAAGAAGTTGAGTGCATTTCTTCAATCATTCGGAAGGGTTGATCCAATACAAAATGGAGAATGACTCAATAAGTCAATCTGGGACTTGAAACAATCAGAATTTTATAAAAAAATAAACGAAGGAATGGTGTGATATGAATTGATAAAAAACAATTTTAGCATTCCACTAGCAAGTATTATCACATACCATCAAATATCCAGCCATGAATTTGCTCTTTACAAAAGCAACATTGCTCCAATAACTGGAATGGAAATCAAGTTTTCGCACAACAAAGAAAAAAAAGATTTACCATGCAGTACCATAAAAAACTAATGCGTTCGAGTTGGGAATTTCTTGACTCTTGATAGAACAAAAACAAGCAGCTCAACTCCAGAGAAACTTTCCCATGACGTCTCAGCAAATTCATCTTTGTCGGTTTGTCCTTCTGAAATTTGTTTTATGGTTATGAACTTGCAATAACAGGTAAAAACAATGCACATACTCTGCAGAGATGCTATCAGACAGGTCACCATTTGTAATTATAGATTCCTTTAGCAAATGTCTTGTGTTATTTCTCATCCTCTGTATCATTAAACTTTTCGATAGAATTCACGTAACAGAACTTGAAAATCAGAAGAGCTTAGTGCTGTGGAGGAATGCTCTCAGAAAGTTGATCATGACTGGTGCAGTTATATGCTCCTTCAGAAGAGGACTTGCCATCTTATCTACCAGCTTGCTTCCTGCGTGTGACCAAATTGTCAGAATGCCAGTGATTAGTAACAGATGTAATCTATGTGAACTGCTTGGACTGAAAAGCTTAACACATGAATTCCAAAATGTCAACAAATACACATGTGAACCCTCTTCTGTCAAAAGTATAGAACCAATCAAGAGGAAAAAAGCAGCAACTGATAAATACAGCTATCAAAATCATTTAAAGCCTTGCATACAAGAAACACCCTAATTGTTCTTACACAGGGGAGCCTACATAACATGCATCTGCCTAACAATGCAAAGACCTGATTGTATTCTTGAAGCACAAGAACTTCAACTGGGAATTGCTCCTTCCTATGTTAGCAACTTAAGTGTAATTCAAGAGTAGGACGCAAAAACTAAATCTTAAATGCAAAGAACATGAAACATTGATCACAGGAAATCAACTAAAGCAATACCATGAGTGGATAACACATTATCTTGACATCTTCACCTGTTCTCCTTTTCCTACATCCTTCAGCGAAACAAAGGATGGTTTGTATGCAATTGCATAATTGTTTCCCTGAGTCTGGCATATTCTAATAACTTCCATCAATTTCCTTCTTGTGTCATAACAAACGACAAATTCACGATAGTGCATCATCAAGATTAATCCATTGTTCAAGAAAATCAAGGGCTCATAAAGCTTGGCAAAACCTAGGTTCTTGACGGTAAATTGTTTGGTCCAAGATGATAAGCCACGAAGGTCTGAGAGAGCAACAAAGCCGAATCCGTAATACTAGGACACACTTGATCGCTAAACCCACGAAGGCTTAATTGTAGCAGCTAATGACGTGAGGGCTTTACCACGTCAACTAGTCATGGGTTAGTGTTGGGCATCAGTTTTTCCGTTCTGTTTTGCAGTAAAATTGAATTTGTAACCGTTTTAGTAGAACCTCTATTTTCGGCTGTATATCCGAATAGTGGTTGAAGTGAAGGTATTAACAAGCTCTGGAAAGAAATGAAAAGACATACTAGATTTTCTATCCTATTTTATCTTGTGGCACGTTATCACCCAAGGAGAGCAACTGTGTTTCTGTACTATTGAAAATTGACTTCTGACTGGGACCTTATCAATTGGTATCAGAGAGCCTAGTTCAATGACGTACGACTAACAAAAAGCAGATTGAAATGTTGGAGGCTTGGCTAGGTGGAATACAAAGAATGGAGTTGAGCATGTCCGACTAATTGCGTCAACTAGAAGAAACTATGAATAAACTTTCAGAGGCTTTGTTATCAAGAAAAGGAGAATCAAGTCATGGCAACACAAATCGAGATGGCAACTCTCATACAACTCACGAGGAGAATGATGGAAACAGACAAGTCTTTTCTTCTAAAATGGCCAAGCTAGAATTTCCACGATATTTTTGACGAGATCCGACATAGTGGTTTAATCATGTGAACCAGTTCTTTGAATTCTAGAATAATCCAGCCAACCAAAAGGTGTCTCTAGCTTCTTTCCATCTGGAAGGAGAAGCAAATAAGTGGTGGCAATGTGTTCTTCGGACATTCAGAGAAGAAGGACGAATAATGACATGGGAGACTTTTGAAGATGAATTATGGGCTAGATTTGGAGCTACAAAATATGAGGATTTTGATGAAGCCTTATCACGTATAAAACAAGTAGGATCCTTATGTGATTATCAGAGTGAGTTCTAGAAGTTGGAAAACCATAATCACTGAAGAAAGCAATTAGCTTACCTCGTATGAAGGACGACCAGATGAAAAGGCAATGAGAACTCTTACAACCACCCCTAACCAATCCAGCACCATTGGCGCTACCAACAGCAACACGGGCAACACCAAATGCATCTTTTAGAAGATTGTCATGGGAAGAGATGCAAAAATGGAGAGCCCAAGGACTATGCTTTAATTGCAATGAGAGGTTCACCACCGGCTATAAATGTCAAGGAATGCAGCTCTTACTTCTTAAGGGCCTAACCCACATCAATGGAATCGCATATGAAGAAGTTACCGAAGAAGCTGACATGGAAGAAGATATAAGGGAAAATATTGAACCTGAGATTACTCTATATGCTTTAACAGGATGGTCTGCACCTAAAACTATTTGTGTAGATGCCAAGGTGGGTCTATTTGAAGTAGCGATGTTAATTGACAGTGGGTCCACCCACAATTTTATGAGTACTCGCATGGCTGATCTGCTGCGGCTACCAATAGTTCCAACCGATGCATTTACAGTTCGGGTTGCTAATGGGGCAAGGCTATAGTGTCAAGGAAAATTCAAAAAAGTACAGGTTCTTTTTCAGGGTATTCCTTTCTCACTTACGCTTTACTTGCTTCCCATAGCAGGTTTAGACATTGTTCTGGGTGTCCAATGGTTGGAAACGTTAGGGTCTGTGGTATGTAATTAGCAAAATCTCACTATGAACTTCTATTATGAGAACATGGCCCGACAATTACAAGGTTTTTGTGACCAGCCTATCCATGCCGCTTCACTAAAGGAAATTTTAAAAGAATTTCGCTAAGGCCACTTGGTATTTGCAATCTGTCCACAATCAACCACGAATGGACCTGAAGAAAGTCAACCACCAAGCATGCGCCAGATCTTAGATGAATATGCTGAGATCTTCAAGGAACCTATGCAACTACCACCCAAGCGAGAAATCGACCACAACATTCCCCTCAAAGACAGCATTGAGCCAGTCATCGTTCGACCCTATCAATACGCTTATTTTTGGAAATCAAAAATTGAAAAACAAGTCCAAGAAATGCTGAATTCTGGACTCATAAGACCTAGCACCAATCCCTTCTCATCCCTTCTCATCTCCTGTGTTGCTAGTGAAGAAAGAAGATGTAAGTTGGCCTTTTTGCACTAACTATCGGTCTCTTAATGCAGTTACTATCAAAGACCGGTTTTTGATTCCTACAATGAAGGATATGTTGAACTGCATGGGCCGCTTACTTCACCAAATTAGATCTAAGAGCTGAGTACCATCAAGTACGAGTGCACCCTTCAGATATTCATAAGACTACTTTTCGTGCACATAACGGTCATTATGAATACATAGTTATGCTATTTGGCTTAAGTAATGCACCATATACATTTCAAGCTATTATGAATGTTATTTTTTGACCCTATTTATGAAAGTTCATGTTAGTTTTTTTTTATGACATCTTGATTTATAGCTCTACTTGGAAAATGCATTTAGATCATGTCACTCAAATCTTGAAAATTTTGAGGCAACAACAGTTCTTTATCAAGGTTAGTAACTGTGCGTTTAGTAAGCAAGAGCTGGAATATTTGAGTCATATTGTCTCTCATCAAGGGGTGAAGGGGTGAAGGTCGATAGCAAAACAATTGATGCCATGGTAGCTTGGCCCCAACCTTTTAATATTTCTGAGTTGTGTGTATTTTTAGGATTGACAGGTTATTATCGCAAGTTTGTTCGGAATTATGGTATAATTGCTCGAGCCCTCACAAACATTCTCAAAAAAGGGCAATTTGGATGGAATGATGATGCAGAAGAAGCATTTCACACATTTAAGAAGGCCATGACCACCACGTCTATCTTAGCCATGCCAAATTTTAATGAAGCTTTCATTGTGAAAACCGATGCTTCAGACGTTGGAATTGGAGCAATTTGACACGACCAAAAGATTGATGTCTTTTCCCAAGTGCAGGAGTGTCGAAGTAATAAATAACCCGGCAAGACCGGTCGAACCACGGGAGGTTACTTGTATAAATTATAAGCAACAATAATACTACAACAATAGTAACAATAATAATAGTAATCATAATAGTGATAATAATAATAGTGAAGAAGAAGATGAAGAAGTTGATGAGAACTTTGAGATGAAAGATTAACGTAAGGATTAAACAATGATAACAACAAATGTCAAGGTTAGAGGATCCACTAATGGTATTTCAAACAAGTATAGTATAAACTCTTTTTATTTAATTGGAAACCACATACAAAGGAGGTTCCAATCAGATTATAAATTGTTAACATGATTACATTAGTTATCTTATTCGAATATTGCTAATGCTTGTAAATGTTTTCAGGCATTCATGATTATAACTTATGTTAACAACAAATCAAGTTCCTTTCATAGCTCGGTGTCGGTTATACCATACAAGTATGGGCTATGAAAGTGCCATATATTTGTTGTACCAAGTGTTATACAACATAAATCTAGATTAACCATTTAACAAGCAAAGTATTAAAAGTGAATAAGATAACAAATATAAAGCATGTTAGTATCCAACATTAAAGTCCATGTTGAGTTTATATTATACTTATCCTTACACCATTAATGTAACCTTTTCACCTTGACATAATTAACTTAGCTAGACATAATGAAAGAAAGAAACATAAATAAACAAGATAAGAACATAAGTAAGATAAAAGTTAACTAAGTAAAGGAAAGGAAATGAAAGGCATAAACTTGATATTAATGAAAGCAAAGCATAAGCAATACAAAGAGAGAAAACAAGAGCATGATCTTGATCTGAACACCAAGATGCCTAAATACATGGCAAATGCCTCTTTTTATAGGCCAAAATTTGGAACTATTGATTTGTTGACTAATTGATGAGTGGGTGGCCACATCTTGACTTTGTGACAATTCTTATCTTCTTGTCTGCCCAAAACGTCATTGATAACTTCATAATTTGAACAGACTTCAATCATGAAAGTTCTAGGAAATTGTCTCATCTTTCCAGGGTAAAACTTTGAGATCATTTGGACTTCTAGAACTCGAGATATGGGCTAAACACTGAACAGTGTCTGGGCTGCAGGACAGATTCGAACTTCTTCTTTGTTGCTACAATTTGGAGTTGAAAACAGCCTTGTTAAATCTTGGGATCTACATGAAAGTTGTAGGCATATGTTTTATCTTTCCATCCATATAAAATGGACCTAAATCCAAGATCTACAACTCCAGATATGACCCAATTACAGAATAATGTTCCAGTTTGGACTGCACCAAAGATCTGTTTTCTAAGTTTGGCCATCTCTTTGTCCTTTCAATTTTAGTACTTCAACTCCTCAATCAATTCTTTCATTTGTGTGATAGGCCTGCATTTAAGATGAATATTTACCATAAATTAAAGGTATCTTATATAATTAGATATGTTATTATAAAACATGCTTTAGTTAAGGAGTTATTGATACTTCAAGTGCAAAATGGTGATATAAAACCTTGATAAAAATGCACTTTCAAGTACTAATCACAATTCTTCAACAACAAGGCAAACCTATCACTTTTATGAGTCGAGCTCTTGGTGTTTCAAAGTGATCGTGGTCTACATATGAGAAGGAAATACTTATTCAAACAGATCAAAAAAGTCTCAAATATTTACTAGAAAAAAGAATTACTACACCGGAACAACAAAAATGGGTTGCCAAATTATTAAGTTATGACTATGAGATTCGACACGCCGAGTCGTGAAAATTCTCATCAGGATGCATTTTCTCCTTGACCTAACAGCCCTAATCTAGATCACTTGTTCATGCCACATCTTGATATTTGGGAGGAAATTAGATAGGCTGCTACAGGGGATGAATATATGGTTGTCGTGAACAATCTGGCTCAAACTCAACCGAAAGGCCCCTATACTCAACGAAATGGGTTAACTCTTTTCAAGGGCAGAATTGTGGTTCCTTCGAATCTCACTTTGCGCGACAAGTTGATATATGTAGCCCATGAAACAAAAATGGGGAGCCACTCTGGTGTCTTACGCACTTCTAAAAAATTGGCCACATAATTCTATTGGCTTACAATGCACAAGATTGTCCAAGATTACGTGAAGCGCTGTGACATATGCCAAAGAACTAAAACAAAAACATTGCCACCGGCAGGACTACTACAGTCTTTATCAATTCCATGTCAGGTATGGGATGATATTATAATAGATTTTATTGAAGGTCTGGTGATTTCCCATGGCAAGGACACAATTTTTATGGTGATAGGTAGATTGAGTAAATATGCGTATTTTATATCTTTATCTCACCCTTTCACGGCTAAAACAGTGATGGAAAAATTTGTTGAAGGCGTGCTCAAATTGCATGGAATGCCTAAGTCTATTATCAGTGACAGAGTCAACAAGTTTTGGTAGGAATTTTTTAAAATGTCTAGCACCAAACTGAAGATGAGCTCAGCATACCACCCTCAATCAGAGGTAGTCAATTGTTGTCTGGAACAGTATTTAAGAAGCTTTGTCCATCAATGGCCCCGTAAATGGCACTCCTTACCGTGGGCAGAGTTCTGGCTGAATTCCACCTGGAATGACATCATACCAGGCACTTTATGACCGCCCACCACAATCCCTTCCAGAATATTTTGATGGATCAACACTAGTTCACGATGTTGAATAAACTCTCCTGAACCGTGATCAGCTTCTGCTACAGCTCAAACACCACTTGGCAACGACAGTCAATCGCATGAAACAGACTACTGACAAGAAGCGGCGGGATGTGTCCTTTCAAGAAGGTGATATGGTTTTTCTCATGCTACAACCTTATCGCCAAAACTCCGCTTTCAAAAGAGCACACCAGAAATTGGCAAGCCGGTTCTTTGGTCCTTATCAAATTCTTAAAAAGTGGGCAACCAGTACTAAAAACAGGGACCATTAGCATCTGAATTTAGCAACGGATAATTCCATTACTAAATTCAAGAATGTATTTGCAACGGATTACACATATATTATTTTTTTAATATTAGCAATGGATTTTAGCAACGGAAAATCCGTTGCAAAATTTACGTTGAATTTAGCAACAGATTTTCCATTGCTAATTGAAAAAATAATTATTTAAATTTTAATATAAAACCAAAATTACGAACATCATTAATTACACTTACTAGGATAAAATCTCAGCCGTTTATTTTTCGCTGGCTTTGGTAAATCTACACCAGTACTCTCCCCCCACACCGAAATGCAAACAGAGACCAATTAACAAAACCAACAAATGAAAATTAATGATCTTCCACTCTTCCAGTCTCCTTCTTCCCTAATAACATCGATCCATAACTGTAGAAAAATCACCCTCTCTTCATCGATTTTGTCATAACCCATTTTTGGGTCACTCCCAAATTCATTTTCCTTTTCTTCAAAAAAAAAACCCAAAACAGTGTCGTTTTGAACGGCACTGTTCTCCTTCTTCCTTGTCCATGCAGAGGCAGGGAAGAAGAAGATTTTAAATATTTTCCCGCTTAGTTTATCTTCCTCCCACTTGCATAAAACTGACAACAGCCCATGCTCCCACATACCCCCGCCAACGTGATAAATAAAAGAGAGGGACATCATGCCCCGCAAAACAGCCGGCCACCTTACCCTGCACAGGTAAGGCAGCTCGTTTCCCCCCTACACCACGATGGGACAGAGCAGGGGGGCTCCTTCTTTTCCTGCTTATAAATAAAGGAAGAGAGACGAAGAGAAATAGGGGGGCAAAATTTCAGAGATGGAACAGGGGACGAATGTGAACAGAGAGGGAAGAAGAAGAAAAAAAATAGAGAAGGGAGGAACGATTTGAGAAAGAAGACGGGGGTTTACAGACGAACAGAAAATAGAGAAGGGGAGTTTGTTTTTTAGAGGAGTGAAGCTCGAGCAAAACGGAAGAAAAAAAGAAAGAGAAGGGGGAAGAAGAGAGGAGCAGAGCAATGACAGAGAGGGAAGAAACGGAACTGAATAAAGAAGGAAAACAAACCGGGGGTGGGGAAGAAGATTTTGAAGACAGATAAGAGGAACAAATTTGAGAAAGGAGACATGAGAGGTTTACAAAGAAGCGAAAACGAGAGGGGGATTTTCGGGTCCAAAGTTAGAAAACAAAATCATCCTTTTCGGGTTCCTAACAATTTGCTCCTTTCTCTCCACCGTGGCCTTCGGCCACCACCATCCAAAGACCTCCATTCCGCCACCATCGGCGCTGCCACCAAAGAACAACAGAGGAGAAACCGAAACAAAACGAGAGAAGGAGAAAGAACAAGAGAGAGCAGAAACAGAGAGGAAGCAAAGCGTAGAGGAAGGGAGACCACCATCTTCATCAGTGAAGCCATCGTCTGCTCCTCCAGCACGATCGTTGTGTCTCTGCACCAAGGGAAGAAGAACAACCATAGAAGAATCACCGCCTGCCACCAAGAACGGCCACCACGAGCCACCGTCGGCCCGCCACCCCTGCCGTCTCCGCTACCACCAGCAGTCGCCACCACTCCAGGTAACTTTCTCCCCTCCTCTGTCTTTTTTTAGTTGCTCATCTTCATTTGCATGTAGAACGTGAGCAATTCACGTTCTGCAGCAAATGAAGATTAATTAGCTAGTTCTTGTCTTGTGCACAGTAACTAGCTAATTATATTTGGCTAGTTACTGTGTGCAGCACAGTAACTAGCCCTTTCGTTATGGGCTGTAACATCAGCCCAGCCCACAAGGCTGGGTTGAGTCCAACCCACAGTATATGAGCCAAGTTAGGCCCATCCCAGGATGGGTGGGTCAGGTCCGGCCTAGTTTTTTTTTGTTAAAAGAAAAATTAAAAAATATTTTTGGAATTTTACAATTTTTTATGTCATTTTGATTAATATCAAGCAGTATTTTTATGTTGCTAAAAATACAAAATCCGATATTAAAATACCCGGTTTTCGTCAAAATTTTCAAAATACAAAAAAAAACTTTGTAAAAAAGAAAAAAAATGTTTTTGTGCATACGGCCAAGTGTCTCAAAGCTAAAAAATCATAGTTTTTTTTATACACCAAAAAACAATGTTTTAGCTTGCATTTTGACTTTAATAACCAGTTTATTAAAGTCAAGAGAACATTGGCCAAAATTTCAAAAACAACAAAAATTTTATTTTGTTTTGTCTTTTAGTATCCGGGGTACGATATCACATGTAATACGTATTTTGGATATTAAATTTATTTATTTTTTTCAACGTTAAAATGGTTAGGTTCTATCCTATTAAGATAAGAACTTCCTTATTGAGGAGGGCTTTTCTTGAATCATAGATAGATAGGACCAACAATTAGAAAACATGACCAAACCTTAGATTTTGATCAGACAAATAAAACAATGTAGCTTACCTTAGGTAAGGCGTATTTGGGGTGCTAATACCTTCCCTTTACGCAACTAGTCTCCGTACCCAATCTCTGAAACCAGTTAGGGTTCCTATTGACCATAATACTAGGTGGCGACTCCCATTTTATTTTTTCCCACTTATAAGAGAGAAGAATTCCTTGTCTCCCCATATTTTCCACACACACACCATGAGTGGGGAGGGCGATCACCGCTACGCCGCACACGTGCGACAGAATGGCGACTCTACTGGGGACCTTATGGACTAAGCTTTGTTTTTGTCTGATCATCGTCTTTTATTGTTTGGTTTTGTGTTATTGTTAATTTTCTTTCTCATTTGCTCATACATTTTAATTTTGTACATATTTGTTCATGCATCGTATAAAATTATTTCATGCATCATTCACATTTGAGAGGAATTATATACCTTTAGGTTAAGTGGGGGACTAGCAGCTTACCTTATGACTTTTAGTCAAGGTTTAAGTTTGTGTAAACGTCAACTCTTCGCTGAGTGCTTAGACTGGTAATGATTGGTGCATATGCCATCCCATTACCTACTGAGCCCCTATATTGCCTACACGAGGGTGATCACTGGGACAACAAGAGACTCTTTTGATATCAGGTAGAAAGCCATCCATCATGTAATGGCCCAAACCTATCCTTAGAGTGTGAACTCCTTAAAATGCATGTACATACATTTTCATCGTACACATACATTCATTCATTGTAAATAACATACATACATGCATCATGTTGAAATATAGGTCCCCAAAGAGTCTACAACACCCGACTTCGAGCAAGAAACATGGAAGATGAAGAGCGCGCTCATCGTAATGCTCATTTTCAAGAAGAGTTGGAGTCTCTGAAGACAAGCGTGGCTCGCCTTACTAGCTTACTCGAGCAAACACTAAGAAATGCCTCTGGTGAAGGTTCTTCTAACCGACTAGTCACCTTTAATCAGACTCCAATAACGGCTTAGCCTGAAGAAAGGATGAGTGAACATGGTCAAGAGCCTCAACATAATCTAGCATTTGTGTAGTCAGCGACACCTGCACTAGCCCCGACAGTCATGGATGCATTTGCTAACGAGTCCCACCAGGCCAAGTCATCTGATAGCCTTGATCAAGAAAAGATAGCGGCGCTGGAAGCCAGAATCAAAGTCATTGAAGGGATAGACTTATATGATCCCGTACGGGCAGCAGAGATGTGTCTAGTCCCAAATGTGGTTGTCCCTGTCATAACCCAATTTTGGGTTATTCCCCAAAATAAATTTCTTTTTCAAAATAAAGACAAAAAATAATAACAAAGGCTGGCAACGTGGAGAAAGTAGGCAGGGAAATCAAGTCGCAATTTTTAGAGGAAATTCAAGACCTAATTGTACCCTATTATGCCAAAAAATAGAAAAATGTAAATTCAAAGGTCAAATTAAAAGATTATTGGACGAATTTGCATAAAAATTAAGTCCAATGACATAATTAATTTTTTAATAGGCCAATTTGATTTAATCATAGGCCAAATTAAATTTTAATTATGTTTAAAAATTAATTTGGGTCCAATTGAAGGATTTAATTAAGTGCAAGGACTTAATTATATTTTAAATGGGTCAAATTAATTTTATTTAGGGCTTAATTGGTGAAAAATTAAGTTTGGGAGCCTAATTTGGGCTTAATTGGAAAGATTGAAATTTTAAGAGACCAAATTTAATTTTTACCAAGTTAATTGATTGAAATTAGGGGCCTAATTTGGTCCCTTGTTTTTCATCAATTTCTGCTTTCTCCTTCTCAGCCGCACCTTCGGCCGCCACTAATCTTGCCACCGTCCCTCTCACCACAGCTTTCATCACAACCCGACACTCCAACAACCTCACGTGGTGGTTGCACCACCTCTTCTTCTCTCTCTCTTCTCTCGCAAAAATCTTTTCCCTCTCCGCCACCGTGACTCCAACAGTAGCGCGACCACCCTTTCCAATGGGCTTCTACCCTTGCCAGCCAGTAGAGGCGGCGACTCTCTCCTCATCTACTCCAAACGCCGCGACCACAACATCGACCGCGACAAGGTAAGACCCGCAACTCGAATAATAGCAACCCCGGCGGCCCAACTCTCCATCGTTGCCACCGCTTGCACCACGTCGTCCTCCTCGGTCAGATCACCTTCGCGCCAGGTAACTCTCCTCTTCCTTCCCCCCCTCTTCTTGCTCCTCCTCCCTACTGTTCACATGAATAGTGGGCGTGAATTATAATTCACGCCCACTGCTCATGCAGTGGATGTTGGGCTGGGTTCGGCCTGGCCCTAAAGAAATAAATAAAAAGTGTTGGGCCGAGGTCGACCCCACCATTTCGGGCCGAGATAGGCCCAACCATTGTGGGCCGAGATCGGCCCAACCTCTTCTATGGCTGAGCCTAGCCTAGTTAGCTGGGCCGGCCTAACCCATATAGATTTTTATTTTATTTTTATTTATTTATTTTATAATAATATAGTATAATATTATTAAAAAAAACAAAAAATTCCAAAAAAATTCAAAAATCCTTTTAAAAAAATTGTGATTTTCTCAAATAGTTTTCTACCAATTTTGCATAATATCGGATTGTATATTTACACTGTAAAATACAAACCCGGTATTAAAATATCCGGTTTTCTTCGGAAAAAAATAATATATATATATATATATATATTTCGTTTTCATGCATACGGCCAAATTCTAAAAATTTTCCAAGCATATTTTCATTAAAAGATTGCATCTTTCTCATGTTTTAAAAAATTCAAAAAATGGATATCATAACTAGTTTATGGTTATCCATTAGGGTTTGGTCAAAATATCAAAAACCTTTTTTTTCAATCTTTTTTTAGGATCCAAATGTAGACTTTAATATTTGACGGGTGTAAAATTACACGATAAAGTACACCCTCAGGTATTAAAGATATAAGGTATAAATTAATACGATGCTAAAGTTTAGACTTTAGAACGGTTAGGATTTAATCTAATAAGGTAGAGACTTTCGCATGAAGAGAGATCTACCTTAAACCCTAGAAAAGACCAATAAATAAAAACTCGACTTAGAAAACAATCAAATAACAATGCAGTTTACCTTAGGTAGGGTGCACTGGGGTGATGCGTCTTCCCCTTGCACAATCAGTCCCTTACTCAGACTCTCACAGACCATAGATTCCTAGTTACCATAATACTAGGTGGCGGCTCCTAACGAATCGAACAAGTGAACTAGAAAATCGCCAGCCGACGCCGCACGTTGACATGCGATGTAATGGCGACTCCTGGGACGCCTTTGTTTGGTCGGAACAAGCTTTGTTTGTTTGATTGTTTGATTATCTGTTTTGGTCTGTTTAACTTTACTGTTTCAACACTTTTATTTCCTGTTCATACATAAATACATCAAGATTAATGCATTCATGCATTTTTAATTTTGCAAGAAGAATCAATTCTAGGATAGGTGGGGAGTAGCGGTCTACCTCATGACTTTCAGTCGTGGTTCAGATTCATGAAACATCCAACTATGAGCTGAGTGTTTACTTGGTGATGGCGGTCACATAGTGCCCCAACCATCCCTTGTAAACCCCCATACTGCCAGTTCATAGACCTTTTGAGACCAGTTAGAAAACATATCCCTCATATAATAACCTAGAATTTGTATGAACTTTACAAGATTTTTGAGCTAAGACCATGACTTCCCTTACCATTTTAGAATATGGGGAAAGATCTGAGATGATGCAATTAGTCGAAGGGGATTGCCCAAGAACCAAGGTTGAAGAATTACCACACATAACCAAAGTGCACTGTTCCTAGACAAGATAAAGAAGTTGGCCCCTATTCTTGGATATATTGATGAGAATCTGTTTGAGAAGAAGTATAGAAGAATTGCTCATCTAATAAGAATGCATGTTCAGATTTCAGCAGTCAAAGCCTTGATGCATTTCTGGGATCCAAGCTACGTATGTTTCACCTTCGGGGATATTGATATGACTCCTACTCTTGAAGAGTATGCTCGGATCCCGAAGTTTTCCGAATGACCCTTACAAAGTGTACTTCAGACAAAGAATTGAGAGTACACTTACAGCAGTTGCCAAACTTCTACATTTGGATCAAGTTGATCGGTACAGGACATCCAATGGAGGGTTCAAGTGGAAAATGATTGAGAATAAATTGAAGATAGATAAGGAAAAAGGGAAGTTGAGTGAAGAAAGATATCAGATAATTGCTTTTGCCATCTTTGGGTTGGTTTTGTTTCCTTCGAAGCATTGGAATTATTAGCATTGAAGCCGCTAATGCCTTCCTTGAATTTGAAGAGACAAAGAATAACCCTACTTCAATTATCTTAGTTGAAACCTTCCTATCTCTAAATCATTGCAGATTGCATGGGAAAGGGGCGATGCGATGTTGTATTCCTCTCTTATTCATGTGGATAGTAAGCCATTTGGAAGTGTCAAAAGAAGTCTTCAATAATTTCTGGTGGTTTAATATGAGGCCTCTTGAGCTAGTATTGACTGAAGAGTGGAATGATTTAGATGAAAGGGCATGGGTAGAGAAATACCGAGAACTTCCCCAAAAGTAATTTCAGATGGAAAGCTCCTTGGGTAAGTGGTTCATCTTACCTTATGAGTTGTGGCGACAAAGCATGGGTCCCATTAATTGGCTTGACTGGTTATATCAACTACTCACCATCATAGGTGGCTAGACAGTTTGGAGGAGTACAATACGTACCAAGAACTTGGGGATTAGCCGAATATACCGGTCCGTTTAAAGAAGCCAATTCTTTGGATAAGTTAGACGCAATCAGAAATGACTGGAAGCAGCCTATTTTGGTCCACAAAGAGGAGCTTCAAAAAGAGTTCTCAGTTAGCCCCAATTATTCAATATGGAGGAGTGGCAATTCATTAAAAATACTTCAAAAGGTAACAGAGCTAGGGGTAACCCAAGATAAGTCATCCGTGACATTGGAGCTCAAAAGAAAAATGGTCAACAACGAGGAAGATCTCCAAGAAGAACTAGATAAGCTGAGAATTGAGCTTAGCAAGAGCAAAAATCATCAGAAATTCCTGGAAAACTAACTTTTGAAAGAAGAGGAGATGAAGGCCTCTTTAGATCAAAGAATTGAAGGAAAAAGATGAGCAAATTGTTAAGTTAAGAAAAAACCAGCATGAAGCAAATAAGCAATTGGAAGAAGGGAAAGTCAAGTATGATGAGTTGGTGAACAAGCATATAATGATAGAGCAGGAATTTATGACTTTAAAAAGGGCCTCAGAAAATAGAAAGTCTCTGACAAAGAGATAATAGCTTCTCTGAAGAAAGAAAAGGACCAAGATAAATTAAAATGGGAAGCTGAAAAAGAGAAGAACAGATTGGCAGAATTCACCATTGAAGAAGAAAGAAGCTTAGGAACTTGATATCAGGTCCAAGCTGATGATGAGAGAGAAGCAAGGAGGATAGCTGAGTTGGATATGAAGGAATACCTGGACAGAATAAATGGTATGAGAAACCAAGTTTATGTGATACAAGCCGAGCTTGAGTCCTGAGAGGAAGAAGCAAGGAAGATGCAAGAGCAGTTTGAGGAATTGCAAGACTATATCAGCAGCCTCGACGTACAACTAAACACTAAGGTAGCGGAGCTTGATATAGAGAAGGAAGAATTGCAAAGGGCTAGAAAATAGATTTAGCAGTTGGAAAAGATGGTTCAAATTTTGGAGACAAACAATGAATCATTAGCCGCCAGTAATGGAACACTGCTTCAAGATAACACCCTGTTCCATTACAAGATTGAACAAACTCACAGGCTAATTGACATGGTGGCTAGAAAGGCAAATGAGCTACGAGTGAAGGCTGCCAGGATTGCCAACAACCGTCATAGATATGAGGAGTATTTGAAAGAAGTTTCCTCTTTCATCAGGAATGTAGCTAATAGAGGAATATCATTTGAATGAAGACACTTTGTATGAACCATCTGTATTATGTCTACTTTTAAACTTTTGTAATGTATGGAATTTAATCAATCAAAGGAATTGGGTAAAACCTCTTTGTGTATATCGACTTCGGATGTTACCCGTATTTGACAAAGGAAGTCACGGATTAGCTCTTTAATCCATATACATGCATTTCTCATTTGCATCCATATTTATACATTCATTCATTATAACACACATGCATACACCAGGTCAAAATATAGGTCCCCAAAGAGTCTACAACACGCGACTTCGAGCAAGGAACATGGAAGAGGAAGAGCGTGCTTACCGTGAAGCTCATTTCCAAGAAGAGTTGGATTCTCTAAAGGATAGTGTGGCTCGCCTCACCCGCCTTACTCGAGCAAGCACTAAGGAATACCTCTGGTGAAGGCCCTTCAACTAGATCTACCACTTTCCCAGCAAACCAACCTAAAGAAATAATAGGAAAACATGCACAGGAGCCCCGACACAATCCAAAGATTTGTACAATCAACAACACCGAGTACCAACACCGCAGCGTGCGAGATGCATTCGTTAATGAATCCCACAAAACCAAGCCATCTGATGATATTGATCAAGACAAGATGGCAACACTAGAGGCCACAATCAGGGCTATTGAGGGAGTAGACTTATATGACCCTGTGCGAGCTGTAGAAATGTGTCTAGTCCCTAATGTGGTGGTACCAAAGAAATTTCGAGTTCCTAAATTTATCAAATATACCGAAACTCAATGCCCTGTTACCCATCTCAAATCCTATTGCAATAAAATGGCAGAAGTAGTGCACGATGAGAAGCTACTAATGCATTTCTTCCAAGACAGTTTGAGTGGAGCGGCGTTGAGCTAGTATATGAGGTTAGATAATACCAGGATCCATACATGGAAGGACCTCGTAGATGCTTTCATCAAGCAATACACATACAACATGGATATTGCTCCCGATAGAACCAGTCTGTCTAATTTAAAGAAAGGAGATAAATAAAGCATAAGGGAGTATGCCTAGAGATGGAGAGATTTGGCAAAGACAAGTACACCCCCCTCTCTTAGAAAAGGAAATGGTTGCTCTGTTTGCTAAGAAGCTGCTCAAGTAAATCGGTCAGCCGAGAAACTTCATTTTTTACGGACTCCAACTTGGTTTGATAATGTGACTTTAAGTGAGCTCTTTCTTCATTCTCCATTCTCGATCTAGACCGGGTGTTGTGGATTTTGGATGTGGGACCTATGTTTCACGATCTGGCATGCATATGATATATTAAAAATGAATGCTTGATGAAAATATGATGCTCATGCAATGTATATTTTAGAGCCGATTCATGACTTCCGTAATCCTTTAGGCAAGATTTCCGAGTTGACCTCGATATCGAAAAGGAGGGTTTGCCAAGTTCTTATCATAGTAGCTTACCAAAACACGTTAGAAAGAAAGATAGGTCATGGCCTTCTTATAAATAGAAGTCGTTCATACAATGATTACCGAACGGGGCGTTATACATTGTTACCCTTTAAAAGGTGTTTCCCCTATTAGCTAAGTCCCCAATAAAACATGTGATGGCCGCCATGTATTCCCAATACTTTGAAGCATCATTTCCAACTGGGATAGCTTGTTGTTGCAATCTTTCTGCATAACGGGCGCTTGCTCGACCCGCTTCGTTATGTGCCTTATCTTATCCCGGAACACGATGTTATCTCGCGATTATCACTTCGTTCTTTGGCTCCTAGGGCTTCATTACTTCTTTCCAACACTCGAACCATATCCTCCGACCGGGCCAACTTATCCCTTACCCTCTCAGAGCTTCTTCCTTTTCGAGATCCAAATCGGCTATTTTGGAGTTAATTTGAACCGTAAAGTCGCCCATGTAGTCTTGACATTCTTGATGCTCTTGCTTAGCCTTATCGAACTCCTCTTCCATCTCGAAGTAATGGCTTCTCATCTCTTTTAACTCTTCTTCTTGTATCTCGATCTCCGATTGTAAAGCCATCATCCTTCCTTTCGAAGACTCGGCTTTCTTCTCGGTAATCTCTCATATCGACTTCAGCCTTTCTTGAACTTCTCTCTTCCTCCAATTGCATCATATATTGAGCTCTGATCCTTCTTTCCTCTTCTACGTCGAGATGGGCTAGCCGATTTTTCTCTTTTTCAACTTCTACTTTCTTTAAAAGAAGGCTCCTTCCCTTTTTCAAGGAATCCATCATCTCTTTATCGACACTCATCTTGCCTTTGGTTGATCTCTTAACCTTAGCCAACTCCTTTTGTATGAGCCCGTTTTTGTTAGACAGACTCATCATACTCGCTATTTGATTCCTTAACTCAATTTCAACCGCTTTTGCTATTTCTTCTACCTCGGCCCTTTTCTCGCCATTCCTTTAAGGACGTTAATTGCTTATCCTGTTTTTCCAATCTTGGTTCAAGTAAACCCTCATCGTGTTTTCTTCTTCTAATTGATTTTCTAACAGGTTATTCACGCCCTTTGCTCTTCTTGAGATCAATTCTACATTGTTCTAGCCGCTTTCTCAACTCTTCCTCGATATCGCCCTTTTCCTTTTTTGTTGCTCTATTGTGGATTCTGGATGTTTTGGTATTGAGAAACCCTTCACTTTAGAAAGCTCTTCGTTCCTCCAAACTGCATAGTTCGTCGAATGATGTTTCAAATGTGCTCTCTTCTTGCCTTTTTACCATCGTGGGTCTTTCCCAATCCTGTCGGATAAGTTCCATCTCCTTGAGGAAAGGTTGGTGTTTGAATAAACCGACAAAATCAGCTAAACCCAGAGTTCTTGGTGCATACTGCATTCCACCCAACTACCTTGTTACTAGGGTGGGCGCGTAACTGATGTACCCGGTTATACCAATCAAGGGAACCCATATCTTGCTTCCACAGCTCATTGTGCAGATGGCATTGTTCATCCATGGTGCTTTCCATTTAAATTTGCTTTTTGGCAATGCGGCATATTTCTCTATCCATGCTTTCTCATCCCAGTTCTTCCAAGCCTCATCTATGGTAATTTTTAACGGTCTCAAGTCAAACCACCAAAAGTTGTTAAAGATGTCCCTTGGTGTTTCGATATGACCGATAATCCATAAATACAACATAGGGATGCAACATCTCATGGCTCCTTTTCCATGCGTTCTGCAGTGGTTGAGTGATAACATGGTTTCTCCCAAAATGGCTGACGAGGGATTGATCCGGTCACGCTCGTATTCTATGAAGACATTGGCTGCTTCTAAACTAATGACTCCGATTTCAGAAGGGAACAATACTAATCCAAAAATGGCAAACGCCACCAACCTGTATCGTTCATCTCCCAACTTGCCTTCTTCAACATTTTTCTTCATTCGGGCTTCAATGACCTTCCATTTGAAACCCCCCTTGGCGACTCTACATTGACTAATCTTTTCCAAGCCTAATAATCTGACTATCTCCGAAGTTGTGTCTTCAAATCTTCGCCTGAGGTAGATCTTGTGGGTCATTGTTTGGAAAAATCTAAAATCCTTTCGTATTCCTCCAAAGTCGGTGTCATATCGACATTCCCAAAGGTAAAACATCGATAACTAGGATCCTAAAAATTCAAGTAGGGCTTTGATTGCCGTCGCTTGTACGGGTAACCTCATTAGTTGTGCAATTCTCCCATATCACCTTTCAAAAATAGTCTCATCAATATATTCCATAATAGACACTAACTTCCCCAAGTCATTTACCATGTGATTTATCTTGGTAATGCAAGGCAACCTACTAGCATCGATTCTTGGGCATTTTCCTTCACTACTTGAGTCAACTCGATTCTTGCCCAAACTCTTGGAAAGATAGGTACCTAGTCATGATTTCGGCTCAAAACCTGGATTGATGAATTTAACATTATTAATCATGATGCAAATGAACGTAAGATAGATATCCTAAGGACAAGTTCTATGTATTAGGTGAGAGCAGGTAGGTTTTCTATCTGGTCTTTGAGAGGGTCTCATATCTGCCCAGTGACGTTCTTCGTAAAGACAGTATGGGGCGTTGCAAGGAACAAGGTTAAGGTACGTATACCCACCATTACCAAGCGAGGCACTCGGATATGAGTTGGGTGTTTCACACATCTCGAACCCGACCAATAGTCATAGGGCGATCGCTAATCCCCCACCTAACTTAAAGCTTGTGTGTGCTTCTCAAAATCAAAGTATGTGATGCATGTGACAGCTTCTATAAGATGCATGAGACAGCTTCTATACAAATGCATGAACAATATGTGTAAAAATATTTTAAAGCATATAAGCGAGATAACAAAAGGAAAGGCATATTAAAAACACACGAAAACAAAAAACAAATCGACAAAAACAAAGCTTAGTCCACAAGGTCCCCGGCGGAGTCGCCATTCTCATCGCGGGTGCGCGGCGTCATGGCGGGTATTCCACTTTAAAATCTAGGAAGTGTGTATGGTATCTATCTGGCACATGTGGGGAGACAAGAAAATATTGTCTTTTGTTGGTAGAAAATGGAATGGGAGTCGCCACCTAGTATTTTGGTCACTAGGAAACCTAAGCGGTCTCGTAGATTGGGTACGGGGACTGGTTGCGTAAAGGGAAGGTATTAGCACCCCATATACGCCCTACCTAAGGTAAGCTGCATTGTTTATTTGTCTGGTAAAATTCAAGGTCTCGTTGTGTTTCCTAGTTGTTGGTCCATCTATAGTTCAAGAAAAGTCCTCCTCAATAAGGAGGTCCTTATCTTATCGGGTGAAACCTAACCGTTCTAACGTCTATGTAAAAAAAACTATATTTTTAATATCAGGAATATGTTTTACGTATAAATTCGTAATCCCAAATACTAAAAGAAGACAAAAAGAATCTTTTAGAATTTTTGAAATATTGGCCTAGTTCTCATGGCTTGAATAAACTGGTTATTAAAGCCAAAATGCATGTTAATACATATATTGTTTTTTGAAATTTTCTTTGTTGTGTGAAAATATGATGTTGTAATATTTATATATATATATTGGAGAGACTAGGCCGTATGCATGAAAACAAAACATTTTTTTTTTTATGTCTTGATGAAAACCGAGTATTTTAATACCGGATTTGTATCTTTACAAGTATAAAAATACAAACCGATATTGATCAAAATACGTAATAAACTTACGTAAAATCACATATTTTTTGAAATAATTTTCGAAGAAATTAATTAATTTTTTTATATATATATCTAGATATAAATAATACAAAACACAATATAATATACATAGTATATAATATATAATTGGGCTGGGCAAGGCCGCCCAACGAACCGGGCCGGACTCGCCCCAAAATGTGTTGGGCCGATCTTGGCCCACCAAAAAAATCTGGTATTTCTCTTTTGGGCCGGACCCAACCCGGAAGGCAAGGTCAGCCAGGGATCACTGCCCAAAGAACAAAACTAACTGGCCTAGAACAAGTCTGGCCAAGACAAGAAACCAACGGGGGAATTATTTTCCCCACATCCTCCTGCATGTAACACGAATGTTCTGCATGCAAAAGGAAACGCATGTGATGAAAAATAAAATGAGGGGGAAGGAAAGTTTACCTGACGCGGAGGAGGCGTTGTCTTGCTGGCGTGCACCGGTCCCTTTGGAAGAAGAAGGAGCAGATTCCCGCAGAGGAGAAGGAAAGCTCTCTACTGGAGCCGTTGGTGTGACCGAGGAAGGAGCCGCTACTCGGGTTCTTTGGGCGTCGCCGGAGGAAGGAGGACCGCTGTTGGCCGGTGAAGAAGCCGGGAAGGCGGAGGCTTGCTCCCGTGGAGGCCGGCGCCTGCGAGGAGGCCGCAGGAGGCGTTCTTTGGGTCCTGGAATCGAATGAGAGGAATGGGAGAGGGCCGAATTTCAGTAACGACTCGGATTTCTAAGCCCAACAATAGTAAATTTTTTTTTTTTATATATATATTTAATACACCTGGTGCCGGTAATCAAAGAACTTGAATCCTTACATCATCAAAATACAACCCATACAATCAACAGCTCATTCAAAAGCGAATCTTACACAAACACATAATATTAGTGTTGCATGATTTGAAATTCATATTAAAAATATATATACATGGACATGAGTTTGCATTCTTATACTACTAATAGCCATCACAAAATTTTAAACAAAAAGGGTCTAATAAAAGTTATACATTCAAGACATTGATCCCTACAAAATACATTGTGAGTTCGAATGCATCTACTTAATTCTTTGCAAAAGTAGGTTCCCATGTATCGCGTATCCTAGACATCTTGTTGGTGTGACGTCCCCAGCAAAGAAGACAAAACATTTAAGAGAAAACAAATACTTAATAATAATAATAATATTGGTAACTAACGGCCTAGCAATTAAATAAGCATTAACATTTATAATTTCTTCATGTAATTGATGTAACAATTAGTAGTACATATAGATACACAAGTTTTCAAATGCCATTCGCCGAAACTAGTCGCTTATTTGTCCCGGCTATCCATCCGGATTCCATAGCAATAGCTCATACATCGCCAATCCTAAAATCGGCAAATGAAACTACATCGCCGCCGATCAAGGAATCGGCAATAAACTGGTCGTCATTGACTTCAGATCGGCAATGAAGATCGCATCGCTGCTGATCCAAAATCGGCAGCGGAAACTGCCGCCGATTTCAGATCGGCAATGAAACTAGGTCGCTGCTGATTTCAGATCGGCAAATGATCGTGTCGCTGCCGATCCACAATCGGGCAACTGAAACGTCGCTGCCGCATTTTCAGATCGGCAATGAAACTAGGTCGCCGATTTCGATTTCGACGGCAAATGAAACTAGGTCGGCGCCGATGATCTTAGCCGCGCGATCCAGAATCGGCAATGATCAAGGCTCAGGCCGATCCACAATCGGCAAAAAAATCATCCCTTTTTAACCCGGCCATCCATTCGACGCCATTAGCCAAAGCTAATCATTCTTTGTCCCGGTCCATCCGTTTGGATGCCATTAGCCGAAGCTAATCACTCTTTTGTCCCGGCGATCCGTTTGGATGCCATTAGCCGAAGCTAATCACTCTTTTGTCCCGGCCATCCGTTTGGACGCCATTAGCCGAAGCTAATCACTCTTTTGTCCCGCCATCCGTTTGGATGCCATTAGCCGGCTAATCACTCTTTTGTCCCGCCATCCATTCTGAAGCTAATCACTCTTTTTGTCCCGCCATCCGTTTGGATGCCATTAGCCGAAGCTAATCACTCTTTTATCAACAATTAAGCGTTCGACAATTTAATATCGGTTCTAACAATATGGTAGTACTCAAGTTAAAATGTTCTAAGGATCAACGTATGAAAAAGAAAGGTGCTCACCTACCTTCCAGTTCCGTCTTGATGATGGTCCAATCCCATCCGCACCACCTGAGACATCAATGGTTAAAATGTTAAAAGGATCAACGTATGAAAAAGAATCAATTAAGCGTTCGACAATTTAATATCGGTTCTAACAATATGGTAGTACTCAAGTTAAAATGTTCTAAGGATCAACGTATGAAAAAGAAAGGTGCAAGTCACCTACCTGCTCCACCCGTGGGTCGTTCCTGTCTTGATGATGGTCCAATCCCGACCGCACCACCCGAGACATCAATGGTCACAAATCAAGACAGCTTGTATTTATTTTATTTTTGAATCACATTCATCATCACACTTATTTCAATAGTTCACATGTTCACATTAAAGTGTTCCCTATTTTACACCATCATATCATGAAATTGTTATTAGCATTTAAGTCATTCCCGCCTAGGAGGCTTATTGTAGGAATCGGCAACGAGAACCGGTTCACGTGCGGCCGCCCAATTCGGCAAATGAGAACTGGTTCGCGGGCTTCGGTTAGAATCGAGAACCGCACCGCTGTTGGCGCCATAGCTTCGCCAAGACAACGCACAACTCGGGCAGCGAATATCACTTCGCAACTAGAGGTTCACCAATGCGGCAAATAAACAGAAATTCACTGCGCAACACACAACTCGGCAAATGAATATTACTTCGTTGCAAGAGAGTTCAGCTTGCGGCAAATAAACAGAATTTCACTGCACACACACAACTCGGCAAAATGAATATTAATTCGCCGCAAGTTCAGGGTTCATTCTGGCAAATAAACAGAATTTTGCCACAAGCAACACACAACTCGGCAAATGAATATTAATTCGCCGCAAGAAATTCAGCTTGCGGCAAATAAATGAATTTCGCAAGCAACCCATAATCGGAGCATCAATTTCAAAGACAATCATCACAAGAGAACACCTTAATTCCAAAGAAACAAACATCACAATTAATTCCAAAGCAACAACATCACATTAATTCCAAGAACAATCATCACAAGAGAACACCTTAATTCCAAAGAACAAACATCACAAACAGAACACATTAATTCCAAAGAACAACATCACATTAATCCACAACAATCATCACAACAATCATACACATTAATTCCAAAGAACAATCATCACAAATAGAACACATTAATTCCAAAGAACAACATCACAAAGAACACATTAATTCCAAGAACAATCATCACAAAGAATAACACATTAATTCCAAAGAACAACATCACAAATAGAACACATTAATTCCCCCTAGTTAAAGCCGGCCCTCTACCATGATTTGTTAGATGTTCCGAAATTGACTTTATTTCACTTTTGTTTGCTTGTTCTCTTGGTTAATTTCAGCTTCCTTCACAACTGGCTTAGGTCTTAGATCAATTCTTTTCTTAGGGTTTTTTTCTTCTTCTTTATTTTCGTTTTTTGATCTTACGGGGAGAGGAAGAGAGTTTCATGACCCATACCTTCTCCGAATTTAACTAAGTTTGAGGAAGGTTTGACACTATTCACCGCTGGTTCTCCTTCTTCTTTTTTTTTTTTTTTTCCAGCTCTCCTTTGCCTCTCCTCTATGCAAATGCCCACTCCTCTCTCAAGGTCTCATCTCTCCCTCACAAGTTCACAAAGTAATCTCTACCGGTCTGATTTACGTTTCGTTGTGAAAGGGGAAGGGAAGAACGGCATGCACCGCTGGATTTGGAAGGAGATGGGTCATTCTCTCTCCCCTCTTTGTATTTATACTACCCATCCAATGAAATGGGTTGTTTGGGGGTTGGTTTAGGTGTGTCCTTATCCTTGTTTGGTTTATCTAAAACCAGCTTTACCCCTCCCTCCCAAATTTCTCGTCACATCGTTCATTGAGAAATCGGCAAATAAACCGCATCGCGCGATTTCGCATCGGCAGCCGTGTCGCGATTCCGATTGGCAGCAAAACCGTGGCTGTCCCGCCGCGATCCGAATCGGCAATGAACCGCGCCGCCGCGATTTCTCGCATCGCCAGCCGAAAACCGCATCCATCATCATCCCTCTCTCTAAATATATATATATATATATATATATATATATATTATTTTCCTTTGGGTGTTTACATTCTCCCCTCCTAAATATGAATTTCGTCCCTCGAAATTTAAGAAGTTTTCACACTCCATACCCGGTAGATCAAATAAAGTGGGGTACTTTTTTCTCATCTCAAATTCTCCCTCTCCCAAGTTTCCTCTTCTACTTGAGCATTTCGCCATAAGATTCTAACAATGGGGATCTTTTTGCTCCGCAACTCCTTCACTTCTTGATCTAGTATCCGTATGGGCCTCAATTCCAATGTTAAGTCTTCCTTGACCTCTACCGGGACCCGGGGTAGAACTCGGGCGGGGTCTACGTTAGCCTTCCTTAACAAGGAGACATGGAACACATCATGGACCCCGGCTAACCGTGGGGGCAATTCCACCTTGTAGGCTACCGGTCCAACTCGTTGTAAGATTTTGAAGGGTCCAATGAATCGGGGAGTTAACTTCCCTTTCAATCCAAATCGTAACAAGTTCTTCCATGGGGCTACCTTCAGAACACCTGGTCCCCCGTACCGAACTCGAGAGGTCTTCTCCTCACATCGGCATACTTCTTCCGTCTATCCCGTGCGGCTTTGATGCGATCCCCGATAATTCTCACTTTCTCCGTGGTGACTTGAACTAACTCCGCGCCATATAACTTCCGGTCCCCAATTTCTTCCCAACATAAAGGAGTTCTACACCTCCTACCATACAAAGCTTCATATGGGGCCATCCCTATTGTGGCTTGGTGACTATTGTTATAAGTGAACTCCACCAATGCCATGTGTTCCTCCCAGCTTCCTCCAAATGCTAGCACACATGCCCGTAATAGGTCTTCCAAGACTTGAATGACTCTTTCCGATTGGCCATCCGTTTGGGGGTGAAACGCAATGGCTCATGTCCAATCTTGTTCCCAAGGCATGTTGTATGCTCGGCCAAAGTCGAGAGGTGAACCTAGGATCTCGATCCGATACAATGGACACCGGAATCCCATGAAGTCGTACCACCTCATTTATGTAGATCTTGGCAAGCTTGTCCACCGAGTCGGTCATCTTTACAGCAAGAATAGTGCGGATTTCATCAACCGATCTACAATGACCCATATCGCATCATTTCCTTTTCTCCCCTTGGGAAATCCCGACACGAAATCCATGGTGATCATCTCCCACTTCCATTCTGAATTTGTAATGGCCGTAATGGTCCCGCAGGCCTTTGGTGTTCAACCTTGACTTGTTGACATATCCCACACTTTGACACATACTCAGCCTATTTCCCTTTTCATATTAGGCCACCAATAGAGGTGTTTCAGTCTCGGTACATTTTAGTGCCGCCAGATGTATGGAGAATTTGGACTCATGTGCTTCTTGCGTAACCATACGTTTGACTGTTTCGTCATCGTGCACGTACAACCGTTGTCCCATCATCAAGGATCCATCCTCCGCTACTCGGAATTTCATTTCTACCCCGGCCTCCACATTCTTCCTAATCTTGGATCCCACCTTGTCATGGAATTGGGCATGTAGTATCTGTTCTCGATACGTTGGTCGCACCAATAATTGGGCTACTAACCCACCTCTTGCATCAATTCCCAAATCTCGCACCCAACTCTTTTAATTCCGCCAATTGCCGCTCCTTTCCTACCGTTAAGCTTCCCAAGGAGGCTTTATTTTTGCGACCGAGGGCATCTCGCCACCACATTTGCTTTCCCCGGTGGTATTCTATGGTGCAATCATAATCCTTAATGAGCTCTATCCACCTTCTTTGCCGCATGTTCAACTCCTTTTGCGACATCGATACTTCAGCTCTTATGATCAGTAAAAATTTGGGTTCGAGACCCATACAAATAGTGTCTCCATATCCTCAAGGCAAATACTACAACGCCAACCTGTGTCGTGCACCGGTAGTTCACCTCATGAGTCTTTAGTTGCCTTGATGCATAGGCGATCACCTTCCCATGTTGCATCGTAACACACCCCAATCCCTTCCCCGAGGCATCACTATATACCACAAAACCCTCGCCCCCGAGGGGAGAGTTAAGATCGGAGCAAAGGGTGAGCCTCCTCTTCAATTCTTGGAAGCTAGCCTCACATTCTTCCGACCACACCCACTTCTTATCCTTCCTAGTTAGCCGGGTCAAAGGGGTTGCAATCGGGAAAAACCTTCGATAAATCTCCGATAGTATCCCGCAAGTCCCAGAAACTACGTATTTCGTGATCGAAGTCGGTCTTTCCCATTTCAAGACCGGCTTCGACTTTTTGAGGGTCGACAAAAACACCTTCACCTTTGAAATGACATGTCCCAAAAACGTCACCCTTTTCAACCACAAATTCACATTTACTCAATTTTGCATATAACTCGGTGATCTCTCAAGGTTTGTAAGGTTTGTCTCAAGTGTTCTTCGTGTTCCTTGAAAGAATTCGAGTACACCAAAGATATCATCAATGAATACCACCACAAACTTATCCAGGTATGGTTGGAAAACCCGATTCATCAAATCCATGAAGAGAGCCAGGCGTTCGTCAACCCGAATGGTAACACCAAAAATTCATAGTGTCCGTAACGAGTTCTAAATGCGGTCTTTGCTACATCCGCTTCTTTAATCTTCATCTCGATAGTACCCCGATCTCGCATCTATCTTCGAGAATGCCCTCGCTCCCTTTAATTGGTCGAACAAATCATCTATCCGAGGTAACGGATACTTGTTTTTCATTGTTATTTTGTTCAACCGTCGATAGTCAATACAAAGCCTATGGGTTCCATCTTTCTTTCTTACAAATAGGACCGGTGCTCCCCAAGGAGAATTACCGGGTCGTATGAACCCCTTGTCTAATAATTCCCGTAATTGAGTCTTTAACTCGCTCGCTTCACTGAGCCATCCGATACGGTTGTTGGGCTATGGGTGGGACTCCGAGAAAAGTGTCTATAGACACCTCTACCTCTCGCTCCGGGGTAGTCCTGGTAGTTCTTCCGGAAACACATCCGGGAAATCCTTCACCACAAGAATATCCTTCAATCGTGGACCTTCATCATCGTAGTTTAAGATGTATGCGAGGTATCCCATACATCCCTTTCTTAACAGCTTTTGGGCTGTTACCACCGATATTAGAGCATTCAGCTTTGGGAAATCTCTCTCCTTCAAAAGTCATTTTCTCGCCCTTAGGTGTTTGGAAAGTAACAGCTTTTAGCATAACAGCTCTATTAGTGCCTTGTATTTACTCAACCAATCCATGCCTAGTATTATGTCAAAATCATGCAACTTCTAAGGGAATCAAGTCTACTGCTTTCATACCCGGATAAACTAACCCCCACATCCACATATACAATATTTGTTTCAACCATGTTTCCCATTGGAGTTCCAATTACAAACCCCTTCTCTACTATTTCTACTTCCTTTCTCAATTTAGTGATACTTCTCTTAGCAATGAACGAGTGGGAGGCACCCGGATCAAACAATACATGCATATTAAAATCATTCAACAAGAGTGTACCCGCCACCACATCCGATGCAGCCTTGGCCTCCTCCCCGTGTCGTGGAAGACCCTCCCCGGGGTCCGATCATTTTGTGCCCTCGGCTTCCTCGACCGGAGTTTGCCCCCGATTGAGAAGATCTCACCGGCCTATTAACGGTGGATCGATCGCCGGTGGCTCGATCGGGCCGTCTATAGCTCGTACTTGTCCGGTGTTCCTTTTGGGGCGCCCCTCTTGTAATGACCTTTCCCACCACAAGAATGACACCCTTGGCTAAGATACCGGCAGCTCCTCCACCTATGACCCTCTCCTCTCGCACACAAAGCATCGCCTGTGGAAACCGAGCAGTCCCCGTGGTGTTTTTGTCCACATTTTTCACAAAAAGGATAGTCAACTCCCCCGCGGTCACCGGTCCCAGCTTGAAGAGTTTGCCCTCAAGTGAGACCGTCCCGCCATCATTCTCCCACTTGACTGTTGGTGAGGCGGTAATATCAAACTCCCCTTCTTTCCGTGCCGCTCAAACACTCCACTTTTTCCTTTCTTCGGTGCGGTGGTCTCGCACCGAAATAGTCCCCATCTCTCTTTTTGCTTATACTCCGATACCCCCCTTGGCTTTCTCCAATACATGCCTCCGCAGCTTGTGCAGCCTCAATCAACTCCCCTCACCGATTTAAATCGCAAGGCGATCAATCCTTGTCTCAAATCCCGTCGTAAACCATCTCTCAACTTTTCAATCATATGTTCCTCTCGTCGGCACATAATGTGGGGCGAACAATGAGAGGTCATGGAATCTCCTTTCGTACTCCAATACCGACATATCACCCCGTCTTAATGCCAAGAACTCTTGTTCTTTCACCTTGCGATGATACTTGGAATAAAACCGATTCTCAAACTCGTCTTGAAATCACTCCAAGTTAGGGTCTCGCCGCACGCCTCACCGAACCAAGTTTCCCACCATGTCATGGCCCTATCGATAGTAACTGGATGCACAATTTACCCTCAAACCCTCGGGTATGCTTATTTGAATCATTGTCTTTTCTACCTTCCCCGATCCATCTTCCAACCTATCTCTCGCATCTTGTTCCCCCATATACGGTTCACGCCCCATTTCCCTCATACTCTTGACTAGTCGCACCAAAGTGGTACCACATTATCCATGGTCATGCCGGTCGTAGGGGCCGCCGGTGGATTCTCGCGTGGTAGGGGTTGTTTGTGCCGCCGAATTAGCCATGCCTTCCATCACCGCTTTAACTATTTGTACAAGGAGTCCCGCATCTACATATTGTGGGGGCACACCAGCTTGGAACAAGAGATGGTCAGTGCTTCTCGGTCTTTCGCGCTCCCATTGCGACCGAGGGTGTTCCCTCCGTCTCGATGAGGCCTCGGGCCTTCTCCCCGCCATCGTATCTTCCCCCCGCAAGGTTTCGGCGGTATTATCGGAGCATGAGATGCCGTATCATCTAGATCTTCGTCTTGCCAACCTTGGGCACCTCGGTTCATGCCCCTCCTTTCTAAGGAGGGCGGCTCGCTTTGTGTCCCTTGTCGGGTGCGTACCATCCCGAAATTCATCGCAACAACACATTTATTAATGATCCTCAGATCCATACCAAGGGCTCGATACCAACCGTAACGACTGGATTTCTAAGCCCAACAATAGTAAATTTTTTTTTTTATATATATATTTAATACACCTGGTGCCGGTAATCAAAGAACTTGAATCCTTACATCATCAAAATACAACCCATACAATCAACAGCTCATTCAAAAGCGAATCTTACACAAACACATAATATTAGTGTTGCATGATTTGAAATTCATATTAAAAATATATATACATGGACATGAGTTTGCATTCTTATACTACTAATAGCCATCACAAAATTTTAAACAAAAAGGGTCTAATAAAAGTTATACATTCAAGACATTGATCCCTACAAAATACATTGTGAGTTCGAATGCATCTACTTAATTCTTTGCAAAAGTAGGTTCCCATGTATCGGGTATCCTAGACATCTTGTTGGTGTGACGTCCCCAAAGCAAGACAAAACATTTAAGAGAAAACAAATACTTAATAATAATAATAATATTGGTAACTAACGGCCTAGCAATTAAATAAGCATTAACATTTATAATTTCTTCATGTATTTGATGTAACAATTAGTAGTACATATAGATACACAAGTTTTCAAATGCCATTCGCCGAAACTAGTCGTTTATTTGTCCCTACTATCCATCCGGATTCCATAGCAATAGCTCGCGCCACGCTAATCCTAAAATCGGCAAATGAATACATCGCCGCGATCAAGGAATCGGCAATAAACTGGTCGCTGCCGACTTCAGACGGCAGAAGATCGATCGCTGCCGATCCAAAATCGGCAACGGAATGCTGCGCTGACGATTTCTGATCGGCAATGAAACTAGGTCGCCGCCGATTTCAGATCGGCAATGGACATCGGTCGCCGCTGATCCAGAATCGGCAATGACATCGGGCCGCCGATTTCCAGACGGCAGCGATGAGGTCGCGCCGATTTCAGATCGGCAATGAATCAGGTCGCCGCTGATCCAGACCGGCAAACTGACGGAATCGCTTGCGCGATCCACAATCGGGCAAGGAATCATCCCTTTTTAACCCGCCGATCCATTCGATCGCCATTAGCCAAAGCTAATCATCCTCTTTAACCCGCCATCCATTCGAACGCCATTAGCCATTGCCATTAGCCGAAGCTAATCACTCTTTTGTCCCGGCCATCCGTTTGGATGCCATTAGCCGAAGCTAATCACTCTTTTGTCCCGGCCATCCGTTTGGATGCCATTAGCCGAAGCTAATCACTCTTTTGTCCCGCCATCCATTCGGATGCCATTAGCCGAAGCTAATCACTCTTTTGTCCCGCCATCCGTTTGGATGCCATTAGCCGAAGCTAATCACTCTTTTATCAACAATTAAGCGTTCGACAATTTAATATCGGTTCTAACAATATGGTAGTACTCAAGTTAAAATGTTCTAAGGATCAACGTATGAAAAAGAAAGGTGCAAGTCACCTACCTGTTCCACCTGTGGGTCGTTCCCTCGCCTTGATGATGGTCCAATCCCGACCGCACCACCCGAGACATCAATGGTCACAAATCAAGACACAGCTTGTATTTATTTTATTTTTGAATCACATTCATCATCACACTTATTTCAATAGTTCACATGTTCACATTAAAGTGTTCCCTATTTTACACCATCATATCATGAAATTGTTATTAGCATTTAAGTCATTCCCGCCTAGGAGGCTTATTGTAGGAATCGGGCAAGAGAACCGGTTCGCCGCGGCCGCCCACCCGGGCAAATGAGAACCGGTTCGTCGGGCTGCGCCGCAGCCGAGAATCGCACCGCCGTTGGCGCCATAGTTTCGCTGCACAACGCACAACTCGGCAAATGAATATCACTTCGCTGCAGAGGTTCAGTTGCGGCAGCAAAAACAGAATTTCGCCGCGCAACACACAACTCGGCAAATAATATTAATTCGTCGCAAGAGGTTCAGCTTGGCAGCAAAAAATGTAATTTCGCCGCGCAACACACAACTCGGCAGCCGAATATTAATTCGCCGCAAAGCCAAAGTCCAGCTTGCGGCAAATAAACAGAATTTCGCCGCGCAACACATAACTCGGGCATCAATATTAATTCGCCGCAAAGACAATCATCGGCAAATAAATTAATCGCAATTCGGAGCACAACAACACAACTAGGCAGAACACCTTAATTCCAAAGAACAAACATCACATTCTGCAAAAACATTAATTCCAAAGAACAACCATAATCGGAGCATTAATTTCAAGCACAATCATCACAAAGAGAACACCTTAATTCCAAGAACAAACATCACAAAGAAACACATTAATTCCAAAGAACAACATCACATTAATTCCATAATCCAACAATCATCACAAAGAACACATTAATTCCAGCAACAATCATCACAAATAGTAACACATTAATTCCCCCTAGTTAAAGCCGGCCCTCTACCATGATTTGTTAGATGTTCCTGAAATTGACTTTATTTCACTTTTGTTTGCTTGTTCTCTTGGTTAATTTCAAACTTCCTTCACAAATGGCTTAGGTCTTAGATCAATTCTTTTCTTAGGGTTTTTTTCTTCTTCTTTATTTTCGTTTTTTGATCTTACGGGGAGAGGAAGAGAGTTTCATGACCCATACCTTCCGAATTTAACTAAGTTTGAGGAAGGTTTGACACTATTCAAATTTGCTGGTTCTCCTTCTTCTTTTTTTTTTTTTTTCCGCTCTCCTTTGCCTCTCCTCTCTATGCAACTGCCCACTCCTCTCTCAAGGTCTCATCTCTCCCTCACAAGTTCACAAAGTAATCTCTACATGGTCCGATTTACGTTTCGTTGTGAAAGGGGAAGGGAAGAACGGCATGCACCGCTGGATTTGGAAGGAGATGGGTCATTCTCTCTCCCCTCTTTGTATTTATACTACCCATCCAATGAAATGGGTTGTTTGGGGGTTGGTTTAGGTGTGTCCTTATCCTTGTTTGGTTTATCTAAAACCAGTTTTACCCCTCCCTCCCAAACTCTGCACACTGTTCATTGAGAAATCGGCAATGAACCGCATCGTCGCCGATTTCTCGGGCAGCAAAAACCGCATCGCCGCGATTTCGCATCGGCAAAAAAAGCGTGTCGCGCCAATTTCTGCATCGGCAGCAAAAATGTGGGCCGTGATCCGATCCGAATCGGGCGGAGCTGCGTCGGCTGATCTGACCGGGTCCGAATCGGGTAGCGGAACTGTCGCTGCGATTTCGCATCGCGGCCGAAAATCGCATCCATCATCATCCCTCTCTCTCTCTCTATATATATATATATATATATATATATATATATATATATATATATTTTTCCTTTGGGTGTTTACAAGTGCCCCGGTTTGGCTTTGCAAGAGAGGGGGTTTGTCCCTTGTTGGGGTGTTGAGGGGAAGAAGAAAATCAAGCCGGGGGAGAGGAGAGGAAGATGATGAGTTCTCTGGTTTGTCTTTGGCCGACAAAAGAGGGAAGGAACGACTTGGTTTAGGTGGGGTGAGAGGCCGAGAGTTTCGGTCACCGTTGTGGGGAAGAAAAAATCAAAAGCCCGAGGGGGTTCGAGCTGGCGGTCGGCGGAGAGAAAAAGGAAAGAGAAAGCTGGTTGCAGGAAAAACCGGGCAGGAAAAGCTTATTTTGTGCCAATTTTGAGCTCCCAAAAATCTGCCCCCTGAGCATGAAAATTGCTCCTATTTATAGGGCTGGAAAGAAGGTAATCTTGTCTTCAATGGGGAAAACGTCTCAGCCTTTGATTCGACTCGAGTAATCCAAACCGTTGGTTCAAAGTGTGCACCTTGAACTCGCCAAATTTGGCAGACCGCCCAAGGTGCACGATTTGGGCCAATAAACGGAACCGTTCCCAACCTTTTTGACCCGACCGGACCACTCCCGGGATAAAGGGGTTCCGGTGGACATGTTGGTGCATGCTTTGTCGGATTTGGGGGCCAAACGAGGCGAAAAACACGCTCGGAAGTCGACCACCCGGCAGGCTCGGTAGAGGGAAGAAAATGAACAGTGCTCGGTTCCCCCCCCTTTTTTTTTAAAAATGCAAAACGGCGCCGTTTTGATAAAAATAGGGATTTCTTTGCCAATTTTTAGTTTAGTCCTCAGACTTTCAGTTTCGTTCGATAGTATTCCCTAATTGACCCTAAAACTTCTGATTTGATGCAATTTAGTCCCGCATAACTTCATCTTCGGCCCCGGAGTTACGCGTCTTTTGCAATATGGTCCTTGGTCTCGGATTTATGCAATTTCATCCCTAATTGACCATTAAACTTTCAATTTCTTCAATTTGGCCCCGCTTTTGTTAATTGCGGCCCCTATACTTACGCGCCTTTTCCAATTTGGTCCTTGGTTTCGGATTTCTTCAATTAAGTCCCTAATTGGCCCTTAAACTTCAATATTTATGCAATTAAGCCCTTGATTTAACCAAATCAACTCTCAAAAATTATAACTTGACCCCAGAACTTTAATTTCTTCCAATTAAAGCCTAAATTGACTTAAAACTCAATTTTCCTTGCAATCAAAACCTCTATAAATTCAAATAAACCTTCAATAAAATCCAATTGAGTCCATAAACATCAAATTTTGGCCCTTTTCTCTTCAAATTAAATTTTCTCTTTCAACAGGGCTCTCCTCAGTCAAATATATACTGTAAAATTTCACTCCTTGCATTTCTGAACCTCCTTAATCAATTTTTTTCTGATTCTTTCTGAGCGTTCCCACCTCTTATTATTTTTCTAATTTCTTCCGACTATATATTTTTTATTTTTGTGGGGGGACCCAAAAATGGGTTACAACAAAGATGTTGCATCCTCGTGTCTTTCTGGTGAAGAATTGCATGATGTTGTCTCAAAGTACGGTGACATTGTGTTTGGCCTTCAATCAGGTAAGCAAAAGTTTCCTGGTTTTGGTTTGACCCATAATTGGGTAAAGCGAAGTATCTTTTGGGAGCTTCCTTATTAGAAGACCAATCTGCTCCGCCATAACCTTGACGTCATGCACATCGAAAAGAACATGTTTGAGAACATTTTCAACACCATCATGGATGTGAAGGGGAAGATAAAGGACAACATCAAGGCTAGATTGGATATAGCTTTATACCGTAATCGTAAAAATATGGAGTTGGTTTATGATGAGTCACGGGTCGCAAAACCAAGAGCAAGCTTTGTGTTAGAGAAAAACGCACAACTGCTAGTCTACAAATGGCTTGAGAGTCTGCGTTTTCCGGATGGACATGCATCGAACATATCAAGGCTGGTTAATATAGAGGATTGCAGATTGTATGGAATGAAGAGTCATGATTGCGACGTGTTTATGCAAACACTCATCCCATTAGCTTTTCGTGATTTGTTGCCAAAGGGAATATGGGATGCACTCACGGAGATCGATCATTTCTTCGTAGATATATGCTCCATCAAGTTGAATGTTGATCACATTGAGAGGCTTCAAACGAATATCGTCAAGACACTATGCAAACTTGAGATGATATTCCCTCCATTATTTTTTGACTCAATGGAGCATCTCCCTATACATCTACCATTTGAGGCAAAAGCTGGAGGACCGGTCCAATATAGATGGATGTACTATTCGAACGGTTAGATATTACAGTTGCAATGTAATTCATATATAAAAGTATTTTATATGTTTTTCTTAATTAAAAAGACTTGATTAATATTTCAATGCAGGTACTTGTTTAAACTCAAGAAAAAGGTTAAGAACAAGGCGCATGTTGAGGCTTCGATATGTGAGGCCTATATTGTTGAGGAGATCTCAACATTTATCTCGTACTATTTCAAACCTCATCTGAGAACGAGAATCAATCACGTTCCACGGCATGATGATGGCGGTGAAGTGCCTTCCAGTGGGAATTTGTCAATATTCTCCAATATTGGACGACCCACACCTAAAAATGTCGTAAGAGGAAGATATTTGTAGGAAATAGAGTTCAAACAAGCACACAACTATGTTCTATTTAACTGTGATGAGCCGAGACCTTTTATTCGATAAGTTTATACTAATTAAACTTTGTTAGTAATATACTTGTTAATTATATATTGTAATATCATACACTCATCATCACTTGTAGGCAACATCGACAATATTTGCTCTCCAATAACTCACAGTGACCGAATCCCAGATCTTTCAATTACAAGATGAACAGTTGCCACGTAGTTCTGAACACATGTAAGCACTATCACAAACTCATTCTAGCTTGCAAAATTACCATACGTATGCATGCCATTACGAGATTCTCGTTCATTTACTGTTTATTGATTTACATTACATACAAGGTTTATCAAATGGGAAGGAGTGCGCCTAAGTCATTGTCTTCACTAAGCCTGGGGCTTGAAAGAAAATGTAAGTGCTATAATGGGTATTTTGTCAATGGATATGTTTTCCATATTGAAGAATACGGGCAAGGAGAAAGACATACAACAGTGGTGTTTGTGTTAAGGGATCCACTAGTAGTGAGTTAGAAGTTGACTATTATGGTAGATTAAAAGAGGTCGTCAAACTGCAATATCATAACGAACATAATAGAGTGTTTTTATTCAAATGCTATTGGTATGACACGACTGACAGAGGAATCAGAGTTGATCCGCACTATGGTCTAGTCGAAATCAGCTCAAAAGCTAGACTCCGCAACATAAACGATGTCTTTGTTTTTGCAAAGCAATGTCAACAAGTTTATTACACATACACCCTTTCATTTAGAAAGGATCGATCAAGAGTTGATTGGTTGTCCGTTTTAAAAACAAAACCCCAGGGTCGTGTTGAGGTTGTTCAGGATGAGAACGAAGACACAAGTGTGCGAAATGAAGTCTTTCAAGTTAGTGAGTCAAGTTGAACCATATCGAGTTGCTCCTTCGATTGAATTGGAAGAAAATTCAAATTTTCGTGTTTTTGATGATAGTCTTATTGATATTGACGTGGAGGAGTTGAATGTTGTTTTGAGCTCTAGCGGACAAGCAAATGTGGATGAAGAAGACGATATCCATATTGAAGATTGCGATGAGGGTGATGACAATTCAATTGATGATGAAGAAGAAAATTCTGACTTACAATCAAATTTAAGCCCTATGTAAAACCCTTTCTTTCATGTAATTTAGATTATGGATGATATATTTTGTAACCCGAAATATTTATTACTTGAAATAATCACTTGAAATGCCACAATCACGAAATAATTACTTGAAATGATTATAGATCATGGATGATATATTTTGTAACACGAAAATACCACAATCACCAACATCATTACCGATAGATATATGTCTGTCTGCATTTCACAGAGAGTTCGAAAATAATCACTTGAAATGCCACAATCATCGACGCCTATACCGACGAACTTAGTCCATCGGCATGTCACAAAGAGTTTGAAAATAATTACTTGGAATGCCACAATCACCGACGCCTATACCGACGGACTTAGTCCATCGGCGTTTCAGAGAGAGTTTGAAAATAATTACTTGAAATGCCACAATCACCGACGACCATACCGATGGATATAAGTACGTTGACAAGTTGTCAGCGGGTCAATTTTATCGACGACATTACCGACAGACCATGCGAATTCCAAAGGGTTGTGCATTGAATACATCTCTGACTGCGTCAGATCGCCGACGGAATTACCAACGGACCACGAAAAATATGGAGGGTCATTAAAAAATTTGGTGCGAAATTCAAAAACTACCGACGGATTTTTGACACGTTACAGATGGAATAAATTAAAATAATAATTAATTTTATATCCGTCAGTGAATCCGTCGGTAAAACCGCCATATAAGTTCCAGATGCCGCCCCTTCCGTTCATTTTTTCTTCCTCCTCGCTTTTTCACCTTAAATTTCGATTCTTTTCCTCTCCGTTCTTCAAAGTTTTCACCTGCAATCTCTAGCAAGTTTTCTTGTGAATCTTCATCAATTTAAAAGGTATGTGTTTCTTCTATTTCATTTTATTTTAAGGGTTTTGTTTTGGTGTATTTTTTGTTATGTTTTTTGTTTTGGTGTATTTTTTGTTATGTAGATAAAGTATTGAATTCAACACATTATTAAAGTAAGCATATTTCATTGCTAAAGTCTATAGTTTTTTTTTTGAATTTATTGAATATTTTTTATTGTTGTATTGACATAATTATTATTAGTTAATTTGTTGAATATTTATTGTTAATGTTGAATTTACCATAGAATTAGTAATTGAATATGTTTGAATAATTATTAATTTTACTCTATTATTGCATGATTTGTGTTTAATGTTTTGCATTTATTTTGATTGTTATTCTAGAGTTTTTTTTTAATTTATTGTTTTGTTGTATTGGTATAATTATTGAATAATTTTTTGAATTGTAATTATTAATTTTGAATTTACCTTAGTATTAGTAAATGAATATTTTGGAATAATTGTTAATTTTACTCTATTATTGCATGATTTATGTTTAATTTTTTTCAATTAATTTTAATTGTTAGCCTACGCTTTTTTATTTATTGAATATATTTTATTGTTGTATTGGCATAATTATGGAATAATTTGTTGAATTGTAATTCTTAATGTTGAATTTACCTTAGGATTAGTAATTGAATATGTTGGAATAATTAGTATAGATTGGATCAATTGGTTGTGGCTTTTGTTAATATGTGCAGGTTTGTGGATTTGGGTAGTATCCGGTATAGGGGAGTAGTATCCGGTATAGAGGAGGTGCTGTCGAATTTTTTTTTTAACATTTGAATTTAATTATATAATTATTTGTATAAAATTGTGGAGATGCGTAGAATGAAAACCAGAGCTGGTCACTCAAGTACAGTCGCAGCTAGTTCGTCTAGTAGCGATGATGATATTTCCTTAGATGCCTCTCAAGAAGAGGCACCTACACCACTGCGCCGTCAACCGATGTCGCCTCTTCCAACGGTACTTCACAAGTAGGCGGCGTGCCTTCGTAGCGGAATCAATTTACCCGCAAGTACAAGGCACAGTGGAAGGACGACCTTTCAATGTAAGTTTGTTAAGGTTTATTTTAAAAAAAAAAAATATTACAACATAATTTATGAAGTAATCACTATTTAATTTATTTCATTTATTTTTAGGTTCACAAACATTGAGGCCGCCTGAGTAATATCATCGGCGTTTAAATCGTCGATGGAGATTCCATTGTTTCAATGGACTCAGATATCCAAGCATCCTGAATGGATGCTTCAAATCAATGCATGGTTTGGCAGATTTCAGGTTGGTGTTAATTTATAATTTTTAGCTTATTTCTAATAAATTATTAATATAATTGTAAATAAATTATTGTTTTATTTAAACTTGTTTATTTATACACAACACAAATTCTGCTGGGACAGTGAGCATAACACTGTTGTGAGGAGGGTGTGGGAAAATCACGTGGCAACTAGGTAAGATCGAAAAAAATACAAGATTTTTTTTAGACTAAAATTTATGTTTCGAAATGTATTTTTGGTTGCATGAAGTAGATTGCGTGATTTTTTATATGAAGCACAGAAAAGGGAAAAAAAACCGTAAGGGATAGGGGTTTCCAAAGCTGGAACGATGTTGCGGTTTGGAGGGATTTCAAACGATATACATCCCGGAAGATATATGGCCGCACTATCTTGAGCACATGATGTCTGAGCGGTTCACATGATACTCACAGTCCAAAGGCTGGCAACCAGAATCGGCCAATTCATGGCTCGGTGACAACGCACACTAGTGGCTCCATTCTGTTTGCTGCACATGCGAAACGGATGGTAAGATTAATTTAAATGAAATATATCGTTAAATTAAGTTGTTGTTAATATATCTTTATTCATTATAGGCCGCGTCTCTTGGACGTGAGCCGAGCCCGATGGAGCTATTTGTGGAGACGCATGTGCAGAGTTAAGACCGCCAAAAGAGGGCGCAACAGTTCGTTGATAACTGTGCTCAACATTTCATGGTATGTTTGTTTGACCATTTTATTTTGTAAGTTATTATGTTTATTAAATTGAATATGATGATTACTTTTTTTTTTATTTTCAAGAGACCTATAATAATCGGTTGAGGGAGAGATACGGGGATGATATTTTGACCCATCCGAATTCGATCCGGATTTGTGGATGGAGATTGGCTCGTCGAGTGGACCCGATAAAAATTAGGTTTATGGGCTCTCCAACACTACGGCCGACAACTTGCAAATCGACCCATAGTGTTTCAACTGTTGGGAGCTCCCAATCTAAGGAGTTCGTGGCCTTGTAGCAACACATGACTCAGCTCACCGAAAAATACGATCACCTATCAGCGGAGTACGCGCAACTCAAAGCGTCTCGTGCAGAACAAAGAGCGGAGTCTACACAACAAAAAGCGGCTTATGAACAGCTTCGTGAAATGGTCATGAACATGGCAACATAGAGTGGAACATATGTGCCTAATCCTTTTTGGCCGTATAACTACCAACCTCCTCCTCCAGGATCTCCTCCTCCTCCTCCAAACTCCACCTTTATATTAATTTGTAATAAACATTATTTACCTTTAAAACTTCATTTAATAATTTTTTTGAAACATATTCAGTTTGTAATGAATATTATTGAACTTTATTTTTTTTTATGTTTAATATAAATTTTATTTGTATAATTGGTTTGTATTACAATTAATTTATATAGTTTTATATTATATATCCTAAATAATTTTTTAAAAATAAATTTAGAAAAAAACTATTACCAAGGATTTTACCGACGGATTCATTCAATCGGTATTTTAAACACTCACCGACAAACTTACCAACGGAATTAATCCGTCGGCGTTTAACAGTAGCTACCACACTTACCGACGAATTTACAGACGGATATACTCGGTCGGTATTTCATACACTCACCGACAGCTTTACCGACGGTTAGTAGTTGTTGGTAAGTCACGATATCACCGACGGACTAAAAATCCGTCGGTATATTTCAAGCAGGAATCTTTTTTTTTTGCGCAAATTCCATCTCGTAAAACCATCGGCAAATGGTTTTTTTGTTTTGCCGACCGACATAGAGACAGAATGGGAAATTACCGACGAAAGGAAAGCCGACGGACGTAATCCGTTGGTGATGATGTTGGTAAAAAAATCACCGACGAACTTCTAATCACACACCGACGGAATGTTTTTGTCGGTAAAACTATGAAATCTTGTAGTGAAGGCTTTGGATAACGAACAAAGGCACCCTATAACGATGGAACATCAAAGAGGGGGGACCTATATTTCAAATCAAGTAAGGATGCATGCATGTCATCTAACCTCAATGAATTGCACACATATTTTTATTTGTTATAGGAAAATCTTCAAAGAAATCCAGTAAGATTAAAAAAAAAGAAAAAGAAAAAAGAATAATTGAGCTGATAATAACAGAGAATCATGGTTGTGACCTTGAAACAGGAAGAAGATGAGATGAACCCTACTATTAGGAACATCTCAAAGAAATGAGAATATCAACCTTGTTATCATGAGGAGTCTTCAAGTCAACCCTACAATCAGGAAGCACCAAGTTTTCCAACCTTGTCATCGAGAAAAACCCTGTTAATTTCAGTCATTAGGAAAGACAGATGTCACCCTACAATCAGAAAGGACCGATGTCAGTCATGCAAAATCACAAAAAAAGAAAGAAAGAAAGAAAGAAAGCATCAATAGCAAAGTTTGATCAAACCTTATCATCAAGAAGAAAATGAGAAGAACCTTACCATTGGAAATTCTCAAAACAAAAGAAGAAAGTTCAAACCCTGCCATTAGGAAGAACACACAGATTCTAGTTCTGGTTAAAGGGGATCGCTAGATGGGATCTCAGTTTAGCCCAACTATACAGATTTTGGTTCTGGTTAAATGGGATCGCTAGATGTGATCTCAGTTTAGCCCAACTATACATAGTTTAGTTCAGGTTAAAGGGGATTGCCATATGGGATCTCAGTTTAGTCCAACCTTAAATATTTTGGTTCTGGTTAAAGAGGATCGCTAGATGGGATCTCAGGTTAGCCTAACCATACATAAAAATTGGTTCTGGTTAAAGGGGATCGTCGGATGGAATCTCAGGTTAGCCCAACCACACAGATTTTGGTTCTAGTTAAAGGAGATCACTGGAAGGGATCTCAGTTTAGCCCAATCGCACAGATTTTAGTTTTGGTTAAAGAGGATCTCCTGATGGGATCTCAGTTTAGTCCAACCGCACAGATTTTGGTTCTCGATTGCCAGATAGGATCTTAGGTAAACCCAATCAAAAGGGCAGGTTGCCCCTGAAAATAGACTAAAGTGAGTATGTATGGGTAAGTCACCCATGAAAATAGACTAGTGTGAGTGTGTGGGCTGGTCACCCTTGAAAATAGACCAGGTTGAACATGTGTGGGTAGGTCGCCCGTGAAAATAAATTCGTGTGAGTGTGTGGGCAGGTTGCCCATGAAAATAAACCGTGTGAGTGTGTGGGTCGATCGCCCGTGAAATTAGACCAAGATAAACATGTGTGGGTAGGTCGCCCGTGAACATAGACCAGTGTGGGTCGGTTGCCCTTGAAAGAAGACCAGGATGAACATGTGTAGGCAAGTCGCCCGTGAAAATAGATCAGTATGAGTGTGTGTGCTCGAAGCCCCTGAAAATAAACCACTTTGAGTATGTGTGTGCAGGTCGCCCGTGGAAATAGATTAGTGTGAGTATGTGTGGCCAAGTCGCCCGTGACCAGATCATTTTCTTTTTCCTTTTCTTTACAAACTTACTATACAAGATATTGATGATGTTTTGCTTCGTAAGTATTGTATAGATGGGGCATCTGTTGTTACTCATTTTTGAGTTCCCACACAAAAAAACAAAAAAAAATACATATAAAAAATATATATTCGAAAGGAATCCAAAAAAATAATAGAAGTGAGAAAATGATGCTGGAACGCCCATTAAATGGCTAGAAATTGGTTGAGGAGGTTAAAAAATACAACAATTGAAATTTGACAGTATATTTTCGACTAGTGAGAGCCCTGTTGACAAGGACAATTCAATTTGAGGAAGAAAAGTTCAAAATCAAATGTTTATAAACTCAATTAAATTTTATCTAAGGTTTAATTGAATTTATGGAGGGTTTGATTGCAAGAAAAATTGATTTTTAAGTCAATTCAGGCTTTTATTGGAAGAAATTAAAGTTTTGGGGTCCAATTATAATTTTGAAGAGTTGATTTGGTCAAATTAGGGGCTTAATTGCATCATTATTGAAGTTTGATAGGCAATTAGAAACTTGATTGAAACAATCCGAGACCAAGGACCAAACCGGAAAAGGTGGTAAAATCAAGGGATCCAATTACAATTTATCCGGGGTCTTGATTACAAAATTGTAAAAAACATCCAAGGACCAAATTAGAAATATCCATTTGAAATTGAAAACGGCATCGTTTCTTTGAAACTATTCATTGTCTTCTTCAAATAAAATGACTGGCAATAAAAATAGGGGAAGCGTTAGCGATAGAGAGACAATGAGCCGCAATCAAGGGAGAGGGATTGTTGAACCTCTTTTAAAACCGCACTATCCGTGATCAAGCTCAGAGGAACTAAAAAAAAAACATGAATACCAGTAGCAAGGAAAAACAAAAGAAGAGGAAGAACTAGAGGAACCAGAGGAAAAGCAAACGAAAAGGGGAAGATATAGATCCAAAACATGCTACTACTTAAGTCTTGCTTCCAGGTAACTCTAACTTTGCAAGATAATGTACAAAACACTATGCACTTAGAATTTAATTACATGGTGGTTGTAGCAAGCATGAATGACTTATTCACGCACGCTGGCGGGAATAAATCCAGTGGAGTCACTGGTTTGGGCCCCATTACCCAGCTAGGCCTGCTAGGTCTAGCCCGAAAATATATATATATATATATATATATATATATATATATATATATATATATATTATCTTCAAAAATTATTTCAAAAAAAATTATGATTTTCCGCAAATATATTCCTACATTTTGATCAATAATGATTTGTATTTTTATACCGTAAAGATACAAATCTGGTATTAAAATACCTGGTTTTGTCAAAACATTAAAAATAAATAAATTAATAAAATGTTTTATTTTCATGCATACGACGAAGTCTCTAAAAAATAAAAGAAAAAAATTATATTGTATTTTCATACAACAAAGAAAAATTCAAAAATATGTATTAGCATACATTTTGGCTTTAATAACCAGAAAACCACAAAAACTAGGCCAATATTTCAAAAATTCTAAAAAAGTTATTTTGTTTTCTTTCAGTATTTGGGGTTACGACCTTATACACGTATCTCGAATATTAATTTTTTTTTTTGACGTTAGAATGGTTACGTTTTACCCGATAAGATAAGCATCTCTTTATCGAGGAAAACATTTCTTAAACAATAGGCGAACCAACAACTACAAAACACGACAAGACCTTAAACTTTATCAGACAATATAACAATGCAGCTTACCTTAGGTAGGGCGTACTTGGGGTGCTAATACCTTCGCTTTACCCAACCAGTCCCCGTACCCGATCTCTAAGACTAGTTAGGGTTTATAGTGATTAAAATATTAAGTAGCGACTCCCATTCCAATTTTTCATTGATGAAAGACAAGAATTCATTGTCTCCCCATCTTTGATAGATAGATAATATACATATGAGAGTTGATTTTTTCACCGCGACGCCGCACATGTGTGATAAGTATGTCAAGATCTTGCCCTCCTTAACTTTTGTTTGACCGACTTACAACTTTCTATCAAGGGTAACTTGTGTGCCATAATCTTAATATCCAAACCAGGCATGTCAGCATATGAAAATGCAAAAACATCAACATATTCTTGTAAAAGAGCAACCAAATCATTTCTCACATTAGCGGTGATTAGCATCCCAATTTTCAGTTCTCTTTTATCTTGCATAATGCCTATTTTCCAATTATAGCTCTTCTTTTGCAGGCTCCTATGTATACTCAAACTATTCCACTTGCTTTGTAAACTCTTTGATGTCTTCCTTCTCAAATCCCTTCCCATCCATTGTAATTATAGTTTTATCAAAGTTAGGGCAATTATTCTCAATGCAATGAATTTATGAGTTTATTATGAGTTTATTAATGATCTCCTTTTAGATTTCCTAAAAGTGAAAAGTGTTTTGGTTATGAGTGTATAATTTACATTTAGGAAGATAAATAGTAAAAACTAAGGCACAATTGAAAGAAAAATGCATGATCTAATTAAAATTTGAAAAGAGAAAAAAGGCTTAACAATAAAACCTTATTGCCAATATCTTGAGCCATGATTATCAGTACGGTACATTATCCAATCAAAACAAAAACATTTAGATAAAGCATACTATTACTTTCTGAAAACAATCGGGACTTCTTGAATCTCCCAATTGTTTAACTCTTCCCCATCGACCAACTCTCTCACAAATTCATATAAGACTTCTAAAGTGCCAATAGTCAGTTAAGGTAACAATTCATAAGGAAATGTTAAATCTACCCTCAAAATCTCCTTTATGGTCTTCTTTTTTAAACCTTTCAAGATAGTTGATAGTAGCACCATTAAATTCAGCTCATCTTCAGCATTTATAACCTCAAACATATTATGATTTCCATCCTCATTTTCTTCAACTTCATTTTAAGGGATTGACACATTTCTTATCATAGACAGAGCCTCCTTATCATCAAATTCCCATTGATGATAAACATGACATGTTGATGTAAGGAAGATGCGATAACTTGAGCTACATGTATCCAAGGCCTTCCTAACAATATGATATATGAGGGATGGATATCCATCTCGTGCAATGTCACTTTAGAAAAGTTCTCCCACTCTTTTGATACAAACAACTTGAGTGGCTTTTGGTTGAACCACCAAAAATTTCTAAATATTGGAGTTTTAGCTTCTATGTGACTTACCATCTAGATAAATAACAATGAGACACAACATCTCATAAAACCTTTCCCAATAATTTCACAATGATTGAGGGATAGGAATATCTCAGCCAAAATTGCAACAGAAGAATTAATCTTTGTTTTCTCATACTCAACAAACTTGGCTGCTTCCAAAACTAATAATTCTAGTAGTAGAGGGATACAATTGCAGTCCAAATATCCCTAAAGCCAATATTCTACACTTCTCCATTCTAGCACATGGATTAGACTTTTTTTTGCAACCAACAGCTCCTCTAGTTGTTTCCATCTTAAACCCCCATAATTTGTTTTTCTCTATATGGGTTCATTTCATGGATTTTTAATAGCTTAGCAAGCTCTTTTATAGTATTCTTAATTCTTTGGTGAAAGTATACCTTATGGACATCTTCAGGGAAAATTTTCAAGACACCATATTGCTTAATAGTAGGCACCATATCGGTGTTTCCAAATGTAAAGCATTGATAATCAAGGTCCCAAAAATGTATCAAAGCTTTTATGGCTAATGACAACACTGACACTTTCAAAAGATGCAAAATCCTCCCATATAACTTGGTAAATTCTGTCTCATCTGCTAGATACTTGGTGAGCTAAAACAACTTGTTGGCATCATTTATTAGAGATCTTACATCCCTAAGCAACAGTATCCCATCGACATCCAATCTAGGGCAGTCTCCCTCTGTTAACTGTAGTGATACAGATTCAAACTCATACTTAACAGTTGTGATCTCATGATTAGCAGCCATTATGTCACCCATATGTCATAACTCATTTCTGGGTTATTCCCCAAATACATCTCCTTTCTTTCAAAATAAAAAAATCAAAAAAATAAAATAAAGACTAGCATTTTGGCAAGAGCAAGCTAGAAGGATTTCACATGTAGAAAAAATCAAACTGTAATTTTGGATAGAATCAAATGCCTAATTGTACTCCATTTTATCCAAAACTAGAGAGACAATGCAAATTCAAAGTCAAGTTACATGATTATTAAACGAATCTACATAGAAATTAAGCCTAAAAATATAATTAGATTTTTAGTAGGCCAATTTGATTTAATCATGGGTCAATTTAAATTTTAATTATGGTTAAAAACTAATATGGGTTCAATTGAAGGATTTAATTAGTTGCAAAGACTTAATTATACTTTAAATGGGTCAAATTAATTTTATTATAGGCTTGATTGATGAAAAATTAAGTTTAAGAACCCAATTTGGGCTTAATTGAGAAGATTGGAATTTTTAGAGACTAAATTTAATATTAAACTAAGTCAATTGATTGAAATTAGAGGTAAAATTACAAGAAAATTAAAGTTTTGGGGTCAATTAAGTGTTAAATTGAAGAAATTCACAGCCAATGACCATTTTGCAAAAGATGTCAAACTATGGGCACCCAATTGATTGAAATTAAGGGTGAAATTGAAGAAAATTGAATGTTTAATAGTCAATTGAGGGTCAAATTGCATAAATCCAAGACTAAGGAACAAAATAAAAAAGGCACCCTAAATCCAAGGCTGAAATTGAAGTTCGTTAGGGGTAAAATTAAACAATTGAAAGTATGAAGTTGACACGACCAAAGAGTTGATGTCTTCTCCCAAGTGTAGGAGTGTCGATGTAATAAATAACCCAAAGAAGACCGGGGTCGATCATAGGGAGGTTAACTGTATAAACTACAAATAAAGAAATAGATAATAACAGAAAATAAGTTGAAGAGAGCTTTGAGATGTGATATTAATATAAGGATTAAACAAGGATAAAATAGTTGTCAAGGTTAGAGGATCCACTAATGGTATTCCAAACAAGTATAGTATAAACTCTTTTTATTACTCAACTGGAAACCACACACAAAGGAGGTTCCAATCGATTATAAATTGTTAAAATGATTACATTAGTTATGTTATTTGAATAATGCTAATACTTGTAAATGTTGTCAGGTATTCATGATTATAACTTATGTTAACAACAAATCAACTTCCTTTCATAGCACAGGTGTCGGTTATACCATACTGTTGGGCTATGAAAGTGTCAAGTATTTATTGTATCAAGGGTTATACAACATAAATCTAGATTAACCATTTAACAAGCAAAGTATTCAAAGTGAACAAGATAACAAATACAAAACATGTTAGTATCAAACATTAAAATCCATGTTGAGTTTATACTATACTTATTCTTACACTATTAGTGTAACCTTTTCACCTTGACATAATAAACTTAGCTAAACAAAATGAAAGAGAGAAACATAAATAAACAAGATAATAACATAAATAAGATATAAGTTAACAAAGTAAAGGAAATGAAATGAAAAGCATAAACAAGAGATTAATATAAACAAAACTTAAGTATTAAAAAAATATAAAGAGAGAGAACAAGAATATGATCTTGATTTGAAAATCAAGATGCTTAAATGCATGGCAAATGCCTCCTTTTAAAGGCCAAAATTCGGAACTATTGATTTGATGACTAATTGTTGAGTGGGTGGCCATATTTTGACTTGGTGACAATCCTTATCTTCTTGTCTAAACAAAACATCATTGCTAACGTCCGAATTTGAACAGATAGTCTTCATGAAAGTTCTGGGACATTGTCTCAGCTTTCCAACAAAACAAAAATCAGCGTATTTAGACTTCTAGAACTCGAGATATAGGCTGAACACTGAATAGTATCTAGACTGCAGGATAGATTCTGACTTCTCCATTGTTGCTACCATTTGAACTCGAAAATGACACTTTTAAATCTTGGACTCTCATGAAAGTTTTAGGCCTATGTCTTAGCTTTCCAAACATATAAACCAGACCGAAATCCAAGTTATGATCCAATAATCAAATGGTGTTCCAGTTTAGACTGAACAAGCATCTCTTTTATAAGCTTAGCCCTCTCTTTGTCTTCTCAATTTCATAGGCCTACATTTAAAATTAAAATTTACCATAAATTAAAGGTATCTTATATTATCAGACTTGTTATTATAAAACATGCTCTAGTTAAGGAGTTATTGATACTTCAAGTGCAAAATGATGATATAAAACCTTGATAAAAATGCACTTTTAAGTACTAATCAAAAGCTAATCAGAGGTGTAATTGAGAGATATCAGAAATCAAAGGACCATATATGTTATGGCTGATTGACACCACAAGTGGCACCGTCCCAAAGTGGCCAACCTGACCAGCCCCTTTCCTGTAACAAATCTGACAACCCATGATAGCTATTTTAAGCTAACGGTTGAGATCCTTTTGGGTTGAATCAGTGGCCAAGATTTGGCACCAGTAAAGACAAAATGTCCCTCTCCACCAACTCCACGACTAGGCCACCAACAGCTTCCCACACTAGGTACACTCCTCCCTTCTTCTTCTTCTTCATTCCCCTTGTTTTCGTCTTATATGCAAAACAATAATTTGTTCTGCATGAAAGGCATCACTAGGGATAACCCCCCCCGCGAGTTTGGGATGGCCCTGTGCTGGCCTAGCCCAAATAGCTAGTCAAGTCCAGCCCAGACCAAGTTTGTTGGGCCGATATCGGTCCAACCCTTTTTTGGGCTGATTTGGCTATATCTAGGTCGGCCTAACCTAATACATTTAGATAATAATATAATATTAAAAAAAATATTAAAAAAATTACTTGGGGGGGATTATACCCCCCGAGTTTGGTCCGGCCCTGTGCTGGCCTAGCCCAAAAAATAACTGGTGGAGTCTAGCCCATACCAAATTTGTTGGGCCAATATCGACCCAATAAAATATTAAAAAAACAGAATTCCAAAAAAATTTCAAGGGTCATTTCAAAATATTTCTAATTTTATCATGTTTTTTTGTACCAATTTTGTATAATATTAGACTGTATTTTACACTATAAGATACAGATCCAGTATTAAAATATCTAGTTTTCTCTGAAATATTTCTTTAAAAAATTAAAAAAAATCTTAAAAATTTTAAATTAATTTCCCTCTTTAAAAAAACAAAAAAAATATTTTGTTTTCATGCATACAACCAGATCCTAAAAAAATTTCCAAGCATATTTCAAAAACAAAAACAAAAAAATGCATCTTCCTCATGTTTTAAAAAAACAAAAAAATAAAATGGATATCGTAACTAATTTATGATTATCCGTTAAGATTTAACCAAAATATCAAAACCTTTTACCAATCATTTTGTTCATTTTTATATTAAGGTTTAGATATAGACTTTAATATTTGGGGGTGTAAAACTACACAATAGAGTATACCCTCAGGTATTAAAGATATAAAGTGTAAAATAAATGTGATGCTAAAATTTGAACGTTAGAATGGTTAGGATTAAATCCAATGAGGTAGAGACTCTCTCACAAAGAAAGATCTATCTTAGGCCTTAGAAGAAGACCAATGGATAGAAACTTGATATAGAAAAACAATCAAACAACAATGCAGTTTACCTTAGGTAGGGTGCACTGTGGGTGATGCGTCTTCCCTTTGTACAATCAATCCTTACTTAAACTCTCATAGACCATAGGTTTCCTAGTAATCATAATACTAGGTGGTGACTCGTGAACCTTAATCATAATTTTATGATTAAACCCAAAATCCTTTCCATTCCAACAAAGATACCTCATAGGAGGCTCTTTGTAAACACCAAAAAAAATTTCCAAAAAACCTCACCGTCGCTACCGATTTCTAGATCAGCAGCGATGATGTTTTCGCTGCTGATTTTTGAATCGGCAGCTACGTATTTTTCGCTGCTGATTTCTGGAATGGCAGCGACGTATTTTTTTTTTGTCAATTTTTGAATCGGCGGCTACACGATTTTGTCTGCTGATTTTTGAATCGGTAGCTATGTAGTTTTTGCTGTCGACTTCTAAATCAACAATGAAGATAGTTTTCACCGCCGATTTTTGAATCGGTAGCAACTCGATCTAGTTGAAAGTTTAGGAAACAATTAGGCTATCTTAAGGAGCTAGGAGGGAGGGGTAAAACTAGTTTTGGACAGACCAAAACAGGGACATGAGCACGTCTAAACCAATCTCAAACACCCTACCTCATCTAATATGGTGTAAATGCAATGAGAGAGAGAAGGTGACCCTTCCTCTTCTCAAAGTCTGCCAGCAGCAGCTACATGCTTCTCTTATCTTCCTCCTTCCCAATGAAAACCGAACCAAAACAAGCAGAGAGTACCTTTGTGAACGTGTGAAAGAAAGAGAGAGTTGAGATCTTGAGTGGAGGTTGAACACCTACTTAGAGGGAAGGGAAAAGGGGTTAGAACGGGTGGGAAGAAACTGACAGAAGAAAGAGAACCGAGAGAGAAAGAAGGAGAAGGAGAAGCTGGAGAAGGAGAGAAGGAACTCTATCAAATTGTCCAGATAAACTTAAATCCGAAAGGTAAGGGTCATCTAGTCTCCTCCCCCTTATTCTTGAAACCCATAACCAAAAATGATGAAGAACTCAAGAAAATTGACCTAAGACCCCTAAGCTAGCTGTAAAGGAAACTAAAACCAACTAAGAGGACAAAGAAACAAAGACTAAATAAGGCAAAGTTCCATAACATCTAACAAAGAAAAATGTATAAAATGGAAAGAACAAAAGATGGTAGAGGGTCGGCCTTAGCTATGGGGTCGGCCAAAATGCATGTGTGCGTGTTCTGCTGGCATTTGATGAAAGATTATTGCTGGAATTGATGATTTCAATGTGTCTGTTTTGCTGGGATTTGATACAAGATTATGTGCTGGAATTGATTATTGCATGTGTGTATTCTACTAAACTTTTGTGATAGATTATGTGTTGGGATTGATTAATGCATGTGTGTGTGTGTGTGTGTGTTCATGCTAAAATCATGTGACTTTGCTAGAACCTAATGTCAAATTGCATGCCTGCAGCGAATATGTGATTCACTATTGAAGTTGTGTATTCTGCAGTGAATTTGTAATTCATTGCTGAAATTAATTGTTTGCAGCGAATTAGCATTTGCTGTCGAATTGTGTGTGATGTAGTGAATTTAGGATTCACTGCCGAAGTTGTATTATTTACAATGAATTTGTAATTCGCTGCTGAAATTGAGTTGTTTGCAGCGAATAAACATTCACTGCTGAATTGTTTGTTCTGCAGTGAATTTGGGGTTCGCTGCTGAAGTTCTATTGTCTACAGCGAATTTAAAATCGCTGTCGAAATTGGGTTGTTTGCAGCGAATTAACATTCGTTGCCAAATTGTGTATTTTGTAGCGAATTTAGAATTCGCTGTCGAAGTTGTATTGTCTACAACGAATTTGCATTCGCTGCCGAAGTTGTGATTCATTGCTGAAGTTGTATTGTTTGCAGTGAATTTGTGACTCGCTGTTGGAATTGAGTTATCTACAACGAATTAGCATTCACTACTAAAAATGTGTTGGCTGCAACGAAGTAGCATTCGCTGCCAAAATTGTGGCACCAGCAATGAAACATTTTTTGCTGCCAAATTGTGCAGCCTACAAAGAAACCAGTTTTTGTTGTCGAATTGTGTAGTCTACTGAATCAGGTTTCACTGTCGATTTCTATAATTAGCCTCCTGGTCAGAAATGACTTAAATGTTTGTAACAATTTCATTGTTTGATGGTGTAAAATGTGGAACACTTGAATGTGAACATATGAACTCTTGAAATAAGTATGGTGATGAATGTGATTCAAAGATACAAATGTACTGATTTGTGACCATTGATGACTTAGGTGGTGCGGCCGGGATCGGACCATCGTCACGACAAGGACAACCCGCAGGTGGAGCAGGTAGGTGACTTCCACCTTCCTTTTTCATAACGTTGATTTATGAAATGCTCTATCATGAATTGTTATCGTATTATGTTAGTATAGATATCAAACTGCCAAATGGGTAAATGTTGGCAAATGATCGATTAGCTTCGGCTAATGGCATCCGAATGGATGGTCGGGTCAAATGATTGATTAGCTTCGACTAATGGTATCCGAATGGATGGCCGGGACAAACAGTTGATTAGATTCGACTAATGGCATCCGAAGTGGATGGTCGGGATGAGTGAACAGTTAACCTTAGTTATTGATGATTTAAGAGGATAACCGAATTTAAGATTATGCTTGATTGCAAGAATTGATGCATTTATATGTACTACAAGTCGTGCATACCAAGTACATAAAGGAACTACGAATGTTACGCTTCAAACAAGGGATAATGTTAATGCTTCATTAAACTGTCAGACTGCTTATTATTATTAAGTAATCACATTCTTATAATTGTTTTGTACTGCAACAGAGACATCACACCAATGAGGTGCCTAGGAAACCCAATACACGGGAACCTACTTTTGCAAGGAATCATGTAGTTGCATTTTAGATCTTTCTATTTAAATTCGTGATGACTATTAGTAGGATAGGAATGCAAACTCATGTCTATGTATGTATATTTTTAATGTGAACTTATAATCATGCAAACATAATATTATGTGTACATGTAAGATTCATTTTTAAATGAAATGTTGTTTGATGTTGGGACTGATTATGTAAAAGAGAAAATACTATCACCCCTTAAGCGTCCTACTTGAGGCAGACTGCATAGTTAGTTTTGTCTTAATTAAGATTTGTTATATTATGCTATTGATGGTTTGCCTATAATATTCATGACTCTGACATCATTGAATATTCAAATACAATATTTCCATTTGGCTTCGGTGAATATATGAAGAACAAGTACGATATTCCTGATTATGGTGTTGGTGAATATTGGGTTTTAAAACTATTACCGATTCTAGTGTCAATATTTCTAACTATAATATTAGTGAATATCGAGGGTTTTTCAAATTTTGATATTAGTGAATACAAATATTTCTAATTCTGACACTAATAAAATAAATTTATTTGAATTAACACACACATATATATTGGATGTTGGCCCAACGAGCCTTTTAATTTTGGCAAAGTTCTAATGAATTTTATAAACTTGTTATAAAGTCAAAAAATTATAAGCAAATATTTTTTTATTATTTTTTTTCTATATATAAAATAATGCTTAAAAAACAGGTCAATGCTAAAACATGCATAGGTTCTTAGATTTTTTTTTTTAAGTACTTTGCCATAAGCAAAACTAAAAAAATAAATTAACATTTACTTTTTTTAACATAATATACTGCCATATCTTGACCAAGGCCAAAGGCATATTTATTATATTTTTTTTCTTTTACGAATAAAAAAACACAAAAGAAAAAAAGCATAAAAGCAACAAAAGAAACCAGGGGAGAATTCACCCCTTGAACCCGATGGTTAACAGTTCAACAGATTCATCTCTTTCTCTTACCTAAAACACCAAGGAACCCATGAAGAAGCAGCATGCTCGATGTAGCCTCATATTGAATACAGAAGTGAGGGTTGCAAGACGGCGTACCGGTCGTAGTAGTGAAGATACAGAAGTGAGGGTTGCAAGACGGCGTACCGGTCGTAGTAGTGAAGATACAGAAGTGAGGGTTGCAAGACGGCGTACCGGTCGTAGTGAAGATTTTATTGCTCTTTGAATTCTTACTCGACGCCAGAACTACCTGGTAAAGCTGACGAATTATAAAAAGAAAAAAAAAACTCAGGGGAGAGCTTTGGGGGCTGAATGATGGCTCTGTTTCGTTTTCTTCTTCTTTTTTTTCTTTTTTGAAGGTCGTGATCTGAGTTTCAAGGGATATAATTCTTTTGGAAAACAACTCAGGTAATGCTTAAGGTTCAAGAGGGCCTGCCTCTCTTGAAGCTAATTCCATTCGGCTTTATAAGGGATATAAGAATCCTATCCAATCATCTAATCTTCTTTTGATTATTCTCTTTTCCTCGTCTACCTGACTCTTTGGCTGGAGATAATTATAACTCAAATTTGTTCCACGTTTGATGAAATTAAGAAAAAAAAGTACACCAACATTACTGCACTGTTGGGGATGAGTTTACCTTCACGTTAGGGCGCATCGTGGGGCAAAGGAAACTGCACCAACTAATGGGATTTGTGATAGACAATCTATCATTTTGGATCGGATTTGCAAATGGACTCTTGGATTTTTACATTATTTACAAAATGATTATTGGTTTCAAATTTTTTTCAATTCAGTTTTTAATTAACTCTTTAAACTTTTAATTGTTTCAAAATTACTCCTGGTAAAGTCAATTAAACACCTTAGAGTCTTAATTCATTTCGGTCTCTAGAATTTTATTTCTTGCAATTTTGACCCAAATTGATTCCTCAACTTTGATAATTCTCCAATTAAGCCCTATTGATTAAACCAATTCAAAGTTCAATTAAATGCCTAGGCCTATCAATTCTTTTAATTTTAGTCAAATTGACTCCCAAACTTTATAATTTTATCTGTTTTAATCCTCAAACCTTCAATTTGTGTTGTTTTGATCTCATTCTCAAATTATTTTCCAATGTTTCTTCAACAAGACCTCAATTTGTTCATCCACTTGTAGTTCTAAAAAGTTGTGCATGCTTGATTAATCTAGAATATATTTTTATTTTTTTAATCTTATATTTTATATATGTTTTTCCTTTTTACCCTTTTTATTTTATTTTTAAAAAAAATTAAGGAAAACTCAAAATTAGGTTAAAACAACCGGAATAATTTATCTTGACTAGCCGGTGGTTAATGGTATATGTGTTCAGATGATCAAGATAATTTATTTTGAATAGTTGATGGCTGGTGGCATCTGTGTTCAAATGTCTGAGATAATTTACTTTGACTAGCCGATGGCTAGTGGCACCTGTGTTTAGATGACTGAGATAATTTATTTTGACAAATTGATGGTCAATGGAATCTATGTCTAGATGATCGGGATAATCTATTTAGTTTAATCGAAGGCTAGTGGCATCACTATTCAGATGACCAGGATAAATTGTTAGTTGGGTTGGTTCAAAGGGAACTAAAAGTATTAGTATGACATGATTGTGGGAATACTGAATTTATTTAAAAGTTAAAGTATGAAAAATATGAACCTTTTACTTAGGTAGTTCAAATGGTATATATAGCCTCTGAACTTTGTCATGTTCCTTGTATAGAGGGGTTAGAAAGTTATTTTCTCCTAGTAACATTGATAAGAGATAAATATCCTCTCATATACACAATATTGATGAGGGATAGATATGACCTACACAACATTAATGTTGATGAAAATATGGTAGGCTCTTAGAAAGCTTTTATATACCTAGAGATGTAGGGAGATGATTGATCTTGAATTTTAATATTTTCATGTTAAAAGACTTAAGAATAAACAAATAAATTATCATGACCCAATATGGGCCTACAAAGATTATCAACTTCATATGTATTTGAACTTGGAATGATTTCAAACCCAAGGGTGATGGGTTTGTCATCTTGTCAGACCCACATGAATTTAGGCTTAGCGTGTAGCTGAAACTAAGGATGTTAGCTTTGACATCTTGCTAGAACCATATACACTTGACTCAATGCGTAACGGAACCCAAGAGTGTTGGGCCTAGCATCTTGCTACATCCACACATATAATTGGGCTCAGCCGGTACCTAAACCCAAAAATGTTGAGCTTTGCATCTTGCTAGACCCATGCGCACTTGGGCTCATTGCATGCCCGAACCCCAGAATATTAGGTCTGACATCTTGCTAATTTCATGTACTTGGGCTCAATGTGTTGTTAAATCTAAGGGTATTGGGTCTAACATCTTGATAAACTCACATATATTTGGGCTCAGCACATAGCTAAACCCAAAGATATTGAGTTTGACATCTTACCAGACTCACATGTAGTTGGGTTCAGCACGTAGCTGAACCAAGGATGTTGGGTTTAACTTCTTGCCAGACTCACATAATATTGGGCTCAACACGTAGCTAAAACCAGGAATGTTGGGCTTAAAAACAAGCTAGATTCATGTCATCTGGACTTTATTTTCTTTCAAGTTTAGATATGTTAAGTTATTATCCTATTTTTAACCCTTTTAAACATGAGTTTTTTTAAAAAAACATATCATATATATATATATATAATATTTTGATCCATGCACCATCACCCTCCCAAATTAAGGAAATAAATTATATTAATCTTCTTGAAATATCATGTAATTATGATAACTATTTAAAAGTTAGATGATATTACAAAATATCCTTAATATTCTTACAAAATTCTTATTTTAAAAAGGGATGAATTTAACAATATTAAAAGTATTTTTAGTATAAAGAGAGAGTTTTGTACTTAAACATAAAGAAAGTTTTTGTTAAATATTTCATTCTTCGAATAATTCATGTAATTTTTATAATACTTTAAAGTAATTATTATCATTTACTAATATAAGAAGTTTATACTAGCTAGCTACTTTGATATGTAACTTTTTTAAAGAGGTTAAGTAATTAAACCTAATACATTAACACAAAGAAAATGCAAAACGTTATAGGAATTTGCAGCAACATGGAAGAAGCGCCCCTTGCAACAGACACAGAACCTGAATTGCTTCTAACATGATCAGAACCCCTCAGTATTGGCCCAGGAACGGTATTGGTATCGCCGCCTCCAACGCTGCGTGTTCCAGGGCTACTTCCTATCGCTGGGGTACCCTCATCTCTTGCAGGACTGTCACCTTCATCTCCACCTGTACCACCACTTCCACCCTTACCACCACTTCCATTGCCCATCCCACCCCCACCTTTACCACCCCCACCACCACCTCCACTCACTCCACCCCCACCACCTCTACCACCCCCACCACCACCTGCACTCACTCCACCCCCACCACCTCTACCACCCCCACCACCACCTCCACTCACTCCACCCCCACCACCTCTACCACCCCCACCTCCACCCCCACCTCCACCTCCGCCACCTCCTCCGCCACCAGCTGCTGCTGCTATTGATGTTACCAGTAGGGTAATGATTGTGACACCTAAGAGTATCTTGGTCACTTTATTGAACTTCATCTTTACTTCTACACCAAACAAATATTGAAAGATAATTCCGAATTAAAATCTGGAGATTATTTTTTATGTTTTTCTTATTATGAACAAGAACTTCTTTTTTTTTTTTTTTGAAACAAAGAAAGGAATACAAGACCTATATATAGGCATCGAGGAGAAAAAGAGATAGGAACTCATCAAGCGAAGCCGCGCGCGTAATTGCTTGTAACCATGTCAATGATGATCCACATTGTGAAATTTCTTTTAAATGACTATAGCCTATTATATTTGTATGACCTTCGAGTTGCTTCAGCTTGAGTGCTTTACTTGTAATAAAAGTCAAGCATTTCATGGTTGACTTTATTAATTAATCATTTTATGTTGATTTGACTTTATTAATCTCTCACATGGAACAGCAAGAATCCACCTCAACTACAATGGGCATGATAGTATGACCTTTGACTTTTAATAAAATAACTTCTCACGAGATCATCTGTAAAGGAATATCTACTAGAGGCCTTAATCTGGCCCGTCCTAGAGAGAAGGTTTGACTGCTATATATAATATCTAAAGGAATGTTAGTGAAGAATTGTCAAGCAAAAGTCTAGAATTTGCCCCTACCCCAATATAACAGAATAACAAATGGCTTGTGTTCTTTTAAATTAATCCTTAAATACATTATTATTCACCATTTACATGTACAAAGAGTTGAATTAGGATACAAGCTTCTAAAAGAGAGAAGGTCTTCGGAACATTCTTGTTTTGACTAGAATTCACATTATAAGGCTAATGTGGTATGATTTCTTTTAATTTCTTATAAATTTGTTTAATTTATACTGTATATCACATCTAATATATATTTTCCAAAAGCAAGTCCATATATTAAAATAGTGTAAATAAAAAAGAAAAAAAAAACAAGAAAGAAAAGGCCGCCGGAGCCATCTTGGGTATTCATCGTCGACACGCGCCATCCCAGAAGAAAGAACATGATGGGATGATCCCAAAGTCACCAAGAAAGGCCGTCATCAGAGCTTTAAGAAGGTTGCATGTGCCACACCAATGTGATGCCTCATATGTTGGCGCGTGCGGCGGTGTTTTTTGCCCTCCATTCTTCTATACCATTTCAATTTAGTCTTAGATTTAAGATAATTTTTTTATTTGATCCCTAATTTTTTTATAACTTTCTATACCATCATACCCGAGGCCAACCACTACAATATTTAACAGTTTTACAAATGAAGTTTTCTTGTCAACGTGAGATTACTACTCCGCCGATGAAACTTTATCGACTAATTCACCGATGGAATGCATTTGTCGGTATAACGTTCATTGGTAATTCCATCATTTGTCGCTAATTCTGTTGGTAAAAAAAAACGATGGGTTTATAGAAGATAAAAAATATTCTGACAAAAAAAATGAAAATAAATATGTGCGCCAAAAAAAATTCCCCCCTGGAAATACACTAACAAAAAATTTTACCGGTATATTTTCAATGGTGATAGTGGCATATGTAGTAATTTTTTTCTGACTCTCTAGAATATACCAACAGACTGATTTTGTCTGTATTCCCATCGATAAAATTTCGTCGGTATATTTCCATCGGTGATAATGGTATATGTAGTAAATGTTTTCCAATTCTCTATAAAATACCGATGGATTTATTATGTTTATAATTTCGTCCATGATAATTAAAAACTATGTTAAACAATAAAATTGTACAAAATAATTAAAATAAAATTGTATAGAATAATAAAAAAAGAAAATAATTAAACAAATAAAATTGTATAAAATTGAAATATGTAAAAATAAATTTGAATAATATAAAATCCAAATATTCATTACAATTTTATTTGTACAAATAAAAATTATACTAGAACAATGACGGCGCTAGAGGAGGAGGAGGAGGAGGCTAGTCTTTCTCAGGACTATATGACCAAAAAAGAGGTGCACACGTACCACCCATCTATGATCTTATTATGTCTATGATCATTCGGCAAAGTTGTTCATAATCTGCCAAGAGTCACTCATATTTTTTAGTGAGATGGGCGGTGTGTTATTGTAAGGCCATGAATTCTTGAGACTAGGTGCTCGTTACTGATTAGAAACTCTCAACAGTTGAGACACGACGGGTCACCCGCAAGTTCTTGACTGTAATGTTGAAGAGTTCGTACACCCTATTTCTATCGGGTTCACCAGACGATCCTGCCTCTATCCACAAATCCAGATCGAAATCCAGGTGGGTCGAAGGATCGTCCCCGTATCTCTCCCTTAACTAGCTATTATATATGTCTCCTGAAAGTTAAAAAAACAAAATTTATCAAATTCAATTCAAGAAATTAATAACTTATAAAATAAAATGGCTAAACAAACATATCATGAAGTGTTGAGCGCGGTTGTCGACGAACTGTTGCACCCCCTTTTGACACTCTTCACTCCACATGTGTGTCTCTACAAAAAGCTTCATTGAGCTCGGCTCACATCCAAGAGATGCAGCCTTTAAGAAAAAAATGTTGCAAGTTAAATATATTTATACATAACAACAAATTAATTAAAGATAAATGTCATTAAAATTAATCTTACCATCCACTTCGCCGGTGTGCGTGGTAACCAAACCGTGAATTTGCTGGTCTTGGTTCTCGGCACTGGACTATGACCGTCGTGTGAACCGCTTAGATATCACGTGCTGGATATATTGTGCCCATATATCCTCTAGGATATATGGCGGCCTGAAATCCTTCCAAACTGCCACGTCATTCTAGCCTTGTAGACCAAAAATCTTTGGTGTATTTTTTTGCTTTTTTCTACACTTCATACCAAAAATCACGCAACCTACATCCATAAATGAATTTTATATGAGTTAATGACAATTTATATTTTAATAAATAATTTTTTTAAAAAAATATATTATTATTTTCGATGTTACTTAATTACTGCGTGATTCTTCCATACCCTCCTCACAACATTGTCATTCGAGCTTTCCTACTCGAATTTGTGCTGTATGTAAATAATTAATTAAAAATAAATCAATAATTTCAATATAACATACAAAATAGTTAAAATTTGAAGTTAACACTAACCTCAAATCTTTTAAATCAAGGATCAATATAAGGTCTCCAATCAAGATGTCTAGAAACCTGACTCCATTGAAACAATGGAATCTCCATCGACAATTTAAATGTTAATGTTATTACTCGGGTGACCTCAATGTTTATGAACCTGAAAATCAATAAAATCAATTGAAGACAGGCCTTTTTGGAGGAGGAACACCGCCTCTACGTTGTGGAACTGCGCTGGAAGAGGCAGCTTCATGAGTCGTTACAGGTGCCTCTTCTTGGTCGGCACCTAATGACACATCATCATCGCTGCTAAAAGAATTAGTTGTGACCTCATGACATGTTGTTGATTTTGTTCTATACATCTACACAAATTTGATGAATAATTACATAATCAAATTCATTTTTAAAAAAAAAATTAGGCAGCACCTCCTCTATACTAGAGACTATCCAAATTGTTCAACCTGCAAATATTGACAAAATATATACCATAAACCAGTTAATTTTATTTTATTTATACTAGAAATTTCATATTATTCAATTTCATCTCATTTTCAACATGATAGTATAACGTTTCTAATTATAAAATAGAGAAAAAATCATATATATAAGCTAACATCTATACAAATTTAACAAAAACATATAAAAATAAAATAAATTTTTTTTCTATATATTCAACTAACATCTATACAAATTTAACATTAACAATTAAAATTCAACAAAACAATCAAACACTCTATTATGCAATATATACAATAAAATTGAGATAAAACAATTAAATTTAATCCTATATATTCAATTAACATTTATATGGAAAATTCAACAATAACAATTAAAATTCAACAAAACTATCAATCATTATTGCAATAAAAACAATAAAATAGGCAACAAATTAATACAAAAAAACTATAGACTTTAGCAATGAAAAATTCTTACCTTAATATTGTGTTTACTTTTAAACTTTATTTATGTACAATACAAAAAAATGAAAAATATTGTTAATAAACCAAAGAAAAGATAAAAAATAGAAAATCATAACAAGTGAGGAGAACCACAATACATACCTTTTAAACTTTGAAGATGAAGATAGAACTAGAAATTGAAGCAAAATCAATTGAATTGAGAAGAAAAAATGAGAAAGATTTAAGAAAACTAAACAAGATGAAAAAATGAATTGAATGGGTGTTCGCTGAGTTTTATATTGTGTTTATATCGACGGAATCACCTACGGGCTATGAAATAATATTATTTTTAATTAATTCATCGGTGATTCCCACGGTAATTCCCTCGCTAATATTAAAAAGTACACATGGTCAGAGATGCATTAATTACCCGCGCTTTGGGTTATGCAATCTGTTGGTGGTCCATCGGTAATTCCCCTGGTAACCTCAACTGACTTAAAGGTCTTTATTTGACATCTCCGACATGGGATGTGAGTAGTTGCCTTTGCCTCTAGAAAACACCGACGAACACAAACCGTTAGTTTTTCCATCAATGATGGGGGAATAGTTCCCTTCACCTTTGGAATACAACAATGAACATAAACCATCGGTGTTTCCATCGGTGATGTGCATTGTGCATAGTGAATGACATATTGTGTTTGTATTCCCTGTCTATCTTCACTGCAAACACTTAAATTGAAAGCTGCATGCACATCACAATAACAACATTCACATAATAATTATAAAATAATTATTAATTTGTACAGAATTTCATCCATAAATATTATATGATAAAAAATTCCTTTACACTTTCATGTTCTGATAGTTAGTCAGAATTATCTCTTTCTTCTTCAATTGAATCGTCATCAGCTTCATCGCAATCTTCAACATGGATACCATCATCATCTTCATTGACTTGTGCTTGTCTCTGAAACTCAGAACAACATTCAACTCTTTAGTGTCAACATTAATAAGACTATTATCAAAGAAGTGAAAATTTGAATTTTCTTCTAAGTCAATCAATGAAGCAACTCGATATGGTTCAACCAACTCACTAACTTGAAAAACATTATCTCCCACACTTGTTTCTTCGTTCTCATCCTGAACAAGCTCAACACAACCCCTGGGTTTCTTTTTTTAAAATGGATAACCAATCAACTCTTGATCGATCCTTTCTAAAGAAAAGGGTGTATGTGAAATAAACTTCTTGGCATTGCTTGGCGAAAACAAAGACATCGTTTACATTGCAGAGTCTAGCTTTTAAGTTAATTTCAACCAGACTACAGTGAGGATCTACTCTAATTTCTCAATCAATGGTGTCATACTAATAGCATTTGAATAAAAATACTCTATTATGCTCGTTATGATATTGCAATTCAACAACCTCTTATAATTTACTACAATATTTAACTTCAAACTCATTACAAGTCGATCCCTTAACACAAACACCACTATTATATATCTTTCTTCCATGCCTATATTTTTCAGTATGAAACACATATCCATTCACAAAATACTCGTTGTAGCACTTCACTTTTCTTTCAGAACCCAGGCTTAGTCAAGACAATGAAACACTAGCATTCATTCTTATTTGATAAACCTTGTACATCAAGTACAACAATGAACAATAAACAAGAATTCTGTAACAAAATTAAGTACCATGATAAATAATGAGTTTGTGATAGTACTTACATGTGTTTTGAACCACGTGGTAAATGGTTCATCTTGTGATAGAAAGATTTGAGATTTGGTCAGCTGTGAGTTATTAGACAATAAATATTGTCGATGTTGCCTACAAGGTTTTCAAAATTGTATGAGTTTGTGATATTATAATAGATAAATAGTCCATTTATAACAAAGTTTAAGTAGTATATATACTTACAAAAAAAAAAGATCTCAGTTTGTTACAGTTAAATAGCACATAATTGTGTGCTTGTTTGAATTTTATTTCAGACAAATATCTTCCCCTTACAACATTTTTAGGTATGGGTCATCTAGGATTGGAGAATATTGACAAGTTTTCACTGGAAGGCACTTCACCACCACCGTCATACCATGGAATGCGGTTGATTTTCGTTCTCAAATGAGGCTCAAAATAGTACGAGATAAATATTGAGATTTCCTCAACAATATAAGCCTCACATATTGATGCTTCAATATAAGCCTTATTCTTACCCTTTTTCTTAATATTGAACAATTACCTGCATGGAATTAAACAAATATTTTCAATTAAGAAAAACAGTGAAAATACATTAATAATTACTTTGCATTTGTAATATCTAACCTCTCGAGTGGATACATCTATCTATATTAGACTAGGCCTCAAAATTTTGTCTCATACAGTAAATGTATGGGTAGATGCTATATCGAGTCAAAAAATGATGGAAGGAATATCATCTCAAGTTTGCATATTGTCTCAACGATATTCGTTTCAAGCCTCTCAATATGATGTGTCTGTAGCTTGCTGTAGTATATATTTCTAAAGAAATGAATGATCTCCATGAGTGCATCTCATATCTCTTTTGGCAACAAACCACAATAAGCTAATGGAATGAGTGTTTGCATAAACACGTGGCAGTCAGGCTTTTCATTCCATACAATCTGCATTCCTCTAGATTAACCAACCTTGATATGTTCGAGGCATGTCCATTGGGAAAACACAAACTCTTAAGCCATTGGTAGACTAGTAGTTGTGCATTCTTCTATAAGGCAAAGCTTTCTCGGGGCTTTACGACCCATGACCCATCAAAAACCAACTCCCATATTTTTATGGTTACAAAACAACGCTATATTCATTCTAGCCTTGATGGTGTCCTTTGTCTTCCCCTTCATGTCCATGGTCGTGTTGAAAATGTTGTCAAACATGTTATTTTTTATGTCACTACGCCATTATATAGTTTTACCGACGGATTAATTCTGTCGGTATAAGGAACACAAACTGTCGGTAAAATTATTACCGACGGTATCTCCGACGAAACAAATCCGTCGGAGTCATGAGCGTCGATAATTCTAATTCTGTCGCCATTTCTGTCGGTAATAAAAAAACAAAAATACCGACGGAATGTCCGACGGACATACAGACGGATAAGCGCGCCAAAAAAAATAAATTCCCGCCACCAAGTTACCGACAAAATATTCTGTCTGTAAAATTCAATGATAATTTCGTCTGTGATTCCGTTGGTAATTATGGCACCGGCCCATAATTTTTTTCCAACTCTCTGTGAAATACCGATGGTACTATTCCGTCGGTGATTGTCGTCGGTGATTCCGTCGGTGATTACGTCGGTAATTGTGGCACAGGCCCGTAATTTTTTTTCCAACTCTCTATGAAATATCGACGACACTATTCCGTCAGTGGTGTCCGTCGGTGATTCCGTCAGCAATTGTGGCACGACCGTAAATATTGTAAACGATACTACAATACTCTCGGTATAAATTTAAAATATTTTTTAAAAAAATTATTTATTAACAATTAAAAAACTTATAACTAAATAAATTTTCATTAGACATTAAAAATGTAAAATTAATGTTAAATAATATTCATCTAAATATTCATTACAAATTTAATGTTTTAAAAAAACAAAATTAAACTAATTAAAATAACGACGGAGCTGGAGGAGGAGGAGGAGGAGGAGGAGGCTGGTTGTTGCCGGGACCGTACGGCCAAAAAGAAGTAGCACATGGATCATCACCCATCTTTGATCTAATCTCCATGACCATTTGATGGAGCTAAGCATAATCCGTCGAGAGGCGTTCATATTGTTGTTTCAAGGCTAAAAACTCCTCTGACTGGGTGCTTGATACTGATTGAGAGCTCCCAACGGTTGAGACACTACGGGCCGACCGTAATTTATCAGCCGTTGTGTTGGAGAGCCCATAGACCCGATTTTTATCGGGTCCACCAGACGATCCGACCTCCATCCACAAATCCGGATCGAAATCTGGTTGGGTCAAAGGATCGTCCCCATATCTCTCTCTCAACTGGCTATTATAAGTCTCTTGAATTTTTTTTAAAAAAATCATCATATTCAATTCAAGAAAATAATAACTTACAAAATAATTTAATTGATCGAACATACCACAAAATGTTGAGCACGGTTGTCCACGTACTGTTGCACCCCCTTTTGGCGGTCTTGACTCCGCACGTGCGTCTCTACAAATAGCTCCATTGGACTCGGCTCACGTCCAAGAGACGTAGCCTGTAAGGAAAAAAAAGATTGCAAGTGAAATATATTTATAAGCAATAACAAATTAATTAACGATATATTTCATTTAAAATAATCTTACCATCTGCTTCGCATGTGCGTTGAACGGGACGGAGCCGCCGGTGTGCGTGGTCACCGAACCATGAATTTCCCGGTTCCGGTTGACGGCTCTGGATTATGAGCACCGTGAGAACCGCTCAGACATCACGTGCTCAATATATGCCGCCCATATATCTCCTGAGATGAATGGCGGTTTAAATTCCCGCCAAACTGCCACCTCATTCCAGCCTTCAAGATCGTTGTCCCTCGCATATCTTTTCGCCTTTTTTTGAGTGTCGTACCAAAAATCACGCAACCTACATCCATAGTAATTAATTAGAATTTAGAACATAAAATTATAAATCAAAAATAAATATTATTTTCGATTTTACCTAGTTGCCGCGTGATTCTCCCATACTTTCTTGACAACATTGTTATCCGCGCTATCCCACTCAAATTTATTCTGTATATATAAATAATTCATTGAAAATAAAAAGAGTACAAGATATAAAATTACAAAAATTATATATTAAAAATAAACTAAAAATTAAAAATTAACACCTAACTGAAATCGCCGAAACCAGGCATCGATATTAGGTCTCCACTCAGGATGTCTGGAGACCTGACTCCATTGAAACAATGAAATCGCCATCGACGATTTCATCGCCAATGTAATTGTCCTGGCAACCTCAATGTTTGTGAACCTGAAATTAAATAAAAAATTTAATTATTTGTTCATAAATTATGTTATAAGTATTAAAAAAAAAACTAAAACCTAAACAAACTTACATTGAGAGGTCATCCTTCCATTTTGCCTGGTACTTGCGGGTGAATTGACCCCGCTGTGAAGGCACGCTGCTCCTGCGCTGTGAAACTGTGGTAGAAGAGGAAGCATCACACGGTGGCGTAGATGCATCACCGTGATCAGCACCTAAGAAGATGTCCTCCTCACTGCTAGAAGAACTATGTGCAACTATCTGCTGACAACGTGCTGTAGATTTCATTCGACGCATCTACACAAATGTATATGAATTATTACATAAATTAACTTTAATTATTTTTTAAAAAAATTCAGCAGTACCTCTTTTATACTAGAGACTACTCACAGTTTTCAAACCTACAATATTTACAATAACCACAATCCATATAATCTCCATCAACATCATATATACAACCTAATATCTATACCAATTCAACAATAACAATTATTCAAATAAAAACAATAATATCCTAAAATTAATATAAACTAATTAAATTTAATTCTATATTTCAATTCACATTTATAACATAAATTCAACAATAACAATTATTCCAATACAAACAATAATATCCTAAAATTAATATAAACTAATTAAATTTAATTCTATATTTCAATTCACATTTATAACATAAATTCAACAATAACAATTATTCCAATACAAACAATAATATCCTAAAATTAATATAAACTAATTAAATTTAATTCTATATTTCAATTCACATTTATAACATAAATTCAACAATAACAATTATTCAAATAAAAACAATAATATCCTAAAATTAATATAAACTAATTAAATTTAATTCTATATTTCAATAACACTAAAGAAAACATCCTAAATACAAAACAAACAATACACAAAACTAAAAAAACAATACATTAATTCAAAATAAATTTTGGAATAAAATATGCTTACCTTAGTAGTGTTGATTTTTAGATTTTATCTATAAAAATACACAAAACAAAGAACACCAAAAAAATAATGATAATTAAAATAAAAAAAATACAAAGATAAAGAAAAACCATTACATACCTTTTAATATGTTGAAAACTACCACCAAAACAATCAAATCTCTTCCAAAACTTAAACTAAAAACTGAGAGGAGAAGAAATAGAGATGAGAGCCAAGAGAAAAAATGAACCAAATAGGGGGGGGGTTTTTATATGCCAATATTTCCGTCGGAATTACCGACGGAACATTAATTGTTGTCGGTGGCATTTATTTCCGTCGGTAATTCCGACGGGAAATAAATTGAATTGTGCACCAAAATTTTCAAAACTGCCGCCTTTTGTTTTTATCCGTCGGGAATTACCGACGGCCTACAATTCTGTCGATAATAGCCTGCCTCTGACAGCGTGCGCTTTGGGACGTGTGATTCCGTCGGTGATTTCCGTCGATAATAACCGTCGGTGATTCCGTCGGTAATTGTGGCACAAGCCCGTAATTTTTCCCCAACTCTCTGTGAGATACCGACGGAACTATTCCGTCGGTGATGCCGTCGATTCACAAGCCCGTAATTTTTTTCCAACTCTCTGTGAAATACCGACGGAACTATTCCGTCGGTGTTACCGTTGGTAAACCAGTCAATATTTACATGAATTTTCTTCTATCCTCCTGCACACTTAGATCACACACAGCACAATAACATGAGCTGACAATTGAAAAGGAATAAATATTTGATGTTTCATAATATTACGTTATAAAAATAAGGTTTTACAGCATGTTTAGTCAGAATTTTCATCTTCATCCTCAATTGAATTGTTATCATCCGCTTCATCACGCTCTTCAATGTGGTTATCATCTTCTTCATCAACATTCTGTACTGCACTAGTAGAGCTCAAAATGGCATTCATCTCCTCTGCGTCAACATCAACAAGACTATCATCGAAAACATGAAAATTCAAATTTTCTTCTAAGTCAATTGAAGGAGCAACTCAGTATGGTTCAACCAACTCAATAGCTTGAAAGACTTCATCTATCACACTTTTGTCTTTGTTCTCATCCTGAACAACCTCGACACGACCACTTGGTTTTGTTTTTAAAACGGATAACCAATCAACTCTTGATCGGTCCCTTCTAAAAGAAGGGGTGTATGTGTAATAAACTTGTTGGCATTGCTTTGCGAAAATAAAGACGTCGTTTACGTTGCGGTGTCTAGCTTTTGAGTTGAATTCAACGAGACCATAGTGAGGATTTACTCTAATTCCTCTGTCAGTTGTGTCATACCAATAGCATTTGGATAAAAACACTCTATTCTGCTCGCTATGATATTGCAGTTCCATGACCTCTTCCAATCTACCGTAGTAGTCAACTTCAAACTCATTAGAAGTCGATCCCTTAATACAAACACTGTTATTGTATGTCTTTCTTTCATGCCTATATTCTTCAGTATGAAAGATGTATCCATTGACAAAATACCCGTTATAGCACTTGACTTTTCTTTCAGGGCCCAGGCTTAGTAAAGACAGTGAAATAGTAGCACTAACTCCCATTTGATAAACCTTGTATAATAAATACAACAATAATCAATAAACAGATATTATGTAATATATATTTACGTACGGTGAATTACATTGCAAGAGATTATAAGTTTGTGATAGGACTTACATGTGTTCTAAACCATGTGGCAAATTGTTCATCTTGTAATTGAAAGATCCGGGATTCGATCACCATTGTGAGTTATTGGACAGTAAGTATCATCGATGTTGCCTGCATGGTTGTTTCAAATTATATGAGTTTATGGTATCACAAAACATAAATAATACACTCTTGATAAAGTTTATGTCGAACATCTACTTACTTAATAAAAGGTCTCAGCTCATCACAGTTAAATAGGATATAATTGTGTGCTTGTCTGAACTCTATTTCAGACAAATATCTTCCCCTCACAGCATTTTTAAGTGTGGGTTGTCCAAGATTGGAGAATATTGACAAGTTCCCACTTGAAGGCACTTCACCACCATCATCATGTCGTGGAACACGGTTGATCCTCGTTCTCAAATGAGGTTCGAAACAGTATGAGATAAATGTTGAGATCTCCTCAATAATATAGGCCTCACATATTGACGCCTTAACATGCGCCTTATTCTTAACCTTTTTTTTAAGATTGAACAAGTACCTGCATATATATATAGAATTAATAAAAAATTATAAATAAAAAAATAAAAAAAAACATTTAATTATGAATTACATAACAACTGTAATATCTAACCTCTCGAATGGATACATCCATCTGTACTAGACTGGTCCTCCAACTTTTACCTCAAACGGTAAATGTACGGGTAGATGCTCTATTAAGTCAAAAAATGATGGTGGGAATATCATTCAAGTTTGCATATTGTCTCCACGATATTCGTTTCAAGCCTCTCAATGTGATCAACATTCAACTTGCTGGAGCATATATCTCTGAAGAAATGACTGATCTCCGTTAGTGCATCCCATATCCCCTTTGGCAACAAATCATGAAAAGCTAATGGGATGAGTGTTTGCATAAACACATGGCAGTCATGACTCTTCATTCCATATAATCTGCATTCCTCGGTATTAACCAGCCTTGATATGTTCGAGGCATGTCCATCGGGAAAACGCAGACTCTTAAGCCATTTATAGACTAGTAGTTGTGCGTTTTTCTCTAACACGAAGCTTGCTCTTGCTTTTGCGACCCGTGACCCATCACAAACTAACTCCATATTTTTACGGTTACAGAATAACGCTACATCCAATCTAGCCTTGATGTTGTCCTTTGTCTTTCCCTTCACATCCATGACGGTGTTGAAAATGTTCTCAAACACGTTCTTTTCAATGTGCATGACGTCAAGGTTATGACGGAGAAGATTGGTCTTCCAATAAGGAAGCTCCCAAAATATACTTCGCTTCACCCAGTTATGGGTCAAACCAAAACCAGGAAACTTTTGCTTCCCTGATTGGAGACCAAACACAATGTCACCATACTCTGAAACAACATCAAGTAATTCTTCACCGGAAAGACGCGGGGGTGCAACATCCTTTTCAACTAGGCCAACAAAGAAATCCTTTCTGTTCTTTCTGTACCTGTGATTCGGCGACAAGAAGCGACGGTGATAGTAAAAAAAAGAAGAGTTACCTCCATTTGCTAGCGTGAATGCCTTGTTGTTTTCCATGCAGTATGGACATGCGAGTTTCCCATGCGTGCTCCAACCAGAAAGCATTCCATAAGCTAGAAAGTCATTGATAGTCCACATCAAAGCCGCCCTTATAAGGAAATTTTGTTTCCTCGATATATCATAAGTCAAAGCTCCAGAGGACCACAATTGCGTCAACTCATCAATCAACGGACAAAGACAAACATCTATATTCCAACCCGGACTGCTCGGACTTGGTATGACCATAGATAGAAACATGAAATCCGACCTCATACACATCCCTGGTGGCAAGTTATAAACCGTCAGTATGACCGGCCAACAAGAATAAGAAGCAGCAAATGACCCGAATGGGTTGAATCCGTCTGTACACAACCCAAGATGTACGTTCCTTGATTCAGCTGAAAAGTGAGGATGCACACTATTAAAGTGTTTCCAGGCTTCACCGTCAGAAGGATGCACCATCACTCCATCAACCGCATGATGTGATTAGTGCCATGTCATGTGCTCAGCAGTCCTTGGTGACATGAATAACCTCTGCAGTCTAGGTGTGATTGGGAAGTAACTAAGTTTTTTATATGCCATGAGAGTCTTTACTCTTCCAGTTCTGGGTTTGTAATGAGAATGCCCACATGTCATGCACTCGGTCAACTCAGTATTTTCAAGGTAGTATAACATGCAGAAGTTAGGGCATATGTCAATTTTTTGGTATCCTAAACCGAGGGGTTTCATCATGGACTTGGCAAGCATAGAAGTTCTCTTTCGGCTTGTTCCCCTCAGGTAAAATGCTTCTCGCCCATTCGATAATCTTGTCATAACCAGCCTCACTCAACCCGTGATCTGACTTGATGGTGAACACTTGTGCTACGGTCGATAATTTACTGTGGTTCGTGCAGCCATCCTATAATGGCTCGTTAGAATCTTTCAACAGATCAAAAAACCTTGTTGCATCTGCATTAGGTTCTTCTTCTATGTTTGGAAATTCACTGGCATTACCTTCACTCATTCTCATTGCATCCATAACCATATTCCTGTAACGATTATTGTTCTCCTTTCCAACTTCATGCATGTTGCTAGCACTAGAAGTTGACCCGACCACCCTTTCAACCATGCTCTCATTAGGAACAAATAGTTCTCCGTATGCATACCAACACGGGTAGTCCCGCATGAACCCTTTGGTTAGAAGATGCATCGTTACAACATCTTGATGCAGAAACTTTAAATTCTTACACTTCCTGCATGGACACCTAATACCGCCATTAGTAAAATTCCTCGAGATAGATGTTGCGAAATTAATAAAACCCTGAACACCGTTACAATAATCCATCCTCCGCAATCCTTGGGGTGAGTCCCGATACATCTATGAACGATCATCCATGACTTCTATTGAATCTCTATAAAACATAAAAAAAATAAAATTGGTTTCTTATGTTAAATATTCACTATCAATTATCCAACAAACTAAAAAAATACTTGTGTTAAATATTCATTATCAATTATCAATTATCAACTATCAACGTTCATACATACAAATTTATACATATATAAATTTACAGAAATCACAACTTCGCAGTAGAATTGATAACAATTAAAACATACCCGTTAAACAAGCTATAATATAATTCGGTGTAATTCAAATAAAATTTCAACAATTTACAAACAAATATAATTTGATAAAATATTCTAAAACAAACTATAACAACTACAAAATTATACATTCATACAAGAAGTTTCTTTAACAAAATACATATACTAAAAAAACAATAAAATTCACATTTAAAAGTTAAAACTAAAAATGATAGATTTACTTACAAAAAATGATAAAATCCACAAGAATTAACGGATGTTGTGACCACGTACAAAAGTATAAGAAACTTGAGTGCTAGCTTGTGTTGAGAAGAGGGGAGAGTTGAGATGGGATGTGGAAGAAGAAGGGGAAGAAGAAGGAGAAACAGAGGAAGAGAGGAAGAGAGAGTGTCGGCAGAGGCAGTATATACTGGCATTTACCGACGGACTCACCGACGAAAATATTCTGTCGGTAACTTCATCGGTGATTTCGCCGGTGTTAGCGACACGTCCCTGCTTGGCTGTCCTGGTTTGAATCCCTTGATATTTCCATCAGTAAATTCATCTGAATAAAATCCATGTCATCCCACCGTTGCAATTTTCAAAAAAAAATTCTCGCCGCCGGTATATACCGGCGGCATCGCCGACAGAATTTTTCCATCGGCTAATTCCGACAGAATTTGAGACGGAATTATTTCCGTCAGCAATTGTTACCGACAGAAACTTTCTGTCGATAATTTCGTTGGTGTGATCCGATTTTCTGGTAGTGTGTACATGATGTCAAGGTTATGGAGAAGGAGATTGGTATTCCAATAAGGATGCTCCTAGAAAATACTTTGCTTTACCTAGTTATGGGTCAAACCAAAACCAGAAAACTTATGCTTACCGGATTGGAAATCAAACACAATGTCACCGTATTCTGACACCATGTCATACAATTCTTCACTAGAAAGACGTGGAGGTGCAACATCCTTTTCAACTCTTCCAATAAAAAAATCCTTTATGTTCTTTCTATACCTATGATCTGTTAGCAAGAAACGTCTGTGACAATAAAAAAAGGACATTTTACCTCCGTTTGTTGGCATGAATGCCTTGTTGTTTTCCATGCAGTATGAACATTTTAGTTTTCTATGCATGCTCTAACCAGAAACCATTCCATAAGTTGGAAAATCATTGAGAGTCCACATCAAAGCTGTCTTTATAAGAAAATTTTATTTTTTCGATACATCATAAGTAAAAGCCTCGAAAGACTACAACTGCGTCAACTCATCAATCAATGGTCGAAGACAAATATCTATATTATGGCCCGGACTGTTAGGACCGCATATGACCATATATAAAATCATGAACTCCGACCTTAAACACATCCTCGATGGCAAGTTGTAAACTGTGAGTATAATCGACCAACAAGAATAAGGAGCAACAAATGACCTGAATTGGTTGAATTCATCTATACACAACCCAAGATGCACATTCCTTGATTCAGCTGAAAAGTGAGGATACACACTGTTAAAGTGTTTCCATGCTTCACCGTTATAAGGATGCACCATCACTTCATCCATCGCATTATGTGATTGGTGTCATGTCATATGCTCAGCAGTTTTTAGTGACATGAATAACCTCTGCAGTTTAAGTGTAATTGGGAAGTATCTAAGTTTTTTTATATGCTACAAGAGTCTTTCCCATGCCAGTTCTGATTTTGTAACGGGAATGCCCACAAATCATATACTCGATCAACTCAGCATTTTCAAGGTAATATAATATGCAGAAATTTGGACAAATGTTAATTTTTTAGTATCCTAGCCCGAAAGGTTTCATCATAAACTTAGCAGCATAGAAGTTCTCTTTCAGCCTGTTCCTTTCAAGTAAAATACTTCTCGCCCATTCTACAATTTGTCATCACCTACAATTCTATCATAACTAGCCTCACTTAACCCATAATCCAACTTGATGGTAAACACCTATGCAATGACCAATACTTTACTGTGATTTATACAGTCATCCCATAATGATTTATCCAAGTTATCATGTCAACTTGTTAGTTGACCTAGTGATCTAAATATTTTTTTGGATCAATTTCTAGAGTGAATTGTCAAGCAAAGGTCTAGAATATGCCCTTATCCTATTATCCTAAAATCACTGAATTAGTTGTCACTTCAAACAAATGGCTCAAATTTAGGAGTGTTCAAAACCTGGTTTGGTTGGGATTAAGTCAAAAAGTTCATCTAAACCAAGTTTCTAAATTTCTAGAAATTTTAACATGGATGGGACTGAAAACCAATTTAAACTGAATTTTTTTAATTTGATCGAGGTTGGTTTTTTTATTTGAAAAAAAAAAAAAGAAACTTCAAGCTTCCCAACACTTTCCCTATTTTATCTGACAAGTTTAAAGATTCAACAAATAGCACTAAAAATCCAGGGCCTGCAACAACAAAAAAATTAATCAAATTAAGAACCAATAAGACAATGTCGATGTAGCATTGGAAAGGAGTCTGCTCAGAAAAAAAATGTTGGCTTGGCATAGTGATGATTCTAATAAGACCTTGTCATCCTTGATGAAGCTAATGAAAGACGAGCTTGCTATTTTTTATGGAAGCCGATTAAGCTTATCATATTGTACGGAAGCCACTAAATGATGCTAACTCAGTCATCATGGATTGAGATAAATAAATAGTAAGATTTCTGTCTTGAAATGAAATTAATATAAATGATGATTAAGATTTATTAATTATATTTCTGTAATTTTTATTATAAACACATGGTGATTTAGACATACCCTAGTTTATTTATTCTTAATTTTTTTTATTATCACAATCTCACATAATTCTATAATAATAATATAGTTACAAATTATCCATTTAAATCATCTATACATTTTTTTATAATGAAAAAAAATTGATTTAAATTTTTATGTAGGTTATGGAGTACTGGAATGTTAAAATTAAATTAAAGAGGAAATTTTACGGAAATTTTATTTAAATTAAAGAATTCAATGGTCCTTTGAGAAATGTTATTGTGGAAAGTGAGATGAATAGTTTATGATTTATATATATATATATATATATATATATATATATATATATAAAAGGAAAGAAACAAGGGTTTAAAAGACTTTTGCACTTCTGTGGCAGGCAACCACTAAAATCTGCACTCCCAATTGACGGTCTGCAACCATTATCTTAGTGTTTTCTGTCGACCTGGAGGCATCCTTCAGAAAGGATGACAATAAATTAAGTACCTGCACAATTGCATTGAAGATGGTACGTGGTTGTATATAAGTAACAATATCCAGCTCATGCATGCTTGAAATCATGCAAGCATAGAGGACATGGAATTTGTAGCAATAATTACGCGGCATTAGCAGACTAAGAACTAAAGCAGACTAAGAACTTTATGACCTTTTGAGGATTATAAAGTTGAAATCCTTTATACTCTTCATTATATCAAACGAAGATATTTTTTCCCTTTATTATCAAACTTGTCTCTATTTTGAGAAGGAACAAGAGCAAAAGTAATGTAGCCAAAAACTTTCAAATGACTAACCTCTGGTTTACATTTATGCCAAGCTTCAAATGGAGTTTGATTTTAAACTGCTTTTGTCGGAGAATAATTGAGAATGTAAGCTGTAATATTAATAGCTTCAGCCCAGAACCTTATAGGAAGATCTTTTCCTTTAAGTATGCTCTTTGCCATTTCTTCTATGGTACAATTCTTCATTTTGTTGAGGAGTGTGCCTAACTATAAGTTGCCTCTAAATGCCATTTTCCTTGTAATAATCAAGAAAAAAAGGTTTGTTTCTCTGCACGATTAGTCCTCAAAGTCTTCATTTGACAAACACTTTGTTTCTCTGCAAACACTTTGAATTGTAGAAATATAGTGAAAGCATTTAATTTCTTGTCAAGAAAGAAAATCCATATCATTTTATAGTAATCATCAACAAAGAACAAGAAATATCTTCTGCTGTTTAGAGATGGAGTTCGAGTTGGGCCACAAATATCTGCATAAACTAACTCTAGAGGAGCATTTGCTCTCCAAGCTGTTTTTGGAAATGAAAAATGATGTATTTTCACAAACACCAGTTTTGTTTTGAGCTGAGGGAAGACCAACAACCATATTATTTTGTTTCAACAATTACATACCATTAAAGTTCAAATGTTCATATCTTAGACACCAAATATATGATTCATCAACATGTTCACTTCTAAGAGCAGCATTGTAAAGTATTTTCATATTTAGAGGAAAACAATTGTTAGACTCTATTTTTATAGTGGTTAGTCTCTTATCATAGGTTTCACAATTCTCTTCATCAAATATCAACTTATAACCTGTTCTCATCATTTGTCCTACACTTAGGAGATTTTGACCAGTACTAGGAGAATAAAAAACATCATAAATATGTTTTGTCATTACCTCTATTACTGTGGATGGCAATGACACCTCTTCTTTTAATCTCCACCTTCTTACTATCACTAAGCTCAACATAAGAAGAGTAATTTTCACCAGGCTCCTCAAAACTTGTTCAGTCACTTGTAATATGGTGACTGCAGTCATTGACTACCATACATCTTCTCCCTTGTGCTCTACATTTATACAGGAATAAAATAATTAATCTTCTTTTGAGAAATTAACTGCAATGTTCTCTCCATTAGGTTCTCCTTTATCTTTGTGCCAAAAGTTTCTTTCTAAAAGTGAAGGATTTTTACATCTGGTACATTTGAAAAAGTAATCTCTGGTTTCATGACTTGATCTTCTACAAATAATGCAATGTGAGATACTGCTACTACTCTTTGTTACTGAAAATCTAATCTTCCTCTATCTTTGCTTCTTCCTCTACCTTTGCTTCGAATTTGTCATTCACTTGCTCCACCATATATCTCTTTTCTAAGAAATGATCTTCCTCTCTGATCTTGTTGAAATCTTGATGTCTTCCTTTCAGACAAATTAGTTTCTATTAGTAAAGCTTGCTTTAATGGTTGCTTGTTGTACATGCTCACCATTTGCTCATGAGCTTTAAGAGGTCCCATCAATTTATGAATTGTAAGTCTTGACTGATCTTTTGTTTCTTCAATAACAACAACTATATTGTCTAATTTTTGTGGTAAACTTCTGAGGATTCTCTACAGCTTTCTTATAAGGAACATTATCATCACAACTTTTTATCTAATTGATGACTTCAGTGGCTCTTGAAGAAAAGTCTTTGACAAGTTCATTATCTTTCATTGTAAGATTTTCAAATTCTCCCTATAAAGTTTGCAGTCTTATAGAGATAGCTTTCTTATTCTTTGAAACTCATTCTTCAGAATCTCCCATGCATCTCTTGCCTTCTTAATAGAGAAAATTTTGGGATATATAGATTTGCTTATGCTTTGTTGGATTATCCTCAAGGCTATTGCATTTTTTGCACATTTTGCATGTACTCTCTCATTTTCATCTGTCCAGGGTGAAATAGTTCCTGTTTGAGGTGGTTCTTCATATCCTTCATCCACCAAAGTCCACAAGTCTTGTAAAATGAAGATTGTCGTCATTTGAACACTCTGGTAATCATAGTACTCTCCATCAAAAATACAAATTTGAGTTGCTATAATATGAAAGTGAAAATACTTGATGAAGAAGCCATTAAAGAAACCAAACTCTGATACCAAATTTATTGGAAATAGATAGAAGAAATAGAAAAAAAATGAATAAAAAGTTCGTGTTTTATGAAATAATTGGTAGAGCTAAAGCTCAATACCATAGACTTCTATTATTATTTTGTTCTGATTACATGACAGAATGTTAAAGACATTATATAGCTTTGATAGACAATCTTAACTGAGGAAAACAAGGAACTCCATAACTTCCAACATCTAGAGAAAACAAAGAGACCTTTTACTCATAAAAAGAATTACTCAAAGCACTGAAAATTACAAATTACATCTTAACAAACTAAAGATAGCCTCTATATTAAGTCATGGAGACCACATGCAGTTGAATTGAATCAAAGTTGTTCATAGGTTCTTTCTAGCAGGAAAAGAGTTGATTTTCTAAATAAAAATGACAAATTCCATATGCAAAGTTCACCAACAAAACACAAATTTAGATGAGTAATTATAAGATAATGATGGTTATTGAATCAATAACGAAACCTGGAAAAGAAAAGGAAACAAATGGAGATTAATATGTGTGGGGAATTGTTCATAAGTCCCAGGTTAGGTGCTTAGTTAGTAATTTATTTTTCATGAAATCATAAATTAAAGTTTTACTGTTACTAAACTCCTTTTGTGGTGGGGGAGATGACACATTATTATTTTATTGACATTCTAGCCATGGTTTAGCAATTGCTTGATATGGCATGAAAAACAATTGTTATATGTGCTAGGCAGTGCTTGCAGTTTGCATTTTGTCTCAGATTGCTTTTCACTTTCCTTGCATTCTGATAGGTAGCAATTGCATAATGTTGCCTTATACCTTAAATAAAAATTGGAATTTTCTTTCTTGAAACCTCCAATAGTAAAGTTTTTACTTTTGTTAGCTAAAGAAGTTCAAATTCAGAATTGAGATTGAGCTTCAAATATATACATGGATTTCAAAATTGAACTTCTAATTGAGATTGAAAGGCACCATAAATGGTTCTCTTTTATTTTATTATTCAAAAAGATAAATTATAATAATTTTTATGAAATATCATGAAATTATAATGACTATTTAAAAGTTAGATGTAACAAAAAATATATATTCAAAATACTCTTAATATTTTTACACATTCCTTATTCTTAAAAGGAATGATTTTAACAATATTAAGAATATTTTTAATATAAAGAGAGATTTTTATACTTTAACTACTGAGAATCAACAAGCACTACGAAAAGATCCATTAGAGCTGTTGATTGGCCCAATTACAAGATCAAGGGTTAAAAAGATTAAAAAGATGGTTTTGGGATTAATTTTTTTTAATATGTAGTTTTATACTAACAAGCATAACTTTTAATCTCATTGTTAGATCAAGCTAAATGTAACAACCCATAAAATTCAATTGATTTTGATATAATACTTATTCGTAATGAGCAAGAAATGAGGTTTTTTTTTTTGTCATGGTCCTTTATATAAGGTATAATGAAATTATTCTTAGATTTTATTCTTAAGTTCATAGAATTGTACATTACATGATATCATCTATCATTTCAATAACGAAGCATTTATGCAAGCTACATATACATAAGATATGATAGTACTACAAAAGGAAAGATGCATGTTCATTATGTTCATAATATGAAGTTTATATACACACCATAATTTACAAGTTATAAATTCAAATATCATCATCATAAAGTTTTACAAAAAACAAGTCGTCTATTCATACTACTACATTGATTATTACAAGGTACTTATTATGAGAATGTTAAACGCTATGGTCATGAGATGTTCCTTTTACAAATCAAACTTGATGTAAGTGCATAAACATTTCTTATAATATAATTGAACAATAGACATATAATCGTGATTGGATTAATATTTAATAAAGTAGGTTCTCATTAATAACTTCCTAGCAAGTCTATTCTTAATATTTTACTTCACATCTTTATACAACCTTATGCCACATTATTTGATTCGAGCTATGTTTAACAACAACCGATGACATGTACTATGATCTAGGAATCCTTGTACATATAGAATTCTTCCATATATAAGCTATTCATTACTAACTATGATCAATTTTATATAGGGTCCTTTAAATATTAATTCTAAATTTAAATGACATATTATACTCTTTACTTCAAGATATCAATAAATACTTTCAAATGAGATGGTTCACAACACTCATTATCAGAGATCCTAGTATGGATCCCATTAATCGAAGTTTACCTTATTCTTTACTCTTAGCTATCCAACATGGATATCATTAGCCAAGGCTAATCTCACCATTCATTCTCGACTATCCAACATGGACACCATTAGCCAAAGCTAATCTTTTGTACTTATTCTTGGCTATCCAACATGGATGTCATTAGCCAAAACTAATCTCATCATTCATTCATGGTTATCTAACATGGATACCATTACTCAAAGTTATTCTCAACATCCATTCCCAGTTATTCAACATGGATACCATTAGTCAAAGCTAATATTAACATTCTTTACAATTCATAAATAAATTAAACAACTGAATTCGGATAGCAATACTATACAAGAGTACTTCAAGAATTTAATAGTATTAGATGAAGGTGGAAATCACCTACCTGCTCCTCCCGTAGTATGTCCTCGCCCGGTCAAAGATCCAATTCCGGTTGCACCTCCTAATACATAACGAGACCATTACTCAATATATTTTAATCTTTAGGCATCATCAAAGATTATTTCCACACACATATATGCACACACACCCATTCATACAAATGTCTCTTGTATTCGTGTATTTGCATGGCAATAATATTATAATAAGACACCCATTCCAACTTTATTGAAGGTCATCAACAGAAAACTAAGTCATTATGACACTGAAAATCATCATCAACAACTAAGTCACTATGAAACTAAAAATCAACAACAAAAACTAAGTCACTTTGCTATTGATAATTATCAACAAAAATTGAGTCATCATGACACTAAAAATTATCAACGAAAATTCAGTCATTATGACACTGAAAATTATCAACGAAAACTGAGTCATCATGACGCTAAAAATCATCAATGAAAATTCAGTCACTATGACACTGAAAATGATCAACAAAAATTGAGTCATCATGACACTGAAAATCATTAATGAAAACTAAGTCATTTTAACACTGAAAATCATCAATGAAAACTAAGTCACTATGACACTAAAAATCATTAATCAAAATTAAGTCATCATGACATTGAAAATCATCAATGAAAACTAAGTCATTTTGACATTAAAAATCATCAACAAAAACTAATTCATTATGACACTAAAAATCATTAATAAAAACTAAGTCACTTTGATGTTTCTTTTCCCCAAGTTCATACATAAAGGCCAATACCAAGTTCTTCTTCCTAAAAGATCATACTATAACCTATTTATGAACATCAACCACAACACAATTCATCTTCAGGGTTATATGAAGCAAAAGTGATATGTAATGTTTCCAATCTATTATAACTTCATTTAATCATCAAACATTGTTAAGGAGGTTTTATTAGTTAATTATCATTGTATTCATGAAGGCTTTTATTTCCTATTTTCTTCCAAGATGGTTGAAACCTATGTCTTTTCTCTACCAAACACACTTTGTGTTTTTACCATATCATATCATCCATTTCTCATCTATTATGACATGGCATAATGTGTTATATGCACTCTAATTTATGAAGTTCTACTAAACATGCTCAGGAATCACATTTATTTCCCTAATCTTATCTAGTTCATCACAATATTGCTAGGTTCAATTAAGTTCAAGCATGCATATTTCAAGGATTTTGTTTCCTAAGTTTTCAAGATGGCTGAAACATAGGACATTCATACCAAGTGTTCATTTCATCATTCTCAATCATATCATTCCAAATCATAAAACACAAGCTAGTAATTGTTCTTACATTATATAGGAACTTAATTTCTACTATCTTATTTGTTTCTCTAAGGATGTTCATCATACAAAGAAACTTTCTTCATTGTTTCTCTTAGTTGAGCATGTTGTCTTCATTCCTTCAAGTTTACTTATGTAAATTATCACTTTTAGTGCAAAAATATTTATGTTAACATTTATTAATCATACCTCAATCATCTAAGTTCATGATCAAGTAAGTTCTACAACTTATGAAGCAAAATAAGGATATTAAAAATTTTAAATTCTGTTACAGCCTAGACATTTTATCTTAAGTACTTGTCAAGGTTACAACTAACACATTGCATTATCCCATTATATCCTCTCTTCACCTCTTCAATATGCCAACCTTAGCTAAGGTTTTCTCTTTAACATGTATCAATTTTTTTTTTGTTATAAAATTTGAAATTATACTTTTCTCATCCCAATCTTTTAACCTCTTCATTGAGTTTTTTCACAATCAAGAGATGCAAGAACCCTAGGCCACCTCATTTGGGGTTTCTTTCTCATTCTATCTCATACTCTTAAAATAACAAATATAAGAGCAAGGGTCATCCTTACCACACGAATTTAAATAGAATTTGAGGGAGTGTTTTGGTGGTTTTCTTCTTCTTCCTTTTGGTTTTTCCTTCCTCCTTCACTATTGTTCCAGTCAGCCTCTTATCTCTCCCATCCCTTTAATGTTTTTGGTTTTCTTTCTCTTCAACTCTTCTCTCATTCAAGTATTCAAGGAAGGTGACATGCAAGGAGTGTTTAGGTGGAAATTTTGCAAGAGAGGGGTTGTTAGGGTTGTTCTGGCCGAACCATGGGAGAGGAAAAGTTAATACTTTATTCTCTCAATGTATTTATACTCCCTCTTAAATTAGGGTAGGTCAAGTTTGGATGTTGTTTACTCTTATCCTAGTGTCTTTTAGGTTATTCCTTGACCAGTTCCCTCATGTTCTCTCTCAAGTATTTACTAGTTCAACTCTTTTTTTATGAGGTTTTACATTGAAATTTTATTAGAAGATTTTAGAGCCCTTGTTTTCTGTGAGGTTAATATTTCATAGCAATTGGAGCTTGGAAAGGCCTGAGATAAAGTTCATAAGTTACTACAGGGAAATTGCATTTTTTTTCCTAATTGTTTTAAGATTGTCTTTCCTTTTGATTTATATATTTTCTAAAAGGCAGCTTCCTAATTCTACAAGGACATATTGGCAACAAAATTAGAGAATTAATTGTCCTACAAGGACAAAATAGATGGCAGCATAAAAGTTCTCATTATGTATGGTTTTCTATTTACTAAGGAATTAATAAACAACAACGTAGGAGTTCTATTTTAGCAAGGGATCCATATTGTCCAAGGAATTAATAGTTGGTAGTAGCAACCCTTAAATGTAAGGATACAAGTCAATAACATTGTCTATAAAAATTAATTTCAACATTTCAATAACTTTGGTATCTTAGTTCAAGTAATCATTGTGCTGAGGTTTTGCTATCCTTAAATTTGATTTTAGCTTTTTAAGTTGTTTCATTCTTGCATGTAGGTTCAAAGGTGTTTATCCTTCAGGTTTGCATTAGTTGGTATGAAAGCAAGGCTCTAAAGTCATATTATATCTTTCTTTAAGTTTTCGCATTGCTTTTTAGTATTTTCTTCAATTTGATTGTTATGGCATAGTGTAAAAAAGTTATTTGGATTTTATTAATATCAAACTTAGTAATAATTGTTGTAAATTTCAATTTGCGGCATGGTTTTTTGGGGGTATTAGGTTTTTTAGTTTTGATATTTTATTTCAGAGTTGTTTGAACACAATTTGGGTTTCAAGTGATTTTGATTTGCGCAAGTATTGTATTATTACTTTAGCTTGCTTTGTTAGATTTTATTTGATTACTACTTTAGTTTTGGGTTTATTGGTATTATAATTATCAGTTCCAGGTTTTGTAGAGTCTTTAATCCATTTGTTCTTGCTTTTGCATTCATTTTTTATATTTTTATTGTATTTGTTGTTGTTTTGATTTCGATATCGTTTTCATATTTGTAATATGTTTTTGTTGTTGTTTTTTGTTATTGTTATTGATTCTTTAAGTTCAGAATTCTAAAGGTGATGTTACAAAGTTTTTAACTTTATTTGTTTATGATTAGTTCCTTAAAGAACTAAAAAGGAGAGCATGTGAGGTAAAAGGTGAAAAGATAAGTGTCTTATCTTGAAAAGCCATATTTGAGTGACATATAAGTGGAGTGACATCTTTTGAATGTAAGCACATAAGGGATTGTGCAAGGACATATTTTCTTGTTACTAACATGATTTTTATATTTCAATGATGTCTTTCAAAGGTGATACATCACCACCAAAAGAGATTGAAAATCAAACTTTTATAATTTGATCTATGCAACAACAATTCAAGAGGATGAAGTTAAGGTTTTGAGAGGTTTTTGACAGGCTAGAGAGGTATGAATCTATGGTTGCTAATATATAAAATGGGTCAGACTGAAGGGGTTCCAATGTCAAAAGGCTGAAAAAGCGAGCTACATTGTATATAGATAGATGAGTTTATTAACAAGCATGAAGAGGAAGAAGCCAAAGATTTTGACCATGCATCAATTGGTCAAGGGGTCAGATTTTGATAGCCTAAAAACCAAAAAGATCTGGGTTTTCAATAAGATGATCAATTTGGCTATAAGGGTGCAAAAAGGGATATTGGTTACCATGATGAGATGGATAGAAACTTGAGGGGTATCAAGATGAGAATTCCAGTATTTTAGGGAAGGAATGATCCCGAGGTTTATTTAGATTGGGAAAGAAGGTTAAGCTACTATTTGATTGTCATAACTATTTAGATGAGAAAAAGATAAAACTTGTTGTCATTAAATTTACTGATTATGCTATAATATGGCGAGATCAAAGATGAGGAACTGTGAGAGACTTGTTGATACTTGGGAGGAGATGAAAGCAATCATAAGGAAGAGATTTGTTCTAAAACACTAATATTAGGAATTATATCATAGGTTACAAAGCCTGACTTAAAGGTCTAAGAGTGTTGAAGATTATCATAGAAATCATTGTGATTCAAGCTAATATAATGGAGGATAGAGAAGTAATTATGGTTAGGTTTCTAAATGGTCTGAATCATGATATAGCAAATACAGTTGAGTTGAAGTATTATATAGAGTTAAAAGACATTGCACACATGGCTATGAAGGTGGAAAGGAAACTTAAAAGAAAGAACAATACATAGCAAGTTGTTAATTCAGGTTTGTTTATATCATAGAGGCTGAATTATAGGAAAGATGAGGTTGCCCCAAACCAAGCCAATCATGGGTGCTAAGGTTAAACCTTCTAAGGCAAAGAAATAATTCACTAGTAATTCTCTAAACGTAAATATTATACTCAACTACTTATAACCATAATATAAAGTGTTTTGGGTGTTTGGGAGTTGGATATATAGCTTCTCAATGTTCAAAGAAGAGAGCTATAATTTTAAAGTATCACAACAAGATGGAGTTTGAAAGTGATAGCACTAAAGATGAGATGCCGCCACTTGAGGATGCTAACGATAGGGATATGGAGTATCCGATTAAATGAGAGTCATTGATTAAGATTAAGAAAGATGATTTAGAGCAATATAGAGATAGTATCTTCCATACAAGATGCCACATAAAAAACAAGGTATGTAATATGGTTATTGAAGGTAGAAGTTGTGTTAATATTGCTAGTATTATATTTGTTAGAAATTGAATCTAAACACTATTAAACATCATATACCATATCAACTTCAATGGTTGAATGAATGTGTAGAACTTAAGGTTAATAAATAAGTCTTGGTGTCTTTTCTTATTAGGAAATATTACGATGATGTTTTGTGTGATGTGATTCTTATACATGCAAGTCACTTTTATGGGAAGTTCATGGCAATTTAATAAGAAGTAGTGTATGATAGGTTTAGAAATAGGTAATTTTTTATGAAAGATATGGATTTCATCACACTTGTATCATTATCACTAAAACAAGTCTACGAAGATGATTAAAACTTAAAAGAGAAAGTGAGGTTGAGGGGAGTGAAAATTATGGAGAGGTAATAAGCTTTGAAAAGAGAAAAAAGTTAGATTCAGTTGAGAAGGAAAAGAATAGCAAGCTGGCTGAGAGTGGGGAGAAAAACAGAGAGAGAGAGAGAGAAATAGAGTATAAAGGTAAAAATAAATAAGCATGAGAGTTTTTATGAAAGAAAAGAGTGTTGTTAAGAATGTTTTTTATACTAACAATCCTATGCAAAATAGTGTTATTGTTTCTTTGTTCCAGGATTATGAGGATGTATTACCTCTAAATGGTGTTCCTAGTAGTGATTGGATTACGATGAAGAAAATGTTTCCAAACTATAAGAGATCTAAGTTGCATCCTAAAAGAGATGGTCCATTTCAAGTTCTCAAGCAAATCAATGACAATGCAAAATAGATCTTCCAAGTGAATCTGATGTTAGTGTTATTTTTAATGTCTCTAATCCTTTTATATTTGATGTAGGTGATGATTTGAGATCAAATCCTTTTGAGAAGAGAGGGAATAATAAGAACTAAAAAGCACCATGAAAGGATTCATTAGAGGTGTTGATTGGGCCAATATCAAGGGCCAAGAAGATTAAAGAGGGGCTTTGGGCTTAATTTTTTTCTAATATGTAATTTTATGCTTAGAAGCATAATTTTCAATACAAACATTGGATTAGACTGAAATTTTACCAAAAAATTCCAGAACCCTTATTTTATGTGGTGTTACAATTTTGTAGCAATCAGAGTTTAAGAAGGCCATGTAATAAAGTTTAGAAGTTACTATGCAAGAATTGCATTATTTTCCTTGGTTTAGAATTTATGAATTTTCTATAAGGCAACTTCCTAATTCTACATAGACACATTGGCAACAGAATTGAAAAATTAATTGGTAAGGTATACTTGTTATACAATGATAGAATAGGTGGCAGCATAAGAGTTCTAATTGTGCACACTATAATTACTTAGTTGCTCTAAAAAGCAAAGAAATATTTAGCTTTGGTCTAGGGGATTTTTGAAAATTCTACTTATCACAACATAGTAAAATGACTTTATTACTTTTAAAATCAAAATCTTTTTGTCTTGTCTCTAGAGATTTATTTGCACATTCATTTTGGTATTTTTTTTCTTTTTTTTGTAATTATATATATATAAAGTGGTTGTCTTATTCAATGAGTATGTTGCCCTAATGGGTTTCACGGGTTAATCATAGTTGATTTGAGTTGATCTAGTGTGTTATCGTCTCAATATTTATTTTTAAAATAAATATGTTATATAATATATCACCCTCTAAATATTTGAAAAGTATTTCATCTAATATGTATTGATTTTTTACTTCCCAACATCTTTACAATATCTTAAAAGGGTAGAAAAAAGTATTTGAGTCATGACATAGTGCTTGTTAAGAATATAGGAGTGAAATAAAATGATATCAATTTTAAGTGACTTGATTTATTTGAAGAGATCTTTAATTTAAAAAATCATTTCTAAAAAAAACATGGATTTTCATCAATCAAAAAAAGAACTTGTAAATGTTTAACTAGGGATACGATATGAAGGGATAACTTTAAATAGATCCCCAAATAATTACGTAACTCTTAATATCATCCCTCAACTACCAATTTAAGCAATGTTATCATAAAACTAGCCAACATTTTTCCATGTTGCCCCCCACGCACCTTCAATATCAATATAACAAACCACCCGTTAAGAAGCAAGTCTTTATCACGTGTCTTGTAAATGTTGCATTATGGGAACCTGGAGTTGGGGGTGTGATTGAAAGATGTATCGTAATCAAGGGACCTATGTAAAGTTATCCATAAATTTCATGACAGTAGAACTTCCTTCAAATCACTCCCAGTTCTCTCACGAAGTAAAATGTTCTAATGAAAATAATGTTTGACAATCTCATAAACAAGTTGATTCTTGTTAGCAACTTGGTATTAACAGACTAAGAACTAAAGCTATGCTTTAGAAGAACTCAGTATCATCAATTTAATTAGAGACATAGCAATATCAACAGCGCTTAATGTTTTCTTAAGCCTTATTTTCTCGTTTTTTCGTCTTTCGAATATTTCTTGTAATCCCAGTATGTTTTCAGATTTCTCTATAAATAATAAGTTATGCTTTTTTTTTTTTAAAATTACATAAACATAATATTAGAGCTAGCACTTTAGACACATTAATCCCTCTCTCTAAAATAAAGATTTATGAGATTTCTCACGGGTTGTTCATATGAATTACTGTTGGAGACCGAACAATTGGACAGTTTATGGTTTGCAAAAACCCAGTTTTTAAGGAATTATTCAAAGCCGAAAAAGATCATATTTTCAGGTAATAAATTCCTAAACAACTTTAAATCTATCTAACAGGATCTTAAAGACCCTCGAATAATTTTGTTTTATATTTTCCATTACGTGTATGAGATTATTATTTTTAATGTATAAGAATGTTTCGTTTGAAATAAGGAAAGCAATACAATACCTATATTTCTACAGAGGAGAAAGAGAGATGAGAACTGATCAAGAAACCGCGAAGTTGAAGGTAACCATGCCAGGAAATTTAAGACCTTGGAAAGTCAATCAAGACCAGCGTTGTGAAATTTCTTTTAAATGATGATAGCCTGTTATACATGTATGACCTTTGAATTCCTTCACCTTGAGTGCTTGACTTGTAATAAAAATTCTTTTTTTTTTTTGATTTGCGTGGAGTGTTCGGGCCAGTTTGCACGCACCACGACTATTCCCCACGGCCCACTGAACATCCTGCAAGCCCAGGAGCAGGTAAGGCACCGCGGGGGTGACAGGCATGCACATAGAGGGTCGAACTCGGGACGGGAGCAGAACAAGTCACACGATTGACCACAACGGCTAGACCCTCAAGTGCAACCCATAAAATCTGCTCTCTCGATTTTCATTTGTCTCAAGTTTCAATGGAAGATGAAGACATGACGGTCTGCAACCATCTCAGTGTGTTTTCTATCGGGGAGGCATCCTTTAGAAAGGACGACAATAAAGCACCTGCGCAATTGCATTGAACATGGTACGTGGTTGTGAGTACCAATATCTAGCTCATGCTTGAAAAAATCATGCAAGCAGAGAGGCCATTGATTTTTTAACAATAATTACATGGTATTAGCAGACTAAGAACTAAAGCTATGCTACAGAAGAACTCAGTATCATCAAGTTAATTAAGAACAAAGGCGAATACATAGCAATTCTGAATAAAAAAATTAAAAATGTTTTAGAAGTGCTGCATTTCAATCAAATCAACATTCAAGCTTCAATCAAGATTCAGAACAGGAAGCATGTGAATGTAGAAATCTCTCAAGACCTTTATCATAACGAATCACCAACTCTTGCAATTTTTTTCAGGAAATATGAAAAGTGAAGTGAATCTATAATTTTTCTTGACCAAAACCTGAGCTCTTGGAATGAGTCTCTGCTACAAGCTAAGTCCAACAAGATACGGATATTGGGCAATAAAGGAAGACTACCAGCCCAATGTGTAAACAAAATAGTTCATTCCTGCTACAATCTTCTTCTTACAGAGTACCATGAGCGATGGAAGCTTTCTAAATGCTGCAAAAACCTTTGGCATCAGACAAATCTCACTTCCTATATTTACCAAGGTTATTTTCCCATTTGGATCTGCTGATGGACTTCAGGACCTTGATCGCTATAATGAGACATGCCACTTCCTATGCATATTAAAAGGTTCTTTTCCCATTTGGACTTCAGGATTGAACCCCTTTTCCTTCACTTCCTCTACATGGTGCATAAATTTTATAAATTGGATACCATCGCCATAGAGAAGCGACGAGTAAACCTAACTTTATTCTTTTCAGGCACTCTATTATCTTGCAAAATCCTGAGCATCTGTTCACCAATTGCAAGATTCAATTCGAGAAGATGTGCATCTCATTTGAATGCTTCCATGGTAATGTCATTAGATTGGAACAAGTTTTGAAAGAAATAAAACGCAGGGACTCATTGGTTTTCTAAACTGCATCTGAAAATCACAAGGTAGGATGATACAACTTTGGCAACATCATGGCTTCGAACATTTTAGAGTACAAAAACTCAAGCATGGGAAAAAGGGTTTTATCGGGATTGTACAGAGGTAATTGAGGATGTTTACTCACGAGGTTCAAAATTTGGGCTTCAGGAAAGGAGAGATCAGAGTCGGGTTTATGCGGGTTTCAAAATGAACTAGTTTGGAAGCTGCTAAAGCAGATTTTATAGAGGATCCACTAGTGCTTACGATGTATGAGACTGTAAATGACAGTCATCAGCATTTGTGTTGTTAAAAATGGATGAGTTTTCATGAAGAAAATAAAGCTTTTCATGAATTGTTGAAGCTCTTGTAATTCTAACATAACACCCTATACTTCTGCAGATGAATCCAAGCATTAGGAAACTGAACTTGAAGCAGTGACAGAATAAAACTCACCTTCCTTGCGGAGATTGTTTAATACAGTTATGTAGTGAATCTGGTACTTCACTGCAAACTAAATTAACAAAGTAAACATAAAGCCATCAGTTTGTCTTGAAGGTTTTAGCAGATATGAACAAATTGAAAGGAAATTAATAAACCAAGCATGGATTGATGTGGTCTCCAGTCAAACAAGATTTTAATCAGCAAGCTATCATCATCGGACGATCCTCATCACAACATTCGATTTGCAGCATAACTAAAGACTGTCAGAACCCTATCCTCTATATTAAGCCTTGGAGACCACATCCAGTTGAACTGGAGAGCAATACCAGACCGTGAGCTAGCTAGCTGACAAGAAGGAAAAGGTGGATTACTGTTTCATCACGCTGGGGGCAAAAGGGGCAGATTTTATCAGCTTGAACATGCCACTTGCATAAATTGAAGCGAACAGGAATGACATCCTTATTCCTTAACAACACAAACAAATAAAATGCAGAATTTCTTTCCTAAAACCTCCAAATCTCCTTCCAAATATGATTAGCAGAATCAGAATGGCTAGATTTACCAGCAGATGTTTGCCCATTAGAAGTAGTTAACAAATGTTCTGCACCCCCATACCCTGACCTAACAGTGTAAATACCATTTCCACTAAAATTCCACACATAGCTGTCTATCACACCACCCGCACTCAAAGGAGTCTGAAGAATGGCAGGGTATCTTCTGCACTGAAATGAGAATAACAAACCTTAACTTTGTCCCAACCTTAAGTCAGAGATTAATTGAATTTGATGTGAATGAGGAGAGCAAACAGAAAACATAGAGAGTTGCATTAAAAGAGAGAGAGAGAGAGAGAGAGAGTAAGGGATTACAGTAAAAGCTTCTTTTTAATTTGTCACTAAACCTCAACAAGGACTGCTGACCATCATTATCGCAAGCATTAAGAATAATTAGAGAAGCAAGAACAGAAGCCTCATTTATTGCAACATGAACAGTCAACAATAGCATGTCACAATACCCATCTTGCTGCATGTACTTGCGAAAAGAAAAACAACAAAGGATTGCAGCATGAAGCCATTCTCTTACCTTGCCCGGCCAAGCAATCCCATTAAATATGTTTCCCCGAAACATAATTAAATCCCCGGCTTCCACAGAAAATTTCTGTTTGTTTATTTTAGCTCATCCTTTTTTACTTGAAACAATCTTTCTATATGTTGCAAAGGAAAATATACAAGGCATGCACTAAGCCTGAATAACTAACTTGCAGATTTTTGGTATAAGTAACAATAGCTAGCAAGAAAATAAAAAATGTGGAATCAAATTGAATTGATGCTATTGGAACTAGCAATCCTAAAAGCAAAATATGACACTGTAACTTTCACAACTTAATCTATCCTTCTCATCAATTCCAATAGTACATCTGGAACTAAAACAACCAAATCAAGTACACAAGAAAAGAAAATGTAAAGTGACTGATATACGAATGTACAAGCTAGACCTTATAGCCACTACCTTTTCATCAAACGCCTTTGCATCTTGAAAGATTCTGTTTCTCCCTGTACAACTGCAACAGCTCAGTGGATTCAGCATAGCTGCTTATGACATTTTGCAGGAACTTATTTTCTGGACTCTGGAAGAATTCATAGCTTCTAAAACTCTTCTCAATTAAGCCTCTGGAAACTAGAAACTCCAAAACTGAAGCCCTTGGAATGAGCGTCTTCTCCACACTGTATAACATAAGAGACGGGTGTTTAGCAATAAAAGAAGGCTCCCAGCCCAATTTGTTGACAAAAAGACACATCACTTCCATAATCTTATATTCAGATGCTGTCATAAAATATGGATACTTTCTGAATGCTGCAAGAATCTCTTCATGAGACAAACCCCAGTCTCTGTACGCATCAAGTTTCCTTTCCCACTTGACTCTACTCATCAAGCACAGAACATTCATCGCCAAAATAAACCGACTCGTGGAAGTATCAAAGCCCATTGCCCTCAATTCCTCCACAAGCTTCTTAAATTTCTCCAGGGTCAACATCATAGTTAAGGGATAGCAACGAGCTAACATAGGAATATTACTTTCAGGCACTCCATTATCTCGCAAAATATTGAGCATAGATGTCACAATTGCAAGATCAAGTCCAAATAGACCGGGATAGCGCTTGAATACTTTGATGGTTGTATCATCAGATTGAACCAAGTGTTTAAAGAAATAAAAAATAGGGACAAAGCAGTACCTCCGCTGCAAAGTCCAAGGATGTGATGATATGATCTTGGCAATGTCAGGGCTTGAAACACCTTTAGATTGCAAAAACTCAAGTTTGGGCAAAAGGGTTTTGTCAGGATTGGTCAAGAGCACTCCAGGGTATCCTTTGATAATGTTAAAGATTTGGGCTTTTGAAAAGCCATGGTTCTTGAAAAAGCTAAGGACAACATCAGGTTTATGTGGGTCATCAAAATGGACATCTTTGGAAGCTGCTAATGCAGATTTTGGAGACAACCCACAAGAATTTATGAGATAAGACTCAGTAAATGCGTGGTGATTTGTAGTGTTTGATGATATGCATCTGAGAGATGATGATCGTAAAGAAGTGGTCTCAAAAACGCAAACTTTATCTATCATTGAAGTTCTAAGAGAACAAGTTATGATTCTAGAGAGGAATTCAAGCATTGGGAAAGGAGGTTTTGAGAAAGTAGTAATGTAAAGCTACGTACCCTCTTCTCTGCAGATGATATCCAATCAAAGCCCGAAATCTGGTGCTGCCAATTCTTGAACCTTAGTTGGTTCATGGGAGCTTGGATTTAAAACAATGCCTATTTATCGGTCCGACATGTTTTAATTTTAAATTATTTTTTTGTTTTTTTATTATTTTAATATATTAATATTAAAAATAAATTTTAAAAAATAAAAATATATATATTATTTTAATATTTTTTCAAATAAAAAAATACATTAGAACACAACTTCATTCATATTCTGAAACCTAAAACCTTGGTTATTTTTCTTTTGGGCTTGGTACACATTCAATTTCGTTGGTTATATTACAAGTAATATTAATTTTTTTTAATGTAAAAAAAAGGTTAGGAATTGATAGTATTTTTTAGTGTAAAAAAATAAATTTATTAGTCTAATGTGATATAATTAATTTACTTGATTAGTTTGAAAATAACTTGGATGACTAAAAACAAAATAATAAAAATAGATTTTACAAAATTAAGTACCAACAAAATGATAGAATGTTTATCTAAGATCATTATAACTTCATAAAAAAACAAAATAAAACAAATCATGAAGGTTAATTTAAAATAAATCAAATATTAAAGATGAAATTGAAAAAAAAATCAATTCAAAAAAAAAATAAAAAATCAAATGATGAAATTGAACAAAAAAATAAAAAAAACAAAAACAAAAACAAAAGTGCCTCAAAAAACAACTCGGGCATGCGGTCTTGAGTCTTAATAAGAAAAGCCAAGGCACACGGGTTTATCAACTTAGGCTCACACGGTTAGGCTTTGATAAAAAAAAATATATTCTTAAGGATGCCCACCCTATTTTTAAAAAAAATTAATGATTAAGTAGGCGAAACATTATCTATTGAGATAGATAACACATTACTTGCTTAGCCTAAATGTCAGTGACTAGAGGGTCATCGAAAAATCATGCTAGAGATGTTTCACACCTAAAAAATCATTTTAAACCATTTTTTTAACCAAAAAAGAAAACTTTAGAGACTTAAGTAAACCAGTTCTTTCCCCAAAAAAGATCCCAAAACAAAATTCAACTTGAAATCCAAAAACTTCCCGATGTCAGATCTACTATCTCATGCAATTTTAAAACGAAATAACACCCTAGTGGAAGTACCATCATCGAATGAAACTTATTGATACCAAAATCGGTCATTTGGGTGGTTAAAATTTATGTTAATCAATGGTTTTTCTCTTAACAACTAGAATCCAATAATGATTTTATCTCTACAACCTCAAATCAAAGACCGAAAAATAAAAGAAATGAGGATTTAGATCAAAAGAGAATTTTTGAAAAACCAAAAGGACTAAGAACTAGTTAGTTGTAAAGTAAGAACACTAAATTAATGTTTTGAATCAATTTCAAAATGACCATCAAGTTTCTCCATGTTTTTTAGTTTGATCCTCTATCTTATAATTTCATCATTTCCTAACAAATTAGAAACAATTGGCCTTTAATTTGGTCACTGAATGATCAAATCGAGAGAAAAAGAAGATTGAAAATCAAAATAGCAAAGAAAAAATAATTTACTATTCTAATCCATAGTAAAAATATAAGAGGATGAACAATAATTTATGCACAATAAAATGTATGCTCTCTTTCAATTTCTTTTGTAATTTTTTTAAACCATTTAATCAAAATTAATGTTGGTGAAGGGAATGATTTGTGGATTTGATTGATTTTTAATTGATTTAACCAAAGTTAGAGAGAATATAAAAAAATATTATATCTAATTTTATTTGAATCAGGTATGGAAACGAGTGAAGGTTCACCCATTAATCATTCAACATGATATTTTTAATATTTTTTAATTTATTTTTGAGAATATAGAAAATTATTATAAATCATACACAACTATCTAATATTTACTTTTTAACTAAATTTTGTTCTATAAATTAAAAAAAAAATCTTTAATTTTTTAATATTTATTGTTGCTGCAAAAAACCTCATCCTCTTGTTATCCACTAGATACTTGACCTGTGCTTTATCGCGGGTAATATATTGTTTTTTATTCAAGTAAATAATAATAGAAATAGAGTTACAAATTAAATTAATTAAATAAAATAAAAGAAGAAAAAATATTATGCAAGGATACACATATTAGAAATATTATCTGAAAATAATTTTTTATTTTAAAAAATAAAATTCATCTATACAAAAGATAAAAAAAAAAATTATAGAAGAGTAAAAAAAATTCTTCAAAAAAATAGTCATTTAAAAGCAACTTTCTAAACAAGGCTTATGTTTTTTTACTCCAAAACTCGTTTTCAACTCCTTTTTAACTCAAAACACCTTAGAAGCTGTGATAAACCTATTCATAGCCTAAAAAAAACCAAAAAACCAAAATAAGCCAACAACTAAAATCAAATTGAGCTTGGATATGCTTTTTCATAAACTTTAAACGTAAAAAATACCTAATATGAACTCTCATTATCAAATAGAACCATTTGACACAAACATCGACTGTTTTGGTAGCCTAAATTGAAGTTAACGATATTTTTCTCTCTCTACCGCCGGAATCCAGTGACCTATCTCTCTTCTCTCTCAACCAGGTATTGGGAAATAAAAAAATGAATTTTTATACCAAAATTGAATTTGAAAAAAATTGAGACACCGAAATCATATAATTTGTGTTATTTTTAAAGTTAAAAGACGAAATTGTATTTTTCCCAAAACTTCTGGCACGCCACCCATGTTTGACGCCTTTTTAATTTTGATCTCTATTCTTCCAATTTCGCCTTTGCTTTAAAAATCCAAATTAATTGGTCTTTAATCGGGATTAAATCGTCTAAAATAAAACTTTAAGGACCAAAATGAATTTCTAAAAAATAAATAAAGTTATTCATAATGCTTTGTAAGGGGGTGAACGAGTGCCGACTACATAATATTTACCCCACACGTTTTAGTTTTTAAGTAATTTATCTTGTTGTTTTTATTTCTTATCCTTGTATCAGTCTCATCTTTTCTTTAGTTTAATTGAATTTAATTTTAGTGTTTGATTTTAATTCAATTGATAAATAAGTTGGATTTACATGTTTGAAAGAAATAAAATAAAATTCATTTTTTTTTCTATATTATTCTGATTACCTTCATTTATTTCTTCAAAGGTCATATTATAGAAAAGGACTAGATGAGTATTTTGAAAAAAAGTTATTTTTAATATTTTTTTTTTTGGAATTGTAAATTAAAGGAGTTGACCTCTAATTTACTTTTGTAATAATTTTAGAAAAAAAATAAATTCCATTAGAAATTCAATTCTTAACCTTCAAAAGTATTTTAAATATAAAATTTCATTAAAATCTTTGAATTGACTTGTTCTATCCCGGCAAACCTGGGAAATAGTTGCGCATGAGACAATGCCCCCATGGGCTCCCACAACATAGCAGCATGCGTTTCTGACATCCTGAAAACCTGAGAAACAAAATGTACGAGGAATCAGAGGGAAATGCAGAAAAATAAAAGCTTGTGTGATCAAAGATACTGATTGCGCACCATATTGTTTGTAGTTTTGAATGATATCTTCTTGTATAGCATGCATAGCTGTCTGCTTTAACATATTGTGATCCTGTAAGAGTTTTGGTAAGCTCCTCTAGCATGCTCTTAAGTTTGGGGTTATACATCTGAGATATCTGATTTTCAAGAGGAACACAGCCATCTGGCTTGGAAAGCAGGTCTCTCGCAAATGGGATGCACCCACCAGGGGGAGAATTTACCACTACCAACTTTCTAGCACCGACTGAATTACAGACGGAAAAGTTTTCGAATTTAAAAAAAAGGCGGGTCGCTGACGTGGAGGTTTTGGCGGGTTATTTTTTTCCGACGGCATCACCAACGGATTCAAAACGACAGCTCGTACAGTGATGCGACTGGTTCGCCGTTTAAATTGCCGACAGACTCATCGAGGGATTTGAAATGGCAGATCCGTACGGTGACGTGTCTATGTTTCCGTCAGAATCACCAACGTAATAACCGACGGAGTTTCCGTTGGTGAAACTGTCGGAAAAAGTTAATATATGACAGCTCTGCCGACCCTCTCATCCCCTATTTCTCCTTCTTCTTCCTCATCCCAACTCTCCCCATCTCGCAAACAACCAGCCCCCTCCCCCCCCCCAAAAAAAAAAAATCTTCCTCATATCGAGCACAACAAGTTATATTTCTTGAAGTTTTGTGGTCACAACATCCGTGTTCTGATTTACCGACGAATTTTATCAATTTTTGTAAGTAATTATATCTTTTTAAATTTTAACAATTAATTAAATGTCAATTTTATTGTTTTTTTAGTATATGTATTTTGTTAGTAGATGTACATGTTTTATTGTTATTTCTCAAACAAACTTGTGTATATGAATGTATAATTTTGTACCTGTTATGGTTTGTTTTAGATTTTGTAAGATTGTATTTGTTTGTAAATTGTTATTTCTTTATGGAATTACCGAATTACATGTGCTATTTTGAAATAATTAATAGCTTGCTTAATGGGCCCGTTTAAAGTTTTATCAATGGTATTGCGATGTGGTAATTTACGTAAATTTATATATTTTAATTCGTATGGACGTTGATAAATGATAATGAATATTTAATATTTATGAGAAGTTGTGATTGGTTTGTTGGATAATCTCGAGGTAAAGTAATATTTTTACAAGTTTATTTACCTAACTTAGTTAATTAATACATGATGTCATCATAATTTTATAGAGGTTTGATATAAGTCATGGATGATCGTTTATGGATGTATCGAGATTCACCCCAAGGATTGCGGAGGATGGATTATTGTAATGGGGTTCAGGGTTTTATTAATTTCGCAACATCTATTCCTAGAAATTTTATTGGAGGCGGTATTAGGTGTCCATGCAGGAAGTGTGAAAATAAAAGGTATCTGCATCCAGATGTTGTAATGATGCATCTTCTACACAAAGGGTTTATGGAGAATTACCGGTGTTGATATGCACATGGAGAAGTATTTGTTAGCGAGAGTGAGAGGAGAATGGAAGAAACGGTGGTTGGGTCTACTTCTAGTGCTAGCAACGTGCATGAAACGGCAAATGACGACAGTAATCCTTACAGAAATATGGTTATGGATGCAATGAGAATGAATCAAGGTAATGGTAGTCAATGTCCAATCGTAGAAGAAGAACCTAATATAGATGCAGCTAGGTTTTTTGATTTGTTAAAAGATTCGACGAACCATTATGGGATGGCCGCACCGAACCACGATAAATTATCGGTCGTAGCACGGGTGTTCAATATCAAGTCGATCACGGGTTGAGTGAGGCCGGGTATGACAAGATTATTGAATGGGCAAGAAGCATTTTACCCGAAGGAAACAGGCTGAAAGAGAACTTCTATGCTGCGAAGTCCATGACGAAACCCCTCGGTTTAGGATACCAGAAAATTAACATGTGCCCTAACTTCTGCATGTTATACTACCTTGAAAATGCTTTGAGATGACCGAGTGCATGACATGCGGGCATTCCCGTTACAAACCTAGAACGCGGAGGGAAAGACTCTAGTGGCATATAAAAAACTTAGATACTTCCCGATCACACCTAGGCTATGAGAGGTTATTCATGTCACCAAGGACTGCCGAGCACATGACATGGCACCAAGCACACCATGCGGTTGATGGAGTGATGGTTCATCCTTCGACGGCGAAGGGTGGAAACGCTTTAACGGTGTTCATCCTCACTTTTCAGTGAATCAAGGAATGTGCGTCTTGGGTTGTGTACAGACGGATTCAACCCATTTGGGTCATTTGCGCTCCTTATTCTTGTTGGCCGGTCATACTCACAGTTTATAACTTGTCACCGGGAATGTGTATGAGGCTGGAGTTCATGTTTTTATCTACTGTCATACCCGGTCCAAGAAGCCCGGGGCGAAATATAGATGTTTGTCTTCGACCGTTGATTGATTAGTTGGCGCAGTTGTGGTCCTCCGGAGCTCTGACTTATGATATATCGAGGAAACAAAATTTCCTTATGAGGGCGGCATTGATGTGGACTATCAATGATTTTCCAGCTTATGGAATTCTTTTTGGTTGGAGCACGCATGGGAAACTCGCATGTCCATACCGCATGGAAAACAACAAGGCATTCACGCTAGCAAATGGTGGTAAAGCTTCTTTTTTGACTGTCACCGTCGCTTCTTGCCACTTCATCACAGGTACAGAAAGAACAGAAAAGATTTCTTTGTTGGCAAAGTTGAAAAAGATGTTGCATCCCCGTGTCTTTCTGGTGAAGAATTGCATGATGTTGTTTGGCCTTCAATCAGGTAAGCAAAATTTTCCTGGTTTTGGTTTGACCTATAATTGGGTAAAGCGAAGTATCTTTTTTGAGCTTCCTTATTGGAAGACCAATCCGCTCCGCCATAACCTTGACGTCATGCACATAAAAAAGAACATGTTTGAGAATATTTTCAACACCGTCATGGATGTGAAGGGGAAGACAAAGGACAACATCAAGGCTAGATTGGATATAACTTTATACTTGTAACCGTAAAAATATGGAGTTGGTTTATGATGAGCCACGGGTCGCAAAACCAAGAGCAAGCTTCGTGTTAGAGAAAAACGCACAACTGCTAGTCTACAAATGGCTTAAGAGTCTGCGTTTTCCGGATGGACATGCATCGAACATATCAAGGCCTGGTTAATATAGAGGACTGCAGATTGTATGGAATGAAGAGTCATGACTGCCACGTGTTTATGCAAACACTCATCCCATTAGCTTTTCGTGATTTGTTGCCAAAGGGAATATGGGATGCACTCACGGAGATAAGTCATTTCTTCAGGAGATATATGCTCCAGCAAGTTGAATGTTGATCACATTGAGAGGCTTCAAACGAATATCGTCGAGACACTATGCAAACTTGAGATGATATTCCCTCCATCATTTTTTGACTCAATGGAGCATCTCCCTATACATCTACCGTTCGAGGCAAAAGCTGGAGGACCAGTCCAATATAGATGGATGTACCCATTCGAACGGTTAGATATTACAGTTGCAATGTAATTCATATATAAAAGTATTTTCTATGTTTTTCTTAATTGAAAATACTTAATTAATTCAATACAGGTACTTGTTTAATCTCAAGAAAAAGGTTAAGAACAAGGCGCATGTTGAGGCTTCGATATGTGAGGCCTATATTGTTGAGGAGATCTCAACATTTATCTCGTACTATTTCGAACCTCATCCGAGAACGAGAATCAATCGCGTTCCACGGCATGATGATGGCGGTGAAGTGCCTTCTTGTGGGAACTTGTCAATATTCTCCCAATACTAAACGACCCACACCTAAAAATGTCGTAAAAGGAAGATATTTGTCGGAAATAGAGTTCAAACAAGCACACAACTATGTTCTATTTAACTGTGATGAGCTGAGACCCGATCACCAACGGCCACACCGATGAATTTAAGTCCGTCGGCATTTCACAGAGAGTTCAAAAATAATTACTTGAAATGCCACCGATCACCACCGGCCACACCGACGAATTTAAGTCCGCCGGCATTTCACAGAGAGTTCAAAAATAATTACTTGAAATGCCACCCACTCACCGACGGCCACACCGACGACCTTAAGTCCGTCGACATTTCACAGAGAGTTTGAAAATAATTACTTGAAATGCCACCCAATCACCGATGGCCACACCGACGGCCTTAAGTCCATCGGCATTTCACAGAGAGTTCAAAAATAATTACTTGAAATGCCACCTGATCACCGACGACTACACCGACACATTTAAATCCGTCGGTAAGTTGTCGGCGGGTCAATTTTACTGAAAAAATTATTGACAGACCGCGCGAATTTCAAAGGGTTGTGCATTTAATGCGCCTCTGACCGCGTAATCTTGCCGACGGAATTACCGACGGACCACGAAAAATATGGAGGGTCATTAAAAATTTTGGTGCGAAATTCAAAATTTACCGACGGATTTTTAACACATCACCGACGGAATAAATTAAAATAATAATTAATTTTATATCCGTTGGTGAATCCGTTGGTAAAACTACCATATAAGTTTAAGTGACCGCCCGTTCAGTTCATTTTTTCTTCTCCTTCGTTTCTCTCATTCGGTGAATCCTCTCCATTCTTCAAAGCTTTCACCTCCAATCTCTAGCAAGTTTTCTTCATCATCTTCATCAGTTTAAAAGGTTAGTGTTTCCTCTATTTCATTTTACTTTAATAGTTTTGTTTTGCTATTTTTTTGGTTATTTTTTTTGTTTTGGTGTATTTTTTGTAATGTAGATAAAGTCTATAGTTTTTTTTGCATAATTCATTGCTAAAGTATATAGTTTTTTTTTTGAATTTATTGAATATTTTTTATTGTTGTATTGGCATAATTATTATTAGTTAATTTGTTGAATTTTTATTGTTAATGTTGAATTTACCATAGAATTAGTAATTGAATATGTTGGAATAATTATTAATTTTACTTTATTATTGCATGATTTGTGTTTAATTTTTTCAATTTATTTTGATTGTTATTCTAGAGTTTTTTTTAATTTATTGTTTTGTTGTATTGGCATAATTATTGAATAATTACTTGAATTGTAATTCTTAATGTTGAATTTACCGTAGAATTAGTAATTGAATATGTTGGAATAATTATTAGTTTTACTCTATTATTGCATGCTTTGTGTTTAATTTTTTCCATTTATTTTGATTGTTATTCTAGAGTTTTTTTTTTTATTGTTTTGATGTATTGGCATAATTATTGAATAATTACTTGAATTGTAATTCTTAATGTTGAATTTACCTTAGGATTAGTAATTGAATATGTTGGAATAATTAGTATAGATTGGGTAAATTGGTTGTGGCTATTGTTAATATGTGCGGGTTTGTGGATTTAGGTAGTATCCGGTTTAGGGGAGGTTCTGTCGAATTTTTTTTACATTTGAATTTAATTATATAATTATTTGTATCAAATTATGTAGATGCGTAGAACGAAAACCGTAGCTGGTCGCTCGGAGTGCGGTCGCAGCTAGTTCGTCTAGCAGCGAGGATGATATTTCCTTAGGTGCCTCTCAAGAAGAGGTACCTACACCACCTATGCCGTCAACCGATGCTGCCTCTTTCAGCGGTACTTCACAGCGCAAAGGCGGCGTGCCTTCGTAGCGGAATCAATTTACCCGCAAGTACGAGGCACAGTGGAAGGACGACCTTTCAATGTAAGTTTGTTAAGGTTTTAGTTTTTTTAAAAAAAATTACAACATAATTTATGAAGTAATCACTATTGAATTTATTTCATTTATTTTCAGGTTCACAAACATTGAAGTTGCCCGAGTAATATCATCGGCGTTTAAATCGTCGATGGAGATTCCATTGTTTCAATGGAGTCAGATATCCAAGCATCCTGAATGGATGCCTCAAATCAATGCATGGTTTAACAGGTTTGAGGTTGGTATTAATTTATAATTTTCAGCTTATTAATATAATTGTAAATAAATTATTATTTTTATTTAAACTTGTTTATTTATACAAAGCACAAATTCTGCTGGGACATTGAGCATAACACTGTTGTGAGGAGGGTGTGGGAAAATCACGCGGCAACTAGGTAAGATCGAAAACAATACATGATTTTTTTTAGACAAAAATTTATGTTTCAAAATGTAATTTTTGGTTGCGTGAAGCGATTGCGTGATTTTTGGTATGAAGCACGAGAAAAAGGCAAAAAAAAACCGCGAGGGATAGGGGTTTCCAAGGCTGGAACGATGTTGCGGTTGGAGGGATTTCAAACCGATATACATCCCGGAAGATATATGGCCGCACTATCTTGAGCACGTGATGTCTAAGCGGTTCACACGACGCTCACAGTCCGGTGCTGGCAACCGGAATCGGCCAATTCATGGCGGGGTGACAACTCACACTAGCGGCTCCGTTCCGTTTGCTGCACATGCGAAACGGATGGTAAGATTAATTTAAATAAAATATATCGTTAAATTCAGTTGTTGTTAATATATCTTTTTTCATTATAGGCTGCGTCTCTTGAACGTGAGCCGAGCCCGATGGAGCTGTTTGTGGAGACGCACGTGCGGAGTCAAAACCGCTAGAAGGGGGCGCAACAGTTCGTTGATAACCGTGCTCAGCATTTCGTGTATGTTTGTTCAACCATTTTATTTTGTAAGTTATTATGTAAGTTATTATGTTTATTGTATTGAATATGATGATTACTTTTTTTTATTTTATTTTCAGGAGACCTATAATAATCGGTTGAGGGAGAGATACGGGGACGATACTTTGACCCATCTGGAATTCGATCCAGATTTGTGGATGGAGGTTGGCTCGTCAGGTGGACCCGATAAAAATCAGGTTTACGGGCTCTCCAACACTACGGCCGACAACTTGTGGTCGACCCGCATCTTTTTTCAACCGTTGGGAGCTCCCAATCAATATCGAGCTCCCAATCTAAGGAGTTCGTGGCTTTGCAGCAACTCACCGAGAAATATGATAACCTATAAGCGGAGTACGCACAACTCAAAGCATCTCATGCACAACAAAGAGCGGAACAAAGAGCGGAGTCTGAGCAATTCAAAGCGTCTCAAGCACAACAAAAAGCAGAGTATGAAGCGGCTCATAAACAACAAAAAGCGGCTTATGACCAGCTTTACGAAATGATTATGAAATTGTCAAATAGCAGAACATGTGCGCCTAATCCTTTTTGGCCGTATAACCACCAGCCTCCGCGGGATCTCCTCCTCCTCCTCAAGCTCCATCATCTTTATATTAATTTGTAATCAACATTATTTACCTTTAAAACTTCATTTATTATTTTTCTTGAAACATATTCAGTTTGTAATGAATATTATTTAACTTTGTTTTTTTTTATGTTTAATATAAATTTTATTTGCATAATTGGTTTGTATTACAATTAATTTTTATAGTTTTATATTATATATCCTAAATAATTTTTTAAAAACAAATTAAGAAAAAAACTATTACCAAGGATTTTACCGACAAATGAATTCGGTCAGTATTTTAAACACTCACCGACAGAATTACCGACGAACTTAATCCGTCGGCATTTAACAGTAGCTTCCACAATCACCGATGAATTTACAGACGGATATATTCTGTCGGTATTTCATACACTCACCGACAGATTTACCGACGGATAGTTTCCGTTGGTCAATCACAATATCTCGACGGAATAAAAATCCGTCGGTATATTTCAAGTGGGAATCTTTTTTTTTGGCACGCAAATTCTGTCTGTAAAACCATCAGCAAATGGTTTTTTTGTTTTTCTGACCTATATAGCGACGGAATGGGGAATCCCCGACGAAGGTAAAGCCAACGGAAGTAATCTGTCGGTGAGTACGTCGGTAAAAAAATCACCGACGAACTTCTAATCATACACCGACGGAATTTGTTCGTCGGTAAAACTGTGAAATCTTGTAGTGACAAGTGATCAAGGTGTTCGTGAGCCTATATCTAAAGCTTATTATAAAAATAAATCGAGCCCGAAATTAACTTACTTTAGCCAACTAATTTTATATTTAAAAGCTTTCAGGTAAGTTTTCTAAAAAACCTTTTCCATTTAAAAGCTATCACATGAAAATCATAATCCAAAATGAGGCTATATCTTTTTTCGTGTCCAACTTCACGTTAGACCATGGCATGAACACGCCCAACCTTAGGTGGGGTCAGGCATGCCCGCGCCCACCTCTAAGTTAGGTAGGGGCATGTCCGCGCCCACCTCCAAGTTAGGCTCGGCCGCGTCCACGCCCAAACTTATATTGGGCTAGGGACACGCCCGCGCCGAACTTCACGTTGGGCTATGGTGCATCCGTGTCCGACAATTCTTGGGTGCAATCACAAGTTGAACCCAACTCCTATTGGGTTTAGCATATCAGTTGAACCCAACTCCTCTTAGGTTCAATGTATATCTAAAAGGTAACTCCACACTAAGCCTCTCATACCTCGGGTCTGGGGCACGGTAATTATGATACACATTGTCGCACCATCCCGAGAGCTCGACGTCGCGGCGACACTTCCTTCGTAGCGGGGATTCGATGTTGGGGTTTTTCTGTTGTGAAAAAGGGAGTCGCCACCTAGTATTATGGTCACTAGGAAACCTAATTGGTCTTTCAAAGATTCTAAGTCAAGGGACTGGTTGCGTAAAGGGAAGGTTTTAGCACCCCTAGTACGCCCTACCTAAGGTAAGCTGCTTGGTGTTTGATTTGCCTTATAACTGTTATGGTGTTGATGTTCTCTAACCCCATCAGTTTCCTAGGATAAGTCTGCTCTGATGAACGAAATCTATGGTGCTTTAAAAACCTATTTTTTTGTCTCATAAACCATGGAGTTAAAAAATTGAAATGTCATCGATTATAATCAAGGCTTCTTTCAAGGATTTGTGCGGATTTATTATTCCTAGAAAATTATTTTGGATATTTACCACTCCGGGTTTCTTTATCCAAATATTAACAAGTGAATAATAACAAATTATTCCCAATAATATTTTGGATATTCGTCCTTTAAGGATTTCTTTATCCAAATATTAGCGGTGAATAATAGATGAATTCCCTCAAAATAAGATTTTTATATTTTTTGGAATATTGGCCAATATCCTTTGGAGTTTTACAAACATGTTGTAAAATCCGGAAATGCATGAAAAATGATTTTTGTTGTGTTTAAGAAATCCATGCGAAAACACATTTTCAAAGCTTCAAATATTTGTTTTTTATATAAAAAAATGTAAAAACAATGTTAGGGTATTGGCTGTATGCAGGAAAACAAAACATTTTTTATTTTATATTTTTTTTTGATGTCTTGACGAAAAACAAGTATTTTCATACCGGACTTGTATCTTTACCATATAAAAAAATACAAGCAGATATTGATAAACAATGCATCAACAAACTTTCAGAAAATCACATATCTAAATAATTCTTTTAAAGAAAAATTTTCTAACGGGCCAGACCCGGCCCACAAAGAGACTGGGCCGAAATCAGCCCAACATAAAATGGGCCCATTTTCTACAAGGCTGGACTCAGCCCAGCCTAAACCACATGACTGGTTACTGTTCACTGTACAGTAACAGTGTACTGTTCCTATGCACAGTAACACGTTAATTAATTTTCCTGTTACTGTGCATATGCACAGTAACCCCGTTTTCACACATTAACAAAGCAAATTACATGCAAAAGACCACGTTACTATTCAAGTGAATTAAATTCACTTGAACAGTACAAACACAAAGCAAAAGATTACACAGTGCGGGAGGTTACAGTTCAATCAAAGCTGGGGGGTTACTGTTCAAGTGAATTAATTCACTTGAACAGTGCACACAAGGTGAAATGCATGCAAAGAGAATTAAAATGCATGCAAAGAGACCCGATTCTTGTTCAAGTGAATTAAAATTCACTTGAACAAAGGCAAATACAAAGAAAAAAAAATGCACACGAAGGTGAAGAGAACAAACCCGGAGACGAAGAAGGCATCTACGTTCGTCTACTTCCAATCTTTTCCTCTTGTCCCGTATTGGCGTCGGTTTTCCCTGTTTTTTCCTTTACTCTACGTCTTTGTCACTCTCTCTCCTTGGTTTTCTCGCTCTTTCTTCTTCTCCTGTTCGCAAATGTTATATATGAAAAAAAATGAAAGCAAAGACCGAAAGAGATGATGAGCTGGTGCGGTTGGTGGTGTCGCTGCAGCTGCTCTTCCTCCTCTCTAGTGCAGGTTGCGGTTGGTGGTGTTGCTTTGCGGCTCTTCTTCCTCCTCTCTAGTGCGATTCTTTGGTGCGGTTGGTGGTGTTGTTGCAGGCTGCTCTTCCTCCCGGTGTGGCTGCGTTTTTGAGAAGATGACGACGACGGTGGTGCTGCGATATCTCTTCGCCGTGTCCTCTACTTCCGTTCAGTCAGCTTCCTCTTCTTCCCCGGTTACTCCCTCACTATGTATCAATAATCTCCTCTGCTTCCTTACATTCTTCCCCTGTCTATCTCTCTTTTTGTTTTTTTTTCAAAAGGTTTCCCAACTCTCTGTTTCTTTCTTCCTACGCTACCCAATTCCCCTTCATGTCTCCCTCCGTTCCTTTTTATTTTTCATGTTCTCCTCCCTTCTCCGTTTCCTTCCTGTTCTTCTCTTCGGTATTCCTCTCTCAACAGTTCTTGGCGTGGCTGTTGGGATGAAGAAAATGATGAGCTGGATGACGTTCTTCCCTCTGTTTCTGTTTTTGCTCCTTCTCTGTTTTCCCGTGGGCTGCTGTTGTGTTGCTTTGGGAGGAAGGATACGGCTACTGTGCTATTCTTGCTTATTACTGCTCAAAGTGGCTGAGGAATTGCAACTGGTGATGACCGCTCCCCTGCTGGTTCCTACTCCCAGTGCAGAGAAGAAAGCAAAGCTACTACTCGGCGACCGGGAAGAGATATAGATGATGGGATCACTGGCGGGGGACGAGACTGGGTCGCCATCCTGGATTGCTTCTTGCAGCTAGTAACCACTCCCGGTGATTGAGGGGCCGCGTAGTCACTGTGGCTGCCGGAGTTGAAAATGGCGTTCTGCTTGAAGCTGGAGATGGCCGCGTCTTGGTGCGGGATTCGAAGAAAAGGCGTCTGTTTGGAATGTGAAGCCAAGCTCCCGACACTTGTTTATGGCTCACGGTTTGGCCGGTCATAAAGACGTTGCTTTGAACCGTAGGGGAGAATCGGGCGTTGATGGGGGTGGTGTTACTGTTTATCTCTTCCCCTCTTCTCCTTTCTCTGCCATTTTCTTTCGTTCAAAACTTTCCCCTCCTTCTTAGTTTTCCAGCCTTCTCCCCTTTTCAAAAACTCTTCCCCCCCTCTTTAAAAACTCTCCCCCCTGGTAAATTAATTGTGAGCGGTATTCATAGGCACAAGTGGAGCGGGGCAAGACATGCGCATGGGGGAGCGGGGGACACCAAGCCGGGGCGGCTGCGCTGCTCCCCACTCCCGAGGGTCTCGGGCGGCGGCATGCACATGGGAGGAATGGTGTCTACACTATTTTGGTTTTTTTCTTTTTTTCTTTTTATTTTTTATTTTTGTGGGGATCCAAAAATGGGTTACAACAGATGCCCCCTCTTTATAATACTTACGAAGCAACAGGGGTTTTGCGCAGTAAGTTTTATAAAGATAAACAAAACGAACTTCCGAAACCGATAGTGTCGAAGCTTGATCTATCTCGAAACTGTCTTTACAAAGAATTCCCCTTTAACCCGAAACAACGATCAAAACTTTGTCATCTTGAGATCCCAATCGCGATCCTCCGACTTCTAACTTCGATTATATTTAACTTGGAATTCCATTCTGAGATCCCTTCTGGAAATCTCTTTTAACCAAAAAAATTATATTTACAGCTTGGCCAACCTGAAATCCCATCTGGCGATTTCCCTTAGCCAAAGCTGATATCTGTGTTGCGGTTGGGTTAACCTGAGATCCCTTCTGGCGATCTTCTTTAACCAAAACCCAAAAAAAAACTATTTTGCAGCTCGGTCAACCTGGAATCCCATATGTCGATTCCCTTTAACCAAAGCTGAAAGATGAGATCCCTTTTGGCGACCTCTTAAAATTCCTAGAAAACTCCACGCTTTTCTAAGGAATGGTCTCAATATCGGGTGACCTGCCCATCTTAAGATTCTTAGAAAACTCCACGCTTTTCTAAGAAATGCCTCTCAATACCAGGTGACCGGCCCATCTTAAAATTCTTAGAAAACTCCACGCTTTTCCAAGAAATGGTTTCAATATCGGGTAACCGACCCCTCTTAAAATTCCTAGAAAACTCCACGCTTTTCTAAGGAATGGTCTCAATATCGGGTAACCGGCCCCTCTTAAAGTTCTTTAGAAAACTCCACGCTTTTCTAAGGAATGGTCTCAATATCGGGTGACCCGCCCATCTTAAGATTCTTAGAAAACTCCACGCTTTTCTAAGAAACGGTCTCAATATCGGTGACCGACCCATCTTAAAATTCTTAGAAAACTCCATGTTTTTCCAAGAAACGGTTTCAATATCGTGTAACCGGCCCCTCTTAAAATTCCTAGAAAACTCCACGCTTTTCTAAGGAATGGTCTCAATATCGGGTGACCTGCCCATCTTAAGATTCTTAGAAAACTCCACGCTTTTCTAAGAAACGGTCTCAATGTCGGTGACCGGCCCATCTTAAAATTCTTAGAAAACTCCATGCTTTTCTAAGAAACTGTTTCAATATCGTAGTGTAACCTTCCTCTTCAAATTCCTAGAAAACTCCATGCTTTTCTAAGGAATGGTCTCAATATCGGTGACCTTCCCATCTTAAGATTCTTAAAAAACTCCACGCTTTTCTAAGAAACAGTCTCAATATCGTGTGACCGGCTCATCTTAAAATTCTTAGAAAACTCCATGCTTTTCTAAGAAACGGTTTCAATATCAGGTACCCGGCCCCTCTTAAAATTCTTTAGAAAACTCCACGCTTTTCTAAGGAATGGTCTCAATATCGGGTGACCTGCCCATCTTAAGATTCTTAGAAAAATCCACGCTTTTCTAAGAAACTGTCTCAATATCAGGTGACCGGCCCATCTTAAAATTCTTAGAAAACTCCACGCTTTTCTAAGAAACGGTTTCAATATCAGGTACCCGGCCCCTCTTAAAATTCTTTAGAAAACTCCACACTTTTCTAAGGAATGGTCTCAATATCGGGTGACCTGCCCATCTTAAGATTCTTAAAAAATTCCACGCTTTTCTAAGAAACAGTCTCAATATCAGGTGACCGACCCATCTTAAAATTCTTAGAAAACTCCACGCTTTTCTAAGAAACGGTTTCAATATCGTAACCTAGGCCCCTCTTAAAATTCTTTAGAAAACTCCACGCTTTTCTAAGGAATGGTCTCAATATCGGGTGACCTGCCCATCTTAAGATTCTTAGAAAACTCCACGCTTTTCTAAGAAACGGTCTCAATATCAGGTGACCGGCCCCTCTTAAAATTCTTTAGAAAACTCCACACTTTTCTAAGAAACGGTTTCAATATCAGGTGACCTGCCCATCTTAAAATTCTTAGAAAACTCCACGCTTTTCTAAGAAACTATCTCAATATCAGGTGACCGGCCCATCTTAAGATTCTTAGAAAACTTCACGCTTTTCTAAGAAACGGTCTCAATATCAGGTGACCGGCCCATCTTAAAATTCTTAGAAAACTCCACGCTTTTCTAAGAAACGGTTTCAATATCAGGTACCCGGCCCCTCTTAAAATTCTTTAGAAAACTCCACGCTTTTCTAAGGAATGGTCTCAATATCGGGTGACCTGCCCATCTTAAGATTCTTAGAAAACTCCACGCTTTTCTAAGAAACGGTCTCAATGTCGGGTGACCTGCCCGTTGTAATTTTTAGAAAAACTCCATGCTTTTTCTGAAGAAAAATAAAAGTCTCGATGTCGGGTGACCTGCCCGTTGTAAGATTTTTAGAAAAACTCCACGCTTTTTTCTAAAAGTGGTCTCAATGTCGGGTGACCTCAAGGAATGAAGCAGTGCTGGTTCACAATTCACCTCCGCAGTTCTGTCGAACTAAGATTCGGTATCTCGGCGGTTCCCAAAAACTTGGAACTATTTTGGCTTTCACCACACCTTCTCCCGCCCGGGTTAGTGTTATGACAAATAGCATGTATGTTTTTTTTTGTTACCTATTTTGGAAACATAGGTCCCCCTTTTTGTTGTAGACTTATTGAGCTCTTGTTTCCATTTATTTGCATGTCCTGTCCTTTTCGAACCAGAATATGCTCCACGCGCTACACTTCCTATCCTCTTGGTGAAGAGATCTTTGGTTCCCTCTGGGGCCCTTTCTTCCTCCATTGAGTATTGTCTTTTATTATTATTTTAAAAGGAAAACTCAAAAGATTTGGTTTTGTTCATGAAAACTGAAACTTTCAATGCAATTAGCAATTCTCATAAAAGATGTCTTTTTCAGAAGTTTTTATGATGATACCCCTTTTGGGCTTTGGTTAACTTTGGGCCCCTATGTGCACTTCGTGCGCTCCTTGCCCCCATGTGGTGTGCAAAAACATGTCAAGTTTTGATTTGGTTTGATTCTCTCCAATTGATGGAGTCATCTCCTTAGTCATGCATTAAAACAGTTCTTTTAAGTAAAAGATTTCAAATGCTATGAGATCATACGTTTTATGAAAAAAAGGTTCTTTACAAAGAGAATTCATGGCTGCACCTTTTTTATTGATCGGGAAGCATAGTATTTCTTTATAGAGTCAGCCTTCACAGATTTAACTAGATCTTCTCCATCCATTCTAGATAACAAATAAAGCTCCTTTCGAGAATGTTTTCTTTAACAAGTAAGGGTCTTCCTTGTTTGGCGCCCTTTTACTTTGATCCTCTTCTGGTAAAGGCTATATTCAACACAAAATCATATGATTAGGCCATCTTTGATGATGATAGATTGCAACTATCCTCTTTTCACTGATCATATTCAACTATTCATATCTAACTTTTACCCATTCCACCTCTTCTAAACTTAGAGTCTACCAATACTCTTAATGAGGGGTTTTCCACTTCTAAAGGCATTACCGTCTCCATTCCATATACCAACGTATATAGGGTGGCTCCTATTGAGGTTCAGACTGTGGTGCGGTACGCGTAAAGGGCCAATGGCAACATTTCATGCCAACACTTGTACGTGACTACCATCTTCTAAATAATCTTCTTGACATTCTTGTTAGTAGCTTCTACCGCACCATTCATCTTTGGCCTGCATGGCAAGGAATTGGGATGCATGATTTTCAATTTAGCGCAGAGTTCTATTATCATCTTGCCAATTGAATTTCTGGGCATTATCAATTATAATCTTTTTCTGGTGGACCATACTAACAAATCAAATCTCTCTCAATAAATTTCTTCACCACTTTTTGCCTCTACATCATCCAAACATCTCAACCAAGTTCTGTCCGATGATTTCTTATACAAAGTTTCCCCATCAAGATCCTTTGCCAACCTTCTCAACGTCTTCTTGTTGATTTTGGATGCCCTCATGGGATATGTCTGGTTTTTTGGATGAAATTCTTGATATTATAGTACCAAAGGTTTCCATCTATTTCCCTCTACACTGAGCAACAATGAGCTGGGTTATTTCTGATATCACTGTGTACCGGTTGTACCTTGTGCCCAAAGTCTATTCTAGCCATAGAAGTTAATGTGACCCAAGCATCAACAAAATGTTTTCCTTCCATTCCTAAATGGGTGAACTTTATTTCCTCAACTTCTCTAGCCAATTTAGACAGGTATTCTTGGTAAGGTCCCAACTTCTCGTCCTTGGTTTGCCCTTTTCCTTTCACTTGGCAAATAATCAAAATCGGATATTGTTGTTATTGTACCCATACACATTTATTTTTCTAATATTCAGCTCCAATGCCACCTCTAAAATGAGAATGCAAGCTTCATACTCCTATGTTGTTATTGCACCCAAACTGCAACTTAACTAAAACCGAATACTACTTTTTATTAGGAGAGATTATCATTGCATCAGCTCTATTACCACATACGTTTACAACACCATCAAAGTACATAGTCCACCAATCTAATTTTCCTTCCTCAACTGAAAACACATATTCATCGGGAGGTACGCTTGATTTTCTCGAAAGCTTCTTCACACTCTTATTACAAATTCCGAGATTCTTCTTCCTTAACAATCGAAGATTGGGTCACAAGTCATGGTTAATTGGGATATAAACCGAGCAATGTAATTCAACCTTTCTAAGAACTTTCTTACATCCTTCTCATCCTTAGGAGTTGGCATAGATTAAATAGCCTTTACTTAACCAAGGTCCACTTCTATCCTTTTGTCACTCATCCTAAATCCCAACAACTTCCTAGATTTCACCCCGAATGAACACCTTGCATGGTTAAGCTTCAACTTGTACTTCCTTAATCTTTCAAATAATTCCTTCAATATTTGGAGATGATTCATTCCCTCTCTAGATTTAGCAATCATGTCATCCCCAAATACTTCAATCTCTTTATGCATCATGTCATGAAATAGAGTTACCATGGCCCTTTGGTAGATAGCCCCGACATTCTTTAACCAAAATAGGATAACCTTGAAACAAGGTTCCCCATGACGTTACCAATGTTGTCTTTTCCATATCCTCTTGTCATTTTTATCTGGTTGTAGCCCGAAAATCCATCAAAATATATGGAGTTATATGCTGCATTGTCAACTAACATCTCTATGCGTGGTAGACAAACCTTGATTTTATCTTCCTTTTTGTGTAATACCACTATGTTGGACACCCATTGTGGATATTTGACTACTTTTAGAAAATCAGCGTTCAACTGCTTTTCAATTTCTACCTTTACTTTTTCTTAACCGATTTGCATCCTTCTACTAGTGGTACCCTATACAAACCAGGCACATCCTTGTAGGACCAGGCAAAAACATCTATAAAATCTCAAAGTAATTAACTCTTCTCTTTCTTTAGGAGTAATCATAGTCCCTATCTTCAAATTTTCTCTTATTTTTTCATTGCCCGCATCTCGTGGTTTCAAGTTCCTCTCTAGCGGGTTTCCAAGCTTGTTCATGTTGTCCTATTTTCATCCACTTCTTCCTCTTCTATAGCTACTATGCTTTCTTAAGTTTGGCCATTCATTCTCGAGTGTAAAGTGTAGATGTTTGTTTTGAAAGATCCGATTTGAAAACGGAAAGTGATGTGTAAAAACATCAAGATGAACTTTTGAAAATGCATGATCTCATTAAAGGAAAAAAATTGTCTCAAAACACTTGCTTGAGCAAACCGATTAGGTGCGCAACATCATTCCAAACTCCATCAAGCTTTCTTTGGTACTGAGCTTTTGGGTGTAACCTTTCTTCATTTTCCATCCTTTTCTTTAATCGAGTGTTGTGGATTCTAGAAGGGGGATCTATGTTTCTAGGTCTTATGCGTGCATAGATGTATAAAAAAATGCATGACATAATGCATGATTGTCATAAGAATGCTTTGTATACTTGGGTATGGATGCAGCCTTCATGTGAACGAATAATGTGACCACCCCCTTATAAACATAGGTTCTCTTGTCACATTGCTAGGAGTACTTGCCTTTCAAGTCGTTTACTTGAATCATGTTCACCAAGAGACAGATTTTGCATAAGAAGATGGGTCAACGCCCTTTTCATTAATGCTTGATAAGTTTATTACCTTTCCTCCACAAACTCTCTAGCCAAAGGTAAAAAAGGCAAAGCCACGATTCTCAATCTTCCCTAGAAAGGCATCGATTTTAGCTAGGCTTCGGCGATAGCGAATGATGTCCCTTCCCACTTTTCACGCATTGATTCTAATAATCCGAGTATGTGCAGCAACTTTGTCCATTTGCTCATCCATCTCGGTCATCTTTTCTATGAGCAACATATTGGTTTTTCAAAGCCGCATTGTTAGCGTCGATTTGATCTTTGTATTTTTCCATTGTCAAAATACTTCCACCTTTTCGCGCTTCTCGTCAAGTTTTTATCCTCATAACTTTTATCTCATTTGTCTTAACCGCTAACTCTGCTTCAATAACCTTAAAACCTTTCCTTTTACCCTCTTCCTTTACAATATCCATCGAATGGTTTTCCAACTCCAATATTTCTTGTTCAAATCCTCATACTTCCTAATCCTATCCATCAGTTCGAATTGAACTTGTGCAAATTTTTCTTGGGTATATTTTGTGCTTCCTTAGCAATCTTTAAAGTCAACCTCCATTGCTTCAAGTTCAAAGCAACTTTGCATCCAATCCATACTCATCCCCCTTAGCTCCTTCTCACTTCTTTCCTAGCAATCTTCTCTTCACTTAGCTTTAACTCAAGCTTTGTTATTCTCGCGTCTCTAGATTGTGTTTGTTCATCTAGAAATGCTCTTCTTTTATCTTCTTCCAGCAATCATTTCTTCCAACATTACCGTGTCTTCTCAACTCCTCTTCATTATTGTCCCTTTTTCTCTTGATAGGCTCTTCTATAATTTGGGGAGATTTGACTCCTACACAAGGCATGGCTAAAGCAGCTAAGTCTCTCGATCTTGCATATCCTGCACTTGCACTTGGATCCTTTAAACCTTCTATCTCAACCAAAATCAGATGCTTCCAATCTTGTGTGATGATCTCCACAACTTCTTGTGCGATGGGATCTTTGAACAAACCAAAGAATTAAGTAATTCCCATCGTCCTTGGAACAAACTGCATGCCCCCAAGTTACCTTACCACAAGGGCAAGAGCATAACTTACATAACCTTGTGATCCCTACCAAAGGCGCCCAACGTTTACGTCCACAACTCATGAGGACTTTCACTACCGTTACCCACGGGGCTCTCCACTTGAAATCACTATTAGGCAAACCTTCTAATTTGTCAATCCAACCCTGGTTGTCTAGATCTTCCCATTCTTCTTTTTTTACCAACTTCAGGGGTCTTTGGGTGAACCACCAAAAATTATTAAAGACATGCTTTTTTTGTTTCGATGTGGCTAACCATCTAGATATACAACAACTGCATGCAACATCTCATTGCTTCTTTTCCGGTCTTCTTACAATGGTTAAGTGTCAAGATGGTTTTAGTTAAATTGACGACCACTTGGATTGATTTGTGTATTCTCATACTCTACATAAGCAGCGCGACCTTCAAAATCATTGCACCCGTTTGGCTTGGGAACAACAGAAGGCCAAAAATGCCTAAGGCAATCAATCTCTCTTGTTCTGATCCTGACTTCTTTTCCAGCTCAATTTCTAGCATCCTCCATTTCAGACTGGTATCATTCTTTCCCAAAACTTTTTCCAAGTTTGAGATTCTAAGCAGTTTTGACAATTCGGGATGATCTTGTCGATCTCAAAGGAAAATAAATCCTATACAAATTGTTTGGAAACTCAATCAACATCCTATATTCCTTCATAGTGGGACATAGGTCAATGCTTCCAAAAGAAAAACACTGGTAGTCTGGATCCCAAAAATGAACTATGGTTCGCACAGCTGGGCTTAAAACTCCTACCCTTGCAATTTCCATCAAACGTTCGTATCTACTAAAAATGCATCCTTATCCACATTCTGAAAGTGAGTCGTTAACTAGTTCACCTCATTCATAATGCCATTTAGGTTCTTAATTGGTGACAGTTTCTTAGCATCGCTTCTAAAGCAGTCTCCTTCAGTCAATTGTGACATTTCAAAAATTTTCCCATATTCTATGATGGAAAATTTAGCAATGGTGGCCATTTCATTCACAAGTCCTGGGATTCAAAATGCCTTAGGTTTAGACTTGTTTTGATGCAAAAGATATTATGGAGCATACAACCTTAAGGATAGGTTCTAGTTCCTTTACGTGAGACATAGGGTAGGTTTACTACTTGGTCTCTAAAAAAGGGTCTCTTACCGTCCCGTGATCGCCCTCATAAAGGCAATATGGGGGTTCAGCAGATAGTGGGATGGCACATGTACCAATCACTATCGGTCTAAACACTCGGCAAAGAGTTGGGGTTTACACAAACTTAAACCTTGACTCAAGTCATAAGGCAAGCTGCTAGTCCCCCACCTAACTTAAAGTTTAATGTGTGTGTTCTTGACAAGATAGTAAAAATACAAGTGATGCATGATAGGGTGCAATAAAATCTATATCCATATCTGATATACCATGCATGATAGGATGTAAAGATGTATGCTAAAGCTTTTAAACAAAGTATCATTCATAGTAAAAAAAAAACAACATGGCATAACAAAAAAACAATTACCAAGCTTAGTCCAAGGGTCCCCGATGGAGTCGCCATCCCGTCGCACCCTCCCGAGAGCTCGACGTCGCGGCGACACTTCCTTCGTAGTGGGGATTCGATGTTGGGGTCTTTCTGTTGTGAAAAAGGGAGTCGCCGCCTAGTATTATGGTCACTAGGAAGCCTAATTGGTCTTTCAGAGATTCTAAGGCAAGGGACTGGTTGCGTAAAGGGAAGGTTTTAGCACCCCTAGTACGCCATACCTAAGGTAAGCTGCTTGGTGTTTGATTTGCCTTATAACTGTTATGGTGTTGATGTTCTCTAATCCCATCAGTTTCCTAGGATAAATCTGCTCTGATGAACGAAATCTATGGTGCTTTAAAAACCTATTTTTTTGTCTCGTAAACCATGGAGTAAAAAAATTGAAATGTCATCGATTATAATCAAGGCTTCTTTCAAGAATTTGTGCGGATTTATTATTTCTAGAAAATTATTTTGGATATTTACCACTCCGGGTTTCTTTATCCAAATATTAACAGTGAATAATAACAAATTATTCCCAATAATATTTTGGATATTCGTCCTTTAAGGATTTCTTTATCCAAACATTAGCGGTGAATAATAGATGAATTCCCCCAAAATAAGATTTTTATATTTTTTAGAATATTGGCCAATATCCTTTGGAGTTTTACAAACATGTTGTAAAATCCAGAAATGCAAGAAAAATGATTTTTGTTGTGTTTAAGAAATCCATGCGAAAACACATTTTCAAAGCTTCAAATATTTGTTTTTTATATAAAAAAATGTAAAAACAATGTTAGGGTATTGGCCGTATGCAGGAAAACAAAACATTTTTTATTTTATATTTTTTTTTGATGTCTCGACGAAAAACGGGTATTTTCATACCGGACTTGTATCTTTACCATATAAAAAAATACAAGCAGATATTGATAAACAATGCATCAACAAACTTTCGAAAATCACATATCTAAATAATTCTTTTAAAGAAAAATTTTCTAACGGGCCGGACCGGCCCACAAAGAGATGGCAAAATCAGCCCAACATAAAATGGGCCCATTTTCTCAGAGTGGGACTCAATTTCCCGGCCCAAACCACATGATGGTTACTATTCAGCATACGATAACGATTATCTTGTTCTTATGCACGATAACACGTTAATTAATTTTCACATTCTCTGTGCATATGCACAGATAACCCCGTTTTCACACATTAACAAAGCAAATTACATGCAAAAGACCACGTTACTATTCAAGTGAATTAAATTCACTTGAACAGTACACAAACACAAAGCAAAAGATTACACGGTGTGGGAGGTTACGGTTCAATCAAAGTCGGGGGATTCTTGTTCAAGTGAATTAATTCACTTGAACGGTGGAAATGCATGCAAAGAGAATTAAAATGCATGCAAAGAGACCCGATTCTTGTTTAAGTGAATTAAAATTCACTTGAACAAAGTGCAAATACAAAGAAAACAAATGCACACGAGAAGGTGAAGAGAACAAACCCGGAGACGAAGAAGGCGTGCGCATTCGTCCGCTTCCAATCTTTTCCTCCTCCGTCCCGTATTGACATCGGTTTTCCTGTTTTTTCCTTTACTCTACGTCTTTGTCACTCTCTCTCCTTGGTTTTCTGCTCTTTCTTCTTCCCTGTTCTGCAAATGTTATATATGAAAAAAAAAATGAAAGCAAAGACCGAAAGAGATGATGAGTCGGTGCGGTTGGTGGTGTCGTTGCGTGCTCTTCCTCCTCTCTAGTGCAATTTCTTGGTGCGGTTGGTGGTGTCATTTGCTCTTCCTCCTCTCTAGTGCGATTCTTTGGTGCGGTTGGTGGTGTTGTTGCAGCTGCTCTTCCTCCTGGTGTGGCTGCTGGTTTTTGAAAAGATGACGACGACGGTGGTGCTGCGATATCTCTTCGTCGTGTCCTCTACTTCCGTTCAGTCAGCTTCCTCTTCTTCCCCGGTTACTCCCTCACTATGTATCAATAATCTCCTCTCGCTTCCTTACGTTCTTCCCCGTCTATCTCTCTTTTTGTTTTTTTTTTCAAAAGGTTTCCCAACTCTCTGTTTCTTTCTTCCTACGCTACCCAATTCCCCTTCATGTCTCCCTCCGTTCCTTTTTATTTTTCATGTTCTCCTCCCTTCTCCGTTTCCTTCCTGTTCTTCTCTTCGGTATTCCTCTCTCAACAGTTCTTGGCGTGGGTCATTGGGATGAAGAAAATGATGAGCTGGATGACGTTCTTCCCTCTCGTTTCGTTTTTGCTCCTTCTCTGTTTTCCGTGGGCTGCTGCTTTGTGTTGCTTTGGGAGGAAGGATACGGCTCTTGTCTTTCTTGCTTATTACCGCTCAAAGTGGTCGAGGAATTGCACGGTGATGACCGCTCCCCTGTTTGGTTCCTACTCCTCACGAGAGAAGAAAGCAAAGCTACTACCGGCGACCGGAAGAGATATAGATGATCGGGATCGAGCTGCTGGCGGGGACGAGACTGGTTGCCATCCGGATTGCTGCTGCAGCTAGTAACCACTCCTGGTGATTGAGGGGTGCCAGTCGTCGGTGGTGCTGCCGAAGTTGAAAATGACGCCGCTGCTGAAGCTGGAGATGGCCGCGTCTTGGGTGCGGGATTCGAAGAAAAGCCGTGCTTGGAATGTGAAGCCAAGCTCCTGACACTGTTTATGGCTCACGGTTTTGGCTGGTCATAAAGACGTTGCTGAACCGTAGGGGAGAATCGGGCGTTGATGGGGGTGGTGTTACTGTTTATCTCTGCCCCTCTTCTCCTTTCTCTGCCATTTTCTTTCATTCAAAACTTTCCCCTCCTTCTTAGTTTTCCAACCTTCTCCCCTTTTCAAAAACTCTTCCCCCCCTCTTTAAAAACTCTCCCCCCTGGTAAATTAATTGTGAGCGGTATTCATAGGCACAAGTGGAGCGGGGCAGCAGCATGCGCATGGGGAGCAGGGGACACCAAGCCGGGGCGGCTGTCGCTCCCACGCCGCGCGCCGCTCCCCACTCCCGAGGGTCTCGGGCAGCGGCATGCACATGGGAGGAATGGTGTCTACACTATTTTGGTTTTTTTCTTTTTATTTTTTATTTTTGTGGGGATCCAAAAATGGGTTACAACACACATCACATCCCATTAAATACAAACAAGCAATTCATGTTTTTATTAATTAGATGTGATGGCATGAGCTGTAGAATAATATTATTTTACTATTTCGAGATTACAACTCTATTCCTCCTACGTTGTATGAAACAAGTCAAGCTAGGTAATATAAAAAGAAGCATGAATACACAACAAAGGGGTTCGAAACCTTATACTCTGAGACATAAAGACAATTCTTCTTCTTCTTCTTTAACTTCTACAGTTTCTTCTCTTTTTTCCTCTCTATCTTCATAAAAGCTCATTAATACTTTTATTTTATGTCTTTTGCCACATAAAAATACCTCGTACTGAGTTGATATTCAAAGGGTCCTCCATCAACACCCATAGGAGTCTATAAGGGACTTTGTGCAGGTATTTAATTATATAGAAAATTTACACTATATGAAGGAATCCATTAAAGAAGAATTCATTGTAGTCTAGGAGTGAAGGTTGTAGAACATATTGTGAATGATGTACAAGAATCTCAATGAATAATTCCTTCCAAAGATATTCCCTGTGATTTTTGTATCCTCATTAGTGGTCAAACCAGTAGTTTTATTTAATTAGAATTAAATTTTGCTATAAAATTCTACAAAGAAACCACTTTTTTTTTTGTATTTATCCACTATTGAAAAAGGCTCAAAACTTTCTATTTTAAACATATTTGTTATTTTTTGGATTTTTAGCTTTTCTCTAGGTTATGTATTATTTTTTTCATTTGAATACCATTTCTTATTATTCTTATCTTGTAAATATCAATTTAAAACCTATCTAAGAGGTTATAATCCCTATTTGAAGGACAAATTATTTCGAGATAAAATTTTGAATTAGGGTTTATATATGATTTGTTTTTTCAAAACATTTGTCTTCCATTATCTTGATTTATTGAGGTTTTATAAAGTAAACAAATTTAATATGTAATTAACCAAATACATTATTTATATGAAATAAAACTTAATAGTAAATTAGCAATTATATATTAAGTGTGTTATATGAAGGAATTCGAATATATAAATATATTTTATGGATTAATCAAATATTTCATCCCCATGGTTTTTTTTCCTTAATGTGTTCCCTCTACTTCTCAAGGAATTTTGATAATATGTTCCATCCATTATGATTTTATCAATCTTTTTAATTAAACGTGCACATATGCCGAAAATAGAGAATTTAGCAATCAAGATTTTTGAAGAGTAGAAGAAAATTTGATTTATTTTAAATTGAGAAAAAATAATAAAATGAAGAATTAGATTTTCAAAAAATCCTAAAAAAATGAAAAAAATAATATTATATTAAAAAATAGATAAGGTAAACATAAATGCCTTTACAAAAAACATATTCTTCAAAATTAAAAAGAGAAATGAAAATATGCTAAATCACAATTTTCTTTATTTTTCATTATATTTTTAACGAAATAAAACGAAAAATATAAAGAATATGAAATTATAAAAGTCACCATTTATATATATATAAAAACAGATTATAAAAATTAGAAGTTACCGAAGTTAAAAGGTAAAATGAAATTAAAATTGAATATAAAATAAATAAATAAGGGTGACATAATTTTTTTTTTATTATTTCTATTGTTTTTCATGTTTTATTACTGTCATCATCTAATTTTTACCTAAAGATAAATAAATAAAAAAACTGACCTAGACTAGCCTTTGGTGCACATTGTCTCGCATGTTGGCTTAAGGGTGCCATGATTTAGAACTAAGGTAACATTTGATAACATGGCAAAAACTTAAAACTTGTTTTTGCTTAAAATTAATTTTTTTATATATTTTTAAATTATTTTGATCTGTTATCAATATATCAAAATAAAAAAGTGATAGTGTATAATTATTAGGCACACATTCTAGATCGGCAATTAAGGTTTTTATGAGAGAGGGGGAATGAGAGTTTTTAGGGTATCTAATTTAATATATATGATAGTATTATAGTCAGTTTGTCATATTTGAAATCTTTTGTTGACATTGGATGTAAATGGTAATTTTTTAAATTATAACAGGTGTGTCATACCTGGACATCGTGACGACCCGTTAAAAATAATCACTCGATTGGAAAAGTAACAGATATCTGACATCTTGTTTTTTTAGAGGAAAATGTCTTGTTCAAGGAGTCGCCACCTAGTATTATGATCACTAGGAACCCTAACTGGTCAACAGAGATTCTATGGTCCGGGACTGGTTACGCGAAAGGAAAGATGCTATCACCCTTTAAGCGTCTTACCTGAGGCAGGCTGCATTGCTGATTTTTATCTTAAAATACTAAAGGTTTGTTCGTGTATGCTAAGATGGTTTGCATTGCTTTTTCTTGTAATATTCCTGACTCTAGCGTCAGTGAATATTCAACTACGGATTACTTCCAACTCTAGCGTTGGTAAATATTACGTAGCTGAGAATCGTGTATGCTAAGATGGTTTGCATTGCTTTTACTTGTAATATTCCTGACTCTGGCGTCAGTGAATATTCAACTACGGATTACTTCCAACTCTTGTGTTGGTAAATATTACATAGCTGAGAAATAAAATAAATTTAATTCAGTATTTTTATTCCTGACTCTGACGTTAGTGAATAAATCAATAAAACAAATTTATTATTTATTGCATGCACATATTTTTTTATTTTTTATTTATCTTTTTATTTTTGAGGGCACGCCTGCCCAATGAATTATAATTCACTTGCTACAGGAGCAAGTGAAGTATAATTCGCTGCTACTGTAGCAGTGAATTAAAATGTAAAGGAAGTGGGGCTTACCTCAATGCAGGAACGGAGATGATAACTGAAGCATGGCGGCCGGTTGTTCTCCTCTCCTTTTTCGTTTCTTCTTGTTCTCCACTGGTATTCTCTCCTCTCCGTTTGTCCTATGCTTCTTCTATGAATCTATTTCTGTAACAATACAGAACAAGTCTGGTGCAGCTGCAGAGTGCAGGTGAAGATGATGGTGACGATCGGGCAACCGCTCACGGTTGAAAATCCCACATGCTGTTCTGGTGTTGTCTTCCTGGAGTTGCATTCTGCTACTTCCAGAGGGAAGCTTGCGGTGTTGGGCCTGTTGAAGATGCTGCGCTGGTGAGGACAAAAACGACAGGGTAAAGGGCTGTCGCAGTTGAGGATGGCAGCTTCCAGGGTTGCTGAGATCAGTGCAGCTGCTTCAATGGAGGACTGCTGGATGTTCACGGTATGGAAGAGTTGTTGGGGCTGGTGTATCTGCGGCTTGAAAGCAAAGACGATGACGATGGTGATGGAGGGTTGCCCGACTGTTGCTGCTTTCCCCTCTATTTATGTTTTTTTTCCATGTCTTCCCTAATCTTTCCTTCATGTGCTGTTGCTTTGTGCTATTATTGGGAAACGAAGGCGAAGACGATGGTGATGGTTGGGGACATGGTTGTTAAAATCGCGATTCAAGTCGTAAAATCATACATTTTTACGAGTTAATATAAACTTTACGTGCTAAATCGCTCATAAAAATCAGAAATGAGTAAAATCGGGTCAAAAACAGTTAAAATCGTTAAAATCGGGTGAAATCGTCTAAAATCGCGATTGAACGAGTTTGCCCGCAGGAGAACAAAATTCAGTGTAGTTGCCACGTGTCACCCGCCTATTGGCTTGAGCAGATTGAAGGCAAAGTAACTGTGACTCACCGAATCAGTCTTCTCTCTTCAGTCTTCTCTTCAGCGACATTCACAATTCAGTAATTCACGAAATCCCTAAATTGAAAACCCCAAATTTAACAACCAACAGTCTTCTCTCTTCAATCTTCTCTTCACCGAATCAGTCTTCTCTCTTCAGTCTTCTCTTAATCTCTTGCAGTCTTCCTCTCACCCAACAATCAACCACTGTCACATTTCGCTCGTCCCTCATCTGCATTATTTCCATCATCGACGACGTTCTTTCCACCGGCCACTGTGAGAATCACAGTCCACACAACAACAACGGTCAACGACGTCTCTCCAGTCTTCACGAGGTAAGTTACACTGTCCGTTTATCTTGTTTCTCTAGTCTTCAAGTGGGTTTTTTTTCGTCCCTGTCCGTTTATTAGTCTCATCACTGATGTTAATGTTAGTTTGATTGAATTCACATGCTCCAACTTTGACTGCAAACATTCACTGTGAGTCTTGTTGCTTAGTCCGTTACTCCGTTTCTCTTCTCAGCGTCGTTGCTCACTGCTCAGAACAGAGGTAAGCTTTTTAGTTTCTTACCATTCCGTTTCTTTACAGTTTAATGATGTCTAATCTGTTATTGAGACATGTTAATATTCAAGTGTCCATCAATTTGAGAGTATGCCTGCGAATTTTGGATTGAAATATAACCGGTGACAGTGTGTGTGTGTGTGTGACAGTGTCTAAATGGAGAGACTCTGTTTTTTCTTACCTTGAATTTGGAATTTAGAGTGATGATTGATGATGTTGTCTTGAGTTGTGATAATGGATTTATTGTAATTTATTTTAGAGTGCTGCTGCTGCTGAGTTGTGAATTGTGATGAATGGATTTATTATAATTTAGAATGATGTTGCTGCTGCTGAGTTGTGATGCATGGATTTATTGTCATTTTACCGTGATTTGGGTTGTAACTTGTGATGAATGGATTTGGGTTGTGAATTGTAATTTAGAGTGCTGATTGACTGTTTTTATGCTGCCTTTGTTGAGTAGTAAAGGGTTGTAACTTGTAAGTTTGTAACCTGTAATGGATAATAATATAGAAGATGGGTTGTAGTGTGTATTAAAATCAAGTTTGTAACCTGTTATAAAATGTTTGGATTGATTACATGGCTGATTTGAATTGATTCTTGAATTGTTGAACTTATGGCATCTAGAAAAAATGCTTCGGTAATAGGCTTGATGTTGGATGGCAAGATGGGATAGATGTTGATAAAAATTCTAGAAAAGTTTTGTGCAAGTATTGTCAAAAAATTATTAGTGGAGGTATATTTTGTTTCAAACAAAGATTTGGCTTGCACTCGTAAGGATGTTGAGTCATGTCGACAAGTGCCGAAAAATGTTAAGCGATGATTTTAGGTGTTTTGGTGAAAAATCTAGAGGCAACTGAAAAGAAAAGAACGGCCCTTCAATATAGTGGAAATGATGTTGATGATGATGAAATAAAAGAAATTAGCTCCAAGGACAAAGGAAAGAGAGTAGCTAGTGGGAGTGGAAGTACACAAACAACTCTAAATCAATTGCTAAAAAAGGATATTAGAGAAGAAGCATGTCGACAAATTGCTAGGTTTTTCTACACTTTGGTGCAATTCCATTTAATTGTGTAAAAAACCCCGAGTTTATTAAAGCACTTGAAATGGTTGCAAAGCATGGGCCAGGTTTCAAGCCTCCATCCTACTATGATATTAGAGAGAAGTATTTGAAGCAAGAAGTGGATCAAACAATGAAATTGCTTGAGGATTACAAGCTAGAATGGAAAAAAACAGGTTGTTCAATAATGTCTGATGGATGGACATATAAAAAAAGACGTTGTATTTGTAACTTTTTGGTTAATAGTCCTAAAGGGACAGTTTTTTTGTCATCGGTGGATACTTCTAATATGTCCAAGACTGCTGATAAGGTATTTGAGATGTTAGATGCCATTGTGGAGAGGATTGGGGAGGAAAATGTTGTCCAAGTAGTCACCGATAATGCTGCAAATTATAAGGCAACGGGACAATTATTAATGAAAAAAAGAAAGAGTTTGTTTTGGACACCATGTGCTGCCCATTGTATTGACTTGATATTAGAAGATTTTGAGAAGAAGTTAGAGGTTCATCAAGTAACTATTGCAAAGGGGAGGAGAATCACCTTATATATTTATTCAAGAGCCATTCTTATTTCTATGCTAAGGCACTTTACGAAAGGAAGGGATTTGATTAGGCCTGCTGCCACTCGGTTTGCTCGCATATTTGACTCTAGGATGTTTGAATGATCATAAAATACAGCTGATGACTATGTTTACTTCCAACCAGTGGAATTCATGTAGGTTTGCAAGAATAGAAGAAGGGAAACGAATTCAAAATTGTGTTTTGGACAGCAGATTTTGGTATGATGTTACTATATGTATTAAGGCAGCATTTCCTCTAATTAAAGTTCTTCGATTAGTTGATTCTGATGAGAAACCAGCTATGGGTTTTATATATAAAGCAATGGATGAAGCAAAAGAGAAGATACAAGTGAATTTTGGTTCCGTGAAAAAAAGGTATATATCTTGCTAATTTATATTTCAAATGTTGTCATCTATTAATATGAATGTTTTTCAATTGAGATATTCCTATATTGTAATGACATTTTTATTGTTTTTTTTATATAGTTATATACCTGTATGGAATATTGTTGATGCAAGATGGGAACTTCAACTCCATTGACCTTTACATGCAGCAGCTTATTATTTGAATCCTCATTATCATTATAATCCCAATTTTAAGGTTAATGCCAACATTAAAATTGGATTATATCAATGCTTAGAAAGGATGGTGCCTAATGCAAATGAAAGGTGCAAAATTGACTTACAACTTGAATCATTCAAGGATGCAAAAGGGTTGTTTGGCATTGACGCTGCCAAGACAGCAAGAGATAAAAAAAAAATCCAGCTCAATGGTGGGATTCTTATGGGGATGAATGTCCAGAATTACAAAGGTTTGCAATCCGAGTTCTAAGCTTGACTTTTACTTCATCTAGATGTGAGCGTAATTGGAGTGCATTTGAAATGGTGAGTTTTTTTTGTTTTTTATTTTAAATATTGAAATATTTGATAAAAATCTTATAAATTTGAATTGTTTATTTAGGTTCATACAAAACGAAGAAATCGTTTGCACCAGAAAAAAAATGAATGACTTGGTATTTGTAATGTGCAATCTGAAATTGAATGATAACCAAGTCAAAAAGCAAGCTGATGATTTTGGTATGGAAGATGATCTTTCATCTGATGATGATTGGATAACCGAGGGAGAAAAACATCCAAACTTTGATTTTCTTAGTACTATTACCAGTGCAACACGAAGACAAAATGGTAATGAGGATGAAAGTGATGAAGAAGAAATTTCTAATAATGTTGAAATGGAGAGTCATGGTATTGAAGATTTGGATGTTCAAATTGATGATATTGGTGTTGGTACTAGTAGTAGCACTAATGTTCATAATATTGGTGTTGGTACTAGTAGTAGCAGTAATGTTCATAATATTGGTGTTGGTACTAGTAGTGATACTAATAATCCTCTTGATGCTAATGATATTGATGAATGCTTGAGGAATAATGAGGAAGATGAAGGGAATGAAGCTGATTTTAGTTTACATGACACACCAGCAGATTGTTTATTTTAAGTTTGTTAATTATTAGTTAATGAAAAGTTATTTTAAATTATGTATCAGGAGGACTTTTATTTGAACCATGTATTTTAAGATGTTTGAACTATGTATGAATTTTTATTTGAAGCATTATTTTTAAGGTGCTTGAACTATGTATGAATTTTTATTTGAAGCATGAATTTTTTTTTAATGTATTTTAAAATTCCTTACGATTTTACGATCCGTTTTTACGATCCAAGTTTGCGTGCGGCTTTCCGTGCCGTGTTAAAATCACGATTTTAACAACCTTGGTTGGGGATGTTTGTTCAGCTGAGATGGTAGGCCAAGGCTGGTGTGGTGGCGGTTTTGGTCTCAAGCCAAAGAGGAAAAGAAAAGCCACGGAGGGCTTCTCTTGCTGTTTTTTTTATGACTAGGGAAGAAAAGGAAGAAAATAAAGCTAGGGAGAAGGGGCAGTGGCGGCTAGTTTAAGATTCGGCCGCACCCCGTCTTTTTTTTCTTCTAAATGTCTTTTTTATGTTTCTTTTTTTTAGGGTTTATGGTAATGGCTCTTGGGTTTTCTTTTTAGGGTCTCTCCCTTCTCCTCTCCTCCCTTTTTTTTCATACCCTGAGATCTGTATTTATAGTGTCAGAGTCCTTTCGCGTGTAAGAAACCAAGTTTCAATCAAACTCATTCTCTTCTTTGAAGTTTGAATTTAGAATTTAACATAAAAAACTGAATATAACTGCCATAATTGTTTTAACAGAGTTTCTTCCATTTCTTCATTCTTCTCGCTACAGCCTGCAGAGTCTTCTTCTAAGACTTCAAAAAACAAGTAACCAGCTTAGTTTTCAACAGCCTCTCCTAAGCTGTTTACTGGTTTAACTCCAAGCTTCAACCTTAGTTGCTTGAATCTATCTTTAGGCAATGCTTTCGTGAAGATGTCTGCAAGTTGTTCTTCACTTTTGCAGAATTTCACGTTTACTACTCCTTCTTGCAGAGCCTCCCTTATGAAATGATACTTCCTGTTTATATGTCTTGTTCTTTGATGAAAAAACAGGATTCTAGGCCATTGAAATTGCTGACATGTTATCATAGAACAAAGGTGTTGCTTCAGCTTGCATTTCACCAAAATCATCAAGAACAAATCTTAACTAAATGGTCTGAGTTGTTGCTTTAAATGCTGAGACATGCTCAGCTTCTGCAGTTGATAATGCCACTGTGTTCTATTTCACAGAGGCCAAGGAGAATGCTCCACTTCCAAAACTGAATGCATTGCCAAAAGTGCTCCTGCTATCATATTCACTTCCTGCCCAATCTGCATCACAAAATCCAATAAGAGTTGTTAACTGATCTCTTACGTATTCAATACCATAGCTGAGAGTTCCTTGCACATATCTTAGAACTCTTTTTGCAGCTCCCATATGAATTTTGGTAGGTCCATTCATGAACCGTGACAGCAAACTGACAGCATACATCAGATCAGGTCTTGTTGTTGTCAAATATAGTAAACTTCCTACTATTTTCCTGTAGAGACCTTCATCAGCCAACTCACTCCCATCCACCTTTTTCAGTTTCTCACCAGTGGCCAAAGGGATAGAGAATAGTTTGCAGTCCTCAAGTCCAAACTTGCTAAGCAAGGATTTGGCATACTTGCTTTGATGAATGAATACTCCTTGATCGGTTTGTAGTATTCTCATGCCAAGAAAATGGTGAATAAGTCCAAGATCAATCATCTCATATCTCTGCATCATTTCTCTTTTGAACTCACTCGGCATCCTCTCACTACTACCAGTATATACAATGTCATCAACATAGATTGAGACAATGATCAAATTACCTTCACGATCAGTCCTTGTATACAAAGTAGCTTCACTTGTGCTTCTTTTGAATTTGCACATAGAGAGGTATGCATCAATCTCACTGTACCAGGCCCTTGGTGACTGCTTTAATCCATATAAAGCCTTCCTTAGTTTGTAGATTTTGTGTCCTGCATTCTTTACTTCAAACCTCTCAGGCTGCTCAACATACACATCATCTTCAAGCACACCGTTTAAGAATGTCGACTTAACATCCAACTTGAACAACTTCCACCCCTTTTATGCTGGAAGTGCAATAAGTGTCCGAATTGTATCTAACCTTGCTACTAGTGCAAAGGTTTCATTGTAATCAATTCCAGATTTCTGTGCATATCCTTTTGCTACAAGTCGAGCCTTGTGTTTCTGTATTATTCCATCAAGATGAAGTTTAGTTTTGTACACCCATTTCACTCCTATAACAGGTTTGTCAATTGGTCTCTCCACCAATTCCCAATTATTGTTCTTCTCTATCATTTCCAGTTCTTCCTTCATAGCTTTCTGCCAGGCTTTATCTCCAGCAGCTTCTTGATAATTCTCAGGTTCTATGATGCACATGTGACACTTTACATATATATCTTCCAAGGTTTTTAATTTTACTGGAGTAGAGCTAGGTGTAGATTGTTGACTGTTATCACTGCCAATATTCTCAACTAACTCTCCAACTGTTGAATTTTGATGGAAACATTCAACATTATCAGGTTGGTTTGTAGCAGAATGTTCTTCAAGGTCTTCACCTTCAACTTCATCTCCTTCAAAGTTGAGAGGCATTTGCATTTGATTCATCTGATTTCTTCCCCAATTCCATGACTTATCCTCACTGAATATCACACTTCTTAAGAGAACAATCTTCTCAGATTTCAGATCATACACTCTATACCCCTTTTCACAGTTGCCATATCCCATAAAGACTCCCTTTCTAGCTTTGCTATCTCATTTCTGCCTTAGGGATGATGGAATATGTGTGTAGCACAAACAACCGAACACCTTCAGGTGCTTGACTCTTGGCTTTCTTCCTGTGAAGACTTCAAATGGTGTTTTTTCCATAATTGATGTTGTATAACATCTGTTCTGAAGATAAACAGTTGTACTCCTGACTTTTGCCTAGAAGTTTCTTGGCATTTCTTTCTCTATCAACGGGGACCTTTGCCATCTCACAGTTGTCGTGTTTCTCCTCTCTCGCAACTCCATTTTGTTGAGGAGAGTATGCAACTGTCAGCTGCCTCTCCATTCCTTGTTTTACACAGAATTTTTGAAAACCATTTGAGGTATATTCACCACCTCTATCACTCCTAAGCTTCTTCAATTTATACCCACTTTGCAGTTCAACAAGGGCTTTAAATTTCTTGAACACATTAATTGTGTCAGATTTATTTCTGAGGAAGTATACCCAGCACATTCTTGAGTAGTCATCAATGAATGTGATGAAATATTTGTTTCGCCCAACTGATTTGTTCTGCATTGGCCCACACATGTCTGTGTGTATCAGTTCTAGTGGGTAACTTGCTCTCCACGTTTGTTCTTTGTCAAATTTCTTCCTGTGATGTTTTCTTGAAGCACAACCTGCACACACATCTTCCACTTCTGTCAATACAGGAAGTCCACATACCATCTCCTTCTGCTGCATTTTTTTCATGCTAGCAAAATTCACGTGTCCCAGTCTTCTATGCCATATCCAGGAATCCTCAATCACTGATGCTTTCCTTGCTGCAGGTGTCATGGACTCGAGTGAAAGGGGAAAGTAGCGATTTCCTCCCATGGTCACTATTGCTACAACATTGTTGAGGCTTTCATCATCAAATATCACTCCTTTGTTACCTCCAAATAGGATAAAATAACCATGCTCCATCATCTGGCCTACACTCAATAGGTTTTCATCCAATCTTGGAACAAGCAACACCTCTTATATGTATCTCTTCCGATGATGAGTTTCCACCACCAGTGTGCCTTTTCCAGTTGCTTGCACAAGGTCTCCAGAGCCCATCTTTACTTTGTAGGTTACAGTTCTATCAATTTTGATTAGTTCAGATTCTTGAGATGTCATATGGTTGCTGCAGGCACTGTCCACGAACCATACATTTTTGTCTTGCAGACTTGCAGAATGACAAGCATAGAACATGGTTCCTGTGGTTACTCCTTCTTCCTTTGCATAGTTGGCTAATTGTTTGTGACTGTGACTATCACAGTCCTTTGCAATATGGCCAAATCGATTGCATCTTCCACATCTTGGTTTTTCTTTGTGCCTGCACAATCCAAAATGATGCTCCTGGCATACCTGACACTGTGGTTTTACACCTGCTTGACCGTTCCCCCAGTGTTATTCCAGCTTGAATTGTTGAAGTTATTCAGGTTTCTGTTTGGAGTCCAATTTGGTCCCCTCCTGTCTTGTGATTGTCATTTTTTAGTAGATCTGCCTTGGAAACCTATATGTGAACTGTAGGCTTGATTGTTTCCAACCTTTAAACTACTAAAGGCTTTTTCTGTTCCTGTTAACTTGTCCCTTTCATCATGCAGATCCTCCCTCTTATCATTGACTTTGACAGATGCAATGACCTCATCTGCTCTTAGAACATCAAGGTCTCGTGTCTCTTCAATGATAGACACAATGGACTTATATCTTCTACTTAGACTCATTAGCAGTTTTTGCACAATTCTGGTTTCTGATATATCTTCTCCAAACGATTTTAGGTTATTCACAATTGCTAAGAATTTAGCTAGATATCCATCTAAGCTTTCACCTTCTGACATTCTCATGTATTCAAAGTTTGCTCTAACTGCTTGAAGTTTCACAGCTCTAACCTTTTTATCTCCTCTGAATTCTCTGCTCAAAATGTCTCAAGTTTCTTTTGCAGTCTTCTCGTTTCTTATGCGTGGGAAAAGGGCATCTGTTAATGCTCCTTGTATGAAGCTTAATGCCTTTGCATTCTTAATTTTTTTTTCTCTGGAGGTAGTGGATGCTCGCAAAGTAGTTTGCTCAGCTTCACTCTCTTCATCGTCTGATCCATCTGCAGCCTCAGATGATTGTTGAGATTGTATTCCAACTTCTATTACATCCCATAGATCGAATGCTATGAGAATTGTCTCCATTTTTACAGCCCACAAATCATAATTTGTGCCATTGAACTGTGGAGTTCTTAGATCTCCTCTAGCAGAGCTTGATCTTACCATTTTGAGTAAGCAACAACTTAGTGAATCTGTTTTCACAGTTTGCGCCCCTCTCAGGAATCAGTTTTCAAGCTCTAATGCCATGTTTATTTTCTGGAGTTATTGAGAAGAAAGATTGTAAGCAAGTTTTGCAAAGAAGAATGAGAAGAAATTGTCTTGTATATTTCTACAACTTCATTAGTGCAGAAAACTTTGTTTTTATACAAGTTGCAAATAACTGATTCCTAGATTTTAGAAACCAAGATCATCTCATTCATCCATTAATAGAGGGCTACGATTCTTACACATGTAAGAAACGGTTGTAACAAAATTTAACAAAAAAAATTAAGTATAACTGCCATAACTGTTTTAATTGCTTTTTTAAGTGTTTTAACGGAGTTTCTTCCATTTCTTCATTCTTCTCGCTATAGCCTGCAGAGTCTTTTTCTCAGACTTAAAAAACAAGTAACCAGCTTACAATTTATAGGGAGATCACATTAGCCTTGAGAATCAAATCAGTTACTTCGAGAAAACAAGGAAAGACATCATATCGAATATTGGAATCCAAGCTGCCAAGAAGTTGCTTAGAGAGGCTATTTATATTCTTTTTATCGGCACCAATGATATTAGGGACATCTCCAACGTTGTGGATAGTGGCGCAGCACTTGACACCATCATTTCAAGTTTAAGATCACAGCTTACAGTAAAATCATCGTTCTCTGTCAAATTACTTTAACTTCACTTGTTGAATCGACCATCTCTAGGACTGGTACTGACGTAGCTTTTCCCTGCAGAGACTCTATAAACTGGGTGCTAGAAAGTTCGTAGTGGGAAATTGTGGACCTTATGGATGTATCCCTTATACAAGGGATGAGTATGGAGTGAAAGACGGTTGTGTTTCTGCTGCAAATCAGAGAGCTCAGAGTTTTAATAAAAAACTTAAGCTGATGCTTGAAGAGCTGACTAAAGATCTCTCAGGATCAATAAATGTTTATGCAGACATTTATGCTGTATTCCTAGATATCGTTCAAAACTACATATCATATGGTGCGCCATCAATTTGTTTAACAGCAATGAATATTTCTTTTGCATTTCAGCCTGTGGTTACATGCACATTTTTGTTTCCCAGGGTTTGAAGATGCAGTAAATGCGTGCTGCAATGTTGTTGGAGCCCATGGTGGCATTATCCCATGCACAAATATTTCTCAAGTTTGCTCTGACAGAACAAAGAATGTTTTCTGGGATCCATTCCATCTTACAGAATCTGCGAACTTGATTGCAGCAAAGCACCTGCTGGATGGTGACTTGAATTACACATCACCAATGAATTTGCGACAACTTATAAATACTTAAGATTCTCCATGAAAATGAACAAAAATTCGAAAACTGTGGCACTACATATTTGTAATAAAAGAAGCATAAAGAAAGTTATGCCCATCTAGCAAGAGTTGCTGGGACTTTATTTGAAGCTCCAGCTGAAAGATTCCCTTGTATGTCTCGTTGGTTCTGTGATTTGTGACAACATTGGTATCATCGTTTAGCTCTGAAAGTCTCTACCCATAAAACAATAAACATGGAAGTTGTTTGATGGGAGATGCCTGCCTGGGCAATGTAAGGCTACTTCATACATGCATCTGATATTCTCAAACTAAACATGCTTCATAAGGTGTTGCCATGTGAAGAGGTCTAATCTAATGCATGAAAAGTGCCCTCTCTATATATATACATATATTAACCTAGGAAATAAGGAGGAATGAATAAAGGATGGCTGGATGCATTATGAATCTATATCCAAAGAAGAGCTGCTGCTGCTGCTGCTACTGTAGTGTAAATAACTTCAATTACCAAACAGATTGGATTCAATAATGTAGCTAAGTCTGCCATCTTTAACGTTAATCATGCCCATTAATTTTGAATTTTGATGTTTAAATTTAGCAAACACGAGAGCATCACAACGCAAAACTACAAGCAGCCAATCAGCACAAATAACCTGTCTGCTGATAATCTCTGCTAACTAACGATAAACAAAACTAGATGGCCATCTTTAGGCAAACTCATCAAACAAAGCAAAAACTAACAAGAAGCCAGACGCCATTTCAGACTGCATGCCTTTCCTCTGAACTTATCAATCAAGGGTCCCTCTCGTACCCACAGGAGGCGTTGAGTCCATCCTTCCCCTTGACCTTCAAATCTCCTATCCTTTTCCATTGCCATCATCATACAGCGTATGAAAATAACAGCTGGATGATAGCAAGGATCAAATGATGGCATACACATGCACATGGGCATCTCCCTGTATATCAACATCTGCTGTAAAAGAGCGAAAATAAAGTTTAACAGATTTTTTTAACCTGCTTTCAGTAAGGGGGAAATATCAACAAAACATACCAAGCACAGAGAAGAAAATGTGTGCACACACGCACACATGCATATATTGACATTCACAAAGGCATTTTGGAAAATATAAGTGGTCCTAATTTAATTAACCTTAAAATTTGTCTAGGATAAATAGGTTTCTAGCAGCACATAGAAAGTATAAATTAAAGAGGAGACTTACTTCAGCCTCTGAAAAAGACACTATTACTATAACCTCAAAGCTCACTACATTTCAAAATAAAAATTAAAAAACCTCTATTTTCTCACTAGTATTTTGCCCTTTCAAGTGATAAAAGACCAATCATTTTCCCATACATAGCAGCATAGCTATTTTCCTTCACAAGAAACGAAAACTAATAACATGCTCCTTCATGATAACATAACTAACGATGCTCTTGCTCGTTCTGTGAACACAAACCAACAGATTAAACATGGAAATTTATTACATGTTTGACTCACTCAAACATGTCTTTAGAGAGGGTTAGGGTGAGGAAGGCAAAGAATTGTGTTGACCATGCAGACACTAAAACAAATTATTAATCTGCTATCCCTGAATTAAGTTTCTGGCAACAGATTCATTTGACATGCCTGAACTAAGTTTCTGGCAGGGTCATGTTTCAAACTATAGATAAATTCGTGTCCCTAATACACATTCCCAGGTTAGTATTAATCAGCTCGCAGAAATGAAATGGATGGGCAGCTAAAAATTGATAATAACATATAACTGAATAGAAAATCTACCCCAAACAATAGTAACAACAAACCACATTTAACAGATAACAAAATAAACATAACAGACTGGATCACTTACTGGAATTTCCCCCTCAATCATAGAGAAGAAGATGCTGACAGCAAATTTTTACTATTATCTTTCTGTAGGTCAACATTAAAAAAGTCCTGAAGGGCCCTCTCTTCAATAGTGCAAGATTTTAATTTCTCTATTGCAGTTGAAGTTGCCAATGCACCAGAAACTGTTGTTATTATAGGAACTCTATAAGCAAGTGCCATCCTCAATTGCTGGCCATCAATTTGATCAAGTGAATCGCCAGAGCTAGTAATTACCATCAATTGAATATGCCCATTAGCAAGATCGCCAGCATGTGGCTGTCCCTCGTACATCTTCAGCACTGTCCACTGAGATACCTTTCAATTCCAGAAAGTGAGCTGTTCCAGAAGTTGAAACAATCCTGAACCTGAGTCCTAGAAAGGCCTTTGCCAGCCTTTCTCGATGGGATTTTGTCAAGTCATTTTGGCTAAGGAACACAGTGCCAGAAAGTGGTAGCTTCTGCCCAGCAGCAATTTGAGCCTTGGCAAATGCAATGGCAACCAGAAAATCAATACCCATTACCTCAGTGGTACTCCTCATCTCAGGCCCTAACAGTACATCACAGCCTGGGAACTTCAAAAAATGGAAGAATCGCTTCTTTAACTGCAACATGTGCTGGGATTACCTCTTTTGTGAAAAGTATCTCATTAAGTGACTTTCCAGACAAGAGCAGCATACTGAGCTAGTGGATGGCCAATTGCCTTGGAGACAAATGGAACCATACGAGATGCACAAGGATTTGCCTCAAGCAGAAAAACTTCCACGTCCACTGTGATTGTGTATTGGCAGTTCATGAGACCACAAACATTCAGACTCTTTGCCAGCTTTTCAGTCCATGACCTAATTGTGGTCAAGCAGGAAGGTGAGATAGTTTGTGAGGGAAGAATGCAAGCTGAGTCGCCAGAATGGAGCCCAGCCTGCTCAATGTGCTCCATTACCCCTCCAATAACTACATTATTGTGTGAGTCTGCAAGTGCGTCCACATCAATCTCAACAGCACCAGCTAAATATTTATCTATCAACACAGGGATCAACTTCAACAGCATTTTCAAGATACATCGCAAGCTTGTCATCACTTTATACTATCTCCATTGCCCAGCCACCTGAGACGTAAGATTGACAGACAACAACTGGGAAACCTATGTCTGCCGCAATGGCTAAAGCATCGGCCTCACTCTTAGCAATGCCTCCTTTTGGTTGTTCAATGTTCAACTCTTTTAGAATTGCATTGAACCTCCCTCTGTCCTCAGCAGCATCAATAGAATCAGGTGATGATGTGCACCATATGTGTAAACACTGAGAGGCTTATGCGTGTCCAGATACTGCTGGATGGGCAGGGCCAGCTTCAGGGGTTTTTGACCACCAAACTGTACAATGATCCCATCAGGTCTTTCCAATTCAATAACATTCAGAACGTCTTCTGCTGTCAAGGATTCAAAGTAGAGACAATCACTTGTGTCATAATCTGTGGACACAGTCTCAGGATTTCAATTCAACATAAATGTCTCATATCCTGCACTCTGTAAAGCAGAAAGGCTACCCCGTTAAAAAATGTACTAAAGTGGTAACCATCTCTGAGTAGCAAAGCCATCCAAAAGCAGATTCCTTAACATTTGTTCCAACATATTATTTAACTACACAACTAAGAAAACCTATCAGGCTACTTATTGAATAAATGAAATTTTATCGCTAAACCGAATCAGAGCACAGCCTTATACAGATTCAGCACGTTTAGATGACTGTAATTCTATATTTCTAACCACAAAAGGCTGCATACAGATATTTGCTTGAATTTACGTAGTGTTTGATTCATTTCACCTTTGTTTATGCTCTTTTTCATTCTGCAATAAATTCCAACTGAAAAAACACCAAAAACATAGACATTTCTAAATTTTCAAAGCATACAAGCAATTACAGAAAAGTAGGTGGTACAATATATTACTCGTTACTTTCAACACCAATCCAAGAACTGCCTTCAAAGTGAATATACGAGACATGATCAACATTTTACAAGTTAATTTTGATTGAAAAGAGTGCTGTTATTAATAGCACAGCCTTGATAATCATGATCAATGATTTATCAAACAAAAAAATTAATAAACAAGAAAAAGATTTAAAAGTTGTGTTGCATGGTGGATCTCAAAACATCAACAAAATGGCAGGGTAGGATATTCCAATATGCATAAATAACATAGTATTTTGGAGAAATTGCCTGGGCAGACAGGGGAACATAAATAATACAAAAATTATAAACACATAGCTGGAGGGAGAAAGATGCATGGCAACAACAGTAATCAAAATCAATTCACTGACCTATACGGTTGGGTCCTCCACCTAAAATCAAAACCTTCTTCCTTTTGTTGGGAGCTGATTCACACTCTGAATCATAGGAGGAGTCCATGAAGGGAGTATTGGCCTCAAACTCTGCAGCACAAGCATCAACCCTTTTCTATGACGGAGTAACTCCAAAAGAATTCCGTTTTGATCGGACTTCCTTCTCTGTTGATTTAGTAGCAAATGCTATCTGCTTGTCACTGAAGCCATGCTTTTTGACGTCACTGAAGTCATGCTTAGTCAGATGAGACAAACTCCTAGCCATAAGATATTGTTCCACATCCACCAGCTCCTTATGCTGAGTGAGGAACCATTTATCAACAAAACTCTGTTCGTGGATTTCATTACTTTCATACCCTTTTCATATCTGCATAAATGGCATGACTGCAATCTGGATTTGGAACTCGGAGGTTGTACTTCAATTGTTCCAAATCCCAGTCAAGTTCGGCAACTGGCGCGCATCCCTATCATAGTCGCTCAACTCACAACAAATTCCAAAATAAAAGTGTGATATAATAAAAATTTATCACAATACATTAACGCTATTAGAACAAGATCTTTACCCCTTAAATATCAACTCGCAAACAAACGCATTGAGTATCAATATCAATTTGACGAGAAATAATTAAATAAAAACTATGAAACAAGATAATTTTTTATAAGTCAAATTTATTATAAAATATAAGTTTATTTTATAAATTTATATTGCTAAAAATTTTATTTTACAAAACCTTATATAATAATTCAACTAATAACTCTAATAAATTCAAAACTTGTGGGCTATTATTTTTTTCTATGATGATTTAAATTTTCTAATTTTAAATTTTTTATTCATTTAAAACTTTTTTAATTTTTGTTTTTTTACATCTTGACATGATTTTGATCTTAGATCATACTCAATTTTATTTTATTTTATTTTATTTTATCTCTAGTTATTGACTTGAATTCAATGTTTTTTATGTGAATTTTAGATTTTTGTTTTAGAGTTCGAATTGTCTAGTAAATTAGTAACATTAAAATAATAGTTTAGACAGCTATATCTTTAAATTAGTTTTTTTTTATTCATTAGAAAAGACTTTCCTCTTCCTTTTAGGATCTAGGATATTTGACATTTCAAACAAAAAATTATTATCCAGAGTTTGTTTATAGGCTATGGATTCCTTTGAATTAGTCTAGACCTTATCATTTCACTTAAATTTATTAATTATGGAACTTGTATTTGCTCATTATTAGGGTTTACAACCCTTCTCATTGCTCTTCCTCCCACAAATCTTCTAAAATTAGCACACTTATCTATGGTATGACTAATAGTCAAATGTTATTTACACAACCCTTTTTATATCTTGGAATTTGATAGCCACAACAAACTTTAAAACTTGGTTTACCACCGGTGATTCAAATCACTCATTTATTATGATGGTTGTAAAATTAACCTCCTTAGAAGACAACACTATTACCATTAGCAATAGTAATCATGTTTATTGTTACTCATTTTTTGATTCCCATAAAAAATGAGAAAATACAAAAAATATATATATCAAATAAATATTCAGAAAAAATCCAAAAAAATAATAGGAGCGAGAAAATGATGCTAGAATGCTGAAAAAATACCAAAATTGGTTGAGAAGATTCAAAAATACAAAAGGTTGAAATTTGACAGTGAGAACCCTGTTGATAAGGAAAATTCAATTTTAAGAAAGAAAAGTCCAAAATCAGATGTTTATGGACTTAATTAAAATTTATCCAAGGTTTAATTGAATTTATGGATGGTTTGATTGCAAGAAAATTGATTTTTTAAGTCAATTTAGGCTTTTATTGGAAGAAATTAAAGTTCTGGGGTCCAATTATAATTTTAAAGAGTTGATTTGATCAAATTAGGGGTTTAATTGCATAATTATTAAAATTTGATGAGCAATTAGGAACTTAATTGAAACAATCCGAAACCAAAAACCAAACCAGAAAAGTGCCAAGATCAAGGGATCCAATTACAATTCATCTGGGGCTTGATTACAAAATTGCATTAACATCCAAGGACCAAAAGTTGCAAAACAGTGTCATTTTATTCAACAATGTTTACTGTCTTCTTTACATTACGTGAGTTGGCCGAGAAAAGTTTGCAGCGGCAAGGCGCGATTTGCTTCAATCAAGGGGACATGTTTCACGGCTATGATGATGCATGCGGACCGTTACTCCATCCCTGTAACAACAAAGGGAAAACGTTTTCATCCTCTGGCTATAAAAGCCAGAGGATGTACTGCACTGAGGGGAAGAACGACAGAGGAAAGTAAGAAAACAGAGAGGAAAAAACAGGAAAAAAAAAGACAAGACAGAGAGGAGGAGAGAACAAAAGGAGGGGGAAGCTGACAGAGGGGAGACGAGACAGGGAGGAGGAGAAGATAGACAAAGAAGAAGATAGACACTGTAATATCTCTCTAGTATCTTTCTCTTCGTTGCTGGAAACGCCACTAGCACCGTAAGCTACCAGCAGCACCGCCATAGCCAAAAAAACAAAACAGAGAGCAAAAGAAGGGAAACACGTAGAGGAGAGGAAGAAGAACTGTCGACCGGACAGAATCAACTCCCCAAGCCGCCGCCACCAGCACCTCCACGAAGCCGCTGCAGAGAGACAAGAACACTATTTATAAGGAGAATGAAAAAACAGGGGAAGAAGATAGCACACCGAAGCAGAGGAAAGAAGGAGGACCAACGTCTGCCACCACAGCCGGTTGCCGCGACGCCAACGCCACCTTGAGCCACCAGCACCGTGAACTACAACGCCTCCATTCCAGGTAATCCTATTCTCTTTGTTAATTTCTGCACTTGAAACAGGGGCTCGTTTTTGTTGTCTGCAAAAACGAGCATGAACAGTGTGAAGGTAATATAATTACCTTCACACTGTTCCATGCACGCGTAAAATTTTAAGCGTGCATGTTCTGTTTGGGTCACTGGCTTGGCCAGTGACCATGCATGGGTGGCTGGGCAGCCACATGGGCCGAGTTGGGCCCAGCCTGAAAATAAAAAAATTTCTTCAAACAAAATTCTTTTAAAAAAATCTGTCATTTTCTGCAAATATTTTACTGCTTTTTGATCAATATCAGTTTGTATTTTTATACTGTAAAGATACAAATTCGATATTAAATACCTGGTTTTCGTAAAAAAATAATAATAATAATAAAAATAAATAAATAAATAAATAAAAACAAATTTATTTTTTTGTTTTCATACATACGGCCAAGTCTTTCTAAAAAAATAAAAATCATATCATATCTTAAAAAAAAAAAGGTTTTAGCATGCATTTTAGCTTTAATAACCAGTTTATTAAAGTCACGAAAACCGGCTAATATTTCAAAAATTTCAAAAAAAAATATTTTGTTTTTTTCTTTTAATATCTAGGGTTACGACCTTATACGTAAGATGTATTCTAAATATTAAATTCTTTTATTGACGTTAGAACGGTTAGGTTTTACTCGATAAGACAAAGACCTTCTTACCGAAGAGAACTTTTCTTAAACCATAGACGGACCAACAACTAGAAAACACGACAAGACCTTAGATTTTATCAGACAATAAAATAATGCAGCCTACCTTAGGTATGACGTATTTGGGGTGCTAATACCTTTTCTTTATGCAACCAGTCCTTGTACCCGATCTCTTAAACCAGTTAGGGTTCCTAGTGACCAAAATATTAGGTGGCGACTCCCATTCCATTTTTCTACTCGTAAAAGACAAGAATTCTTTGTCTGCCCACACATTTGCCCGATCGATAGAAGACAGAAATTGAGAGTGGATGTTTTCACCAGCGACGCCGCACACGTGCGACAATGTTTATAGATAATGCATTTATTAAAGGAAAAATATTTTTATAAACTCTCATTGTCTCACTTTTATCATGAAATCTAATATGTTTTCCTCTATCAAATCTTTAATCACATTTCTAAATATCACATGATTTTTAGTTGAGTGACTAATTATTTCATGTCATTTCCAATAAATTTGCCTCATAACTCTTCATCAATTATTATTTTATATTTTCTTTTTAATTTAATTCTCTTATTGCCTAGCAACCAATCAAAAATATCGTCGACTTAATTTATATCAAAAGAATAATGTATTTTCTCATTTGATTTTAAAGACTTTAAGGCTTTGGTATTTTTTTTTATCAGTACTTCACAATTTACAGGTTTTCTTAATACAAATTAGCTACATCTATATCCATTGTTTCCTGTCAATAGATCCCATAAATTAAGATTCTCCTTTTCTTCTCTTCCTTCAACAAGTTTTCATATCTTAAAGCTAGTATTTCTAATTTGTATATGTCTTTAAATTTCATTTCTTCAATTTTCTTTCTTGGCTCTAAATTTCAAACCTTATTGGGCAATCATTATAAATTCATTCACTAGAATTTTAGCCCAACAATCCCCCCTAGCTTTCATAAATATGTCTTGGTATTGTTTTTCAGTTTCTCTAGTATATTGTGTTAAGTTCACTAAATTAGCTCAGACAAACCATGGTTTTGTTCTGGAAAACTAAGCTTGGAATATATTTTGCATTTCATTCCAATTATGAACTGAATTTGATGGCAGTTAATGAATTTGAAAATAATCTAACTTTAATAAATCATAATCAGCTACTTCCTTGCATTGATAAATGAATCTCCCAATACATTCTATTGCAAATATTGTTTCTTGACCACCAAATAATGTGAAGTCTGAAAACTTAAAGTTATTAGGGTAAGGATTCAATGCATTTTGGATAGGGACTTGTATTTATTGGCCTATAGATTTGTTGAATCTTTAGTACGTAAAATTGTTTCATTACTCTTACAATATATTCTACATCAACTCTAATTTGGAAACCATTCATTTTTTCTAAGCCATTTGGGATTTATTTTTTTACTTATATCCTCTTGCGGTGAATCCTCAAAATTAATAATTTTGTTCTTCGAACTACTTCCAACTTGCTATCTTGATTCTTTCCCATTTTGTTTAAAATTAGTTTTCCTAAACTTTGATTTCTTTTCTATTTTTTCATCTAAATGACTTCTTAAACTTTTCTCAATATTTTGTTTTTCTTTGACATTTAACTCTAAAATATTATAAGATGATCATAATCTCATTGTAATGGTCATCAATCATTTCACTTTAAGCTTATGTTTTTCTTCAATCTCTTCGTAAATTAACTTATACTTTTCTTCATGTAATTTATTAGTTTCTTCTAACCTAAGTTCAAAGATTATGTATCTCTCTTTTGCACTCATTAATCTTTCTTTTTCTTCTTTCTTTTTTTCCCATATTCCTTGAAGAATTGATTTTTTTATTTCCTTCTCCAATAAAGACATCTACCAACTCTTCCTTCTCTTCTAAGTTTTCTAGTAATTTTGATATTTTTGGTTCCATAATTGCAAAGAAACAAATATGACACTTCAATTATGGTTATCAATTGTTTTTTTATATGTCTATCTCAACTAAGAGAACTTTAAGTTTTAAAATTGAGTATTACGTCTTAATCACTCAATAGAAATATTAAAGATAACTAAAATTCAAGAATAAATAAGTTTATTGGAAATAGAACTTACAATCATAGAGTTGTTCCTGAGCACAACTATACGATGAAGATTCTTAATAGAACATGTTTTTTTAGTTTTTTTTGGATTTTTTTCAGGTATAAAAGCTATTGCTTATAGGTTTTACGATTACAAGCCTACAGATAGGTTTTAAAGACCTTGTGAACTTAGTTGAATTGCAGAGCAATTGTTTTAGTTGTTGATTTGTATGGTCCTTTAAATAAGGAATTTAAAGGTAACTATCACTGAATTTCTATTCCAATCTATGCCATTCCTTATTTTAAGAATCATGTATCATATAGACTTTGTTTTACCTTCTAATTACTCATGTTGATCCATTCTTTGTTTTTAGAATCTTGTAGCATATGAACTCTTTCTACATTCTAAGATTTCATCTCTTTTTTGGTTGGTTTTGTGTATTACACTATTTTGATCTTAAATGGAAGAAATAAATCACTGAACAATTATTCATGTTCAAGATTCTTGAAGACAAATCACATTTATATCTCTTAAACTAATTAAATTCCCAATAGTTTTTCTTTTTATAAGATAGTTATAACTAATAAATCCTTATTTTTTCATTAATGTGACCAGCTAATGAATACATGATAGATGAGTTTTGAAATTATGCTCAAGACATGGTCAAAGCACGATACTCACCCCCAATTTTATTTTGATTTTTGTGGTTATTGGTTAATTATTATGGTTGTTACATGGAGCATCCTCTAGCCCAATCTACTCTTATAAAGTAAAATGCCAATAATATAACATAGGATTGATAGCAGTGCAAAGAAATATAATAGTAGTTTATAAGGGGTGTTTGAGAGTGTGGTTGTTGTTGCTTTTCAAAGTGTTTTTTACTTGAAAAAACATCAAAAAAATATTTTTTTTTATTTTTTAAAAATTATTTTTGACACCATTACATTAAAATAATTTTAAAACACAAAAAAAAAAATTAATTTTTTTCAAAAATATTTTTAAAACATGAAAATAAAGAGTACCTTAAAGTTTGAGCATGTAGTAGATACAAAGGTAAATATCACTCCCTTTTTAACTTTTATTGTTTATTTGCCCAGTTTGAATTACATTGTCGGGTGCTCTTGAGTTTTGATTATGGTAATGTTATTAAACCTCAACATGGTGATTTATTAACTCACTATGTTGGGTGGTCTTAAATTGAACAGAGTAAAAATCAATGCATATAAAATTTAATTAACCTGATAAATGACATTCATGACTCAGTCAAAATTCAAGTACAAATATTATTTCTTCGTGGGTTATTGATTTTTATTTTTTTATTTTATCCTATTAAATCTTAATACACATTCCAAGACTAAATAGATAAAATTTTAGGGTAGAGAAAATAATGCACGTGCCTTTTTCCTAAACTTAATAAAAAAACATGCTTGAAAATAACAAAAACATGTTAATTTCTGTTTTATAACATTTCATTAATTTTGATTAAAATCTAATTTCATCATTTTAGTTTTACAACATTTATAACATTAATTTTTACCAAACACGTATCAAAAACACCATTACTACAACCACAACAACAATAAAAATAATAGCTACCGTCGCAACAAAACCAGCACCATTACCAAACTAAGCCTAAGAGATGATAGTAGCAGTTCCGTGCATTGAGCTCATAGTGCACAAAGAATCACTGAGTTTTGAGGCACTGAATTCGATTTCTGTTTGGAAATCTAAGGAATTTAATTTCTGGCTATCCCATTCAGGCACAGATTTTACACATATATTGTACATTCTACAAGTAAAAAAGAAGATTATTTTGAGCTACGTAGGTATCAGTGCTAATATCTGATTCTTAATTATCCCCATGAATTTCTGTATCTCTGCATAAATGGGAAGGTTAACTGAACAACACGGCTTCAAACTTATAACGGCAGAATCCAGTACCTGGGCAACATGACTCGGTGGAAATTGTCGTTCTGTACATTTCTGCAATTTGTTTGCTCAAGACAATTAGGGATCGTTCTCAACAGTCAATGGAAAAAGCAAAGTATATTGCATGTCTTAGTGCTTACCTGAATCATTAGTAAAGTAGCTACACAGTGTGAAATAAGTTCTGAAGGGATTTCTACTTCATTTTCGTTGGACAGATTGTTCCTCTTTGCATCAGGTGCATGGTTGATTGCCCCTGGATTTGCTACACAGGAACTTAATTGATCCTGAGAAGCCGGACTGTCTTGAACTGAACTTGCAGGGACAGGAGATCTGATGGCTGGCACACTTAAATCATCTGCTAAGAGTTTATTATTTACAAAATCTATAGCATCCTCAATGCTCTCAATGCTGCTTCCTTCCTTCTTTAAGGATGACATTGCCTGAAATAGTTACGGTCAGAAAAAGGCAGTATAGACATTTTACCACAATGCGCTCACCATCAAAGGTTGTGCTAATAGCCCTAATTTTTCTTCAAGACAACGGAGAGGATAGAGTTCTGACAATACAGTCCACTTACACAGAGAAGTTCAAATGGTAGAAGATTAATATTGGTCTATAAAATAGCAAAATTTGCTGACAGTTGCAGAAGAATTGTTTCTTATACCTGCATAGCTGCATCAACCATTGTCTGGGCTTTTGTTCTTGAACTTTCGACAATTTCCACCACATGAGATCCAGATTCCTGAGTATCATCTGCAGAAGAATCAAAGGAGCTGCCATGGCAAGCTGGGTCGTCTATATTGGGTATGGACTTTGACAGCACATGTGGGATGTTCCCTTGATATGTGTTACGTTGCCTCAAGAAAAAGAGAGCAGAAGAAACCTTCATGAAGAAGTAATCAAATCAGAAATTGGTGCGGGTGCATGATAAAGGGAAGTAATTGAATCTGAAAATTTTCCATGGATTGCTCATACCTGCTCATTTACTTCATTTAACTGTAGAAGTACTGCAGCATAGTGCTTCTTAAAAGCTTCTGAATCCTTGAGAGTGTTTTCTCCACGTTTTTGGCTTTCCAACACCTCATCATTCATGTGCTTCAACTCAGACACCACAGCCTCCTGCACATTTAAAAATCCATCAGCTTCTTTTTCAAACACCAGCGTCACCAGAATCATCCAAAAGGTTTCCAGTTACTTAACAAAAGCAAATACCATGTGAAACATAATTAATAAAATATCTACATTAAGCATTAAGTGATGCAAAGCTAATTTAAATAGTACTCAAAGTAAATAAACAATGAAGTTATTATACAAATAATGGTACATAACACTAAATATGAAGCTGAGAGCACATAAATATAAGAGATCATCACAGGTGACGCCTCCTTGCTTGAGAAAACCTGTGAAACATATCAAAGTGGAAACATCCAAAGTTTAGGCATAATTAGCCATAACAAATATAACCTTTTTGTCAAGAGCTCGAGTTAATTCAGAAAGAGCATGGATATCGGCTTCCTTAGCTTGGATCTGTGCACAAAACAAACGCTGGGCATTTGTTGCTTGCTGGGTATTAACAGTTTCACCTCCATTGTTGACTTGTGAATTAGAACCTCCCAAACCTCCCTGGTAAAGGCAATTTCTTCTTAGATCAATGAATAATGATAGAACACTTACATGAAATGCTTGGCAACATGAATGCAACTGTAACGCTGTGGAGTTGTTCACAAGTTGATATAGCAAAACTTCAATAAAGTCCGGTCCAATTAAAAATTAAATGGTGACTATTTAGTTCATCCATTACCAAAAGAAGATTGAGTAAGATGGTAAAAATTTGTACTTTGAGAAATAGGGTCATTAATATACTTGAAACATAAAATCTCCCTACAAAGTGCTATTGGATTGTAAATGTGTTTTGGCATCTGACACAAATACCGTTAGAGCATCCATCTGAGAGGCTTAGTTAAACATTTAAACCCCATAGCATAAGTTAATGAGTGAATAGAATTATCAACATAACCCCACACCAATTACTCTTAGGCAAGTACTCAGGAATTTGACAGAGAAAAGCAAGAGGTGGCTAGTCTCAGTAAAGAATTGCACCCTTCATGAATTATAGAGCCAATGAAAAACCACACTGCAGTTTAAATGCAAAGAGATCCTCTCCATTTTTCAGCAGGGAAAAAAAATTAATGCTTAGCTCATTTAACATTTCAGAAGACTTCAAAATTGACAAAATGTGATAAGCACATGGTTGAACTTAAAGTCCAAGGACTTCTCACCATTGGCTGCTGTAATAAAACACTACAGTGATAAGTCGACAGGGAAGTATGTGGAAGAGCACTGTTATCCTCCAGGTTCTCACATGGAGAAAATTTGAATCCTTCCATCATCTTCTCTGCTGGTTGCCCACTGATTTTGAGCTCATTTAAGTTCTTCATGTATCTATTCAATGCAATATTGTGCCCTATCATAGATGCAGGCATATTTTCCAATGGATTCAAAGGCATGCAATCAACATCCTGCAGTAAAAAGGGCATCACATCAAGGTACTTGAAACGAAGAGCAATATACCATCATGAAAGAAAAACAGGATAAATATGCTGATTGAAGAGCTTAAATAAGATAAACTGGACTATTAGCTCTAAGAAAAAAGTGAAGATAAGGGATACAAGATATTTGCAGCATGTTCTAAAGTCAAATATTTTTTGTTTGAGACAGAAGCAGAAAGGAAAGTTGCTACATTTGTTGGTCTAACATTCTCTAGGAGAAACACCTACTTAATGGAACAATTTTTGCATCCAGAATACACATAACCACCTTCACATTCAGGTATCTAAGTCACTGTCATGTGAAGGTGATGTTTCAAGTATAATAGGCTGTCGGGTAGAAGTGTTTAAAACTTATATTCAGTCTGTGCTGTTCACCGGTGATGGTGAGTTCACTCCTTGCAAACTAAGATACAGTGGAAGAAAACAGTTTTTAGTGTTCGTTTGGCTTGCCTAATTTTTATGTATTTTTCAATTAGTTTCTTTAGTTTATGAATTGTGAGAAAGAAAGAAGAGCTTTTAACTTCGGTAAAATAGATTCAACATCCTTAGTTTGCATACTATCACAATTAGTTATTTATATTTTGATCATATTCACCATAACTGCATCCTATCACGGTTAGTTATTTATATTTAGATCATATTCACCATAACTGCAGGACAAACTCAACCATAATTTAGATCACCAGGTGTAAATTCAACAAACTATGAAGTCCAAGCACGTAGAAAGTCAATCACCAAATGAAAATGTCTTAATTTCATAAAACAATTCAATAAAGACAAATGACTTACCATGACAAATTCAACCCCTAGTTCAGGTCGGTCAAACTGAACATGACACCGACTATGATCAACAGTTAATATACTTCCATCATGAATCTCACTTGTCCTTGGATGAAGCGCGATAATGCGTTGACCGACTGATAGAGGTCGAGCTAAATCAGTTGGTAGTCCTTCCCTAGTACCAGTACGAAGTTCAGCATAGTGTTCTCTAACAGATTCCCGATAATGGTTAAGCTTCTCTTTCTCTTCCTTCAAAAATTGCTCTGAAAATCTTCGTGGTTTACCAAGGGAACTGCATTGATGAGATGGTGCAAATCAAATTCTCTAGCTAAGACTTCAAGGATATGTCAAAGAAAAGTATCAAATGCAAGCGCAGAGATAAAATTGGAAGCCACAGACCTCCGAATGACACCCCATTCAACACGAGTTAGTCTTGGGATATGACCCAATCGAACATGCTCCAGGTATTCAACAAACTCCCTTTTAGAAAACCATGGATAATCTATTGCACTATAGAACCACTCAAAAACACACCATCTCCGCACTAGATACCGGGAAAGGCAATTAGAAAGCTTTCCCTGCAATTATTGAATATACTTATGACAAAGATAACCAGAGGTTAAGGAAAATTTCATGGAAATGTAGGAAATTGGCACATATCTAACCTTGAGACCAAGTACTCTATCCTGGAATGAAGGAATGAGAGTATTAGATTGGCTATTTACAATATTCTCTGAAGACTTGGAATCTCTCTCAACCAACATCTTTGGAGTTTTTAGTTTACGGCTACTCCTCACTTTAGTAGGCAAGTTGAATTGGCTGGCAGATAAAACCTGTATGGTAGTTGGAGCAGAATTATTCAATTCTCTTCCATGATTATTACTTGAAGAAGTACGTTCTGCAGATTTCATCAATTTCCCTTGTTTTGAGTGTGCAGCATACTGAGAGCGTTTTCCCTTACTCATAAAGTTATTATCATCTGTTGTAACCTATAATCAAGCACAGAGATATAAGAGTAACACCACCAAATAGGGTCTAGAAATGAAAGTTCACATCGAGAGTGAGCTTTCATAAGGAACTTAGACAGATAAAAGATAAAAAATGCAACTCATATAAAAGTGGATGACACAACTAGAGATGAATGATATTTGTAATCCAAATACATGAAAAAGAAAGAAAAAGAAAAGTGCTGCCCTTACAACTTAAAAGTTTCCAAAAAGATACTACAAGATGCATTATAAACATATGATTGCTTTGAGATACAGCATGAATATAACAATAACTATAGGGAGCTTATAAACAACCAAGAACCAGTATCCACTTTTCCAACTACCCATTTCAAAAAATTAGAGCCCAGGTAAAGAGCAGAAAATTAATCATCAACAACCACTATCAGAAGATTTTTCGAAAAGCTGATGATTATCTAATCCATTGGATTTCTTACTCCACATAAAGGTAGGTTAGCAAGTAAGAAGATAAGTGCGTAAAATGCAATTCTCAGTCCTCTCCTTGTTCCACAAATAGTTTCAGTAGGACCTAACAGAGTAAAGGTCCCTAAGTTGAGACACACATGCTGTGCCTCCACTTACTGAAACAATCATAAATAACAATGTGGCAGCAGTAACAGTTATAACAATATTATCAATGAGAATAATCCAAATAATTATAGTACAATTGTAATAATATATGTCAAGATAGAAGTTCAGAACTGAGTGCAGGTTACAGATTCATAAATTGCAAAATACAAATCCTCTACATATAGGCTGAATTTTGTGGCAAGAACAATATGTTAGACACTAAACCAGGTGCCAAATGCATAATGTTATTTCCGAAAGATTGTAATCTGTAGAATGACGCTTGAAATAACTGAAAGATTTGCTGATTAAGATGGAAAAGAACTACACACCTCAACCTTTTGAGATTCACCTAGATAAGAATCAGCGTGCTCTTCATTTTCTGAAATCTGCAATAAGAAGCTTGAAGGCTGGTCAGAATAAACTCATAAAGTATGAGAATCTAGCAAGGAAAGAAAAACAAGAAAAATGGCATCAGCTATGGTTACATAAATCCTTACTTTAGATGGCAAGTGTTTTTGTCTCCTTTTCCGCATCACAGAACCAAACTGATGGGCTGCATCTTTTTCTTCTGGAATAGAAGAAGCATTATGAGTGAAAACCTTTCCCTGTTTGGTTGTCTTGAAGGAGATAGGTTTTACACCAGGAGAAGAAGGATTCCCTTTCAGTTTAGACTTGGCAACAATTCCAGTCTTTTCTTCCTCAACATACACAGAAGATCCTGAAGGACACAGAAAAAAAATTAGATTAAGAATTCCACAACAGAAATACAACATAGAATGTAATCATGTACACTCAACAAGGAAAATAAAAAAAGATTTCAAAAGAGCTTAAGAATTGTAAGAATATTTGTTTTTGTTAATACTGTCAAGGAGAGTTTCATTACATGTGGTATAACACTCCCCCTCTCACATTCATGAGGAGCCAAATGAGTTACTACAAGAGGATCCCACATGAATGCGAGAGAAGAAAGTGGCAAGTTTGAATGGTTGACTTCTAATGAGTAAAAGATTTAATCCATGATCATGAAAACCATGTTAATATGGTTGCCAGCCTTGCATTTACTAATTCCAGCAAGGAAGAAAGGAAAAAGGAAATCCATAGAAAATTAAATATCTAAGTGAAATAGTATTGTTAAAATCACCAAAAAGTTGTCTGAAGATTGTTCATTTGTTTCTGATGAATAAAACATCATAAGTCATAAAAAAAGTACCCCTAAAAGATATTTGTACATTTGAATAAAAACGTAGAAATCAATGGCAAACATGTTTAATTTCTGACTGTGCAGTTCGCTGCTGTGTCAGCATACAAGCTTATATATCAGTGGAAATACTGGCTTTATTATAGGTCCACATTGGGTATCTAATGCAGGAGTAAGCCAGTAATTTATCCCGACATTAGATGATAAATCAATGTTGTTTGTGAAAGTGTTGCGACTATTGTTTTGAGATTATACGAAAACATCACCCATAAATTTTCACAGCAATCTGAAAACTAATATCATTCTGGGCTATTAAAGTTGTAACTCAACAATAGGGATAAGATCATCCAATTAAATTCCTTGTCCTTGTTCATAATAACTTCAACAAAATAGCATTAGCTATCCTTCAATACGTCAGTATGTAATAATTTCACGTATCAACGTCAAACTAACTTAAAAATGCATCCCAGTTTAAAGTGTAATGAAGAATATGCACCTTAAAAAAAATTAGAAAATAAAAGGAGCAGCCCAGGAAGAAGAGGGGGCAACTGTTTCACAGTCAGGCTCACTAAAATAGTTTATGCAAAATATAATTGTATCCTACCAGTGTCAACAGGTGTTTCTGGCAACCTCAAGGACAAATCAGCCAGTGCTTCTAAGGCATCGAAGTCAGCATCTTCAACTACACAGAAATAACAAGAAAAATGATGTCAGATATAACAAGATTCAACAGAGAGTGGTAATTCAACATTGAAGCTCAATCAAAGTAGACAAAGATAAACAAATCATCAAAAATTTAAGCAATGGCCTAGAATAGAGACAGGGTGACCAACGCCCCCCCCCCCTAAATTTCGTTCATATAACTCTTTTCAAGGATTTCCACTGTTTAATATTTATATTTCCTTCAGGGTTTCCTATTATTCTGAACATATGATACCACTCAGAATTTTAGGTGTTCCAATCCTCATTAAGAAGTCATTTATTATATGCAAAAGACTGAAATGACAAGTTTTATACGAATTCAATTTAATGGCCATGATTCAGTTTTGCATTCCCAGTTAAACATTAAGTCTGCCCCAGTACAGGATGGAAATCACATGCCAAGCATAACAACTCAGCTTAAAAAATTGATGAAACTTTTGCTATAATCCGCAGAAAAATAGTAATGGCCCCATTAAGTCAGTATCATATCCAATTAGAGTGAGGTATTATATAAGTAACAAGGAAAAATGAAATGGAACTGCAGAACATCTCATTGACTTCTATAGAAAAGCAATTAAGGCCTGAGATTTTTTCTTTCCCCTATTTTTCTGCAGTGGATGGATGCAACAATCACTTTTTTTTTTCCAGTAGTAATGGATGCAAAACTTGGTTGGCCAAAGACAGTTATAGTTAGAAGCAATCACAATCTTCTACAGATATCTGCTAAAGTAAACCAGAAAATTCCATGATTGAAATAGAATTATACCTAAGCAGATGGTCAAAAGTTTCTTAAAGCATGCAAGATTTGAGAACGGATGCCTTGAGATTCATTATCAGCTTAAGACACGATATTGCTTTCAATAAGAGAGAACACAAAATGATAAATTTAGCAAGTTCAATCTTTCTTTGGTACCATCTCTGGCTTGAATCCATATCATATTACAGCCAAAAGGAGTGCTTAGATACATTTCCAATAGCTTCCAGAATATTAAAACTATACTTCAGAAAAAATGTGATTACAAACAATGACGAGAATATGTTATTGCAGATTAAAATCTTCCAAATAATAATAGCAAAAGACTACAAAAAGTCATGCAACTGATGTTAATGGAAACTAATGAATAAACAGCTAATTTGCACAACCATGAGATATTCCAAAGAAAGGAAAGACTGAAAACTGCCAGAAAGGCCACTTTTAAGCAAATTAAAGGATTCCTAGACATGAAAGAGTGACAGAAGAACAGATAGAGGACAGGGGAACTTGGTTTAGATGAAATCACTGCCATACCTTCTCCAAACAGAACCTTCTTACTTCTTTTTCTTGAACCCCTGGAGGACCTCACAAGTTTTGTATCTGCAACCTCCATTTCAAATAATTCTTTGACAGCATCCAGTTTCTGCCCTTCCTCTGTCCCACTGCAAGCTTCTCTCACATCATCCAAATTATCGTCTAAATCTTCTGCTGGTGGCCTCCTTCCATAATATCTCTTCCCCTTCCAAAAGCTTTCATCTTTTACATAATCTACAACATCAGCTTCTGTGCTGCCTAAACTTAATTCACAACCCACCTCTTCCATTTCACTACCACGAAGCTTGGCACTCATCATCTCTGATTCAGCATGCTGAACCACAATTGATTAATAAACAAATTTTATAACAATCAGAAGAAATAATAGATGCCACCAAATAAATGAAATACCATTTGTTCATCATGCTGAGCATGTGAGGGCATCTTTGTTTTTCTTTTTGGAGTTTGAGACACTTGGGGAGAACCGCCTCTTTGTGAAGCCTCAGTCAAGGCCAATGCTATCTCATGAGCAACATCATCATCAACAGCATCAGCCTTTACTTTCAAACCTTGCCGAATTGGGGAAACATACTTCTCCTCACTGTATTTATCAAAGGAATATGTAACAGGGACACGAGGAGTCCTCTTCCCAACAGCCCAAGGCTTGCTTCCTAAAAGAAAACCAAAGAAATGGACAAAAAGAATCCTAAATAACACTTTCATAATGGAAAGTTTTTCTCCTTGCATGTGTGTGTGTCTCGGGAAGAAGCAGTGCATGAGCAAGCACACAAGAGAATAAACCAAAATGCATAGAAAAGAAACACGTAAAATATCCACCAATTTCAAGCATGAAAAAATAAAAATACAATTTCATAAGCATCACCCCAGAAAAAGAAAAGAAAGAGTAGTGTATACATATATGGTAATCTACTACTATATGCATGCATGCATGCAAAGACATGAGGCCTGCACGGAGGAATTTTTTTGTACCAGTCCGTCTCTTCTTTAACAATGACAAGCAGCCATAATTTGATGCAGCTGGCTGGGATTGTAGAAGATCTGGAACTGGTGGTGCATCAGATCCTTTGGTTACCCGAGCCCGCTTCTGAGATTTTCGAGAGGTTCCTGTGCCCCCATTGCTTTCTATCTCACTGTCACTCTCTCCCTGTCCATGAGCATCAGAGTTCAAATCATGATAGATAAAAATAGCACATGTAGAAAAAAAATTTACCTCATTGAACAGTCATCAATACCCAAAGGAAAAAATTAAAAGCATCCTTAGTATGAATCAGCTAAATTATATGGTTGAGACTAAATAAATCCTCCCTTACTACCTTGACCTCTATTAAAGTCATTATTTTATATTTATTGTCTAACCATCAATAATTTGCCTCACTTAACTAGTGGTACTAGCTTATTTTGGCCAAGCAATGGACCAGTGAGAAGAATCAGAACATTTAAAGAAACAGATAGAGGAGGAGTAGAATCACTGTCATGTTATAAAGCTCATGAATTGCAACAAGCTAGATAGAGGAGGAGCAGAATCACTGTCGTGTTATAAAGCTCGTGAATTGCAACAACCTAGACAGGCTTCCAATCACCAGTTTAGCTCTCCCAGAACTTAGGGTAGAACCAGCAACCAATTTTGAGTAATACTAAAAAATACTCTAGAATTAATATCCATGGGGAGTTCTACAAAAACCTTCCCAATCTTACCAGATTAGAGTAGTGATCAGTCATCATTGCAATTAGCCCAGCAGCAGAAGCAAAGCCCTTTGGAAGAGATAAGTAAGCCTGAAAAAACAGAGCATATATATGACCAACTTCGACAAACAAAAGTCATGCATAATCACTACCTCTCCATTCAGTCACATAATATGCAGAAAATTATTTTATAAAAAGGTTAAAAAATTATCACATCAATGTAACAAGATGAAATTCAACAGACAAATCTCCTACTGTAAAAAGGTAGAAGGTTTTCAAATCAAGATCAAATAATTTTCCGGTATTTAATTCAACACTTACCTTATTCATAGTATAAAGGGCTTCTACCATTTCCACAGATCGGTTCCGCACCGCAGCTGCTACCTATAACCCCATGAAAAAGAGAAAAAAGAAAAAAAGAACATGGTAAGGTGATAATGCAATGATCATCAATATCAACAAAAGTCGCCTTGTTCCCAAATACAATACATCAAATCACCTGTTCCCATAAAACTTACTTAAAACCTCGAGTAAATTTCTTTCCATATCATACAAACCAAACAACGAAAAAATCTTAATTAACACCACCATATTTAACTCTTGCAACCTAAATCTAGTAAAAAGAACAAAAAGCAAAACAAAGTTGAGGAACAGTTGACAGGAAGGTAATGCTATGTACTAACTAACCTTCTCCCAATCCTTTCCATGTTTCCGATACGCCTTATAGAACCTTTCTAGCTCTTCCTTACCCCATTGTGGCCCTAACATTTCAGATAACTTCCTCTTCTGCACGTAAATTAAATTAAATTAAATTAATAACTCTATGCTCAGTAATCCAAATCAAGCACGTTAATTTATAACATCACTTAATTAACTAATCTATTAACAAGGTAATCCACTAACAAAAACACCATAATAACAGCAATAATTCAAATCCTCTAAAATTTAAACAAAAAGAAAATGAAAATTCGAGAAACTGACCCGCGGCCTGCTTTTGTTAGTAATAACTGCTGCATTTTTGGTAGATGTGACTTCATTAACGTTTGAATACCGCTTATTTACACTTCTCTTTCTGGACGGGGCCATCAGTGACTCCTACAGTTCCTTCAATTACCTAAAAACAGAGAGTCTGACTCGCGATTCTCAATTTCGCTTCCGATTTTAGAGAAATTGCGGAGGAGAATTTAGAGAGAGAGGTTGAAATTTGGCGAAATTAAGTGAAGGAGAGACTGAAATTTGATGAACAGACAGATTCGATGGTGAGTTCATCGTAATGTGATTGTTCACTCAATGAAGAGAGAGAACGAAGAGCGGAAATCGATCGATCAAGCGGCAGCCAAGAAGCGATTTGGAGACGACGGAGATTTTTCAATGGTATTGTGGTGGTGGAGGTGATAATTGGGAGATGGAGAAATCGGGGGTTATAACCGCGAAACTTTAAAAAATAAACACTCTTTTTAGTTTTTACTAATAATTTTTTTAGATTTTTGCTTTGTGTTATTTTTTTTTATTTTTCACTTTTAATAATTGGTAATAAAAACTATATATTATACATATTATATGTATAAGATGTTATTTAAAACGACAATAGAAGATGTTAAGTATATTATTGTTTTGGATCAACAACAGTTTAATTTATTTGGGGCATATAATAAAATAGTAAGTTCAAAAATAATAATCCTACTACAGGGTAGTTCGTAGTTTGTTAAAATAGTAAGTTTTTAAATATATATATATATATATATATATATATATAGAATGTTATTTTTTTGTTTTTATAGTCGTGGTTTGACAAAATATATTTTAAAAAAAAACTATTAATTATAACTTTATCAAAAGAAAGTTTTTAATATGATTGCTATATAAATGATTGTGTGTATAGTTTTTAATATGATTGCTATATAAATGATTGTGTGTATTGTTTAACTAAATATTTTTAAATATATAATTAGAGCAAAATGTAATTTACATTATATTGCATTATAAAAACAAAGTATAAAAATCTTAAATGGTGTACGTCAACTAGTCAGGCTCTAGGTTTACTCTTTAGACGTCACTAGTTCAAGTCCCACAAATCTCATGGTTACTGAAAACTTATATGGTTGTCAACTTCAGGACCTGTGATATTAGTCGAGATGCACGCAAGTTAACTCGGATATCCATGTTAATAAAAAATAAGTATAACAAAAATAAAGACAAATAAAAATACAAAAATACATGATATATTTGAATACAAGAATGAAGATAATATCATGTGATTCAATTAAACATTATATCTGAATTTATATATAAATTTTTTTATTATATTTATTATTAATAATATATATATATATATATATATATATATATATATATATATGTGTGTGTGTGTGTGTGTGTGTGTGTGTGTGTGTGTGTGTGTGTGTGTGTGTGTGTGTGTGTTAAATAATCTTTTTGATTTTTTTTCCTAAGCTTATTTTGATTGATTTTGTTTAATAAATGTGAAATATTTTGTTTTTCATGATTAATATAATAGAATTAATAAAAAAAATGATTATAAAACATATCATTTATATTTTCAATAAAGGTATGCCTTTGATGAAAACGAATATAAAAGATTGAAAAATAACTGAATTTGAAATAAATTGAATCTAACTTTTGATCCCTACTCAATTATGTGTAAATTTTCAATTAATTGTTTCTAAAGATTTAAAAGCTCAATTTTTAAGATTTCATTTAAAATTTTCATATATTTATGAATACCAACATTTCTTCAAAGTAATGTTGTTTGTAACTTTGTATTGCTATTTAGAATAATAATAATAATAATAATAATAATAATAATAAAACCTAATTTGTATAGTCGCATTAGCAGGAGGATTTGATTTTTAAAAAAAGTAAACAAATACAGGTCTGGATAATTTTTTTAGCATTGCCATTAAATCTAAAAATACAATTGTTCTAATTTTTTTATCAAGATAAATTTTTTTATAAATATATCTCAAATTTATCTTAGTCACCATTATGTTTTTAATTGAAATTATTATTTTTGTTTAAAGAAAAATATATTTTATGATTATTAAAGTAACTTAACAAAAAAAAAATCATGATAGTATATTTATATTTTGTGTAATTGAAAGCTAAAACAATTATAAATGTGATAATGTAAAATCCTTGTTAGTGAAATCATTATATCATTCATATAAAGGTAAAAAAAGAAACATAGGACAGTTTTTTTTTTCCGAACTTATATAGGAATTTTTGAAATTTCTAACGGAATTCTGGTAGAGTTCCCCTATACTAGGAGGTCCCAAGTTATCAATAAATCATCTTATACTCATTTCTCAAATGCATCACAATTGCATTGATGTTCAATTCAACGATTCATTCATGAATATACATATAGTATTTTATCTACTCATTTTCTTTCACATTTAAACATGCATAATTTAACAAGTAAAGAGGACATGCAAACATCAGGATTTCAAACATAAAATAGTACAATCTTGTATTACGACATCTAACATTTCCTTACAAATGTTAAGGCATGACGCTATAAATTTATAAAAGAAAGGAAACCAGTTATTGCCCTTGACATGGGTAAATTTCTCCATTTTTATCAATTTTGTTGAATTTGCTAGCAGGGGTGGCAGCTTGACCTCCCCTCAGATTTTCACCTATATCTGAAGCTCTGGAGCTCCAAATTAAGCGAGGTCAAACTTGTTGGAAATATAACATCTCAGGCTACAACTTCTATGAAGAGGCCTTTCCCGAATTCTATCATCTTCAGGCCCGAATCCTCTCGAGAATCAAGATGATAAATCTATCTAGTTTTCATCAATAGGTGAAATGTATCTCCAATCCCCCTTTCCTCCTTCGATACAACTTTACCCACGCCATATACATGGTAACCTTTGTCATTATGATCTTCTAAGGATGTTTACACTAATTTAATAAATTTTTGTAAGGTGATCCAAGATCACCTCAAGAATATGCATGTTATTAGATTTCCATGATTTCCTTCATCTTGTAATTGTCCCTCAAACACGCCTTAAGCCATATGTATGGCCCAAGAACTCCTTTTCACCCTACCTAACTTACAAAACCGATTTACAAGTTCTCATATCATGAAATTACTTGGTCTTTTTATTAGTAAACTTTTCATTACACCTAACTCATTCATTATCATTATATGAAATTTCAAAACTCCTCATTCCCTTCCTAAACTTGTCTTGGCCAAACTTGGCCCAAAGGAAACTAAGTGTTCCTTCTCCTTTCCATGTGATAATTTCTTTTTTTCTAGTTATTTTTCACCTCGTAACAACACATCTTAAGCAATTTGACAAAGAAAATCATAAGTTCTACCCTTCTTATTTATTTACCTAATGGTCAGCCACCTTGTATCTTTGACCCATTGATTTTTCTTTGTTGTTCTTGCATCATTTTACATTGAAGGTAACCTATAACACTTTAATCAATCCAATTCTAGATAATTTTGCATTTTCTCCAAATTATGTTCAAGAACCCTAATTTTCAATTCAAGAAATTTGTACAATTTCAAACCAAATTTAAAATTTATTAGATTGGGTTTAGGATTCCTTACTTGATGATAATCTGAATTCCGCTCCTCAATTGATTGAAAAATTTCAGTCCTTTTTCTCTTGCATACAGCTGGCCCCCATTCTCTTTTCTTCCTAATTTTTACACTTGTTTCTTACCCATTCTCTTGTCAAGTGGTGTTTTCTCCTACCAACTTATCTATGGTTGTAAAATTTTATAAAGGGTCGACCATAGCTAAAGAGACAAAACTGATTATGAAATGTTGATTGAATGGACAAAACTTGGTAAAGGGTCAACCATAGCTGAAGGGTGGATAAAATGTATTATGTGATAAAATGCATGTGGATGTTCATACTTGAAATTGTGTGTGTTCTGTTGGATCCTAATAACAAACTGTATGCTATAATCGAAATGCATGTAGATGTTCACGCTTGAAATTGCATGATTCTGCTGGATTCTAATAACAAATTGTGTGCTGGAACCAAAACACGTGTAGATGTTCATGCCTAATTGTGTTGTCAGCACCGATTCAGTTTTTGTTGTCGAATTAGAGTGTCTGCAGCACATCAATTTCGCTGTTAAATTATGTTGTCAGCAGCAAATCAAATTTTGTTGTCGAATTGTGATGTCAGTAGTGACTCAATTTTTGATGCTGAATTGTGGTGTCAGTAGCGAATCAGTTTTCGTTGTCGAATGGTAGTGTCACCAGCGAACCAGTTTCGCTGATGATTCCGTGTTCCAGAGAATCAATTCGCTAACGAATCTACGTTACCAGCGTACCAGTTTTGCTATCGATTCTACGTTCCAGCGAATCAGTTTGCTGATGAATCTACGTCACCAGCGTACCAGTTTCACTGCTGATTCTGCGTTCCAGTGAATCAGTTCTCTGAATGATTTGTGTATCTGAATTGGTCCGGTGACTAAAATGATTGCATTGTGTGATTGTGTAATATGTGAAACACTTGAATGTGAACATGTGGATTCTTGAAATATATATGATGGTGAGTCATGTGATTTCAGAATGCAGATGTGCTAATTTGTGACCATTGATTTGTTAGATGGTGCGATCGGGATTAGACCTTCGACCAGGTAAGGACACCCCACATGAGGAATAGGTAGATGGTTTCCACATGACTTGGGAGTGATTGATGTAACATGGGAAAGTGATCGCTTATATGTCAAGACAGTTAAAGACTCACATAGAGAATTACCCGGTACATGACCTGGAATCAGTTACTGTAATATGTGCTCTGAGAATCTGGAGGCACTATCAATACGAGTCCCTCTAATTTCAAGGACAAAATTTATATCTAGAGGGGAGAATGTAAACACCCAATAAAAAAGAAGGTAAAGCCATAAATGACTCCATCGTCATTGTCGATTTTTGAATTAGTAGTGACATAGTTTTTCATTTTCGATTTCTAAATCGATAGCGGCATAGTGTTTGGCTGCCGATTTCTAAATCGACAGCGGTATAATTTTTGCTTTTGATTTCTGAATCGGCAGCGATATTGTAAAACCCAACAAAAATTAGTGATTGACCGGCCTATCATAGGGGAGAATTAGAATAAAAACCAATCACAGATAACCCAAAAGGGGGGGTAAAGACAACCCTTATCCAGCACCCAAACACCCTACCTCATTTAAGAGTGGGTATAAATATAAGGAGAGAAAGAGAAAGGGCGACTCTTTCTCTTCCCAAGACAAGCTGCAACAACTCCATGTGTCCAGCTATATGTTTTCCCCCCTTTCCTCCTTCCCAAAGAGAGTTGAACAAACCCCTGTTACATGTGCCTTCCTTAGACATGAGAGAGAGAGAAGGGAGAGCTTGAGAGGAGGTTGAACAACTGCAGATATGGATGGAGAAGAGGTCTAGAACCGGTGGGAAGAAACCAACAGAAAGAGGAGAAATCGAGAGAAGAAGAAGAAAGGAAAACTGGGAGAAGGAAAAAAAGATATACTATCAAACTTTCCCCAAAACTTAGATTCATAAGGTATGGGTCTTGTAACCTTCTTTCTCCTATTCATTGTGACATTGGAACCGAAAAGATGAAGAGAAACCATGAAGGAATGCCTAGAAATTTTACACCAACTATGAAGGAAACCTAAACTAAAAAAAGGGATGAAAATGGGGTTGAATGGAGACTTAATTCCAGAACATTTAACAAAGAAAAATGAATAGATTGAATGAATAAAACTTGGTAAAGGGTCAGCCATAGCTGAAGGGTTGGACAAAATGTATTGTGTGATAAAATGCATGTAGATGTTCATGCTTGAAATTGTGTTCATTTTTTCCCTCTCCCCATCTTTTACATAGGCGATAGGTAAGGTAGACCTCGCCGTTTTTGCTCACCAATTTCCTAGCAGCGAGTGTTGACATTAATTCTTCATATACTCCATTTATTTCGCCCTTAAATTCTACCTCCTTACCGTCAGGTGTCTAAAAGGACACCACTTTAGTAAGACAATTTACATTAGCATGATATGTGTTGAGCCAATCCATCCCTAGAATGGTATCATTGATAGTGTAACATGAAGAAAAAATGGTAAAGAAGATGAAAATGATGAAGGAGAAATTTCTAATGATGCTGAAATGGAGAGTCATGATATTGAAGATGAATTGGGGATTCAAATTGATGTCAATCCAGAAAATTCAAGGAGTTGTGAGTTAAATAACATTGATAATATTGATGTTGGTACTATTAGTGATACTAATAATCCTCTAGATGATAATGATATTGATAAATGTTTGAGGAATAATGAGGAAGATGAAGATAATGAAGCTAGTTTTAGTTTACATGACATACTAACATATTGTTTGTTTTGAGTTTATTAATTGTTAATTAATGAAAATCTATAGACATGAATAATTGTATTGTATTGTTAAGTTACTTAAACTATGTATGGATTTTTATTTGAACAATTTATTTTAAGGTGCTCGAACTTAAAAATCCTTGTGAATTTACGATATGTCTTTACGAACCGAGTTTATATTGCATTTTCCATACTGTGTCAAAAATGCATTTTTGACAACCATGCTTGTGATCTTTAGCCTTTATGCACGCCAATCGAAAGAGCTAAGGCATGGATTTGTTATTAAGTGATTAAGAAAATATATTGAGGACCTCGTTTGTCACACTTGTGAAAATAATTGCATCTATCAGCTCTCGAACCCGCAATCTCTAGCCTCCATACACACTAACCTATAAAGTTAAGGTATAGATTTATATCAACTGATTAAGAAAATATATTAAGGTGCTTCACTATTCATGTATATAGTAAAGAACCATAAGAAACCATAGTTCTTTTAGTGTATTTAGATAATACTAGTTTGTTTCTCGCATGTTCTTGTGGGTAACGTTTTGGCAGTGTTATTAAACTTGACAGTACTTCTAAACCAAGTCAAGTTTTAAATTAAAATAAATGAGAGTTGACCCGATCGACCAAAAGGTCAACACACAATTCAATCGTCCCCGTCAAACTCGATTTAACTTTAAAAATATTTCCTAAGATGACATAATCTTATTATTTTTTTATTAAAATGATGATGTTTTTTATTAACTGGGTTAACCCACCCAGCCCGTAATCTAGATCATTGGCCCCGCCAAGTTTAATAACCTTATTATTTGGAATTTTTTTATTTAATTATTTGATAATAAAAATAAATATTTACAAGAAAGAAACAAAAACAATTATGGAGGTGAAATGAACTTTTTTATGTTGAAGTTGTATTTTCTTATTCATGCAATTATATTTGTTTTGACAACAAAGTCAGTTTGTTTTTTTTATTTTTTATAGCAACACATCTCATTGAATAAAAAGCAACATCAATCAAGAAATTTTTTTTTAAGAAAACTATAATGATTTAAATTAAAAAGGAAAAAAAATATTTTTTTAATCAAGAGCTTAATTTTCTTATTGACATGATTCTTTTTTATTTTGACAAAAATATTTTCTTATGAGAAATTATGTTTTTAAGCAAAAATTTATTATGTTCATAAAATAAGTTTCAATAAAAAAAATCTAAAAAACATGAATCAAACATTTTAACGTAAATTTATGGAAAAAATATGAAAACAATAAATTTAAGAAAATCATTTAAAAAAACAATAAAAATGCTAAGAGAATAGATATTTTATTCTCTTTTGATATCAAAGAGAAAATTATTTTTAAATTTATGGATATCAAACTAATACATAATTATCCATAAAAAAATTGATATTATCATCATAAAAAAACCATAATCTTCTTTAAAACATTTGTATATATTTTTTTTATAAGTAGAGAGTTTTTTTTTATATAAATAAAATGCAACAACAATTAAAACAAAGGTTTGTAAAAATATTCAATCATTTGAAATAAGTACGAAAGATTTATTTCTTCAATCTAAAAATCATTTATTTAATAATAATCTTTTTATTGTTTTAGTAAAAACATATTTTTTAATTATAAGTACTGTTTTTTAAACAAAAACCTATCATGAACTCAAAATGAAATTTAATAAAAAATATTAAAATAATACATGGATATTTGTATGTGATTGAAGGAAAAAAAAAGTTAATGTTATAAAGTCAATACAATTATCTATTAAAGTGTTTTTTTTAGCTTCCATCTCGCCAAAAACAAATAGACTAGAGTTAAGTAAGATTTTTTTTTCAATTTAATTTTCTATTTTTTGACCAATATAATGGTGTTTTAGGACTAAAAACTGGTTTATTGAGTTTCTTATGATATTTATTAGGTATTTTTAAGTGAAAATACATTGAAGAAAAACAAGACCACATGTGCTAGCCTCACAGGCCTACGTGCGAGGCCTTCTTTTTGTTAGGCGAGGTGCACAGATCCAGTCTCTGGGCCAATAACCTTTTCACTTTCTATTTTATTTTTAATTTTGTTTTCTATTATAAATTTTTATTGAAATGTGCCATACATTAAATATTTAACATGATATTTAAATTATTAATTAGTCTCATCATAGTTCTTAAGTAACATTATAGGTTTTTATGGGAAAGTTCAAATTTCTTTTTTAATAATTATACAACTAATATGCAAAAAACAAAATTCTCATGAATATTCAATGAAATGCTTTTGCTATTATTTAATAGGTATTTGTATTGCTTTTATCACATTAAGTTTTTTCCTTCAATCACATACAAAATATCGAGATATTATTTTAATATTTTTTTATTAAAATTTTCTTTTTAGATAATGATAGGTTTTTGTTTAGAAAACAATGCTTACTATTAAAAAACATGCTTTTACTAAAACAATAAAGAGATGTATTATTCAAGAAATGATGTTTAGATTAAAGAAATATATTTTTCCTATATATTTCAAATGATTGAAATTTTTGACAAACTTTTGTTTTTATTGTTTTTGCCTTTTATTCAAAAAACTCTCTACTTATACAAAATTATATAAATGTTTTAAAGAAGATTATAGTTTTTTTATGATGATTTTATCAATTGTTTTTTTGGATAATTATGTATTAACTTGATATGCAGAAATTTTAAAATAATTTTCTCATTGATATTGATATTGAATGAGAATAAAATATATATTCTCTTAGAATGTATATTGTAATTTTTTAAAATAATTTTCTTAAATTTATTGTTTTCATATTTTTTTCCCATGATTTTTAGATTTTTTTTAAAACTTCTTTCATGAACATAATAGTTTTTTTTTCCTTAAAACCATAATTTCTCATAAGAAAATACTTTTGTCAAAATAAAAAAGGAACATGTCAATAAAAAAAAAGCTTTTGATGAAAAATTTATTTTTTATACTTTTTAGTTTAAATCATTATAGTTTTTTCAAATACTTATTTTATGTTGCTTTTTATTCAATGAGATGTGTTGCTATAAAACAAATTTGAGGGACTGACATAAAACAAATAAAGTTCAGGAACTAAACATGAAATGCTTAAAACTTAATAACCAAAAGTGACAAAAATTAAAAAAAATCAATGATTAAAGTGTACTTTCTCGTGCTCCATGAAATAATGAAAAAAAGAAAAAAAAAGGTTGCCTCATAGAAATTCTATGTTAAATTTAGTCCCAAGTGTTTTAATTTTTTTAAAATTACAAATTGAAATTTCATCTAGCAAAATCAAACATCAATCCACATCCAAGAAGGAGGTATCACACGAATCAAAAGGAATTACCATGCTTTAAATCATGTGGATATAAATAAAAAGTGAAAGGATGAAATCAGAATAAAAATAAAATTGAGGGACTAAAATTCATAATTGCAAAAGGATTGGGAAAAAAAGGACGAATGGAGTGCATAGTAGTAGTGAAAACCCATGGGATGTCTGAGTCACGATGAATAGTGAAAGAAACAGTGAAAACCTATCTTGTTTTAGTTTATAATGTAATAATGTAGTATTTGTTGATACTAAAATTAATCACAAAATGAAGATCCATGTTTCCTGAAAACATCTTTATGGAGATGTTGGAAAAATATTATTTTTTCAATTACTAAATGTTCACGTCAAACTGGTAGGAAAGTATTCGAAAAGTCGATGGATGAACTGAGGGAAAATAATTCAAAATTATTCTGAACTCAGTTAATAAATTTTATTTTATTTTTCTAAGTACCTCAAACCTTTTTCGGTAAAAAAATAAATAAATCCATTAATTTTAATTCTAAATAGCAATTTAGAAACATGAAATGAATCATAAAAAAATATAAAAAAATTAATTATGATGACACCAATCTCTAAACTTATTATCAGCACCAATACTTCATAGCTTCAGATTTATTGTGAGGTGAGATTAGACTATCATCAACAACACATCTCCTATGATCAGATAGCTCCAATAGGTAATCTAGGAGTTGCTTTGAGTAACTTGTTCCTTTAGGGTTATATTCAAAAATCCAGTATCTTTGCAAATGGCTAGAATGCAACCATCATTGGTGAAACATACATCTGATGGTGTTATAAAATCCAAAGTACTTAAGAATAGTTGAATTATGGGTAAATCAAAGGTTCTTGTAAGATAATCTATTCTGTATTATTTATGAAACTTGTAGTTTGTAATAAAAAACCTGTAACCTGTAAAATAGCCATTTTTTATGGGATTTGTGGACCCTCATATGACAAAGTCAGTGATTTTTAAGCAAATGGTTTACAATAAATGAGGGAATAAACAATTATTTTTAAAAATAAAAGTATCTGTTCTTAGATTGATACAAAAAATGCTTCGAAATTAAAAAAGTACTTTTGTTAAGAATAGAGATTGTGAATCTTTTATTTGTGTTTCTATGTGTATTTTTACTTCTAGAACCCTATAAAAAAGATACTTATTAAAGGTCAAAAAGGTCTTTCTACCCTTATAGGACTAATTAGGGATAAATATCTCTAATATTAATATTATTGTGAGATGAGATTTCCCTGATATTAATATTAATGGAGATTAAGAGACGAATATCTTCAACATTAAAATTAATAGGAGATAAAAAACGACTATCCATGACATTAACATTTTATATTAAATGTCATAACAATAAACAAATGGAGTCTTATGGCCCAACATATGGCTTATAATGATATCTAGGCCTTTAACTCTTTATGCTTGGGGTATTGCCAAGCTCAAAGTCAATGGGTATGATAATAAGTAAGACTTATGCACATTTGGGCTTGGCTCGTAGTTGAGCCTAAGTGTTTCAAGTTTGGCAGCATGTCAGACCCTTGCTTAATTGGGTTTGACGCACAACTAAGTCTAAGGGTGATGGGTCTGACAACTCGCTAAATTCATATCCACTTAGGCTCAACATGGTGCCAAGGGCGGTGAGTATGACAATACGCCAGATCTGCGTCCCATTAGGCTCAGCCCAAGAGCATCAAGTCTGGTAATGATGCAACCATATTATTCGATAGTTTCACCCACATTTAACTAGTGTTTTACCTATGTTTTATATATAAAATGCCTTGATATTCTTTGTTTTATATTTTGAAAGCACTTTTGGATGAAAGATGCACAAAGGAGTAAATTGAAGATAATTGACATATTTGACCTTCAGTCGATGTTTTGTGTAGAGCATGAGCTCTAGAGGTCGAAATGAAGTGATTCCAGTGGCATTAAAAAGCTAACATCCATACTTTTATGGACATCTAAGGCAAGAAAATAAAATGAAGAAGAGCATGGAAATCGCAGCTTTTAAAATCAAAATTTGCAATCTGCCAGTGTTGACCTTTGGCCATTCCAACTTGAATATCTGGAGCTACAGAAGTCCAATTGATGCAAACTCAATTTTTTTGGATTCCTGACTCAAAGGTCTATAAACTCTTCAAATTTCAGCAAAAAACGATGTCATATGAGGGAGATATGATTTTCAAAGATGACAACTGAATTCTGCCAGCAAATAGGTTTTGTGATGAAATGAGTCCAAATTATGTTCCGAAGCATCTAAACCGATAACAAGTTTTTATTTCAACAACTTAGCTCCTCTAAGTCAAAGCTTGAAGATTTCATGCAAGACTATTTCTCTTTTTTTAGGAAAATAGTTATTGAAGTACTTAAATGTAAATTGTCTACTTAAGGGAGAACTATTTTGTAAAATAGAGAATAGAGTTTCCTAGAATATAAAAAGAATGAGAGAAGAGAAGGGGGGTAGCCAGCTAAGAGGAGAAAAACGCCCCCCTCCTCTAAGAAACTTGAAATTATGCATTCTTCCTTCTTTTTGATTAGTTGTTCAACAAATATGCAAGGCTAAACTCTTTTTCTTGGTTACAAGGATACAAACTTTCGAATTTCAAGAACTGAGAGATTTATTTTACCTTTTCTTTTCAGTTTATATGATGAATATGTTTGTTCTCCTATGCTTATTTTTCCTATGATTGTTTATTTTAATTGCTAGACCGGACTCTAAGTTATTATTGTAGATAATCTATTGCTAAGTTTGATATCAAAACCGGAGTTGTGGTATATGAACTTGTGAAACAACTGAGTTTAATAATTGTGACGGATCTATGTTATTAATCTTAGGAAGAACATTCAATCAAATCAAACATAGACTGCGGACAGTTATATTTTCTTGATTAATAAACTTATAAGGCTGCCATTGAATTACATTACTAGTGCGAACACTGTGGTTGTTTAATGGTTAGGGTTAATTATACGGCGGATCCGTTAACTAACTGATTAGTACTTAAAATTGCATTTTTATCAAGGTTTTATATCATCATTTTGCACTTAAAGTATCAATAACTCCTTAACTAAAGCATGTTTTATAATAACATATCTAATTATATAAGATACCTTTAATTTATGGTAAATGTTCATCTTAAATGCAGGCCTATCACATAAATGAAAGAATTGATTGAGGAGTTGAAGTACTGAAATTGAAAGGACAAAAAGATGGCCAAAGAGATGCTTTGTGCAGTCCAAACTGGAACACGGTTCGGTAATTGGGTCATATCTGGAGCTGTAGATCTTGGATTTAGGTCCATTTTATATGGATGGAAAGATAAGACATAGGCCTACAACTTTTATGTGGAGCCCAAGATTTAAAAAGGCTGTTTTCAAGTCCAAATTATAGTAACAACAAAAAAGTCTGAATCTGTCCTGCAGCCTAGACACTGTTCAGTGTTCAGCCCATATCTCAAGTTCTAGAAGTCCAAATGATCTCAAATTTTTACCCTGGAAAGATGAGACAATTTCCTAGAACTTTCATGATTTAAGTTTGTTCAAATTATGACGTCATCAATGATGTTTTTGGCAGACAAGAAGATAAGAATGGTCACCAAGTCAAGATGTGGCCACCCACTCATCAATTAGTCAACAAATCAATAGTTCCGAATTTTGGCCTATAAAAGGAGCATTTGTCATGTATTTAGGCATCTTGGTGTTCAGATCAAGATCATGCTCTTGCTTTCTCTCTTTGTATTGCTTATGCTTTGCTTTCATTAATATCAAGTTTATGCCTTTCAGTTCCTTTCCTTTACTTAGTTAACTTTTATCTTACTTATGTTCTTATCTTGTTTATTTATGGTTATTTCTTTCATTATGTCTAGCTAAGTTAATTATGTCAAGGTGAAAAGGTTACACTAATGGTGTAAGGATAAGTATAATATAAACTCAGCATGGACTTTAATGTTGGATATTAACATGCTTTATATTTGTTATCTTATTCACTTTTAATACTTTACTTGTTAAATGGTTAATCTAGATTTATGTTGTATAACACTTGGTACAACAAATACTTGGCACTTTCATAGCCCATACTGTATGGTATAACCGACACCCGAGCTATGAAAGGAACTTGATTTGTTGTTAACATAAGTTATAATCATGAATGCCTGAAAATATTTACAAGTATTAGCATTATTCGAATAAGATAGCTAATGTAATCATGTTAACAATTTATAATCCGATTGGAACCTCCTTGTGTGTGGTTTCCAATTGAATAATAAGAGTTTATACTATACTTGTTTGAAATACCATTAGTGGATCCTCTAACCTTGACATTTGTTGTTATCATTGTTTAATCCTTACGTTAATCTTCCATCTCAAAAGTTCTCATCAACTTCTTCCTCTTCTTCTTCACTATTATTATTATCACTGTTATTATTATTGTTGTTGTTGTTGTTGTTGTTGTTGTTGTTGTTGTTATTGTTACTTTTGTTTTATTGTTATCTATAATTAGTACAATTAACCTCCCTGTGGTTTGACCCTGGTCTTGCCGGGTTATTTATTACTTCGACACTCCTGCACTTGGGAGAAGACATTAATCTTTTGGTCGTGTCACTAACCAATGTTAAGAAGGGATAAATATTCAGAATATAAATTGATGTTTCGGTTCCATGATCAGTTATGATTTCTGTAGGTGGATATGTGCTTGTGACCAAGGTTTGTTTTCTTGATAATTTTCTGATTTTATTAAATTTTGTTTGATAGTTTTCTATTTTCTTTTGCTTTAGCCTAGATAACGTCCAAACCCCCCCAAATTGCATATTATCTAGCATAAAAATCTGACTTGAATCTTCCTCGTGGGATCGACCCCTTGCTTGCTCTATACTATCTTGTGTGTTGTGTTTGAAGCTAGGGTAATTAATTTATGCGACCGTGACATCGCAACAGGTAGCTTACTAGACCTATATCCACCTAGGCTTGACATGGTGCCAAGGTCTAAGGGCACCAGGTCTAACAGCTATCAATCTCATACCCATTTAGGCTCGACACGGTACCAAGCCTAAGGTCGTTGGGTTTGCAGCTTGCTAGACCCGTGCCCAATTAGGCTTAGCATGCAGTCAAACCTAAGAGTGCTGGGTCTGGCAGCTGCCAACCCTATGCCCAATTAGGCTCGACATGCAGCCGGACATAGGGGTGTTGGATTTGACAGCTCATTAGACCTATGCCCATTTGGACTTGGCTAATAGCCACATCTAAGGGTGTTGGGCTTTGAAGCAAGCTAGACTCATGTCATTTGGGTATGGTATTCTACCAAGTATAGAGATATTAAGTATAGATGCAAGCATCACCCATCTATCAATGAGTTATCATCTTGCTTTTGAACCTTTTTAAAGAGAAACTCAAGGCTCAAAATTAATTTTTCAACAAAAATACTGATCATTAAACCATCTAACCCAAAAGCCTCCCTCTTGATCATCTCCAGCTTTCTTCAACATCCACACAATGCAGGTGCTAAAGGTCCCCATCTCGTAGCTTGTGACAGTAGTAAGACTCTTAAAAAAACCCTAACTCGCAACATATACGTTTTGACCATGCATCATGAGGTAACATTGTTATCTCATTAAATGTTTTTGTTGCCAAATCAAAACACAAAATAGAGTCAACCAACTTTTCATCTTTAAATCGCTAGTTTTGTCAGTAAAGGCTATGAACCAATTACTATGAAAATCGGCATATTGGTTGTTTGCTCTTCATGCATTGTTTTTTAGTGAGAAAATTGAATCGTGTAATTAGTTTTGTGACAATAGGGTAATCTTAAAATCTTGTAGTTATCATTTAAGGAATCATAACCAAACCCTAAAGTTTCCCACCCATTTAGGTTGATAAATTATGTACTCTCCGATTACTAGATTCCATAAGGCCATCGCAGTGACCACAAATGATGACATTGTTGTTCTGAAAAGGGAAGAAAAAATAAAGACGGGAATAAAAAGATCCTAAATGAAGATGGCTTCGAAACAATGATAGTTTTCTTTTGCAGATGATTCTTGTCCTTCAAGGTAGGGATAATGGCATTGCGATTTAGATACTTTTTAGTAGATTTAAGGTTGGTAGGCAAAAAAGCACACCTTTAAAACACATTAAAGATTTGAAGGTAGTCTTAGAAATATATCTACAAGTATGTCTAGGGGATAACTACCAGCACAACCATGGATGTTTGTCTTTGTCTCTTGATTAGGGTTTGCTTCTAAAAGGAAGTGATTTTCTTTGGATGAGTGGAGCCTTTATATTACTTATGCAACAAGAATATTAATTAGAACAGACCCTAGTGTACCAATTGATCACCAAGTCCTAATAGGTGCCAACAATTGTTCAAACAATAAGTGAATTATTTCTCTTCGGGTGAGAAAGTACCGCAAGGTTTAGATAATAATTGATTACTTCATTTCATCATTGATAACTTTCAACTACTCTAAATAAGCAAAGTCATGTACAAGAAACCCGAAATAAAAGGAAAGCCGGTAACTAACAATTGGAGATTAAACACATGTAAAAACAGAGCATACAACGTATGTAAACACAAAGCATTACTAACAAAATAAAATTGACGAAAATAATGAACGGAAATAAAAGTGACGAAAAGTTCACAACTGCATGTGACCTAGTCCTGCAGGTGACCTAGTCCACCCCAACATAACCTTCTCATTCTTCACATGACCATAAGCTCTCCTTTACATGCATGTCACATTAAACTAGCTTTTCACGTCCAACTTTATATCAGGTATTTGGGATTTGGCCAAAGGGGCGTTGCTGACCGTCGTGGCTTATCAATACCTCCTTTATTATGTGGATCCTTGTCCTCAAAGTCCACACCTGGGAACATCTCCATAAGTTGTTTGGTGGGCTCCCATGTCACCTATTCTGCCGGTAGATTTTTCCAATGGACCAAACTCTCTTCGATAATTTGGGCTCCTTGTTTGATCCAGGGATGATCGAGAATAACCTGCGGTGTGAGTATGACTACCCCATCATCAATGAATGGTAGCAACTCCATGATGTGCGCCACCCCATTCTCCACGTTAGTGATGTACTGTTTGAGTAGGGATACATGAAATATGGGATGAACACGCGACTTTGCTGGTAAGTGGAGCTTGTATGTGACCAAGCTGATTTTCTCTAGAATTTTATAGGGCCCATAGAAGCGGTTGGTTAATTTCAGGTGTATTACTTTGAAAACTGTTTATTGGCGAAAGTATGTAGTTTCAGATGCACTAACTCGCCAACCTCGAATTAACTTGTAACTGATAATACCAATCTATAAGATCTCCTGGTGAAATATGAAGCACCATCGAGATCATCTCATATCATCAATCGTGGGAATAGGAAAGCGGCCCTTCACGGTGGCAACGTTGAATGCATGATAATTCGTGCAAAAACATTAACTTCCACCCTTCTTCTTTATTAATAGTACTAGTGATGAAAAAGGGCTCGTACTAAGTCAAATAAGGCTGGAGTTTAACATAATATGGACTTATTTCTCGATCTCCTCCTTTTAATAGTACGCATAACGGTATCGATGAACATTGATTGGTTTGGTTCCTTTTTTGAGGTAGAAGTAGTAATCAACTTCTCCGATAGGCGGTAGACTTAAAGGCTCCTTCAATAATTCGAGAACTCTTGCAAGATTTTCTTCATGTCAGGATGCATTTTTTCATGTGGCTCCGTAACACTTACCTGTAGGCATATTGCAAAAATGACATGGTCATGGTAAGCCTCTTTTTATAGTTCCTTGATTGATGCAACTTAAATGGCTTCATCGTCAGTCCTTTGCAACTGCTTGATTTGGTTTTTCTAAAGAAATTCCATAGTTAATTGCTTTCAGTTGCAAACCATAAAACCCAACATTTCGAGCCATTGGATTCCCAGGACTAGATCCAACCCTGTAAAAGGAACAAAATAAAGAGTTAAAGAGGAATGAGTGCCTTGCAAGCCCTCAACACTTCAATTTCTCACTATTTGCTATTCACACGGTGAAAGCTTTGGTTGGCATCACTGGTAGCCCGTTGGCCAACCTCTCACTAATAAAGTTATGAGTTGACTCATTATTGATGAGTATGATGACGTCGTGGGAACCGATCCTAGTAGCTATTTGCATGGTCTTTGGCGCGGTCCATCCTGTTAACGCATGTAGCGTGATTTCTAGTTTAGTGGTTTCCTCATAATTCTCTTGGACCGGTTGTTCTTCGATGACATTGTCACATAAAAGAGTGTTACTGCCATCATAACCCTCCAACATAAGTATTTGTGGCCCTTGACATTTATGCTCTATAGTAAAACGATATTATAGTCAAAAAATAAGTTCTGAGCTCTCCTCCATTGCATTTCCTCCAGGGTGAGACGCTGGACAGGATTGGTAGGGGTTGGTGGTATGACTTGATTGACAGGGGGAAAGGCTAGGGGAGCTCGCATTGGTGGTGTAGGTCTAAGAAACCTCCTTTATCTATTAAGTTGATTTGTGATCTGGGCTAAGTCGATGGCTTCCTTCAAGGTCCGAGGCTTAAACATTCATATTCCATCTAAAATGTCAGTTTTTAAGCCACCCATAAATGTTCCCACAAGAGCTTTTTGTGTCCAACCGCGTACTCGGTTGCCCAAGCGCTTGATTTCCTGTTGGTAACCACGATAGTGAACCACCCTACCTTATCCTTGAAAGGGCTTCATCAAAATCTTCGAACTCCGAAGGCCCAAAGCTAGCCCAGAGTTCACCTTAGAAATTTGCTCATGAGAGAACGTGTCCTTTTTCTTCAATCGTCCTGCGAATCCATTGTCACCACTAGTTGGCCTCTCCTTTCAAGTGATAGGAGGCCAAAGAAACCTTCTGGCCTTCACAGTGAACCACTTTGTTAAATCATCTCCTGAGAATCTAGGAAATTCAAGCTTCGCTGTCGTGGAGACAAGTCGTCCCCCATCGTGACCTTCACGGTGTTGGTTGCCATGATTTAGAGGCTCCTAGTTTGCAAGCAATACATCAGGGAGGCGGTTAAGAGTTTCTTCCAAATGCCACAGCCTGTCAACCATGCCGAGCTTCATCCGGTGTAGCCCATCCTCCAGCTACCCAATACGTTCCTTATTGGTTCCCACAATAACTAGGCTTTGATACCAATGATAGGTCATAGTAATTGTTTAAACGATAAGTGAATTGTTTCTCTTTGGGTGAGAGTACCGCATGTTTTAGATAATAATTGATTACTTCATTTCCTCATTGATAACTTTCGGCTACTTTTAAATAAGCAAAGTCATGTACAAGAAACCCAAAATAAAAGGAAAGCTAGTAACTAACAATTGAAGATTAAACACGTAAAAACAGAACATACCATGAACGTAAACACAAAGCATTACTAACTTAATAAAAGTAGCATAATAAACAGAAATAAAAGTGACAAAAAATTCACAACTACAGGTGACCCAGTTCACCCCAACATAACCTTCTCATTCTTCACGTGACCATAAACTCTCATTTGCATGCATCACGCTTTTCACATCCAACTTCATATCAGGTATTTAGGATCTAACCGTCGTGGCTTATCAAGTCTTGAAAGCAGATCGCTAGGCCAAACCCTAGACTCTGATGCTCTATTGATAAATGTTTTTCAACCTGGCAGTTTCAATTTCCATGCCCCAGCTAAGTGAAGGTTAAAGGTATACTTTCGTTTTTGAATTCAATATCACGATCAAGAATTTATTAAATTATTTTAAATATAATATATTAAAAGAATTTAATCTCCATTGATACATAAACTAAATTAAAAATACCCTTAACATTGAATAAAAAAAAAAGCGATGCAGAGTTGAGACAACCTCTCAATGAGTTAGGGTCCATGGAGAGACACTTTAAAGGTGAGTGATGAGTTTAGTGATTGTTTGGGAATGCGTGTGCAGCTGCGGTTACACCATCTTCCTTAGTATCTGATGGAGAGAGCGTGCAGTTTGGACTAGGAGGAAGAGATTAACGTACGAATGGCCCTTGAACAACAGTTGAAGAGATTTATGGTTCCCGTTCACATATTTGAGATATAAAACACAAAGCAATAGTGCAAGACTCCATGCCTCGCATGTTTCTGAGACCTAAGCACATGGTCTTTGACTGTATAAACTATAATCTTATATATAGGTGATACATAGTTGACAAGTTTTCTCTTTTCACTTTAAGCCGAGTTCATCTCTACCAAAATTTAAACGAGCTGAACTCGATCGATTCAGTTCCATCTCCCAGACTTCTTTGCAAACACAAAACGAGCTTGAGCTCCTAAAATGAATTGAACCCAAAAAAATGAAAGAAGAAGAACCAAAGCTTAAGCATGTCAAATTTTAGCTCAGCTCGGCTTACTGGTAGCCCAAACTAAAAGTTTTCCCATGGCAACTATAAATATTGTAAAAAGCAAATAAGATCCCTCGACCAGATTTTACAATTTGCTACTCTGAGGGGAAACCATCTATGTCCCACACTTAAACAGTCACCAGATTGATCTGCTCGGTACAAAAAATAACAGGTTCGGAGTTCTTTTACATCAATGAAAAAGAATATAAAGAGGAAGATACTAACTTGACTGCGAAAATTGGTAACAGATCTTTCCTCTACTGTTGCTGATGAGAAATAGTAGCAACAAGCCCTTGCTTTGCACATTCAGGGAGATCTGCAACTTATCCTAATTTGCCGCAACCAAGATTTTTGTCATTTGATCACACACACATATTGCAGCCATGATGAGTACTTCTCAAAGCATCTACTGAATTCTTCCAACAACTAAGGCATTAAATCCCCAATGGTTATCACAATTTCAACTTCTTTTTGCGCTTTTTCAAATTTGCACATTCACTATCATCTACTATCTAGAAGAGAAAGCAATTTCAACAATCAAGAGTTGCAACTCAAAAATTGAAACAGTGAATGATAATAACCAACAAAGGCAAACCTTCTGTTTTTTGTTCTTCTTCCCCTTTTTCTTGTTCTTTCCCTTTCGTTTCTTTGGTGAAGATTTTTCTACTTTGTCTTCTTCAAAAGACTCCTGCAACATTTGCAAACTAATTAGAAAGTGCTTGACAAAAGCTTACTCGCAGCTTTCAAAAGATCAATTAACAGGTCCAAGCACCTCAGAGTTGCCAAAGTCAGTCACATGATGAATAATTGTTCCAGACTTTGAAGTGCCACCTGATATATCAAAGAAAATAAGCCATGCTTCCACATAATAATGTCGTGTTAGAAAATAAAATCTTGAGTGCAAATAGACAAGCAAAAAAGACCGCTAAACTGGATTTCAAGAGCAAACATTATAACCCTCCGTATCTAAAGAAAGCAGAGTGAAAAATAGGTTTTTCCCACAAGTAACAAAATACCCAGCATTCTCTTTCTATTATTGTGTAAAAGGAAAAACTAACAAAATAATAGCATGGAAAACTTGTCCACTCCGCTACATGGCCTCCAGAATTTAAGACCACAAGGTACTCCTGGAAAAAATACTTGAAATAGATCGAATATACTTCAGCCAGACCATAAAATATTCCTTTTCATGTTAAGAACATCTAATGACAACATAACAACCAGTCTTTTAAAAGTTCAAGAAAAAACCACAGCATCGTAGAACCAAAGATTCAGATATGGAAAAATACATTTAAAACAACAGGCACAAAAATAACACAATCTAACAATTCAAAAGCATCCCATTACACTACATAAATCGGCTACGTGACAAATCATTCAATCATGAATATTTGGCAAGCTTAAGATCTCAATCGAAATGCATTTGACTCCTCAGATTGATATCATATCGAAACTAACCCAATTTCAACTATCTCTGAAATCTCTTCAGTCCCAATTTCATCAAATCCAATACAAACAACAAAAACCCATATCACGATCTCAATTTGTTCTTTCCCAACTAGCCCCAATAATTCTAAGCCTAAAATTTCATATTTGCTATACAACACAAACAAAATTATTAAAAGAACAGAAAGAGAGGGGGGGGGGGGTGAAATAATTATTACTAGTCAAGACAGTGTCTTTGGCATTCTTGACAGCCAACTCAAGGATATCAGGATCAATGGAAGCCAACCCACTTGGGTCTTGAAGTTTTCTTTCAAGAAATTTAGCCAAGGCTGCAGCTTTATTAGTCCTTAATGGTCCACCAGGATGCGCTAACCTAACGGTATAAGATACATAATCAATAAACAAAACTCTAGATAGACTCATAAATAAGAAAAAGAAGAGAGAAAAGGAAAAGGAAAAGGAAAAGGAAAAGGAAAACCTGGGTTGCTGGGAACGAAAGGGAGGAGGAGGGAGAGGTGCGAATTTGCTTCCTCTTAGTGCTTTTCTTTCGTCTTCACTCAATCCTTCCATCATCCTCTCTCTCTCTCTCTCTCTGTTGTTATCTATCTACCCTCTTTTCAAGCTTCAACCGTTTTGGAGTTCTTAAATTTTTGGAAGGCATGGTCAAAGTTATTAACCCGATCTGCATATTAACTTAGTGATCTGATCTGTTGATCCGGTTTTTTATTTTTTATTTTTATTTAAAACAAAAAAAACAAAATCATTTTAACAACAGAACAGCATCCTGTCTTGTTCACTCTCCAGCAGCTGTTCCCTTTACTTGTAACTATGAAGAAAGTCCAATGTAGGACAGACTAGGAGATTCACAATTTATCGAAAGAAAAATATCAGAGAAAACTACATATTTAATGACTATATTATTAATTTTACATTTAAATGTCTCAACTTTATCTTCATTAAAAACATGGATGAAATTGAAAGCAGCCAAAGAGGTTGAAAAACATGCCACATTTCACGGTAGAAAAAACCCATTCTTGTCAGTGTCAATTTTATTTTGCTTGTACGAGGCCACACGAAAATCCCAAAATTATCAGATTGGCTTTGGCAAGATCATTCCCAATCAAGGGTTCTCCATACGCCTACTTGTGTACAAGAATGCCACTTGACTTGCATAAATTTTCCCAGTATTTAACTACAATAACGAAACAAAACGAACCAAAAGCCATCTTTATCAGATTTTCTTCTCAGGAATCACAGCTACATGAAGCAATAGCAGACAAAAAGCATTTACCTCCTCCCCATCTCCCAGCGTAGTACATAAGAGGTACTATGCTCCTCGTATACATGGAATCTACAATGACAGATCTAAGTCATTCATAATACATGGAAGGGAGATGAACAAATTTGGGAATTAGGAGAGAATCAAACTCTGAAATTGCATGCCTCTCCCTTTCTTTTTAGCCTAAAATCCTAAAACAGCGGGGAAGCAAAGAGGCTGGAATTTCAAATAATCCAACGTGGATTTCAAATAATTGGGTCATATGACCATGGAAAGTGCTGGAGTAATACTGGAACAATTGAGCTGTTGATGCTGCAATAACATGTCTGGAGTTGTCCAAAACCACTCCATAAATCCCTTTCGATTAACGCAACGCCCGTAGCTTCAAACTAGCCAAGTAGAAATTTGAAAATGTCACTCAATGTAACAATGCCTTCCACACGTTTACTGCCAGCCTCTACAATGACAAGTCGCCTGACACCTGAAAACCCAGGGATTGAGGATCATTAACTAGGTGCACAGATATCACAAAAAGATGCCGTCTGAATTTTTAGAAAAGTAAACAACAATAATATAGACCTTGTTTCAGCAGAAGTTTTACCCACAATCATATCTAACACGGCCATTTGTAACCAAAGTGTTTACATGTCTGATGTCTGTATGTGTGTATCTGGCAAAGGCTTAGATGGTTCTATAAAAGTCCTCCAAGCGCTATAACTTGATGAATAGATTATTCAACAAAAGATGAAGGATGGCAGCTCAGGTTTGCTTGAAAGAAACGACAAAGAAGAGGAACTGTAGTTTGAGTAATTACAGGGAAAGAAAAATCAAAAGAACTGATATCCTAATGCCTAACATACTGGGAAAAAAAAACACATTTATAACCTAATTAACAATCCCAGACACTTCAAAGTCATATTGGGAGATATTCAACGGGATCTTCATTCTAAATAAAAGATAAGGTTCAGATTACCCGGGTTTGCCAATCGCTCCATCACTTTATGCAATGTATCAGATCGCAAACACATCTGACATCTTTGACTTCTCAGCTCATGAGAAGAATAGGCATCTTGCCCCAGTTGCAAAGCCTTATCAAATTTGAAAAAAATAAAAGTAGCAAGGGGAAACCATGATCAGCAAATTTCAGGCATGATTTCTATATCATAAACTACATCTTGACACAATGGGGTAACATATAAACTAAAAAGTAAAAGTTAAAACAACTTCAAAAAAATTTTATGCAGCCTGCCAGAGCATGCAATTAATACTTTGATGTGATTTTTGTGAAGTAAAAAGGATTCACTTGGTCCAAGTGAAACCAGAAAACCACTAAATGTATCCTTTAAGACTGTGATGCCAGAAGTCATTTCCACGCCAAATATTACCTCAATGAAACAATCAAGGAGTTTACATTACCATCATTACATCCATTTTCAGTTAGTTTTTTAAATCTCAACAAGAAAGCATTTTGGAAAGACCCAGCACCCCTGCCCCCTGTCTTCCTTATCCTTTAAAGTTGAAACCAAATGATATGCCTCCATGGATCCAACTAATCATCAAACCCTTAAATATGTGTCAAATATTCTTAAAACAATAGTATTAATACCATCCTCAACTCCTCGTGTCCACAATGACATAAAGTTTTCATAGACATAATTATATAAAACAAATAATGAAAAAAATCTAGACAATAATGCTTTCCTATTATATATATCTACAAACTAATGCCACTATGAAGTTGCTTAATGCAACATGGTCAAGGGAAAATGAAGAGATGGAGGGACAGAAAGAGCAGCTACCTGATTTATAGTCATTTCATTAAGATTAATATGAGAATAAATTTTGTCCTTCGCCAAAGCTGTTATGTCACTGTTAGATGATAACAGATAATTAACCTCAAAATCAAAGAAGAGGTTTTAACAACATCAAACTAAGAAGAACAAGTTACCTCCGACAATATATGTCTACTAACAAGTCATTCTCATCTACTATTGGTATTGAACTTACTTGAGCTGTACAGGAGGTGATGAAAAGATACGAGTGATTAAAATTACATGAAGACCAAGATGCATAGCTGAAGTATATTCTTGAGTAGTTGAAACCATAGAAAACTATCTCAAAAGGCAATAATGTGTTTAGTACAAACATTTAAACTAGCCCCCACATAACAACTACCTTAGCCAGTTCTGAAAACAATATGAAATCAAATCTTAGGCATGCCAATGATAAGGGTTTAAGTAAGTGGCCCATTCACATGGCCCTGTGATTAGATCCATTTCAGGTGAGTCATAAAATAGGAGACATGAAATATGAATAGTTGATAAAAGATCCTTAACAATTTTTATTTCATTTTTTGGTCATTCAAGAAATTTATCAAATGGTACTCATATGCACCTCATCCAATCAATATGATTTGAAAGTTCCATGCAAATTTTAAGTGTTATACATGTAAAGCAAATTCAAGTAGTTTGCTTGAAATATTTGCCACAAAATTAGAACTTCTACTTCCAAAACATACACAGATTCATTTCTGTTGATAATTTCTTTTCCTACTTTCTGAAATTTATGGAAATTACAAACGCACCTTGAATTAACAAGTTTAAAGCGGAACTAAGAGAAGCACTTGGTCTCAACATCACCAAGGGGCACCCACTAGGCTCTCCAATACTCGGAACCCATGAACCCACTGGTATTGCACCAATTGGTAGTTGGAGTATAGGCAAGGTGCTAGAACAATGTCTAAAGTACCTGCAAATACCTGGAAATTAATATCCATGGTTAGTAATAAAGTATGTGTGGCTGCTTAGCAAGCTAACCAACGAGCCTTACATTTCAGTATTCCAGAAAGCGAGGCAAGATGCAGTAGCTGAGGAAATGAAATGTCTTCTGATGATGAGTGGATAACAGGAACTGTAGCCACCTTATACTGCAATATTCTCAAAGCAACCTCTTTCAAGTTGTCATATGGCCCAGCCTGCACATTAGCCAAAATCCAGATCAATGGACAGGAGCCATATCTATATATATATATATATATATAGAGAGAGAGAGAGAGAGAGAGCTGGGGGGGGGGGGGTTTGTGGGGTGTTGTAAATCAAGATACAGCCATTTAAATGCTTTCTACAAGAAGTACAGCACAAATGCAGACCAAAAAATGAAGCACCGAGAATAATTACACTTGCACTTCATGCATGAATGATGAAAAACAGATTAGTGGTTCATTTATGTGCTACAGATATAAACATGCATGAGATATCACTTACATGTATGAGATGTCTAGGTAGAGGCCACACATGTCCATCTATTTGTCTTTCCAGATATGCTTTCCCCTCTTTCCAAGCAGATATGGTGTGTGTATCAAGTTCTTCCTCTGTCAAATTTGACCCATTATTTCCAAGCTGCAAGTAGAAGTAATCAGCAGCATTATTAAGACATACAAACAGTATATTACTGTCAACAAAGACTTCTTATCAAGAAGGGTATATTATCCACACAAATTTTTCAAGTCTGTCGCCTGTCATAGAAATCATGTAAAATTTCTCCCAATATCCATGAATATCCAAAAATCCATCAATTGCATTTGGGTTCTTTCCCCCGAATCAAAACCTAACTCTGAATGTTGGGGTTAATCTTCACAGAAAACAGGTGGATATTATGCCAAATTGTAAACAAAGCTGGATACAATTTATTTACTTTTCCCTTAAAGAAAATGAACCTTGTGCTGTTGCATCTTTTATCTTAATCCATCTCCGATGCATATAAATTTGAGCACTAAAATCAATGGACAAATAAATATTTGTGTTTAGAAGACTCACTGTTGAAAGAAGACTTGATTTTTTACATGTGCTTACCTCTCTCAATATCAATATGAAGTCCAAGGCACTAAGCACTCCAACGAACTGGCCCCTAGAGAAGTCCCAAAGAGGAGCCATAGAGATTCCCTGGAAACAGCTAACTTAGAAGGCATACATATCAAAGCTCTTGATCATCAACAAGCAAATATGCATGATGACCAGCGATTGTAAATAATAAGTGGACAAAGCTCAGATCACGGAACAGACTAAGCCTGCAGTCAGGACTTAAGCCAGCTTGAAACTGACTATTCACTTTAGTACATGTGCAGCACCACTTTCTATTTACTTTTGTCCTTTTCGATTGGCAAGTTCATTGCATTGCAAAACAGCACAAGTATGAAATTAACTCCTCCTTACAGTTCTCATTTATGGAACTGAAGTAATCACAGCCGCAGCTACTTTTGTGTAATTGTTGACATTTGTATCTTGCTGAGTAAGCTATGTCTTTTTCCTGCTCCAGTGCTCAATATCTTACCCACAAAGAAGGATCTAATTAGGGAAATTGGTTTTATAGAAGAGGAATCATAAGAAGACCACAGGAGTCAATACTCTGAAGCCAGCAATCTGGGTACAATACCAGAGATAGCTGACTTTCCACTTGACAAGGAGAACATGAAAGAAACCAAGTGACTTTGGCTATTGTTATTTCAGGTTGATAAATCCCTTTAGAAATATCATAAATAATGGGATCTCTATTGCTTGAGGACATATATACCTATGCTACTGGACAGAGAAGACTGTGGGTGGTGAAGTAAGCAAGTATCTGTGGTCTAAGACTAGGGCAATCAACAAGTGTGAAAAAGCCCCGAATGTTCAAGCAATCAACCACGATAGTAAGCAGATGACATCATTCTCATGGGGGAAGCGAGCGAGTCTGAGGCTAGGTTCTTTAGGCTAGAATTTCTGTGATGTAGTAAAATAAGAAAGAGCAAGGTTTTATCACACAACTCATAAGTATGGAAGGTGTGCTATAGTCAAAACCTTATCAATCTGCTCATGGATCCAAGTCATTCTAATGATGATCTAGTTAGATATCCTATCAAAACAAGTCTCGATGGAACTAGCAAGAAAAAGTACGTACCCAGTTTAAAAGATGAAGCAATGGTCACACTCAAAACCAAAAGGCATATTACAGAATGAACTGAATCATCAAAGCAATAACTGAAACATGCCAATTATGCCTTCCATCACTAAGGCATGCAATTGATAAGTATTCAAGTTTTCTTTAAACACATACTTAACTCTTCTCCAAAAATCAAAAGAGATATTCACTGAATAGCAAAGAATACAGTTTTTCTTCAATCATCTATATAGAATCTTTTAAATGTTGCACAACCAAAAAAAGAAGAATATGTAACTAGAAGTTCAGCTATCCAAGATACCAGCAACAAGTAAATGCATAAAAAAACAGATTAGATACCTGTTCAAACAAAATGTGAAAGGCTTGCTTTACTGGTAAATCAACATCCAAGGCAACTACCTGTAAGTTACATATTCTAAATTAGGCGAACACAAATTTACTCACTTCAAATCCAAGTAAACATAAAAAAATGAGTGCCACAATGAAGACCATTGGTAAAGGATCCAAACCTTGCCTGACTGGGGAAGTAACTCATATGCAGTGTGTGTAGTCAGAAATACAGAAATCCGGTGACGAGAGACCTGTAAGTCAGCCTCTGATATGCTTGGCACTCCACCAGTCAATGTGCCATCTGATACGCTGACCTGGATTGTAAATGAAAACCTCATTACATTCCATAACTTGTAAAAGGGTCATATATTGGTGAAAACTAGAATTTTGTAACGGAATGGTGAGACGAGATGACACTGCTAAGTAAATATAAGCAACACAAAACCAAATGTTATCGTACAAGGACACTGGAATTTTTCAAATGATGCACAAAAGGCCCCGGATCCATGATCTTTAGAGTGCAAATAATTGGCAGTCAGTGAGAACGAATCTTAATTTCATTTCTGAATGACCGAAATAACATTCATGAAACAGAGAACAATTTCCAGCAGTCATGATGACCAAAGTAGAATGTATCTCACCAAACGGGTAAAGGCCTCGTTATCCAATTCCATACTAGATCCTGGAATCATCTCTGGATTATAATTGGCTTCCATGTTAAACTGGACAATATTTACTATCCCATATTCGGTTGTTGAGTGAGGTTGGAGTTCATCATGTCGCCATTCTCCATCAACACAAAACTTGTACTGCATGTAAATATAAACACATGAAGTGCAATATATATATATATATATATATCTGTGCAGACATAGAGCCGTTCGAGGACACAGAACATATTCATACATAGAGCCAAGTTTGAATCCAACCTATTCCAGAGTTCTTCCACAAGCAAACTTTGAAAAAAAAGACCTTTTCATTTCAAGATAAGCTAATGATAGTTATTGTATACAGCAAATACCTCCTGTCTAAATAGCATTCAAGGGGATTTCAGTGCCAATGAAATTCGTAAGAAGTTATGTGCTATCCAGGACTTATTCTTTCTTCTTTTCTTTTTTCAGCAATCTCACTCTGAGTGTAATAACTCAAGAAGCACGTCACAAGTATGAACATACCTTTGACCACACTATGGCATCCTACAATAATTGCTTAACATTTCTTAAAATACATCAAATTGAACTACACGTACAACAATTCAAATTGATCAAACCACAACAAAACCAACGCACCTGATGATTACCAGGTGTAATATCATAAATCGCCTGAAATACGTTAGGGCAACCTTCAACTGGCGACATAGGTATAAGTTCACCCCATCTTCACAAAAGCCAAGCAATCAGTACACTGTCTGAAAAATTGGGTTCTCCCTAAAACAATTAACCTCAGACAAATAAAGTTTAAAATTGAGTATCATCACCTATTAAAAGAACCACTGAGAAATACATTTCGACCTCCATGAGTCCAGACAAACCTCATTAACACTGTACCAGTAACTCCACCACCAGCTTCTCTCACAGATTCCATTCTCAAATCACAAAATAATCCCAGCCCACTTCAATAAATACCAAAATTCACCAAAAAAACATGAAAGGTACAAAATTTGTAACTTAACCAACTTGAGTTTATTCACTGCAAAGCAAAAACAAATTACACCACAAAATAGTAACAGCCCGGTTCAGTACTTACCTAAACAAACTCAATTGTACGGAAATAACCCTAATTGTGAAAATTAATAAGAAGAGAGTCACCAAGAATGAAGCTCTAAAGGAGCTTTGAATTGGGGATTTTGAAATCTATGCACAATGGGAGTGGAAGTTGGGGCAAATTAACAGAAACCCTAGAGAGGTAGATCAATGGATAGCAATAAAATTCCAAAAAGAGACGAGATTTTGAGAGGGAGTGGGATCGAGAAAGTAACGATATGATCTAATAATCTAATTTTTTGAAACCCTAGGTAAGTAATTTAAAATAAAATGCATAAAGAAAAGAAGTTTTATATATATATATATATATATATATATATATATATATATATATATATATATATATATATATATATAAGACGGCAACTTTATGTTTACTTTGTTATTATTAATGTCGATTTTGTGTTCTATATTATTATTAAATGGTGGAAAACATGATAAATAATTCAAACCCATCATTTGAATTTGTGAAAAATAATGGGTTTATATTGTTTAAATTCCTAAGAAAAAACTACATAAAATGTAATTTAATTTCAACCAATGTATAAAAAAATCCATATAAAACTCGATTCATAAATAAGATTTATATCATATGTTATGAAATTTTATTCTAAGATGACCAGAGCTTGGATCACCAAATCACCAAATTACTTAAGGTCATATTTGTTTGGTAGAAAGTAGTTCCTTTTTAAAAAGTAAATTTCTAAAAAGTGAATTATTTTCTGATGTTTATTAATATAATGGAAAATAAGTTGGAAAACACTTTCTAGTGTTTGATTATGTCATGGAAAATAAGCTGGAAAATAACTTATTAATGTTTTATTTTTCTTAAGTTTATTAAAATAATGAGGAACAAATCTTACAAATTAAAAATTTGAATGAGAATGAAATTGAAAAAAATATAATTTCATAAATTATCTTAAATAAAATAAATAATAATCAAAATAATAGAGATCAAATCTATAAAAAAAAAGATGAAGAAATTAAAATAATAATAATTAATATTTCATAAATTATTTCAAATAAAATAAGTAACAATCAAAAGAATGGGGATCAAATTTGATAGATAAAAAATTTCAATAAAAAAATGATAAGGAAAAAACAAATAACAATTATAAAAATGAGGACCAAAGTTAATATAAAAATTAAATTTTAAGAGATGAAATTGAAAAATAAATATTCAAAACAAAATATATATATATATATATATATATAGCAATCAAAAGTTTGAGGACCAAATTTGATATAATCAGTAAATAATATGACATTTCTAAAATTTTCATAACTTTCGGAAAGTGTTTTCTGCCCAAATTTTCCAGGAAAACACTTTCCTGAAAACCAAGCCAAATTTTCCTTTGATTGGAAAGTGTTTTCCGTTAATCAACTTTTCTAATGGTAAACAAACACATGAAAGTTTAGAAAGTGATTTCCTGAAAACTACTTTTTGAGAAACAAACATAGTTTAAGTCGATCAAGTTTTTTATTTTTTTTATTTTTTAATTCGAATTAGCTCAAGCTCTAAGGTGACCGGAGCATGAATCAACATCCTTTGGGATCCCTTACATGTGCGGCTGATGCCATTTGATGGCTATTGGCAATAGGGGTCGTAGCAAAATAACTTTTATCCTTTTCATATTATGGACTTTGACTCTAAAAAAGAATATACATATCATTTGTTCTTGGTGGGATGAGGCATACGAGAGGGTGTAATGGATGATTCATTTGCTAGATGCTAGTTTTTTTTTTCAAAAAAAAAGAAAAGAAAAGAAAATTGTTCTACAAGGTACAATTTTGCCTATAAATTATCGATTATATTAATTAGATCCTTCACAAATTCAGATCTTGATCAATCAGCCTCGTATTATAGTTTAGAGTTCATGATTTGTTAAACAGGCACGCAAGTTATCTCTTAAAGCCAAAATATTGGCTTAAACTTTAGGCTTTTTGTGTAGATTTCTTATAATAAAAAGATGCATCTGAGAGTTTGCATATAGAGTTTCAAAATCCTACACATAAAGTTTGAATGGCTAAAAAGAAGAAGAATAAGAAGAAAAGGAAGAGGAAATCTACAAACTTGACAAAATTTGGCTAGAAAAGTGCCCTCACATATAAATTTAGATCATTAAGGGAATTCATTGAACAAAATCTGAATTGAGAATTGAGATAATCAACTAGGACAATTGATAGGATGAGGGAGACTCAATTGAAATAGATATGATAATTTAAGGGCAAATATATTTTTTCTTGAAAAATATAACAATAGTATTGTATATCATATCCAATAGAGGTGAGCAAAAAAATCAAAAAACTAATTAAATTGAGAAAATAAAAAAAAAACAACCAAAAAAACCGAATCGTGAAAAAAAACCGATTAGAAAAATTAAAAAACAAGTTGGTTTGGTTCGGTTTCAGTTTTAAAAAGCTAAAACCAAATAAACCGAATCGAACTAGTTCAAATAAAAATTAAAAAAAAATCAGTGGTACTGTAAATACCTATATTTCCGGCTTTCCCCATCTACTTTTTAAACCGTAGCCGCCGCCATGGAGAGATCCCTTTCTTTAAGGCTTTAACCCCCCCCCCCCATTTTCATCTCTCATCTCTTAACCAAAGTAGATTAGGTGAACAAACCAGACAAAGAAGTTGCACTTATTCAATCCTCATTTCTCATCTCTCAGTCTTTTTGTCTCTCTCTTTAAGCATAGCTGACAGAACCTATGGATTAAACAATCAAACAGCAGCTCTGGAGCCCCCCTTCTCTTCAATCTTCATTTCTTAATCTTTTTGTCCCTTTTTTAAAATCAAACTGACATATATAGCCACTCACTGTTAGATGCATGAGTTCTTAGAGATTCATCTTAACAAGAGAGAGACTTATCAAATTGCTCAAAGCAATTACTAATTTTTCTTCTGATTTCTATAGATCTATTATATATTCATTTCCCATATTTATTTTCAAGGTTGTTGGTTTGTCATAGTATGCTCATGTTGCGACTACTGTTATGGATGTTGTGAGAATTATTTCAGAAAAACTTGCTCGATATGCCTGACCAAGATGAAATTGATTTTTTTTTGTTTTTCCTTTCAATTAACCGAACCGAACCGAACTAAAATTGATCGGTTTGAACCGGTTTCAGTTTTGATTTAAAAATGAATAAATAATAAATTGGTTTAGTTATTTTTTTAGATGAAAACTAGATCGAACCGAAAATGCTAACCTCTAATATCTAAAGATGAACAGGCAATCAGTGATACTTTGCCATCAAATACCTTTTAAGGCCTTCGGTCATGTTAAAATGTTATTTCTAAAATAGATTATGTTAACTCCAGTCAATTCTAATTTATAATTTACTTTAGATGGAATATCGAGATATATTAATTTTAATATATCAAACTCAAAACTAGCTAATAATAATAATAATAATACATTAGCTAGTTTGGATGCCGAGTATTATTTTTATGAATTTGATTTTATATTCATTCAATGGACATTGGATTTTTAACAAGAATCAATTTGCTAAATTAAAACTTGGAAAATATAAGCTATGAGCATAGGATTTTGACTAACACTAAATTTTTCTCTTTTTTTATGTTAAAAAAAAAGGATTTATCAAAAAGTCTCGTGATATTCACCGACTCTATACTAAAATTTTAGACATGGGAAAAAAATAGAAAGAGAAGAATATGTGAATCATTTGGTTTGATTACTTTATAATTTTTCCAATATTCACCAACTCAACTCAATTCTTTATCTAACTTGGATTTATATATAAATCGTGTGAGAGTTTTTCCAATATGATCTTGTTGACTTGACAGTTTTTTTTTTTAAGAAGAAAAACAAGCTAGGTTAATCCTAGTTAATATGTCAAACTCATAATTCCAATTATGAATTTTACTAATACGAGTTAGTTTTATCTTTTATTTTACCATATGATAGAAAATACAAGATCAATTTATTACCAATCAAATATTGAATGATAAAATTAAATAAAAATCTCATATCAAATAATGAAATTAAAAGAAAAAAAATATAAAAAGGGGGAAGAACCCAAAGGGTGAAATTTTAAAAAAAATAATCAAAAGATAAAAAGGGGTTAAAACAACCTAAAGGCCCAATGAAAACAATAGTTATTGCCCTATTATAAAAAAACTCAAGCAAGTGGGCTTGAGTTTATTTTTTTTCTTTTATTGGGGATAAACTTCATCCCTTCATATAATTTTTTTTAAAATAATTATAAGAAATGACATGTTGTTTGTCATGTGGCAACAAACATTACCTGCCCTAACTCCGAACCCACAACCTTAGATTAGCCTGACACACCAACCACTCAAGCCATAGCATGATATTGGTATTTAACAATTTAAAAAGTATATTAACATGTTTCACTATTTATATAAATAATAAAACTGACATTTTCTTTTTAGTATAACTAAATCACTGACACACGCCACATAGTAGGTTAGTTTAATTTTTTTAACAAAAAAATGTTCAAGCATTTCTAACATGTTTTCTAATGGGAAAAATTGAGATAATTACAAAAAGAACCTTCTCTAGTTTGATCATATTTTCACTTTGCTTTTATATTTTTAAAAATTATACTTTACACCCTAGAATTTATATGTTAGTAACAACTTACATCCTCAAGCTAGTGCGCTAAAAAATTTATAAAAAAATGCAACTATTTATAGGATTGTAATTATATGTAATTCAATGACTAAAGAGCCTCTGTGCTTCAAAATAACAAAAATATTATTCATGATTCATAATAACAATAATGCCATCAAAACATGTTTTTAACAAAAATTATTCCTCTTTCAACACCATTTCTAGCCATAATTAACCCAAAATTTCCAAAGAAACTTCTTATCTAAACTTTTAGTAAACAAACTCTAGAACTACCATCAAACACACTCTTTTTTATTTAAGCAAATACATATCCAGAATTTAAGAAAAAACACATCTAAAATCCAAGAAAAAAATCCAAAATTCTATATCAAAAAACACATTCAAAATTAAGCAAATTGAACAATATTTTTTTTTCAAATATTATTCTTAGGGTTCATGAATTTAAACAAATTTTATTTTTAGGTTTAGTTTTCATAAGACGAGAATGTTTCGAATCATTCTTTATAGGTAAAGAGATCTATCCCACAAGTCTCCATATAGCTTTTCAAACTTCTTATGTGTCATGGTGCTTCTAAAAGATTAAAGTCATTCTCAACTTAAACTCATCAATAAAGAACTCAACCAACCTTGATTCCATATTGTAACCTTCAAGTTTTTAGTCCCATTTGACATCCTTAACTTGGAAATAGATTAAATAGTAACAAGATTGCTAGCAACACTGAACAAGGCATCCATAAGCAAAACAAATTGTATTTAATAAGGATGGAAGTGAAAAATATCCAGGCTGCTATGAAGAATGACGACGAGCATCTAACACATTTTATGATTCATATTAGAATAAGCATCAACAATCTTAAACTATGAAGAATGATCACAATGCAACATTTTAATAATATATTTCTTTTTAGTATCAACTTTCTAGTTCCCTCTATTTTGATATCCATACCCAATTTGTATTGCATATGGGACCGTAAATACATTCAATGATGATGTTAACCTAGAGGAGGGTATTGAAGATTCTAAGGAATATAGTATGCCAAACTTTGTTGAGTATGTCAGCAATATGATTGCTAGTGTCAATGTAAGTATTAGTACTAGCAACCCTAGTAATAGTAGTAAGAGAAAAGGCCTTCAACCTTGTGTTCCAGTAAGAGTGTTAAAAAGAAAAGAGGTTTTGGAATGGGAGCACAACTTTTTTCACACTTAGATAAATTGATTGATAGCATCTCTACAAGAAGTGACTATACATCTAGTTTTATGGATAATAAATGGTGTAGTATTAAAGAAGTTATGGCGGAGTTTCACTCCATAGGTGAAGTTGTTTTCAAGAGTGAATTGTATTGTTTTGCTACTGAATATTTTATGGTTAGAAGTAGAAGGGAAATGTGGGCAACACTTGAAACTAAGAAAATAAAATTTCAATGATTGAAACTAATGTTTGAGAGGAGATCAAACCTCAAACTATTAGGTACATCTCTATCTTTAAAAGGCACTTCAATTATATATTATTTGATATTGATGTGAAACCAAAATAATGCCATGCACATTTAAGACAATTATTGCAATTGATTCACTGATTCAAAATTGTACTAATTATTAAGAGCATTATAAATTGTAAATTGCATGTTGATTTTTAGAATCATGCATTTTTTTTTTTGCATATGTTGCATTGATTTGTTTATTTATTTGCTATATGATTTATATACATAATATTATTTTTATTTGCATTTCATATGCAGACCTAACATTATGTTACGTTTTGCTTTTGCTATATAACTGATTTTAGTACGTTAACTTTTTTTTTCAATTGTTTTACTTTTGTTTTTGTTGAATTTATGTGATAGACTCGTTAACACATCACTGTCATTGCAGATGACAAACTGTTAATGATGTTGTCTTTTATATTGTTTCTTCTATTGCGTGATTAAGTTGCTGCTGTTATGGAGCTTGGTCTATGTTACTTATTGCTAATTTTAGTTTGTTGTATTCAAGAGGACCCACCATGTGTTTATCATATGTAGTGTGTTCTTGTTGTGTTGGCTGTTTATGTATGGGTTATCAAAGAGTTGTAGTTATGTACCTACAACAAACATTTTCTTAACTTTTATTGTAAGTGCTGAAGATGCCTTTAGGTTGTTATTTATTGTAGCCTTAAACTAGTATTGTGCAAAACAGGTGCACTTGCAATGTATTACAATAAATAAATCTATAAAGAGCCTTGTATGATTTAGTACAACATAGAAATTTAATAATTGAACAAAATTTTAAATGGGCATTGGGTACGTTGTGTAAATATATTTAGGATGGATGTAATGACATTTTAGAGTCTTTGTTTTGAATTAGAGGTACAATATAGACTAAAATTGTCAAGAAGGATGAGTATTATATAGAAAGTTGACATGTTTTTTTTTATACTTTAGTGTTGGGTGCTTCTAATAGGGAGGTCGAAGAGAGATATAATATTCTGGTGAAACTGTGAATATGTATTTCAACAAAATTCTGAAGGTTGTGTCTTTGCTAGCAATTGAAATAATCAAACCAATTGATCCAGAATTTTCGACTACATTGCCAGAAATCACTATGAAACCGAGATATATGCTGCATTTTAAGGTAGCATTGAAGACTATTAGTGATTGAATATATTGGGCGTTCTAGTTTCATTACATAATTCATTTGGTAGTTAATTTACAATAACTAATTTATAATTTTCTTAGAATTGTATAGAGTAATTGATGATACACATATGCGTGCTTGTGTGTCACAAGAAAATCAAATACCATTTATTGGAAGAGAAGGAGTACTGACGCAGAACATCATGGCAACATGTAGTTTTGACATGCAATTTATTTTTATTTGGGCTGAATGAGAAGGTAGCGCACATGACATAAGAATTTTTCTTGAGGCCATTGATAATCCAAATATCAAATTTTCTAAGCAACCAGAAGGTATTTTGGATTGAACTATAGGACTTGTACAAAGTTTGATTTAATTAATTTTTGGTCGCATGGTTGAAAATAATTTTGTTTTTAAATTTGTTTTGTGAATGTAGGAAATTATTATATTGTTGACTCGAGTTATCCAAATGAATATGGATTTCTAGATCCATACAGATGTGAAAGATATCATCTTCCAGAATTTCATCGTCAAGGCCAGCCGAGAAGTTGGGAGGAGTTATTCAACCGAGTTCATTCCTCAGTTTGATGTTTAATAGAGAGAACTTTTAGGGTGTTGAAAAAAATGAAGAATTTTGCAGAACATGCTAGTGTTTCCGTATAAGACACATGTTCAGATTATTGTTGCATCAATGGCTCTGTATAATTACATTAACAAGATGTTGCTTTTAATGAGTTCGAATGTCTTCCTAATTTTGTGCCTTAGACAACAGGACTTTGCATATGGATTGTGTTCGTGATAGAATTGCTTCAAGTTTGATGAAGGAATTGTAGAATTTTTAAATTTACAAGTAGTTAATCTTAAATATGTATTAATTGTTCAATGTCATGTATGGAAGAAATTTATGTCCTATTTGGCCATTTCATATCCAACTACAATCTCAACCAAACACTAATAACATGCTTTTGATGAAAAAGCAATATTAACCATAATTTTTATCAAACACATGATTTAAGTCTACCAATCACACAAAAAGTTATTTTTTAAAAATTATTTTTTTGAACTACAACCACAAAAGCAACCACAATATCGAACATAGTCTATGAGATCCATCTATGTATTTTTTTTCTAGAGCTTAATAACTCAAAATTATTCTAAATTTAAAATCTAGTTTTTTTATTTTTTATTTTTTATTTGAGGATCTCAAATTGTTTTTTATTATTAAAAAATAGGCTTTTCATTCAAGTTTTCATGTTATATCTATTATAACATGTCATGTTACTAGATCATCATATATGGTTAAAATTAACGAAAAGCTATATTTCTTTTTATCAAAAATTAATTCGAGTTATATTTTTTTGTTATAAAAAAATTCTATGGGCCAAGTTCGGTTTAACAGTTTTGAGTCATTTAACCTCAACAAATTATGCACGCTCCACAAAATCGAAGATAAGATAACAAAATCAAAATACACATCAATAAAAAAATTAAACACATATAGAAAAGTTTTTGGCGGGGACACCAAACCCACTCCATAAATTACCAAGTATATGGACGGAGATGATGTAGGATGGCCTAGCCTGTCACACTTTGGTTGGGAGACTAAGTCCATTTGGGCCTATCTCATTGTTATTTTATTTATTTGAAATTATTTATGTTAAACAGTTTGATTTGATAGGCTGAGCCCAATAGTGAGATGTTTTAGGGTTTTACTATTTATATGTTTCTCTATCATTATGTGAGACAGTTTTGATGATTAATGAAAATATTGCAGACTTTGCATATCTCCAATCCCCTTTCTTCTTTTCTTTAGCTTTCTTCTTTCTCTAAAGCTTCTTTCTTTTCTTGCTTTAATTCTTATTATTTATTGTTCCACATTAAATTTGGTATCAGAGTCAGGGTTTTAATTGTTCTTACAATAAAACGATTCACATGTTTATGCTAAACCCTAGATTTGGTTTGATCTAAAAAAACCTACTGTTTTGATTACGAAAAAAATACCGAATCTATACTGTTCATCTTCTCCACTAGCAAACCGCCGCTACGAGCATACCACCTTCGCTAGAGGGTAGATCAGGCATCCTTAACAACCATCAAAACCCACGACAACTCTTTATAGCACCCACGACGTAAGATTTTCCTACAACAGGCCACTCTCCACACCACCTACAATCACGCTAAATCGTTTTCAACGGTGCCTCTACAACAGACCTTCGACTTTAGCACTCAAATCAGTAGCACAGACCACCAGACGCAGCCACCCACCTATCACTACTAGTATTGACTGGTGGTTCATCCAAGCAAAGGCAGCGCCTCAACCAGTGTCATCCTCTTCAACGGGCACCATCCACGGTACCATCGCCCTCAACCATTAGCAACCGATAGAGCAGTAGAATCGGCCGGTGACAACCACCATCTTTAATAGACTGCAGTTGTCCTCACTTTCAGTAGTCATGTCGCGCCGCTAGCAACAATAAGTTACAGGAGGTAGGGAAGAAGGAAACATAAGCTGACAAAATAATTAACTCTACCACGTCAGCATTATAAAGCAAAGATTTGCGTCATCAACCACGTCAGCAGTTCCTGCCACGTCAGCATATCCTGCCACGTCATCTACCACTTAATCCTTCACTGCCACATCATCCGGTCAGAATTTTTTTACCCATTGAAAATCATCATTCCTGGTATGCTTTTACACTTGTTAACCAAGATTTAGCATTAATATTATTCTTTGTGCTTACCCATAAATAAATTCCATAGCCCACCTTTAAATTGAATTACCTTAATTTTGAGCTTGTTTATTGGCATTGAAGATCTGATCCTCTTAATTAATTATGGAGCTTAGTTAAATTCATGGGAAAACTGAAACATTGTGTTTGGATTACCTGTGTGCATTTAGAGGACTTACATTGCTTACTTGTGAATTTTCCTGGTTTAATTTGTCATCACTTAGTCCCAAAGATAAAAAAATAATAATAAAATTATTATTTTTAAAATATTAGCTATAATTTTATTTTGTGTTTTTACTTTCAAGTATTGTTTGTGATCTCAGTTTTAGGATTAGTTTTTGCATGCATTTACGTAGTAGTCGTCTAGTACACAATTTAGAAGTTATAGCTACCATTGACCCGAACTCTAGTAATTTTCTTAGAGATATTTAAGAGCAGTTACAACTTATGCGAACGAAAATGAACAACATGTCTAATCAAATGAACAACCTTTCAGTAAAGAGCTCTTAGGTAGAGAGAAACAAGAGAGAGAAGCTCTCCTTCCCCCACGAAAATAATTTCCTTTGTTCATGGCACCAGCTGAAAATTTGAATTTCCTAAGCATCGTAGCCTCCCCCCTTCCAAGCTTATCTTTTGCTCTACACTTTCTTCATGGCAAAAAATAAGCGAACTACACGCCGACCCCCTGTTCACAATCAGCTCCATGTAGATCTACCCAACAACTCCATTCTTGCTCTGGCCGCACCACCCCTCCCCCCCTCTCCCCTCCCCTTCGATTCCCACCCCCCTTCTAGAGCCGTGGTCGGTGGGTCCAGCCCTGATAAATTTCTGATTTTTGCTGAGGAAGGGTATGTTCCTTCATAGATTGTCCCTTCTCCCTCTACCCCGGATCATGTGCTTGTAGAGGACTGCTCTAATGAAGTTGACTATGATGAAGATGAAGTGGATTACTCTGCCTCTGGAGGAAGTTCCAAGTTTTTTCGCTCCTTAGTGCCACTTTTTACAAGCCATAACTTAGCTGCACCTCCTAACAGTGTTTCGAGGGTCTCCCCCTTGAGTGGTTCTGGACAATCAGTAGTACCAGCGGCTATTTCACTGAAGAAGGGCCTCTCTCCTATGCCTGCTCTCCAACCCAACAGCCCAGTGGACCACAACCTTCCAACTATAGTCTCCTCCCCTGCAGAGGTTTCTTATTCAAGTACTTCTCATTCTCCTGCACCTGTTGAGAAATGGCGAGACCTATTTGCATCCAACAGCAACACTATCACAGGTCCTAAATTGCTGCATTTTTTATCTTCTTCTTGTGATGATTTACCCTGTGACCTGTTCTCTGATGATTTAGACAAAAATTATGATGTATGGCAACTCTGTATTGTGGGCTATGTTGCTGGCAAGTCGCTTTGGTTTTAAGGCTTTGAGCAATATTATCTCCAGTTCTTGGAAGTGTGAAGCCTCTTTGACTATTCATGAGTCCGGTTGCGTCGGTTCTGATTCAAAAATCTTGACGACAAACTTGCTGTTCTTGCTAATGGTCCTTACTTGATATATGGCCGACCCCTGATTCTTAAAGCTATGCCAGAGTACTTTGATTTTGGGACGGATGAGATGTCCTGTGTTCTTGTATGGGTTAAATTCCCAAATTTGCCGTTAAAATGCTGGTCTCCTAGATGCCTTTCTAAGATTGCTAGCAAATTAGGCATGCCTATACAAAGTGACCAGCTCACCTTTAACATGTCGAGAATTTCCTATGCTAGAGTTCTTGTAGAATTGGATTTACTTGCTAATCTCAAATCTTCTACCGTCATTAACTTACCCAATGGTGCCACTCTGAATCAACCAGTGATATATGAGACACTTCCTAGATTTTGCAAGTTGTGTAAAGTCCTTGGGCACAACACGGGAGCTTGCACCTCTCCTCCTACCCCGGCAGTGGCAAGACCTTTGGACAAGAAAAGCCATCTATCTATAGTTACAAATAAGAGCCGTAATGTTTTTGATCGTCTAGGTCCTGTTTCGAGCCTAGCCCGGGCAAAGCTAAAGGCTAAATTGGGGAGTCTTCACATAGTTCTGATCCCATGACCACCGAAGTTGCAGTGGCCTCTAGTGAATGGGAAATTGTCAAAAGAAAAAAAGCAAGGAAATCTCCTGGCATACCCGTGGGAGCCACACACACAACTGATCAGGGTTCAACCATCCCTCCTAGAGGTAAAGAACCTGTTGTCTCATCTTCAGAAGGCATTTGCACCTCTGATCGTATCCCCCCTAGCATCTATAATGGGAAAGAACCAGTTGGAGCAGTTTCATGCAGGAAAGTTTCTAATGTAGTTCCTGTTGGTGTACCCACTACACGTGGTCAGAGAAGGAGCTCCTTTCGAGCATTTAGGAGTGGTAGGGTTCCCCCTCCACCCCCTCTTATGTAATGTTATTATTCAGTTTGAATGTTAGAGGACATAACAGTCATCTGAAGCAGCATGAGTTGGTTTATCTCATGCAAAAACATAAATTTGATGTGTGTGGTCTCTTGGAGATAAAATTGGCTCCTTCCAAGCTTCAGTTTATGCACAGATTTCGCCTAAAGCACTAGAAGCTTGTTTCAAATGTGGAAGCTGCTGGCACTGCTAGAGTTGTTTTATTATGGAATCCTTTTATTGTTCATGTTGATCTGCTTGATTCTTCTCCCTAATTTATTCATGTCTCCATTCGATGCTTGTCTACTGATTTCACCTTTGCTGCTTCATTTGTTTACGGTTACAATACCATCATTGCTCGTAGAACTCTGTGGGATGGCCTTCAATCTTGGGCTCCAACTGGTCCCTGGCTTGTGTTGAGAGATTTCAATTCCACTCTTTCTCAGGATGGCAAGAATAATGGTGAACCGGTCTCCTCTTATGAAGTCTCTGATTTTAGAGCATGTTACTCGGAGCTTAGCCTTTCAGATTTAAATTACACCGGGCCGTGACTATACTTGGTCTAATGGGGCTGTTTGGACTAAAATTGACCGTGTCCTAGCCAATCGTTCATGGAACAATCTTCAGCTCGTTACCCATATGCATTTCCAACCTCCGGGAGCTTTCTCTGACTACTCAAGAGCTCATATCCGCATTGGTGGCAATTATCCCCCCAGTTGTCGTCTATTTAAGTTCTTCAATATATGAGTTGATCACCCACAATATGCAAGCTTAATCTCTGATGGATGGCAACTCCCAGTCGAAGGTTCCCCCATGTTTGTTTTGTGCAGAAACTTAAATCTCTTAAGCACCCCCGAAGAGTCTAAACAAGTTATACTTCACCACATTTCAAAGAGAGTGGCTAGAATGGAGACCGACTTAGAGCTTCAACAAGGCCTTTTGCATGATTCCAAAGATGATGTTTCTCTCTTGCACAGGGTAAATCAACTGAAGATTAGTCTTTTTAATTTCAAATCTGCTGAGAAAGCTTTCTTTTCTTAGAAGCTCAAGTGCAATTTTCTCAAGGACAGTGATAGAGGCACAAGCTTCTTTCATGCTTTGATGAGTCACAGACATAGAAAAAGCTTCATTCCTGCTCTCCAACATAGTAACGGGGATCTAACTACCACTATAGATGAAGTTGGTGCTGAATTTGTCCACTTTTATCAAAGTCTCCTTGGCACCTTCTCGGTTGTTTCTCCAATTGATGAGGATGTTGTTCATAGCGGCCCTTGTCTAGATGTTACTCAATCTGATTTCCTTCTGGCTCCTGTCACCAACGAAGCCATTAAAGAGGCTCTCTTCAGTATTGGAAATAACAAAGCCCCTGGTCCCGATGGATTCTCTTCTCTATTCTTCAAATAGTCTTGGGATATTGTTGGAGCTGATTTCTGTGCGGTAGTACAAGATTTCTTCTCCTCTGGACGGATCCTACAGCAGATCAATCATTCCATTATTGCTCTAGTTCTGAAATCTGCGAATGTTAATTCTGCCAATAATTTTCAGCCGATCTCATGTTGCAATGTGGTTTACAAAGTAATCTAAAAAATTCTTGCAGGTAGGCTTGGGCGTGCTTTCCAGGGCATCATTAATCCAGCTCAAAACACCTTCCTTGATGGGAGAAACATGATTGATAACATTAATCTGACACAAGAGTTCCTCCGGCAATATGGTAGGAAGAGAACTTCCCCTCGATGCCTTCTCAAAGTTGACTTTAGGAAAGCATTTAATTCGGTGCAATGGCCCTTTCTCAGAGCTCTTCTTCCTTTGCTGGGCTTCCCTCAGAGATTTGTTCATCTAGTGATGCTATACGTGGAAACCTGCTCATACTCTGTTGCTGTTAATGACAATCTTTATGGTTTCTTCCCTGGGAAGTGTGGAGTTCGACAAGGTGACCCTCCCTCCCTATCTATTCCTAATCTGCATGGAGTATTTCTCCCGTATGTTGGGAATGGCCACTCAACAACCAGCTTTTCACTTCCACCCAAAGTGTGCACCTCATCATATTTGTCACCTTACATTTGCTGATGACGTTCTCTTATTATGTCGTGGGGATTGCTCTTCTATTCATATTCTTATTGAGCAATTTCATGCTTTTGGCCGGGTTTCAGGGCTACATATTAATGCAAGGAAATCCTTTATATATTTTGGTGGTGTTAATGGTAACTTGAAGCGTAATATCCTCTAGGACTCTTGTTTTTCCGAAGGTAGCTTCCCTTTCAAATACCTTGGGGTCCCCCTCGGCCCCTACGTGCTCCCCCGGCTAGCCAGTTTTCTCCCCTCATGCATCAACTTGAATCTGCTATTCAAGGTTGGATGGGCAAGCATTTATCCTACGCCGGGCGATTGGAATTAATCGCTCTATTCTATTTGGAATGGTCCAATTTTGGCTTAGTATCTTTCCCATGCCAGAGAGTGTCATTACTCAAATTACTTGTATTTATAGGAACTTCCTTTGGACTGGTAATACAGTCAGAAATATGTCTGCATTGGTTGCTTGGAAGAACATCTGCTAGCCAAAAGCTGAAGGAGGTCTTGGTCTTTATGACATTAAAGCAAGGAACAATTGCTTTCTTGTGAAGCAGCTATGGAATATTCATTTGAAAGCTGACTCTATTTGGATTCGTTGGGTGCACCATTTTTATTTGCAGGACACCAACATCTGGACAGTCCCCCTTTAACAAACCTCCTCCCCCCTATGGAAATCTTTCATCAAATTACATGACCGTCTCCTTGATGACTGTGGGGGGCAGCCAACAGTTATCTCCATACTACAAAATTGGGTTAATACCACAAAGCCTTTTTCGGCTAATGCTTATGAATACTTGAGAACCAAAGGAACCCCGATCTCTTGGGTTAATGTGGTTTGGGAATCCTGGTGTCTTTCATGACATAGTTTTATCCTGTGGCTTGCATTGCTTAAGCGGCTGAGAACAAGAGATAGGCTGGATTTTGTTGACATTGATGTTAGTTGTGTTTTCTGCCAGGATTATAAAGAGAGCCATAGTCACCTGTTTTTTGCCTGCAGCTGGACATCCCTCTTGTGATGAAAGTCAAATCCTGGCTTAGACTAAACAGAGGCATGACCACCATCAATAGTGCAGTTCGGGGACTTCGTCTCAAAGGGAACACTGTTGTCACTAGAATGAAAAAAGTCTCCCTTAGCATTGCTGTTTACTTGATATGGAAAGAAAAGAACAGAAGGGTTTTTGAAAATTTCTGCTTTCTTGTAGAGCCTATCTTTCGACGTTTTCAGGTATCATTCCACATGATATTACGCTTTCATCAGCGTGATCTCTCCATTCTTAATTGACTGGTTGCTGATCGTTATGGTGATGCTATCCTTTGGTTTGCATTGAGATGGGCTGCTTCGGCTTTTCTTTGATGCTATTGCTCCTATCGAGTTCTTGTCTTGTTGCTTTGGCATGTATGGTTTTCTGCATTGTTTCCCCATCCCTGTACTGGCTATTCGCTACATGATTGGCTGCATTCCACGTCTCTGCATGAAAGGGTTCATGGCTTACTGTTGCTTTTTTTGGCTGGTCTTTGCATTATGTTGCTGCATGGTTGGCTGCATCTCCACGACTCTGCCTGGCATGATTAATGATGGAAGGCTGCATCTCCTCAGCTGAATGGACTGATCTGCTATCCTCTGATTGGTTGCATCTCCTCAGCCTCTACTTGGCTATTTTGGTGTCTTTACATGGAAGAGCCTTTACATGGATGTCTTGGCGTCTTTGCATGGAGGAATTGGGATTGCTCTGTTTCTGCATGGATGTGTCCACGTCTCTTCCTCAAGGAGTCAATGTTGGTCGTTTACTTTGGCGTGCTGAAGCTCTATTGCTGATGTGTGCACTCCTCATTGGTCGGTTCCATTTATCTTCATTTGCTTGCTTGTGGTTCCTTTGTGTTCTGCATGGGATCGCATGAGCTTGCATATATTTTCACGTTCTTTATTTTGATCAGTTCTTGGTATTTCTGGTTGGCCTTGCATGTTGAGGGTTGGACGTGCATGGTTCCTCATTTCTGCATGGTTTCTGCATGGTCTTTCATTTCATTTGGCTGGGTGGGAGCTTCTGATTGGCTATACTTTGTTCTCTGGATGTGATGATGAAAGGGCTCTGCATGCACTTGCATGTGGCTTTATTTGCTTGGTGATTCAGCTGCTGACCGCTTTTATTGACACCGGTCCTGTGCTTCTTGGCTGATCTTCAGACGTCTGTCTCCATTCTCTCATATTCACTATTCTTTATATCTGCATGGATGAGTTGTGGCCACCTGTTCTTGGTTGTTGCTAGTGTATTAATGTGTTCTAACTAGAACCTAGCTGGGTTGTCTCTGTCTCTGCAAGGATGGCTTTCTACGTCTCTGCATGTATGGGCCTGCTTTGTATGGATGGATGGTAATTGTCTCTACATGGATGGCAGAAAGTTCTTCGTCCCTGGATTTTCTACATGGCTTGCATAGCTTTCTCTTGTGCTCATCAACTTGTCTGCTCTTGGCTTTAGCTTGTGGGCTCTTGGCTCCGGTCTCTCCTGCTAAGAGTTTCATTCATCTTTTTGTTCTGTAGCTGTCGCTGATCAATCCTCGTCGGCTTGCTGCTTGATACCTTGGGAGTTCATCTCTTCAGCTGGAGATCTCTGGTCCTTCATCACTGTTGATTTGTTTTTCAAGTTATTCCTTTATCCTGTTTTGCTTTGTGTTAGGTTGGGAACCTTATACTCTTTGGTTCCTCTCATAACCATTGTCTGTTTTTTCCCTATTATTATTTTTTAGTGGTTTGCTTTTTTGGTCTCTTAAGGAGCCTGTTCCCTTTCTGATCATCCTTGTATCTGCACTTGCTGGTTCTCCAGCAATGTCTATTTTTTGATCTTTTTATACACTTACATTTTGATAAAAAAAAATGAACAACCTTTCTGGAAGGGTGGAGTCCATAGAAACTTTGCAAGTAAGATGATTTAGTGAGAGTGAACATTCTAGTGACAACCATAGGAATCCTCAAAGATCAGTTCCTCGCAGGAACCGTCAACGTAACCAACATTAGGGTCACAATGACTTTGATGACCCTCATGATATTGAGTGTTCTAATGATTACTGTCAAAGACCAGTTCATCCTAGGAACCATCAATACAACCGCAATCAAGGTTATCATGACTACGATGACCCTGACGAACGAGTCATGAGGCATATCAAAGTAGAAGCCCCGACTTTTAAGGGTCAACTTGACCCGTGGATCTTTGATAGATGGATCTGTGACATAGATCATTTCTTTGACTGATATAATTTATTTGAGAATAAGAGGGTAAGATTTGCAAAGATAAAACTTAATGGGACCGCTCAACTCTATTGGGAAAGTGTAGAAGAGTCTTTGGATAGGGGAGGTCAACCTCCTATTACTAATTGGGTTGAAATGAAAACTAAGTTAGAAGAAAAGTATTTGACTTATTCTTATAGAGGAAATCTTTTGGATCATTGGAATAACTTGAGGCAAGGAGGCAAGTCTGCCAATTAATATGTGGCACAATTTGATGAGTATAGGATGAGGTGTGCAGTTAGGAAGGATGAAGTGATGACCCTAAGTAGATTTCGAAAAGGCTTAAATGATGGCCTTAGATGAGAGGTTGTGCTTAGAGGTGTGTTCACCCTTAATAATGCTTATACCCTAGTATATAATTATGACTTGGTCACAAAAAGCCAGTGGATGAGACGTCAGGACACTCGTAGTACCCCTTCTAGATCCCAACCTGGTAGTAATAACTCCATATTGGATGCCCCACCTCGTAAACTCAATCCTTTGATTTCTCAAATACCTAGATAAGATAAAGGTAAGGGTATTTTTCATGAAGCACCTAAGATAAGCTCAAGAATTCAGTGTTTTAAGTGTCAGGGTTTTGGTCATATTTCCTCTAGTTGCCCTAATAAGACTCTATTCATCAAGGGGTAAGAGGATATGGACGAAGAAGATAATTGTGATGATAAGGTATACGAACCCAATCACGATGATTTTCAGGATCTAAATGATGAGGGGGGATGAGTCCAACTTGCTAGGATGTGTTAGGTCTATATCCAATCAAATCAAGACAACCAGGTTAAATGTGGTTAGATGTACTTTAACACAACCTAAAGGAACCAAGGATTGAAGAAGACTACTACTTTTTACACGTATATTAAATGTGGAGATAAAGGGTATAAGATCATTATAAACAATGGTAGTTGTATCAATGCAGTTTCCTCAGGTAGTATATCCCGCTTAGGCTTAAAGTCTGTTCCACACCTCAAACCCTATAGTGTGTCCTAGGTTAATGATACATCTATAATGGTCAAAGAGAGATGTCTTTTTCCCATAAAGATCTTAGACTATCATGATGAAATTTGGTGTGATGTCATTCCCATGGATGTAGGGCACGTCATTTTGGGTAGGCCTTAGTTATATGATTTAGACGTTACAATCTTTGGACGATCAAATTCTTGTTCATTCACTTTTCAAGGTAAAAATTAGACCTTGGACGATCATTAGACCTTGGAGGTAATCCAACTTATTGGATTACCTCCAAGGTCTAATGATAATAGTCAGAAGAAGAATAAAGTGAAAGAAGAAGGGTTTAACATAATAAGTCATAGGGAGTTTGATAAGGAGATTTATGAGGAGTCTGTTGTGTTTGTTGTAGTGGCTAAGGAGATTATAGAAGACTTTTTAGAAGAGCCATCTGAAGAGGTAAGAGAAATGTTGAAAGAATTTCTAGATGTTTTCCCTTCTGAATTACCTGATGCTTTACATCCTATGCATGATGTTCAACACGCCATAGATTTTGTCCCTGGTGCCACATTACCAAACTTGCCTCACTATAGGATGAACCCGAGTGAACATGTTGAATTGCAAAGGCAAGTATGTGAGTTGTTACAGAAGGGATTTATATGAGAGAGTTTGAGCCCTTGTGCAGTACCTGCATTGTTAACACCTAAGAAAGATGGATCATGGAGAATGTGTGTAGATAGTCGAGCCATCAATAGGATTACAATCAAGTATCATTTTCCAATTCCTCAATTGGATGACATGCTAGATATGATGGTAGAAGCCCAGATCTTCTCTAAGATTGACTTGAAGAGTGGGTATCATCAGATTAGGATCCGTCTGGGAGATGAGTGGGAAATAACATTTAAGACTAAGGATGGTTAGTCATGCCTTTTGGCCTTTCCAATGCACCAAGCACTTTTATAAGAGTAATGACACAAGTGCTTAGGCCATTTATGGGAAAGTTCTTAGTGGTATACTTTGATGATATTCTTATTTATAGCAAAAACAAGGAAGAGCATTTCGATCATCTTATTCAAGTTTGTACCACCCTAAGAAAGGCAAGTTTGTTTGCAAATGTCAAAAAGTGTTCTTTCTTTACAAATTAAATGGTCTTTTTAGGTTTATAGTGTCATGAAAAAGAGTCTATGCTGACTCCCAGAAAGTCCAAGCGATAGTAGATTGGCCTGAGCCTAAGATTATTTATGAGGTTCGTAGCTTTCATGGGCTTGCAACTTTCTATCATCATTTCATTAAGGGATTTAGCACCATTATGTCGACTATTACAGATTGTTTGAAACAAGGTGAGTTTCAATGGAGTAGAGGAGCTAATAGGGCATTTGAGGAGGTTAAGAAGAAGATGATGGAGGCTCTAGTAATGTGGCTACTTGATTTTACTAAAGTGTTTGAAGTATAATGTGATGCTTCAGGAGTCAGTATAGGTGGAGTACTTAGTCAGGAACGTCACCCTAGAGCCTACTTTAGTGAGAAACTTAATGAGGCAAAATAAAAGTACTCAACTTATGATAAGAAGTTTTATGTGGTGGTTCGGGCCTTGCACTATTGGCGTCGTTACTTGTTACCACAGGAGTTTGTTCTTTACTCCGACCATGAGGCCCTTTGCTCCTAAAAGAAGCTCAACCATAGGCATTGTCATTGGGTTGAATATTTGCAAGCATATTCATTTGTTTTGGAACATAAATCTGGAATAGAGAATAAAGCTGCATATGCTTTGAGTCATCGGGTAACACTATTATCTGTAATGAGTGTTGAAGTCACAGGATTTAAGAGACTCAAAGAGGAGTATGAATCTTGCTCACAATTTGGAGAAATATACTTAACATTGAAGGATGAGAATCACTGTGTTATAAATGGTTATCACCTCCAAGATGGATACTTATTTCGGGATAATAAGCTTTGTATCCCGAAAACATCTGTGCATGAATTTTTGATATGGGAGATTCATGCTGGAGGTCTCTCAGGACATTTTGGAAGGAATAAAACCATTGAAGAGGTGAAACGTCAGTTTTTCTAGTCTATTTTGAAAAGAGATGTCACGAAATTGGTAGGTCAATGTCGAACTTGCCAACTAGCTAAGCATAGAAAACAAAATACTGGTCTTTACACCCCGTTGTCCGTTCCCAGTTCCCATTTGCCCTTGGCAAGATGTAAGCATGAATTTTGTGCTTGGGCTTCCACGTATTGCAAAGAAACATGATTCTATTTTGTGGTTGTCGACCGCTTCTCTAAGATGACCCATTTTATTCCTTGTACTAAGACCACATATGCTTTTAGAGTTGCAAAACTCTATTTTAACGAGATTGTCAAGTTGTATGGTTTTCCCCAAACCATAGTTTTGGATAGGGATGTTAGATTTACAAGTTATTTATGGAAAACCCTTTGGTATATGGTGGGAACCAAATTAAAGTTTTCTGCTGCTTACCACCCCCAAACTGATGGTTAAACTGAGATGGTTAACAGGAGTTTAGACAACCTTTTAAGGTGTTTAGTGAGTGATCATAATAGGACTTGGGATCTGATTCTTACTACGACCCAATTTGCCTATAATAGCTCTATCAATAAGTCAATAGGCATGAGTCCCTTTGAAGTTATACATGGTTACAAGCCTAGGAAACCTTTAGACCTTCTTCTCATGTCCATTCATGCTAGAGTGTCTGAGTCAGCCGAGTCTTTTGCACGTAAAATTCAGTATTTGCATATTGAGATAACTAAACAGATTCAACCAAGTAATGCGCAATATAAACTTCAAGCTGATTTACATAGACGATATAATGAGTTTAATGTGGGAGACTATGTTATGATATAAATTAGGCCCGGGCGGTTTCCTTCGGGAACTAATCGAAAATTGAATGCACGTAGTGCTGGCCCTTTCAAAGTGCTACAACAGGTTTGTCCAAATGCTTATGTTCTTGATTTACCACATGATTTTGGCATTAGCTCTACATGTAACATTGAGGATCTAGTTGTATACCATAAGCCACTTCCTATCCCAAATGATCCATTTGAAATACAACTTAACTCTCCTCTTGATGATCCTATTGAAACCTCTATCCCTTTCACCTTGACATAAGCACAAAAGGATAATATTGATGCTATTTTGGATGAACAAGTTGTTTTTAACAGGAATGGTGAGGTTCAACGGTTTCTTATTCGCTGGGTGGGCCGACCTGATTCAGATTGCACTTGGATCACTAGAGATACTTTACAGCATATTGATCTAGATCTTTGCGAGCACTATCAGTGTCGGCCAGTGTTACACTCGACGGAGTTGAGTTTCTTCAATCCCAGGAGAGTTGGTGGGGACACTAGACCCACTCCACAAATTACACGGGTATATGGACAGAGACGACGTAGGATGACCCAGCCTGTCATGCTTTGGTTGGGAGACTAAGCCTATTTGGGCCTGTCTCATTGTTATTTTATTTATTTAAAATTATTTATGTTAAATAGTTTGAGTTGATGAACTGAACCCAATAATAAGATGTTTTAGGGTTTTGCTATTTATATATTTCTCTATCATTATGTGAGACAGTTTTGATGATTAATGAAAATATTGTAGACTTTGCATATCTCCAATTCTCTTTCTTCTTTTCTTTAGCTATTTTTTTCTCTAAAACTTTTTTCTTTTCTTGCTTTAATTCTTATTATTTATTGTTCCGCATTAGTTTTTACCTCAGTACTACATCCCGTATTGATCTTCTATATATATATATATATAAAGCATGCATAATCCCTCTTGCAGAAGCAAGCAGGCAAGAAAACTATATAGCATGAAGGCATAGAATTAAAAATAAAGAATATATGGAAATAGTATTTAGTACAGCAACAGTCCCCGTAGCATGTTCTAGCAAATCTTCTAATTGTCGTAGAACAACTAGAAATAAATTATTTAACTAGAAAGAATTTAGTGCAGATGTAGAATATCTATTCAGAAGTTTTCGCAACTCAATCATTCTTGATCATGTATGTCGCCACGAACTTGTTCCAATCACAAGATCTCAGATCAAATAATTATATCAATATTATCTTATATTAATTCAAGTCCACATTGTAGTAATATACTACTCATACTAGCCGACGTACCGCTGTTGCGCGGATAGTTGTTGTTGTTTTTTTTTTTTTTCAGTCACCAAAAATCCTTGCAAGTGCAGGATCCATCCTTGAAATGATGAAATCTATTAACATCACGCACAACAAAATCTCTCTCTACAATCTTACTGATCAACTTGAAAGCCTCATGACAGTCACTGCAAATCCTCAAGTTCTTCATCACTCTAATGGTGACTCCTTTAGGTATGCTTATCAATCCAAAGGCCAAGGCCAATCTCTCACTGTGCAGGCCTACTATTTTCTCCTTGACCTCCTGCTCCACATCAACAAATACTAGCCCCGTACTCCCTCCAACACAACCCCTTTCCATCATTCTCCTCTCCAACTCCCTCAGCAGGCTAATGACCTCATCCCCTCTTTCACACGATAAGTCTCCAGCATAGAACACGTAAATTGAGTCCTTTATCTCAATCCAGCTGCACCCAGGTTCCTTGTGAACTCCAACGAGTTCCATTTCAGTGCGAAGACTATGAGCATTTTCCCATTCCCCAGCGAATGTGTAAGTGTTTGATAATGTGACGTAAGCACCTGCAACTTGTTGATTATATTCAATCAGCCACTTACTTGCTTCAACAGCAATATCCACTCGTCCATGAAGCCTACTAGAAGAAAGAAGTGTGCCCCACAAAAGGGCCCCTTCATTGGGGTTCACCCTAATAGATTTTGCTAATTTGGAAGCCTCATCTAGACGGCCAACTCGACTGAGCATGTCGACAACACAAGTGTAATGCCTCACATCAGGCATTACTCCATGTTTCTCATGCATGGAATTCAGGAGTCCAAGGCCTTCATCAACGAGCCCTGAATGGCTGCATGCATGTAAAATCCCAACAAAGGTGACATCATTTGGCATGACTTTTCTATCAGTCATATCTTCAAAGAGTCTGAGCGATAGCTTCCCAAGTCCATACTTTGCAGCACCCACAATCATTGAAGTATATGGGATGACAGAAGGATTTCGAATCCTCCTAAAAACCTTCTCTGAGTAAAGAAAACTCCCGCATTTGGCATACATGTCCACAAGCGCACTCGCAACCACATCATTCAACTCATACCCACCACGTATCACAGCCCCGTGCGTGACTTTCCCTGAAACCAGCCTCCCCAAGCTAGCACAAGCATTGATCACACTGGCCAACAGAAAATGATTGGGACGTTCCATCATGTAACTACTAAACTCTCTAAAAACTTCAAGTGCTTCATATCCTTTTCCATTCTGTGCATAACCAGCAATCATCGCGGTCCAAGAAACAACATTCCTACAACTCATCGAATCAAAAACCGTCCTAGCTCCATCGACATCATTGCATTTCCCATACATATCAACCAACGAAGAACACACCACAAGGTTGCCCTGAAGCCCCAGAATCTGAACATGGGCATGGACCATCTTGCCAGTTTTGAGATCAGCAAGAATTGAACACGAATTGATCACTGTCGCAAGGGTGAAACCATTGGGACTAACTTCACTCTCGGACATCTTTGTATAGAGCCAGAGAGCAGATTGGGGTCGGCCCATGTTGACATAACCTGACATGAGCGAGGTCCATGAGACCACATTCGGTTGATGCATTTCATCGAACAGATGGTGTGCATACTGAATCCTTCGGAATCTCAAGCATGAATTGAGCAGATGATTAGTGGTGATGGTATCATTTAAAAGGCCAAATTTGAACAGATTTGCGTGTGTTGAGATTGCAGAAATGAAATCCTTACAGTTTTTAAGCTGTTGAATGATATGAACTGCTCTTGCTTGATGATAACATGGCATTTATTTAATGGTGCCTACTACAATGCCGTCCCTCTTGCTTGATGATAACATGGCATTTATTTAATGGTGCCTACTGCAATGCCGCCGCCCTCTTCCATACCTTTGCTCCCACGTATAATGCTGCTGCTGCTAGAGTTCTAGCACGTGGCTTTTAGAATTTTTTCTGTTGACGAGAACGACACCGTTCTGCCTTTTTCCCCAAACTTTCTTAAGTCCATTCAGTAGTTAGAGCAGCTTCAATTTTGAAGTGTCATATTGATAAAATAGTTTTTTAAATAATATAAATATATTTTTTATTTATTTATATGCATTTCAATGATTAAAAACTAATTATATTTTAATATGTTTTATATTAAACTAGTTTTAATATAATTATATAACTAATGTAATTATTTTTTATATAATATAATCATGTTATTAATTATACAATTAATATGAATAATTTATAAAATTAAATATAAAATTAATGAAGCAATATGAAAATTAAAAGATATAATTTTAAGTTTAAATTTTAAAATTTTAAAATCAAAATTTATTTATATGAATATTTTTAAATTTTAGTTCTTTCAAACCAAAGAGTAGCTGAGGCATGAGGTTTTAAGGTTTGCAGGCTTCTTTTCTTCTTCCTGTTCTGCTTTTTAAAAGGGAAACAAAGGCCAACGGTAGATAAAGAGACGTTGACCAACAAGTATATATACCATCTTCTTACTTTTGGCTTTTCTACAGAGATATGTAAAAATAATATTTCAGTAAAAGAAAATGTATTTTAGCTATTCAAATATCTATCCCGTTGAAGCTGTTAAAATAAAAAATAATAGTTAAAAGAATAATTTTTTGATTTTTGGCTTTCCATTTACCTCTTGCGTTGAAGTTGCTCTTATCACGCATTGTTTTAAAACTCGTACAGACATATAGTTGATTTTGAATCTAACCCACTTTGGGTCCGAAACGATTTAGATTGAGAAAAAAAAATTTAATTAATTGAGTTAAATATCTCTATTTATTTAGTGACTTAAGCTTGACTAAATCTATAACCCATTGAATATTTAATTTTTTTAATTAAAACAATGTTAATTTAATTTTTTTTTTAAAAAAAGTTAGAATCGATCTTCCTAACTTGTAACCCTGCTATAGCCACACTCATATTAGATTTTAAAACTATGTTCTCAAGGTTTATTATTAATGATAGCTTACTACCTTTACTAAAATGACTAAATGTAACCCAATGGGTTTTTTTTTTTAATTTATTTATCATTGATTATGTGTGTTAATTTCTTTTACATTTCTTACTATTAATTTTATTATGTACGTTGAGAATATATATATATATATATATATACTCTCCCTATCTCTTCTTTACAAAACATTTCTTCTCAAACTCTAATTTTTTTTTTGTTATATGGATAATATTTTTCTCATTATTTGATTTATTTTGTATAATAAGATAGTTGTATAATAAAATTAATGTCTAAAAAAAATATGTAATAGATATATAATTTTACCTATTAATAATATTGGTTAATTTATTAAATATGTGTTTGGTAATGTGATAAAGGGTGTCTTTCAAAAATATTTTTTAATTGAAAATGCATCAAAATAATTTTTTTTTAAAATTTACCTTTGACATCAAAACTATTAAAAAAACACATAAGAAACATTAATTATATATTTTTTTCAAGCTTAAAATAATTTCAAAAGCACTTTAAAAACAAATTGGACCAAAAAACAAACACTCCCTAATAATTGATACTTTTATTAACTTTGGTGAATTATAAGATAAAGATATTAAATATAATAGTTTAACTTTAGATATAAAGTGGATTGCACCAAGCTATTGGCTTCGCTCACATCTTAAGGAGTAAAAATGGCTCATAGAAAAGTATAAAACTTGATCGAGACAAAGTTTGGGTTAAGAGAGTCAATCTAGGTTGATCTATATGAATCACAAGAAAATATATATTTTTAAATAAATAGGTTAAAACAAAATTGTTTTGTAATTTTTTTATAAAGAAAATCAACATCTTGATTGTTCGAGTTTTGATAAGATTTTACTGGGTCAACTTAGGTCACGGGTCAACTTAGATTTTGACCAGGTCACCTGAGCTTTTTTTTTTTTCCTTTCTCTATTTTTTCTTCAACTTAGACCATTTCAAGTTAAGATTGATTGGGTACCAAGTCAACCTGTTGGTCAAATATGGGTTGAACAAGCTCGTAGGTGTGGGTGTTCCATGCCTGTAATTATCAAGATAAGTACAATGAGCTAGATACCAAGATAAATAAACATAAAATTAGTATAAAAAATAATGTAATCTTTGTTGTTACCTATTTTGTTACTCCACAACAAATAGAAAAAAAATCCAAAACATATAAGAGAGTACACGTGAAGAAAGCTTAAAAGACCGCCTAAATTAGTGGTGAAGGACCAAAACAACAAGTAAAAGTTGGGAGACTAAAATATACAAGATTGACAAAATTAGCTATCCAATTTTGATTGACAAAAGACTCCATTGGTCAAAATATTTTTTATTTGAGTGTTTAAGGATTCAATTGGAATTTTAGAAGGTTTAATTAAATTTATTGAGGAATTAATTGTAAGGAAAATCTATTTTTGGAGTCAATTTGGATGTTAATTGAAACAAATTGAAGTTTAGGGACTGAAATTGAACTTTAAAAAGTTTAATTGGTCAAATCAAGGGTTTAATTGCATAAAATTCAAAGTCTGATGGGTGATTTAGGACTTATTTGAACAATTCATAAACCAATGACCAACTTGCAAAAGACGCGTGACATTGAGGACTGAAATCGGTGAAATTAGGGGTCAAATCGAAGAAAATTAAAAGTTTGTTGATCAATTGAGGGTTTAATTAAACAAATCAAAAACCAAGGATAAAATGTGCTTAAATTCGTGGTTGGCAATTAAATTTGACAGAGGTAAAATTGCGTGAAATTAAAAGCTTAGGAGGAAATTATGGGTACAATTAAAAGAAATTGAAAGAATAGGGATTTAATTGAAGTTTTTCATATCCCAAATTAAAAACCTTAATTTGTAGGGTTTAGCCAAAACAACGTCGTTTAGGATATTGTGCATCTTCTTTTTCGACAATTTTGGCTAGTCAAGTATGTACTTTCAAGCGAGTGAATGCAGCATTTCTAACCACCTTTGAGGCTGTAACGACCACTATTCGACTAAAAAACATCTCCTCTACAACCCCATTTCCATGAAATCAAATTTTTGCATCCCATTTTTCCAATGATCTCAGCAATATCTTGTTTCCGATCAGCCATCACTGCACTTTTAAATTCCATATTAATTGAGTTGACACTTTTAAACGAATGAATGTGAAACTACAATCTTCCAAATTAAGTAAGAATGGATCCAATCAAAAGGTACGCTCCGACAAAGCTACAAAACTGGTCAACCTAGTCAACTTTAACTAAGACACCCATCAGCACAAAACAATCTAACTCTTTCATGTGTTCACACTTAAAAACTGTAAGAGGGTTCTTATCAAGGGTTTAAAACCCTTCTCTTAAGATTAAAAGGTCAGAAACACTTTACCTTGGCCTCTAAGTTTGTTACAAAACCGCCTAAATCCAAAACCATTGGTCCAAAGGTGAAACCAACCTAGTTTTGGTTTGTTAGAACCCTAACAAAATCATCTAGAAGTTTTGAATCCGCTTATAAAATGAGAGGTAATTAGAGGAGAAAATGAGGAAGAAAGAGGAGAAAAAGAAAAGAAAGAGAGATTTTGATTAATGTTTAAGTGATTCATGGTCTCAGGAAGGGATTTAACTTGTTATTGCTGACTTTGGAGAAGAGAAAGAAGAAGGCAACATCAGAAATCCATTTCTATTTGAAGATTTCAAGTTTGGAAGATATATTTTTGCAAACCTTGAAAGTGGAGTCCATGAAGCCTGCTGGATTGATTTTATTGTTTAAATGTCATGTTTTGAATGTGTTAACATGTGGCCAATTGCTTTAATATGTTATGTTTGCATCTAAGTTTGATTTGGAATTTTTACAAATAGGTTAGCAAAGGTATGGTATTCTTTTGATAGTTCTTATATGTTTCTGGGTTGCTGGGTTTTATATGGGTTTGTTTGAGGGTTTTAGAAGACATTTAAATCTAAATTGCATAAAAATGTAGGTTGTTCTAGGTTGAAAGTTTTGAAATTTGATTATTTTTTTTACATATTTATGATGATTTGTTGTTTTTATTAGTTCTTTTTTATTCAAGTATGTTTGGTTATGATAATATGGGTTGCTGAGACCAAAAAGGTTTGGTTTGGAGGCTTAAAATATGTTTTATAGGCTTAGCAGCATTCTGGGCAGCTAGGTTTGTGTTCTTTGTGTTCATTCGATAAACATTGTTTTAGGTGCTAATTTTAAGTCTTGTTCTAATCCAATTCTAGTTTCTACAAGTTCGTGTACCATTATTAGTAAATAATCTAGGACTTCTGAGCATTAATAACATATTTTTAAGGGTTTTAATCTTAGAGTTTTAATTTTGAACCAAAATCTATTTTTTATAAAATCATAATATTTGAGTAATAACTGAAGCAAAATGACACTTGATTCATAATCTATACTTGATTGCGAACAAAACTTTGCTTTTTATTGTTTGAAATCTGGTATGGTATGAGAGTTGTGTTTGCTGGGTTCATAATGAGTGTTTTTCATGTTATTTAATTTTCATGTGTTTGATCCATTTTCGATAAATTTTTTTTAAGTTTTTATGTTTTTCTTATGTTGTATTTGTTTCAATTCCGAGTATTTGTTTTGGTCTGTTTTTGAGTCAACTTGATCGAGTCAACCTAATTGGGTCAACTCGGTTAGGTCAATCTCGTCAGGTCAATTCGATTGGGCCAAATTCGGGTAAGTCCCTAGGCCTTGTTTGGTTTGCTTATTTTTTTGTTTTTTTTGTTAAGGCTTATTTGGTTTAAGAGTGTGTTTGACAAACACCATTTATGCTTGTTTTGGGTAGTTTTCATTTCAAGAAAAAAAGAATTGAAAGGCAAACACCAAACATTTATGTATAAAATAATAAAAAAAATATCTTTTTGCATGTTGCATATGGTCAAGTTTCTCAAAAATACAAAAATCATATCTTGTTTTTTTTTTATAAAAAAAATACATGGTATGTTCTATTTTTTTAGGATGCATATTAGATTTAATAATCAATTTATTGAATCCATAAGAATTTGACATATATTCCAATAATCACTAAAATTTTAATTCATGAGAATTAATTATCAATATTCTGGTATAAATGTTGGACCTATAAGTGATGATGATATTTAAATATTAGGAGTTGACCAGAAAATTCTCAGAGTTATCCTAAATATTCACCAATTTTTAGGAGTATTTTTCACTGTAATATATGAATTACGAAAAACCATTTTTATAAGAATTTATTTAGGCATACAAGCTCATAATAAATTCTTAACACCAGATTTATTCACGTGAAAAAATCTCAATCCTAAGTCATAGACAGACTACCAGTTAAGAACACCATCAAAATCTTTAAACCACATTCAAACAACACAATACAGACTTACCTCGGGGAGGGTGCGTTAGGTTGTTAATACCTTCCATAACAACAACCAATCTTTTACCATTTAAATATCTGATAAGACTAGTACATTCGAGTTTTCTAGCAATCCTGAACCAAAAACTAGGTGGCAACTTCCATGATCCCCTGACACCGCTCGCCCACGGGTGACAATTTAAATTAATTTCAATTAATAAGTTTTATTTTTTTAATTAGCTTCAATCATATGTTTTTTTTATCTTATTTTCTTATTTTTAATAATTATGTCGCTGATTTTTTTTTAAATTTATTTACTACTTTTCTCCTTCTAAAAAATCATTTTAACCTTTTTATATATACCTTTTTATATATAATCAATGGTTTAGATAACTAACCAACATTTCTGCTACATAGGGACAACTTCTTGACCCCATAACTTACCAACACTTCGTGTTGCGTGCTATTATTGTTATCATATGCATTTAAATATATTTTTAGGAAAATAATCTTGATTTCTCACCATAAGCATTATGGTTTCCAAGCATTATCTGTGATTCTTATAGTTAAATCAGTACTAAAAAATATGCTAAAACTACGGAACAACAATTTATCTCAAAATTTATGAAAATTATATTTATTATTCTTATTAATAAAATCCAAATATTAAATCAACATTCATTAAATTTATATTAAATAAATATTATTTACATTAAACCTCGATACTTGTAATAGATATAATCAATAATTTAACAAACACTTTAAGAATACTATCCATAGATTTTATGGATAAAATTAACTATATCACAATAATTAATATTTGTTTTCCCTAAATGATAACGTAAATCACTATTTGACCAATGTCTTGTTACCTTTTGTTATGTTAAAATATATACTTAACAATAGTAAAATTGTGTATTTAATGTTTTCTTTATACAAAAATCGTTTAATTTGTGTATGCTATGGTATAATATAATTTATTTTAGAGAGAAGTCTTCATAATTTTTAAAATTAAAAAAAAAATCTTAAACTTTATATGTTTATAATGCTTTACATGATGCCAACAAAAAATCAACAAAAAAAATTTAATTATTTACAAGATTATTATTATATTTTATTTAATGACTAAAAAACTATAAAAAAATAACAATTCAATAATTATAACATACCTTCAAAAGATTTTCCTTCCTCTCTTCCTTTACCTTCTTTTTCTACTACTACTTGATGAGGATAATTTCTTATTTTCAATTAAAACACCATTAAGATTTCTCACACCATTAATATTTGTCTCAACAACATTTCTCGCAAAACCTTTATTGATTGAATCACATTAACATAATTCTCCAAATCACTCCATTCAATTTCTTTAGTATCAATAGCTCCTTGTATATTATTGTTCAAGTTGCTAGTTTTCACCTCAAACCCATCAAGAAAACTGCACTAAACACCTTAACTTCTCTCTAAAACCTTGAAAAACTCCTTTTTTATATTTTCTCTTAATTGTATTCACATTAAACTCATTAAAACTTCCCCACGTATTAACCTAAATGAAAACCCAACAATAAAAACCAAAACAGAAGCTAGAAACCATAACCCTATAACTCAAAAGAGCACAAAAATACCTGATACAAACATAAAGACATGTTTTTTTTTAATCATTGACTCCTATGGAACCTAGAAATTTCATCAACTAGATTGACACGCCTGAGTTGATTGAGTCACCACCAGCGAGTCCTAAGTCATCCCAACCACCATACATGTTTAAAGCAAATGCTTTTGATTCACTATCAAATTTAACAGTTTTACTAACATAAAATTATGTTGGTATTTACACTAGTAGTTCATCGGTATGTGTATTACCAATGCACTCACGAACAAAATAGTCCGTCGAAAAAATTCTCGTTAGTAATTTATAAACTGTCACTGAGTCCATCGATAATAAATATATATTACCGATAGATTTACAGACGAACAAAACGAGTCAAAAAAATTTACCCATTTTATTCTTTTGGTAGATCCATCAGTAAATTTAGCATATCATCAACATGAAAACTGTATGTAATGTCATTGATGCTTTTATTTGTTATTCGGTATATCCATCAGTAAATATAATATATCATCGACAGAATATCATTTTTAATTCCCTCAGAGCGTTAATAGTAGCAATGACATTTGCAGTAATTCTTTTTCAACTCTTTGAAATATACAAGTGATCTAGTTTTGTTGGTAACTCCATTTGTAATAGTGATATTTTCAGTAATTGTTTTCCAACTCTCTGAAATATATCAATGAAGTTGTACCATCGTAGCCTCGTTAGTAACATTTTTTTAAAAAATATATTGAACATAATTAGAAAAATAATTAAAATAAAATAAATTAGTATAAAAATAAAATATTTATTACAAATTTAAATATTTGTACATTCAACAATAAATCTAAAATAGAGGCGACGCTGGAGGAGAAGAAGGATGTTGGTCGTCGCTGGGATTGTGGGGCCAATTAGACCTGCACATGAACCACTCATCTATGATCTCATCTCCATTACCAATCAACAGAGTTCTTCATAAACAGCAGTGAATTGTTCACATTTATCATTAAGATGGGTTGTTTGAGCCCGTACTCGTTGGTCTAACATTGCCGCGAACTCTGAAGTTTTAGTGCTTGGAATTGATTGCGAGCATCCAACGATCGAAGCACTACGAGTCATCTACAAGTTCTTGATTATAATGTTACAGAGTTTGTGCACCCAATTTCTATCAACTCAACCACAAATCCAAATCGAGATCTAGATGAGTCGAAGGATCATCCCCGTATCTCTCCTTTAACCGATTGTTATATGTATTCTAGAAAGAAAAAATAAATTCATCAAATTCAAGAAAATATTAACTTAAGAAAAAAATGGTAGAAAATCAACACACCACAAAGTGCTGAACTCAGCTATCTATAAACTGTTGCACCCCTTTTTAGCGGTCATCGCTCCACACATGCATTTCAATAAAAAGCACCATCGGGCTTGGCATACGTCCAAGAACCATAGCTTGCAAGAAAAAAATATTGTTAGTTAAATATATTTATAAAAAAACAATTAATAAAAAAAATCCTACCATCTGCTTCTCATGTAAAACGAACATAACAGAGCTGTTGTTATGCGTGGTAATGAAACCGTGAACATGTCAGTTCTGATTTTCACACTAGATTGTGACCATCGTGTAAAATGCGTGAACCTCACGTGCTGAATGTATTCTGCTCCATACAGCCTTTGAGACGTACGACAATTTTAAATCCTTCCAGACTATCAAATCATTCTAGCCTGAAAGGTCTTTTTCTTTCACATATTTTTTTGGCTTTCTTTTATGTCTCGTACCAAAAATCACACAACCTATATGGTGCAAATTAATTATTTATTAGTAAATGAAAAATAAAATTTTAATATTTGAAATAAAAAAAAATTATCCTGAATTTGATCTTACCTAATTACAATGTGATTCTCTCAAACACTTCTTACAACATTATTATCAACTCTCTCCCTTTTAATTTTTTTCCCTGAAGTAAAATTTATAAAAGAAAAATTTTAGTAATTTCAATAAACAGTCCAAATTAACATAAAAAAAATTTTAAGTTAATATAAACCTTGAACCTTGAAATCCATGCATCGACCTGCGGTTTCTATTTAGGATATTTGGAAACCTGACTCCATTGAAACAATAGCATTTTCATCGACGATTTAAAGGCTAATGTTATTATTCTTGCAGCCTCAATGTTTGTAAACCTGAAATTATATTCATTAAATGAAATTAGTTTTTTAAAAATTATTAAACATCTCATTGTGAAAGTAAAACATATTTACATTAAAAAGTCGTCCTTCCACTGGGCCTTGTACTTAATGGATTTCGCTGTGAAGGGATCCCCCTCGATGTTGCGGTATCGCACTCGACGAGCCCGCATCGTGAGTCGATGTCTGTGCCTGATGTGCTTGTTCTTGATCGACACCTAATGACTCATGATCATCCATATTGCTACTAGAACAACTAGCAACAATACTGTCCTCACAACTTTCAATAAACTTTCCTTTAGGCATCTATACAAATTATTAGATAAAAAAAATAAATGATGCCTATTTTTTAAAAAAAATTGGCAGCACCTCCCCTATATAAGAGACTATCCAAAATTTTTAAACCTACAAATACACAACATATATGCCATAAACCAATTGATTTTATTTAATTTCTTATAACAATTTAGCATAATTCAATTTCATAGAAAATTTTTATTTTCTACGTGATAATATTTTTAATCATGAATTTACAAAAAAATATTCTAAATTTATAAAAATTAAAATTAAAATTAAAATTAATCCTACATATTTAATAAAAATTGAACAACAAAATTGAAAAAAGAAAACTAAAATTCAACAAAACAATGCAAAAATTATTACAATAACAACTAAAATTCAACACAATTATTTCTAAGTGATTATATTTTTAATCCTGAATTTTTAAAAAATTATTCTAAATGGAATAAATACAAAATAATAATTAAAATTAATCATGCACATTTAATTAAAATTGAACAATGTTTTTAAAACAATAACTAAAATTCAACAAAATAATGCAAACATTATTTCAATAACAACCAAAATTCAACACATTTATTCATTTATTAATTCATAAAATTATTAAGAACACAAAATTGAAAAAAAATAATGATAAAAAAGATAAATAATGCAAAAAAAAAAACACATAAAAAGGAATGAAAAATACTTATCTTAGTGACATGTTTAATTTTGGTTAATAATGAAAAAAAAGAAAAAACAAAAGAAAAGAGTTTGTTAAGAGACAAAAAAAAAGAGAACAATATGAAGAAAAATGAAGAAAGACAACATACCGATGACTTTTCATTCTATCGGTAAAGTCAAATGAAAATTTGTAACTTTCACAAAAAATTTCAAAAAGCCCTTTAAATATTATCGATGACTTTTTATTTTGTTGATGATGTTGTTGGGAAAAAGTTATTAATCAAAAGAACATTAATTATCAGTGCATTGATAAGTGAATAGTTCTCATAGTCTCTGTAATATACCAACAGGCAATTCTATCGATATACCCGTATGCAATGAACATCATAAACAGTGTCACGGAGAAGGGGAATAGTTCCCCTGGTCTCTGAAATATACTGACATACACATTTCATCGGTATATTCGTATGTAATGAACATCGTGAACAGTGTCATAAAGAAATGGAACAATTCCTATAGTTTCTAGAATATACCGACGAATACTTTTTGTCGGTATTTCCATCGATGTAAAACAGTATCTAATGCCAAATTATATATGTATTCGCTATCTATTCATCCTGCAAATACTTAAATTCACTACTACACACACAACACAATAACATCAGTTCACATCACAGTAATAAAATAAATATTTCCTTATCATTCAATAATAAACTAACATAATTGTCATTACATTAAAGTGAAATTTGTCCATAAATATTAAATTATAGTTTATGGCATTACACAATCATGTTTTGCAAATTAATCATAATTGCCTTTTTTCTTTGTCAATTGACTCATCATTATCTTTATCGTAATCTTCTACGTTGATTTCGTCGTTATCATCTTCATCGACTTGTATATGTCTATCTGAGCTCAAAACATCATTCAACTCCTCATCGTCAACATCAACATCAACAAAAATATTATTGGTGATGCAAAAAATTGACTTTTTTTTCTAAGTTATTGGACGAAGTAACTTGATATGAATCAACTAACTCACCAAGTTGAAATACATCATCTCCCACAGTTAATTCATCGTTTTCATCTTGAACAACCTCGACACAACCCTTGGGTTTGGTTTTCACTATGAATAACCAATCAACTCTTGAACGATCATTTCTAAAAGAATGAGTGTATGTGTAATAAACTTGTTGACATTGCTTGGCGAAAACAAAGATATTGTTGACAGAGTTTAGCCTTCGAATTAATTTTGATCAAACCATGATGGAGATCTACTCTGATTCCTTTATTAATAGTGTCATACCAATAATATTTGAATAAAAATACTCTATTTTGCTCGCTATGATATTGCAATTTAATGACTTTTTCTAACTTTCCATTATAGTGAACTTCAAACTTATTACAAGTCGATTCTTTAACACAAACCCCACTATTATATGTTTTTCTACTATGCTCATATTCTTCAGTATGAAACACTTGTCCATTGAAGAAATACTTAGGACCCAGACTTTGTAAAGACAAAGTAACACTAGCATTCCCTCCCAATTGATAAACCTTGTACATGAAGTACAATTATGAACAATTAACGAAAAATATGTAATGAAATTAAGTTTCCCGAGAGATAAGAATAATTAAACGACACTTATATGTGTTCTAAACCACATAGAAAATTGTTCATCACATAGATTTGAGATTAAGTTAGTTGTGAATTTTGGAACAGTAAATATTGACGATGTTGCTTACAAAAAATTTAACAATGTATCAGTTTATGATATTATAAGAGATAAATTGTTCAAAAATAACAACATGTTAAGTAGTATACTTACTGGATAAAAGGTTACAATTCATCACAGTTAAATAACACATAATTATGTGTCCATCTGAATTCTATTTTTGATAAATATCTTCCCCTCACAACATTTTTTGGTATGGGTCATCAAGGATGAGAAAATATTGACAAGTTCCCATATGAAGGCACTTCCTACCATTGTCATACCTTAGAACGCAATTGATTCTTGTTCTTAATTGAGGTTCCAAATAGTACGAGATCAATGTTAAAGATCTCTTCAACAATAAAGGCCTCGCGTATCGAAGCCTCAACATGCACTTTGTTTTTTTTACTTTTCTCTTAATATTGAAGAAGTACCTGCATGGAATTAAAGGAATGTTTTAAAATATACAAAGAAAAATAATAAAATTTTAATTAAGATGCGTCGCCCGTGTGCGGCATTGCGACGATCGTCCACCACTCAGGAAAATGTAAAGGTCTACCTGGCAAATATAGAGAGACAAGGAATTCTTATCTCTTATCAGTAAAATATAGATTGAGAGTTGCCACCTAGTATTCTGGTCATTAGGAACCCTAACTGGTCTCAAAGATGGGGTACGAAAACTGGTTGCGTAAAGGAAAGGTATTAGCACCCCAACTACGCCCTACCTAAGGTAAGCTGTATTGTTTTATTTTCTGATAAAATCTAAGGTTTTGGTTGCGTTTTCTAATTGTTGGTCTATCTAGTCCTCCTCTATAAGGAGATCCTTATCTTATCAGATAAAACCTAACTATTCTATGTCATCAAAAGAAAAAAATTTAATATCCGGAATACGTATTACGTGCAATGTCGTACCCCGGGTACTAAAAGACAAAAAAATAAAATTTTTGTTGTTTTTGAAATTTTGGCCAATGTTCTCTTGACTTTTAATAAAATGGTTATTAAAGCCAAAATACATGCTAAAACATTGTTTTTTGGTGTATGAAAAACACAATATAATTTTTTAGCTTTGAGACACTTGGTTGTATGCATAAAAATATTGTGTTTTAATATTTTTTGTATTTTAGAAGTTTTGACAAAAACCGGGGATTTTAATACCGGATTTTATAATTTTACGACATAAACAACATACCGATATTAAACAAAATAGCGTAAAACAAAACGTGTGGAAATCACAAATATATATATACACGAGGCTGGACTCGGCCCACCATTGTTGAGCTGGACCGGACTCGGCCCAAGATCCATGGGCTGGATTGAGCCTAGCCCACATCAACCGGTTACTATGCATGAGCATAGTAACCGCTTTCACTGCCTTACGAGACGTGCATTGTGCACGTCTTACATGGCGAGGGAAGAAATAAAAGCAACAAAAAAAGGGCGCGAGAGGGTTTACCCGGAGAAGCCTCGGTTGTCGTGATGGCCAGCGGTGGCGGTGGTTCCGAGCAATGGTCCGTCTTCTTCCCTTCTCTGTGTTTTTCTCTTTTTTTCTCTATTTTTCTTTTCTTTTTTCTTTTGGTCTTCAGACCATTCTCCCTCTTCTTCTTTTCTTTTCTTTCGGTCTTCCACCTTTTTCGCTCTCTTGTGCTTTTTTTTTAATGAACAATGTATGAAACAATGTCTTTTTTGACAAAACACGCCGTTTCATTTAAAAGAAAAAGGCAGCAAAAACTTATGTCAAAGTCCAAATCAGTCTTTAATTTGTAATTTGTTCAATCAAGTCTTAAATTGCAATTTTGATTTAAAAATCAATGCAATTGCATCCCTGCTAAAAATCAAATAGCGGCCCTAAAGTTGGCTGTCTTTTTCACTTTGGTCCTTGGTCTTGAATTTATGCAATTTGACCCTTAATTGATCAATAAACTTCTAATTTCTTCAATTTAGCCCCTGATTCGGTTTAATTACAGCCCCTCTATTTAAGCGCGTTTTTCATTTTGGTCCTTGGTTTCAGATTTCTTTAATTAAGTCCCTAATTGGCCATTAAACTTCAATATATATGCAATTAAGCCCATGATTTTACCAAATTAACTCTCAAAAATTATAATTTGACCAAAAAACTTTAATTTCTTCCGATTAAAGCCTAAATTAACTTCAAAATCAATTTTTCTTGCAATCAAACCCTCCATAAATTCTATTAAACCTTTAATTGAGTCTATAAATGTCTGATTTTGGACTTTTCTTCCTCAAATTGAATTTTCTTTGTGAACAGAGCTCTCATCAATCAACAAAATATTGTCAAATTTTAATATTTGAATTTTTGAACCTCCTCAACCACTTTTGACCATTTTCTGAGTGTTCTGGCATCCTCTTTGCATTGTTATATTTTTTATAATATTTTTGATATTTTTGTATTTTTTAAATAGAGAAAAAATATGAATCGAGGAATAACCCAAAAATGGATTATGACACGATGCATGCGTAATCCCTAACCTCTCGAATCGATAAATCCATCTATATTGGACTGGGCCTCCAACTTTTTCCTCAAATGGTAAATCTATAGTTAGATGCTCTATCGAGTTGAAAAACAATGGAGAAAATATCATCTCAAGTTTACATATTATCTAGACAATATTCATTTCAAGCATCTCCATATGTTATATCTCTAAAGAAGTGATTGATCTCCATAAGTGCATCTCATATCCTTTTTGGCAATAAATCCAGATAAGTTAATGAAATGAGTGTTTGTATAAACATGTGGAAGTCATAGCTCTTCATTCTATATAATCTACAATCTTCTAAATCAATTAACCTTGATATGTTCGAGGCATGTCCATCAAGAAATCAAAGACTTTTAAGGTATTAGTAAACAAGTAACTGTGCATTCTTGTCTAAGATAAATCAACTCTATATTTTTATGGTAACAAAACAAAGTTATATCTATTCTAGATGTTGTAACAAAACAAAGTTTCATCATAGACTTAGCAACATAAAAGTTCTCTTTCAGCCTGTTCTTTTTAGGTAAAATGCTTCTTGCTCATTCAACAATTCTATCATAACCGGCCTCACTCAAACTATGATCTGACTTGGTGTTGAACATCTGTGCAACAACTGATAATTTACTATAATTTGTGCAACCATGTCATAATGGTTCTTCATCTACAATTGGATATTGACCAACATGACCTTGATTCATTCTCATTGTATCCATAATGATATTCTTATGATGATTACTGTTGTCATTTACAACTCCATCCACGTTGCTATAACTAGAATTTGACCCAACCATTTTTTTTACCATGGTATCGTGAGGAACATATGGTTCTTCATGTGCATACCAACAGATGTATTTCTCCATGAACCTTTTTTGTAGAAGATGCATCGTTACAACATCTCGATCGAAAAACTTTTTATTTTTACACCTCTTGTATAGACATCTAATACCCTCTCCATTAATATTTCTCGGATTAGATAGTGTACAATTAATAAAACCTTGAACCCTATTATAATAATCCATTCTCCGCAACCCTTGGGGTGAATCTCTATACATCTATGAATGATCATCCATTACTTATATCAAACCTTTATAAACTAATGATATTAACATGTATTAATTAACTACGTCACCTAAATAATTTGCGAAAATATTGATTTAACTCAAACATATTCAATCTATTTTAATAGTACTCCTAATTCATTATCAATTATCTACATAAATTTAAATTTCTACATATTTATCGAAAATTTCATCTCGGCAATAAAATTAATAAAATATAAAACAGAGCCATAAAATAAGCTATTATTTATTTCATCACAAAATACATAAGTGAGAAATTTAACATAAGTTTCATCAATTTACAAACAAATACAATTTTACAAAATTTAAAACAAACCCTAACATCTACAAATAATAAATCCATACAACAAATTTGTATGAGAAAAACTATATATATTACAAAATACATATATTAAAAAATTTGCAAAACACCTAAGTAAAAAATTCAACATAAGTTTCATCAATTTACAAACAAATACAATTTTACAAAATTTAAAACAAACCCTAACATGTACAAATCATAAATCCATACAACAAATTTGTATGAGAAAAACTATAAAATAAGTAAGCACACAAACCAAATACATATATATTACAAAAAATATGCAAAACACCTAAGTAAAAAATTCAACATAAGTTTCATCAATTCACAACCAAATACAATTTTATAAAATTTAAAACAAACCCTAACATGTACAAATCATAAATCCATACAAAAAATTTGTATGAGAAAAACTATAAAATAAGTAAGCACCCAAACAAAATACATATATTACAAAAAATATGCAAAAAAATAATTAAGATTTTAAAATTAAGTTCAAATAAAAAAAAGGTAGATTTGCTTACTTAAAGTGGAGAATCGTCAATAAAATTTGAATTAGAACATGGATGATGACAAACTTAGTGTTGTGATTGCCGAATTTGTTGTGGGAAGTTGAATTGTGTTGAGATTAGGAAGAAAGGAGTGGTTGTTTGTTGTTGAAAAAAATGAATAAAAAAGAAGGAGAAATGGGGGAAGGGAGAGGAGGGTCGATCACCATGTCATATATTAAATATCACCGACAACATTACTGTTAAAATTATTACATCAGTAACTCTGTCAATCATTCTATTGATAAAAATATCACATCACTGTATGATTTGCCTTTTTGAACACCACTATAATATCTTTCGTCATTCCCTTGGTATATACAAAGAAAATTTATTTGTCAGTGTATTTACGGAGGTAATTATCGTCGGGTTAATCCCATCGGTAATGTTGTTTATAACAGTTACATGTCTTCATGTTGTTTGACTTTTTTTTTTTCATTTCTTATTTTCCCACTGCAATTCCCTTGATATATAACCAGAGAATTTTTCTGTTAGTGTTTACCGATGGATCGAGGGATGGAAAATTTTGTTAGTAGAGGTCATCATAATATACTGATGGAAAACTGTTATCAGTGTTTCCATTTATATTTGTCAATTTTCTAGTAATGATTGGAGAGAAATATTAGGGTTTGATTATATATCGAGGGTTTTTAATAAGGGAAATATAGTGGAGGGATCCTTTACTTTCTCAAGAAAGTAATAGATTATTTAATTAATATCTCATATTTCAGATAACGAAACATTTTTTTCATTTTTATTTTACATTGCATTAATCTCTGAAATTTCATATATTTTTAAATTATTTAAAGTGCTAGGTGCGAAAGTTTAATGAGATGGCTTAGATGTTTTCAATGATAGTTCAAGTATTAAATTGAGAAGCGGTGGAGGTGAGTTTGGTGGGGTGGTATAGGTGAGTAGAAGGGAGGAGGTGAAGGTAGAGATGGAACATGGTGTGTTAAACAAGACATTCAGAGAAAAAAGAAATATATTATATATAAGAGTAGTTTGGTTTTTATAAATCAAAGTTTGTAAATATATATTAGACGAGTGAACAAACATATTTAGTTTATCATTATAAAGGCATGCTAAACAAAAGATGTCCAACAAAAATCTAGAGTTTATACATGTTTAAAACTATAAGCACGTAAAAGTATAATTAAAGATAAATATGCTTTCAACATAAAATAACAGAATACTAGCATACATGCTAAACATATATTTGTTGGATTCCTAAATATCATACATGGAGAAGAAACAATAAAACATAATTATTCAAAAGTTCCTAGAATTCTGTTAAACAGATCTAAAATGTTTAGGGATTTATTACATGAAGATCTGATTTTCTTCGACTTTGAATAATTATTTAAAGGCTTGATTGTTGCAAATTATAAGCCGTCTAATTATTCAACCTTCAATGACAATCCACACACAAACCACTAGTGAGAAACTTCTAAATCCTTATTTAAGAGAGAGAGATTACAATGCCTAGAGTGCTAGCTCTCTATTCTGTGACTTAAGTAGTTCTTCTGTCTGACAAACAACTTCACTTTTAAAAATAATAAGCATAACTTACTATTTATAAGGAAATTTAAAACCCCCTATAAATCAACAAAATATGAATTTTCCCCTTAAATAATATCCATATATTAATTCAAAAAATTTTTAGAAATTAACTCAATCAAGTTCTTACTTGATTTTGTAGGTCTGAAAATATAATCCTTATATTAATTATATTATAGTCCTTAATTTATATAATCAAGTCATACTTGATTAAATTATCTCAGTTTAATTTCTAACTAAAGGTTCTTAATGTATATGACCCATTAGGTTCCTAATATATTAACCCAAATATAAATTCTAATTCTAATTCTAATTAAATAAAATTAAATAAATTAATTTATTATCAATTTAACAATTGATTAATTTATATCTGAAGATCAAGTGCATCGTCTACCAACGTGTCATGATCCCACAAATATTAGAAAAATCATTAGTAGTTTGACTTAACCTTTTAATAACTAATTTCTTAGTGTAATTAATATCCTTTCATCAATAATATTCTGATTTAACATTAAAGCATAGAGTATGTCTGCCATGTTAAATCATGTTTGTTCTGTACTTAATAGTCATTGATCATTTGAATTAGATTTGAAACTTTTTTCAAATCTTATTCCATCTTGTCCAAGGATTTCTCAATCAATACTATTTGAGAATAGATGAAATATTTTTCCTAATTTACCTAGGGTGATGAATCCTTTCTTGATCACTCAAATACCTTCATATAGTTCATGTTAGACCCAGTGTCTGCCATTTCATCACCTCGATTAAGAGGATCACTTACACAACTGTTATGTGAGCCTTTCCATACACATAGATGATCTCTCCATATATAATTCTCATGTAGGTCAGTTCAGTGTATATATCTTATGACAAGCCCCTACATATTAGTTCTAGGTATCCCTTATACCTCAACTTATGAGAACAACTGCTTCCTTTCATAAAGGAAAGAACATAATATGTATCAATCTTTACAGCTCTCGTGAATGTCCAAAGATTTAAGAGAGTATCAACTAAGAACATTTTAGGAACAATTTTTTGATGTAATTAAAATCTCATAATTATAACAACTTTATCATTTTCTTTGCAAAATATTTTGTCCTATGAACTTTATCTTTACTCTAGATTCATAAATCAAATATTAGATTCATTAATATAATATTATATGACGGTTAAAGATAAATTAAGCTTTTATTAATAATAAATATGTATTTACATGAATATAATAATGCCACATGTAACCAACTGATTGGCTACAAGGCATATTAAACTAACAATCTCTCATTTGTACTAAAGTCAATCGCTCATGTATCTAATATCATATTGCTCCATGCAACATTAATACTTCTGTATGGATAATAACTTAGTATGAGGATATTCTAGATTCTCTTTAGTGGGTACTTTCTCTATCTTTACATCTTTATTTCATTGATTTATCAAATCAAATGGAATTTCTTAAGTACTTGTTTTGATCATTGATTAAACCTCGGTCCATATGCTTATGCAATGGCTCCATTGTTATCACAATACATGATAACTGGATCAACAATGTTAGGAACCAATCTAATTCATTGCTGAACTTCTTAATCCAAACAACCTTTTTGTTTCCTTAAACATGAAGGTGTACTCTTATTTAGTTGTAGAATCAATTTTGCTCTCTTGTTTGGATCTCTTTCAACTTAGAGCACTACCATTTAGAGTAAAACATATCGACTAGTACTTACTATTTTCCAACATTTCTTTTTAAAAAATCTTATTTCAAACAATTTTAAACTTTTAGTTTATCTTCTCCATTAATGGATCCTATAGCCAAGTATAGGATTCCATTTCCATCATATATCTCTCAATTTGTGTCTTAGAACACACGACCAAATAAAGGGGCAAATTGAAGAAAAAATAAAGTTTGGTAGTCAATTAAAGGTCCAAATATACAAATCAGAAACCAAAGACCAAGATGAAAATGGATCTAAACTCTGGGGTTGATGATTGAGTTTGACAAAGATGAAATTGTATGAAATTAAGAGTTTGGGAGGTAATTATGAGTGCAATTAAAAACAATTGGAAGAACATAGACTAAATTGAAATCTGTCAGATCCCAAATTAAAAACCCTAATTTCTAGGGATTTAACCAAGACATCGCATCGTTCACCCACTTTTCATCTCTTTCATTGACAGTTTTGAATGATCGGGTTAGAATCTTTTAAGAGCTTGTTGTGACGTTCTAGACCTCTAAATGACACAAGGTTTTTTTTTTCAAATGGAAGAATAACATCCCCTTTACAACCCTATTTCCATGAAATTGGACATTTACATCCTAATTGTTTCATAAAAGTCTCCAACATCTTGTCCCTAATCAGCTATCACTATAATTTCAAATTCTAGGCTGATCGAGTTGACATATTTGGATAAATAAATATGAAGCTATAAGCCTCCAAATGAAGAAAGATTGGATCCAAATGAAATACATACATCTCTTCTACCAACTTCAAGTTGTTTACGATGACATTTATATTAGTGTTGCTTCGACGAAGTCTTGAAAGTGGCCAACCAAGTTAGCCTAGACCGTGATATCTATTTTTCAAAAACCATCCATTTTTTTCATGTGTTCACACTTAAAGCTTCTCAAATGGTTCTTATCAATGGCTTTAAAACCTCCCTCTCAAGATCAAAAGGTTAAAAATAGCTCATTGCCCTCAAAGTCTAGCAAAACCACAAAGTACACTTAAATACAAAATCACCATTGCAAAACCAGCCTAGTACAAGAGCTTCATTATACACATTGTCTAGAACTCTCTCATTTTAATCAAAGGACTAAAATTTGATCAATATTTAAGGGAATCCACCGTAACACCTAGAAAAAAACCTAGAAATCAAAGAAAGAGAAAAGAAAAAACAGAGAGAAAATGTAACAACCCGACTTTTTCAAGGCCAAAATCAATGGAATTTTTTTTTATCGTTAGGTTCTAGATTTTTTTCACCATATCATTCTGCAGATTTACAATTGCATTCCATTCATTAACAAAGAACAATTCACGTGGGATAATGTAAATCAACATTCCCATAAACTGGATTCTCAATACATGTGTCCATAATATTATATTTTCATACTCATAGATTTACATCACATCATATTAACATACTCACAAATTCACATTCATGTTCTAGTCTCGTTAACATCACAAGTTCATAGAAAAGTAATGAACAACAAGTTACACAATTAATACTTTCGTTATCCTAACCTCGTGTAATTTCACAACATGACATCCCCATAAGATGAATACCTCATATGTATATTTGTACACATCATATTAACATGTTCACACATTCACATCCGTGTTCCATTTCAATTTTTCATTATTAGTCTTTACACATGGGGTCAGACGACTAATTCAGTGATTAATGCGTCTGTTCATACAGAACTCATATCACCCATAACATGCGAATATATATTCTTTTCAAAATGTAAGAGTCGCGAAATGGATTTTCTTATGCACCATGTTGGTATGATGCCCCTGTTACAGCACAAGGTAATTTCAAGCATTATAGGCAATTTAAGAAAACATAATAAAACAATATTAATGTTACATTTTCATTCATGGACCAAAAGAGCATAATTCTTTAATTTCTCCTTACTTATGTAAATACCACAATTAATAATTCGTCAATTATCAAGGCTAATTACAATACTCAAACCCGGACATCCATCTCAAATACCGTTAGCCAAACTAACGTTATTCTCTATTTAAAACATAACAATCATAGTTCTTTGATATACTTGGTATATACAAAACATAGTATACACGAACGTATCAATTCTCCAAATTAACTCATAACTCTCAAATTCAGCTATCCTCTTAGGATGCCATTAGCCGAAGCCAATCATTTATTCATTCCGGTCATGCATTTAGGATGTCATTAGCTGAGGCTAATCATTTGCTGATCATGGTCATCCACTTACGATGCTATTAGCCGAAGGTAATCATTTCTTCATCCCGGTCATCCATTTAGGATGCCATTAGCCGAAGCCAATCATTAACTCATCCCGGTCATCCATTTAGGTTGCCATTAGTTGAAGCTAATCATTTATTCATCCCAATCATCCATTTAGGATCCGAAGCAAATCATTAACTCATCTTGGTCATCCATTTAGGATGCCATTAGCCCAAGCTAATCATTTATTCACCCAGGACATCCATTTAGGATGCCATTAGCCGAAGCTAATCATTAACCAATTAAGCGTTCCAGAGGTGGTTTATGAAATCACTATAACATGGTAATATCCTTTGAAATGCTCATTCAAACGATCCATAACAGCATTCACTATAACATAATAGTAGACCCTGCATAATACTCGTACAAACGTTTCGTAATAGTTTAACGTTTGGTAAACACAATAATGGATCCTTTGTAATGTACAAACAAACATTTCATGACAGTTTAGCATTCAGTATAACGCAACAGTAGACCCTTCATATTACTCATCCAACCATTCATGACAGTTAATGTTCAATACATCACAACAATAGATCCATCGTAATACTCATACAATCATTCATGACGATTACATTCAATATAATACAACGGTAGATCCTTCATAATACTCATACAACCATATGTGTCAATTAACATTCAGTATAATACAACGGTATATCTTTCATAATACTCATACAGCCATTCGTGACAATTACATTCAATATAATACAATGGTAGATCCTTCGTAATACTCATACAATCATTCCTCAGCAGCCTAAATTAATTACAGCCCAGTCAACATCTCAAAGTCGATTTAATACTCATCAAAACGCAATAATATATCCACCTTAAACAGGTCATTTCAAAACATTAATATTTTCAACATCGTTTCAACATTCATCAAGAACTCGATCAACATTTCATAGTCGTTTTGACAATCATCAAGAATTTAATCAAACACTTCATTGTCATTTCATCATTCATCAAGGATTCAATAATATATCATCATAAGTAAATCATTTCAAATCATAAACATCATACGAGAAAAAGGTGGGAACCACTTAGTTGTTCCACCTGCGGTTTGTCCTTGTCTTGATGATGGTTTAATCCTGGCCACACCACATAAGACATCAATGCCACAAATCAATATATTTGCATCCTCAAATCACATTCATCATCATACTTATTTCAAGAATCCATATATCCACATTCAAGCATTCCATATTTACACCATCATACAATGAAATTGTTACAAGCATTTAAGTCATTTCTGACCAGGGAGTCTATTGTAGAACATCGGCAACGAAAACTGGTTCGCTGCTGGCTGCACAATTCGGTAGCGAAAACTCATTCGCTGCAGGCCACACAATTTAGCAAAGGGAAAATCTTTCATTATAGGCACTTCAATTTTGACAGCGAATGCTACTTTGTTACAGCCAACACACTTTCAGCAGCGAATGCTAATTCGTTGCAAGCAACTCAATTTCGATAGTGAATCGAAATTTCACTGCAATCAATACACTTTTGACAGCGGACGCTGATTCGCTGCATAACAACTTAACTTTACCAACAATGCTAATTTGCTGCAGACAACTCGATTATGGCAGCGAATCACAAATTCGTTGCAGAACACACTTTAAGCAATGACTGCTAATTCATTGCAGACAACTTCATTTCAACAGCAAATCACAAATATGCTGCAGACAACACACTTTCAAGCGAGGGACGCCGATTCACTGCTGAGACAACACCATTTCGGGCAAAGAATGCTCATTCGTCGCAGAGAACACAATTTCGGGGCGAATCATAAATTCGCTACATAACACACACTTTTAGCAACAAACACCGATTCACTACAAACAATTCAATTTCGGTAGCGAATCACAAATTCACTGCAGAACACACACTTTTGTCACCGAATGCTAATTCGCTGAAAACAACTCAATTTCAACAGCGAACGCTAATTCACCTAGAACACACTTTCAAAGAATGAATGCTAATTCGCTGCAGACAATTCAATTTCGGCAGCAAATCACAAATTCGCTACAGGACACACTTTCGGCAGCGAACAATAATTCGCTGCAGACAACTCAAATTCCAACAACGAATCACAAATTCACTGCAAGACACACACTTTCGGTGGTGAATGCTAATTCGCTACACACAACTCAATTTTGGCAGCGAATCACAAATTTGCTGCAAGACACATACTTTCAGCAACGAACGCTAATTCGCTGCACATAACTCAATTTTAGCAGCGAATCACAAATTCATTGCAGAACATACACTTTCGACAACGAACACTAATTCGCTTCAAACAACTCGATTTCGGCAGCGAATCACAAATTCACTATAGAACACAGATTTTCAGCACAAACGCTAATTCCCTGCAAACAACTCAATTTTGACAATGAATCACACACTTTCGGTAGCGAACGCTAATTCCCTGTAGACAACTTAAATTTCAGCAATGAATCACAAATTCGCTGCAAGACACACACTTTCAACAGCGAACGCTAATTAGCTGCACACAACTCAATTTCGACAGCGAAGACAACTCAATTTCGATAGCGAATCACAAATTCATTGCAGGACACATGACACGATCAAAAAGTTGATGTCTTTTTCCAAGTGTAGGAGTGTCAAAGTAATTAATAACCCGACAAGACCGGGGTTGATCTACAGGGAGGTCAACTATATAAATTATAAATAATATATATAATTTAACAAAGAGTTAAAGAGATCTTCGAGATGTGAGATTAATTTGAGAATTAAACAATGATAAAAATAATTGTCAAGGTTAGAGGATCCACTAATGGTATTAGAAATAAGTACAGTGTAAACTCTTTCATTACTCAACTGGAAACCACACACAAAGGAGGTTCCAATCGGATGATTTATCCTTAATAGTTTATTATAAATTTTTAACATGATCATATTAATTATCTTATTTTAGTGACACCATACTTTTAAATATTGTTAGGAATTCATGATGCTAACTTATGTTAATAACAAATCAAGTTCCTCTCATAACAATGATGTCGGCCAGAGACTATGAAGGATCAAGCATTTATTGTACCAAGTGTTATACAACACAAATCTAGATTAATCATTTAACAAGAAAGGTATTAAGAATTAGTAAGATAAAAAGATAAGACATATTAATAACAAACTTTCTTAGATATAAACATTGAAGTCCATGTTGAGTTTATATTATACATATTCTAACACCATTAGTGAAACCTTTTCACCTTGACATAATTAACTTGGCTAAACATTATGAAGAAGAGAAACATAAATAAACAAGATAATAACATAATTATGATATAAGTTAACTAAGAGTTGTAAAGAAAATGAAAAGCATAAACAAGAGATTAATGAAAATATAACATGAAATAAAACTTGAACATTACAAAGAGAGAAAGCAAGAAAATGATCTTGATCTGAAAACCACTAAATGAATGGCAAATGCCTTCTTTTATAGGCCAAAAAGAACTATTCATTTGGTAATTAACTATTTAATTAGTGGCCAACTATTGACTTAGTGGACTTGGTGGTTTAGGTATGGATTTGTTTTCTAGATGAAATGGCATTGTTCCAATCAGAATTTGGCAACGTGATCCTTATAAGAGTTGTAGGAATCTGTCTCAACTTTCCACCAAAAGAAGAATGAGCTCATTTGGACTTCTAGAACCCAAGATATGGACTAAACACTGAACAGTGTCTGGGCTGCAGGACATATTTAAACTTCTCTTTTGATGCTAAGATTTGGACTCTAAAATGGTAGAATTGAGTCTTAGACTCTTAATGAATGTTTTAGGCCTATGTCTTAGCTTTCTATCCATATAAACCAAACTGAAATCCAAGATCTATAGCTTCAAATATGACCTAATTACTTAATGATGTTCCAGTTTGAATTGAACTAGCATCTCTTCTATAAGCCTAGCCCTTCCTCTGTCCTTTCACTTTCAATAGTTAATCACATCAATGAAGCATTTGAATTGTGAGATATGCCTGTATAAAATTAGCATTTACCATAAATTTAAGCTATCTTATATTATCAGACTTGTTATTATAAAACATGCTTAAGTTAAGGAATTTAATGATACTAAAAATACAATATGATGATATAAAGCCTTAATAACAATGTACTTTTAAAGTACTAATCAACACACATTTTTGGCAATAAACGCTAATTCGCTACAGAAGATACAGTTTCGAAAGCGAATGCAAATTCGCTGCAGGCATGTAATTTGTCATTAGGTTCCAGAAACATCACATGATTTTAGCATGAACACACACATGCATTTTCAATTCTACCACATCTTTATCATCAAATCACAGCAGAGTTACATGATCTTAACATGAACACACACATGCATTTCTTACACAATGCATTCTGGCCAACCCCATAACTACGGTCGACCCTCTACCATGTTTTGTTCTTTCCATTTTATTCATTTTTTCTTTGTTAGATATTCTAGAAATTGGCCTCATTTCATCTCTATTTCCTTGTCCTCTTAGTTGATTTTAGTTTCCTTCACAACTAGCATAGGGGTCTTAGGTCAATTTTATTAGGGACTCCATCATTTTTTATTTTGGGTCTCAAGAACAAGGGGGAAAAGGAGACCATATGACCCTTACCTTTCAAATCTAAGCGGGCCTGGACAGTTTGCTAGTATTCCTTCTTTTATTCTCCTGGTTCTCCCCCTTCTTCTTCTTCTTCCTCTCTTGGTTCTCTTTTTTTTGTCAGTTTCTTAACACCCGTTACAACTCCTTCTCCCTTTCTTTAAGCAACTGTTCAGCCTTCACTCAAGGTCTCAACTCTCTCTCTTTCTCACACATTTAAAGAGGCACTCTCTCGCTGGTTTGGTTTAAGTTTTTGTTGGGAAGGAGGAAGAGAAGAGAGACATGCAGCTGAAAATGCAACTGCTGTAGACAATTTTAGGAAAAGGAAGGATCACCTTCTCTCTCTCTCTCTCCCCCCTTGCATTTATACTCCCTATTAAATGAGGTGGGGGTGTTTGGGGTTGGTTTAGATGTGTTCTTATCCTTGTTCTGGTCTGTCCAAAATTGATTTTACCCCTCCCTCTTAGCTCCTTAAGACAGTCTGGTTTGTTTCCTAAACTTTTAATTAGACTCAGTCGCTACCGATTCAAAAATCGGCAAAGAAAAACTGAGATAGAAATTGGCAGTGAAAATTACATTGCTGCCGATTCAAAAATCAACACTCATACTATGCCGCTACCGATTCAGAAATCAGCAACCAAAAATTGTGTCGGTGCCGATTCAGAAATCAAAAGCCAAACTATGTTGTTGCCGATTCAATAATCGACAGCCAAAAACTTTATCAATGCCGATTCGTAAATCAACCACCAAAAACTTTGTCGCTGTCGATTCAGAAACCAGCAGCAAAACTATGGTGCTGCTGATTTAGAAATTGGTAGCTAAAAACCGTGCCGCTGCCAATTCAGAAATCGACAGCCAAAAATTATGTCGCTGCCGATTCAAAAATCGACAGCGATGGTGGAGTCATTTCGTCTTTACTTCTCTTTTTTGTGGGTGTTTACATAAAAACATGAGTAAATACCCTCTAGAAAGACCCTGTTGTGAAGGTCCAAGAGCCTAATACAAAAGGTCAGACAAACTTTGTAAATAATAGAAATGGAAAGGGAAAGAAAAAAGGAAAAGAAAAGGGAAGTAGCGGCCTATAACCAACAAGCTTGGAGAAGGTATAATCTTGTGAAAACTCAAAGGAAGTGTCCATGTGGCATGCCTATTCATGCTTTTTCAATGTTTGATGATCTTTTTTGCATTATTTTATGTTTTAGCATTTATATTGATTGATGAATGGAAATGATCAAATTAAAAGATAAAAAGAACAAATACTGAAAAAAGACAAATATTTTCCCTAATCATGCAACTTAGCCCTAAGAGTATAAAGTTAAAGGGCCATAATATTTGTTAATGTCTGAAATTCGATCCTTAAAACTTTAATTGCTATGAGCCAATAAAATTGAATTTTATTTTGCAAAACCAACACCTTATGAGCAACAAAACATTTCCTCACACCTTAAGGTCCTTATCCTTAAATGGATAAATAAACCCGCAACCCATATAGTTGCAATGTTAGAGGGCCATAAAAAATAATAAACTGAAGAACTAAAATGTAAAAAAATAAATATTAAAAAATAGGAAAAAAAACTTTTGTGGATCGCTGTTGCAATCCACTATGAGAGAAGCTATAGTAACTTCTCTTTCATATTTAGTATTTTTCTTAATCTTAATCTTAATCTTAGTATCGCATTCAAATGTCATAAAATTCAGCAAGGCAAACAACAATATGCACAAAAGAGAATCATTTTCAGGAGGAATCATTGATAACAAGCATAATTTAAAAACTCTAACTAGTATAACTACCACTCATTAAATATGTCACAAGAGAAAACAACCATATATATTAGTATCATATTTGGCATATTCCATGAGTTTAAGGGGTAATATAGGACTATTTATTTACAGTTACAATATTTTTTTTTCTAGTTAAGACATTTACATTATTTAAAGAATGATATTTAACTCAATCTGAATATTCAAAATAGTTTATAGGATAATATTTTTAATACCAGTGTTTATTATTAATATCTTATTTAGAAAAGGAATTCCAATTAAATGTTATAATATAAACTAAATATTTGATTGCCATTAGTTCAAAATAATATTCCAATTTATTTGTTTATATATATGTCTATGCACACATATATGTTGTTGGGAAAAAAAAAAAAGCAAGCTAAGTGCCTTAAATATTTAAGACAGACACAACATATAATTTTTTGAAGAAGACAATCAGGTAGTGTACTGTAGATCCATGAACTTTCCATATAAAACATGGAAAAATCCTTATTTCAAGTCTTTAAAATCTTAAAATCTAGAATAAATTGTGCTATAAGAAGTAATATTATATTATAAAGTGCATGGCATGGTCCGGTGTAGGAGACCTCCACACACTAGGCATTAACATTTAATAATGCACTCTCTCCATATGCATAAAAGACCATCTTTTTTAGTATTGATTAAAAACATTGTCATAACCTATTTTTAGGTTATTCTCCAAATTTATTTTTTTCCAACCTAAGAAAAAAGAGGAAGAAAAGAATGGAACATGAAATGGTGCCATTTTGAACCCACGCCCCTCACTTACCACCAGATGAAAAAGCAGAGGGGACAAGCCCTATGGGCGACTACCTAGTGGCCGCCCGGCCGCCCTACAACCCCTGTGCCATGACTAGACAAGGGTAGTAGCTCTCTCTCCTCTTTTTTCCCCTATAAATACCAACAGAGACAGAGACAGAGAGAGAGAGAGAGAGAGAGATGAGCAAAATGAAGGGGTGAAAAGGAGAGGAAAAACAAAGAAGTGTTGAGAGAGAGAAAGACTTAGAGAGAAGGTTAAGGGAATGAAAAAACAAGGGAGAGTAGAAAAACATAAAGATTTTAGAGAGAGACAAGAAACAAGAACAGAGAGAAGAACAGGGGATAGAGAACAAAACATAAAGGAAAAAAAAAAAGGAAAAGCAGAGGATTTTGAGAGTTGAAAAACAGAGAAGAGGACGAGGGAATATAGAGAAATCAAATAGAGAAAGACAGGAGAGAAAAGAAAAAAAGAAAAAGAAGAAATAGAGGCAATACACACAGAGAAGAAGAAGAAAAAAATTATCGGTCGGTGAAGCAGCTCCCCAACGCACGACCACCTTGTTTGGAAGAAGAATTACCAGCAACACTACCACCGTCAACGCCACTGCTCGGTCAGTTGCCCCCTTCCTACCTCCTCCTTTTCTTCTTCTCCTACTTCATTTGCTCCCGTCTCCACTGTTTGCAAAGTGAACAGTGGACAGTGAATTAATTCACTCTCCACTGTTCATGTGAATAGTGGAGAGTTTTCCCATTGTTCACTGGGTCGGACCTAGTCCAACCCAAATCAAAATGGCTGGGCTGGGTCCAGCCCAGTTAAAAAAATAGAAAAATTTTCAAAAAGTCCTTTCAAAAAATTTGTGGTGTTCTCACGTATTTTTCTACCATTTTTTTTATTAATATTGGTTTGTGTTTTTATACTGTAAAGATACAAATCTAATATTAAAATACCTGGTTATTGTCAAAACATTACAAAAAAAATTATATATAAAAAATATCTTATTTTCATCCATACGGCCAAGTCTCTCAAAGAAAAAAAAAATCATATCATATTTTCATACAACAAAAATTCAAAGAATATATGTTTTAGCATGCATTTTGGCTTTAATAACTAGTTTATTAAAGCCCTAAGAACTAGACCAATATTTCAAAAATACCAAAAAAAATTGTTTTCTTTTAATATATGAGATTATGAATTTATACGTAAAACGTATTCCTAATATTAAAAAAGGTAGTTCTTTTTTATTGACATAAGAACGGTTAAGTTTTACCCGATAAGATAGGAATCTCATTACTGAGGAGGACTTTTCTTAAACCTTAGACAAACCAATAACTAGAAAGAAAAAACCATATCTTAGCTTTTATCAAACAATCAAACAATACAGCTTACCTTAGATAGGACGCATTTGAGGTGCTAATACCTTCCCTTTACGCAACTAGTCCCAGTACCCAATCTCTAAGACTAGTTAGGGTTTCTGGTGATCAAAATACTAGGTGGTGATTCCCATTCCCTCTTTCCACTGATAAAAGACAATAATTTCTTGTCTCCCCATATTTTCCAGATACATACAAGAGTGGACGATCGTCGCGACGCCGCACACTTGCGACAAACATGATGTAAATAATAAAACTATTTCAAAAGTTTTTTTATCTCATATTATAAAAAAAAACACAACTTACTTCTTGTGAACATAAAGAATATATAGGGTTTTTAATCTCACATTGAAAAAATAAGACCCTCATCTAGTTTATATAGTGAACTTTGATATGAGATAGTAACCACTAAGGAAAGGATAGTGAGCTCGCACATATAAGGTTGAGCCAAATAAGAGGAAAACCTTTGATTCCCCTTATGTGCACTAGGCAATGCCTGTACTTTCTAAAACTTTTGTCTCCAACAATAATTTGTATTTGGCCTTTAAACTAAAATCACAATTTTTTCAACACTTAGAATTAATTTTCTAACAGTCATGAAATCCTAATAACTCTTTTATTTTTAAACTTTTTTAACAGCTACAACTCTTTAATTCCCTGACAATTTTTTTTTATTTTTTGAACTGTTGTAACAACTCTTTAATTCTCTAATTTATTTCATGTCTGGTTGTTACATGCTAGCAGCCTATATATACCATACACTCTTACAATCAAGGTGTGCTAAAAAAACTATAGTATTTTCCTGTGTTTGCAAAGCTACTTGCTAGTATTTCCTTTCAATCTTAGTCTAGCTAATTCTATAACCCTCGTTTTAGAGGAGGAACTTGTTGAATCCTGAAGGATAGCCTTGTGTTGAGGAAATATCCTTAAGGACAGTTTCTATACATGCCTCAAGTTTTATTTTGTTTCTATTCTTCATCATAGTTTATTACAACAATCTTAAGGATGTTTTAGTAACATGGATGGAAACACTATTGCCGACAACGTTGTTACCCTTAATAATGTTGTTGAGAACTCTACTGCTGCCATTTCCTGTGCCAACTCTCTCGCTACTGATATTATGTCATTAGCTAAGCCATTCCCTGATATTTCAAAGATTGAGGTTTTTGTTGGAGAAAACTTTAGAAGGTGGCAAGAAAGGAACATTGATGTCCTTGACATGCATAGAGTTGTTTGGGTTCTTATCGATATCAAGACCAATGACAATGCCGAAGCTTGGACACATGTGAACAAGGTTTGAAGACACTTCATTTTAAGTACTCTTTTTAATGAGTTATTTGATGTATATTGCAACTACAATGAAGCAAATGAGATATGGAGCAATATGGTGACAAATTATACTGTTGAAGATGTGGGAAAACAAAAATTTATCAGAATTTTTGTTTTAAATTCAGATGAGATTAAATCCACTAGTGGCTATATCTTTATTCTTGGTGGTGGTGTAGTGTCTTGGAAATCATTTAAGAAAAGTTTAATCGCTCGATCCACCATGGAGTCAGAATTTATAGCTTTGGAATCAACAGGAAATGAAGGTGATTGGTTAAGGAATCTTTTAATTGAAATTCCATTGGGAATAAAACCAAAACATTCTATATCCATGCATTTGTGATTGCAAAGCGGTAATAGCCATTGCTAAAAATAAATCTTTCAACAATAAAAATCAATGTAACAACTAAATTACCGTAACAACACACCAATCTTAATATAGGAAAAGACATGGTAATTTTGTTTTTACTTAAAACCAAATTCATACAAAGTCCACCGAAATTTCTACCAAAATTTCGACAGAATCTCTCCTATATCGGAAAATCCCAAGTTATCGACAACAACCTGTTACACTTCTATTAATCATTATCCAATCCTAACTTAATCATCTTGGGTTTCAATTCCAACAATCCATATCAACACAAACATAATTTCTCAAACATTAATATAATAGAAATAAAGCATTAAATGACACTAAATAAATAAACAAACTTACATGTGAATTATAAATACATGAAAATAAGTTCATACATTCAATTTAAAATAAATTAATACAATCTAAGTCACGGCAATTTCTTAAAATACAAAATACATGAACATTCAATATAAACTAGATAACAAAAGAATAGAAAGATCTAATATGCACTCCTAACATGAGTGTGACGGACCTGAAACAAATATAACATTAGATAATAAATATTATGGAAAAACAATATTAACATTGGTAATTAAGTAATGTATTCAAGACTAATATACATTCATACTTCTTACAATTCTTCATTTGGTCCTTTTAGGATTTCTTTCCTATGAATTCACTAACATTTTTCTATTCCACACTCAATTTCCAACCAACATCATATATTAATATCAAAGGACAATTCCTTCAAGAAAGTATTGATACCAATTTATTGGTATTAATAACTATCCTTCACCGAATAATTGATCAAATATTTCTTTTCTAAGAACCTTTGGATGGTAATGTCAATGCTAAAGAATCACATTAGTATCATTAGTCTCCAATATCATGACCGACTAATCAAGTTTGTCATGAATGTCGATATCAATGTATAACAACCCTGATTTTTTTACATCATTTTTTTATACATTGGAAATTTTAAGTAAATATTTTTTATTTTTTTATACAGGTTCCACAAAAAGTTTTACCAAAACTTCGGCAGAGTCTCCCCTATACTAGGAGGTCCCAAGTTATCGACAAATTCATATTATACTTTCAATTTCATTTCACAACCCGATCCAATCATCTTGAATCTCAACTCAACTTATCATCATGAACATAACGCATCTTATTCAATAACATCATACAATTCAAGTTCACAAATAACAATGCATAATTCAATTGTTACATCATATCATGATATAAATTATATCTTGTATAATATATCATATAATGTTATTCAAGTAAAGGGTTCAATTTCAACTATAAACAAGCATGGTTAAATAGGTACTTAGAATTACAAACATTAGATTAAAGTCATACATCCAAATTTACGGGTTAGTATTACATTTCAAGTTTTAAGATATAAGTCTCTTAATTTACAAATAATTACAAGGTCAAAAGCAAAAGGTAACTAAACTAAGATCACTCGTGACTCGACCTTGATGAACCTGGAAATAAAAATTAACATGTACATATAAATATAAAAATGTAGTAACAAACAATAACAATGACAGGTAATAATTTCTATGAAATTTCTTTTGATACATAAATTTAGGCATAAACCTCTTTTACAACCTACATTTTCTATCTATTACCAATATTTATCTAACATCCCATCCTATTTACTAAGAATAATTTCATCTTGGAAATCCCAACATAACCTAATGGTTTCAAAAATCATGTCATTATGAATCAATTCTCACTTGATACCACGGTATTCCTCTTTTGGTATCATTAGTTTATCTCATTCTTTTGAAATAACTAATCAATACTTTTCTCTTTCATTTTCTGGAAGGTAATTGCTGATACTATTGAATCTTATTAGTATCATTAGTCTCTCGAGTTAGACTAATCAATTCCATTTAAGTGTTGATATCAATACAACCGATTGATATCATTAACTATTCCTACCCCAGAATAGTTAATCAATTCTTATCTATATCTGGTTTACCATCAAAGTTGTTGATGTCAAGAACCATTGATATCATTACCCTCCTTACTCGGAGTAGCTAATCACACCAGAAATAGTTGTCGATACCAATATGACCCATTGATATCATTAATTATTCCCGACCCGGAATAGTTAATCAACTTATCTTTTTCCCTTAACCAAAGTAACCATGCCGATGTTAGAAATCTTTACTAAAATCATTAGTCACCTAATTACTTGGGATCGAATAATCAATTTAGAGAATATCAGCACCAATGGAATCCCATCAATACTATTAGCTATCCAAACTTGGATAGCTATCAATATCATCTGAAATGTTGGTACAAATGGAATCTCATCGATACCATTAGCTATACAAACTTGGATAGCTATCAATATCATCTGAAATGTTGGTACAAATGAAACCTCATTGATATCATTAGCTATCAAAACTTGAATAGCTAATCAATGTCATCTGAAATGTCGATACCAATGGAATCTCATTGATACCATTAGTTATCCAAACTCAAATAGCTAATCAATGTCTTCTCAACCTTCCATTTGTACTAATCCCTTTTCATTCTTCTTATTAACATCATATACATTATAACCCAATTACTTGGGATCGACTAATCAATTTAAGGAATGTCGGCACCAATGGAATCTCATCGATACCATTAGCTATCAAAACCCGAATAGCTAATCAATGTCATCTGAAATGCCGATACCAATGGAATCTCCTTGATACCATTAGTTATCCAAACTCAAATAGCTAATCAATGTCTTCTCAACCTTCCATTTGCACTGATCCCATTTCATTCTTCTTATTAACATCATATACATTGTAACCCAATTACTTGGGATCGACTAATCAATTTAAGGAATGTCAGCACCAATGGAACCTCATCGATACCATTAGCTATCAAAACTCGGATAGCTAATCAATGTCATCTGAAATGTCGTTACCAATGGAACCTCATTGATACCATTAGTTATCCAAACCCAAATAGCTAATCAATGTCTTCTCAACCTTCCATTTGCATTAATCCCCTTTCATTCTTTTTAATAACATCATATACATTGTAATCACGGTTGCCAAGTATCATTCACACACAACCTTAGTTACCGACACTACGGTCACTAAACATTATTCACATAACCTTAGTCACCCCCATCATAGTGCCACGTATCAATTTATGCTCTTAGCCACCCTCATTATCGTATCAATTTATGCTCTTAGCCACCCTCATTATAGTGCTAAGTATCATCGTAACGTATCTTTAGCAACCGACACTACGGTGACCAATTATCTATCATTTCTCCTCCAATCTCCAAGTCATTGTGTATACTCAATCCATACCAAGGTATGTAAGATAATCACGTCTATCAATGTATGCAAGGTAATCATATCCATTCTAATAATAACATAATTAATTTGATACATAACAATGCACATAAGGTATTCATGTTCGTTCAAACATTATCCTAACTAAATTTGATCCATACCAGTGTACACAAGGTATACTTGTTCATTCAAACATTATCCTAATTAATTGATCTATACCATTATACGCAAGGCACTCTTATTAATTCCAAAAATATCATTACAAGTTTGATACATATCAATGTATGTAAAGTACTCATATTCATTCCAATTATATCATAACTAGTTGATACACGTCAATGTACGCAAAACACTCATATTCATTCCAATATTTAGCGAAGCAATAAAACAATAAATTCTGAAATTTATCTATGAGTTTTCATAAATTGAAAAGATAAGTTGTGATGCACCTACCTATTTCCCCAACTGACGGAGTCCTTTCAACTACCGATGACCCTGCTCCAAGCATCTCTTCTATTTAAGAAACAAGAGATACAATTAATATCCTCTTATAATTTTATCACAATGTGCATTCTCATACTATTGCAATCTCATTCACATGATTTCATAACAATGTTTTCATTTGATTTTTTGATTATTTCCTTCAACTACCTCATTACACTTCCTAGATCAGTTTTCACTTGAGAACACTATTTACTATTTAATTCGTAAGTAAAGTTGTAGACTTCGGTTTTAAGTATGGCTTAGCTTCTTGGAAAGGTAACACACAGTTTTACAACTCTACTACAGGATCAAAAGCTCAATTCTGCACTTGACACCCCCGAAATTATCTGTTGTAGTACTCAACATAATTTGTCTAGTACAAGATAGTTTGACCCTTTTTCCACTTTCAGTCCATATTTGGAGTTATATAACTCCAAATTACATGAGGTCAGATTGTTTTGAAAGATAACATCCATACCTATAACCTTTGTGAATAACCTAATCTATAATTTTATTATTTGGGTGCCCTAACCTCAGCTGAAAGGTGGATGATCAAACTATTTATTCCCAATACATGGATTGGACAACCAATATCTCCTTTTTCCTACTATCAATAATCTGGACAAACATGTCTAAGGAAAGACACCAAGGATTGTATTCAATTTAAATCATAATTAGCATGCTTTTGATGGTTAAACACAAATTAAGCCACCACACTTTCCATTATTTCATTCTTGCTAACCTAATTTAAACAAACTTTTCAGTGAGGTTCACATTTCCCCTAAGTTAATCATAACTAATGAAATCCAAACGGTGAAGTTAACCATCATTAAGTCATGCAACACATACCAAAACATCAGAGCATTTTAACGAATAAATCTTCCTAGATCAAAATAAAACCAAATTGACCTGAAAATTGACAATATACTATTCACCGATGAATAACTTCTCATCAGAGTCTCTAATCCTGAACTCCACCGTTCATAATGAAGAGAACATCAATATTCCTAACATATAAAATATTAAGTAGGATCTAACGGTAGACGGAGGTGGAAACTACTAGTGACCGTGACTGACCTGTAAGCAAGTTTTTCTTAAAATGTTGTGAGGGCTATATCTCTCATGCAAAACCAAAACGTTTAGATCCCAACGGTCATATGTTAGAGGGTAGAGAAGAGCATAATATACCCAAAACCAGCCTGATCCAACAGCGCAATACAAATATATGGCCATTTGAGTTTTTGTTCTTAAGATACTCTCTCTATCTCTCTCTTTTTCTTTTATTCAGCCATCCTAGGTATTTTCTGCATAATTTTGCTTTTTATATAGCAAATATATCTATATTTACTAAAACACCCTTATGTCAAGTTTGGGTACCTTTTTCGTTCAATCAAATGCCTTTTCTTAGTCCGTTTTTAAAATACCATACAAAAAATCTTTCTCTTTAAAATTTATTTTCTAATAATTCAATACTATTCCATTTTATTTTATTTTAACTAACCCATCTCATTTCCGATTCTAAATTATCAATAATTGTATTAACATCATAAAATTTGATTAAGGGTTTACAATTTACCTCAATTTCTATTTTATTTCTCAATATTCAATTCAACATGGTGAAGTCTTTTATTAGGGTTTTATAGAGATTCCATCGAGTCATCTGCATATTTAAATTATAAATTTCTGGGGTTTCACACAATATAACCCATTGATACCATTAACTATTTCTAAACTGAAATAGTTAATCAGTTCCAACAGTACCTTAAAATATCCTCAGAAATGTCGATGTCAAGGATCGTTGATATTATTAGTCTCCATACCAGGAATAACTAATCAAGTTTTCATGAAAATGTCGATATCAATGTAGTCCATTGATATCATTAACTATTCTTAACCTGGATAGTTAATCAAGTTCAAAATCCTCCATGTTTCATGGTGATCATGCTGATGTTAACAAACTTTACTAGCATCATTAGTCTCCTAGAACCGACTAATCAAATCTAAAGAAATACCAATATCGAAGGAACCCATTGATATCATTAACAATTCCTAACCGGAATAGTTAATCAAGCCTGTTTCTATTTCTCATTTGTTTCATTAGATATTTTCCTTTTTTGGCAACACACACACACACATGATCATGGATGAATTCTACTCAATAAAACATCGTCAATGATGACTTAGTTTAAAGTTTTTTTTCCTATTTCTTTCCTTTATTTTTATGTTTATATTAAATATCTTTAACTTTTAGTGTTTATTGAGATGTAATAAAATACTACATATAAAAAAAATAAGAAATTCATTTTGTTATAATTATTAAACTTATTAAAATGAAATTTAATTTTGTTTTTACTTGTATAAATATATCTTGGCCTTCTAGGCTAAAATTTCTAGTTTCGTCCTGCTTGTTACTCTCTTACAAGACAAGTAGACAACGGTATATGAAATATAACCTTATCCTTTAGGGAAGCCGATGCTAATGACAACTGATTAGAGGAAATATTATTACAGGCGTTTAAATTGGCTCAAGGTAAGCATAAGATCCTAACATATATTTTACAACATATGAAGCAGTATAAACAAAAAATGATGAAATTATAAGAATAATTTTAGAACCTGGAGGTACCAGGTTCATATATCAAGAGTTGCAATATTTTAACCCTGAAGGGTGTGGCTCAACTGGTCAGGCTCTAGGTTTGCTCCCTAGAGATCACCAATTCGAGTCTCACAAACTTTAGGGCCACTGGAGATTTACATGGTCGTTAACTTCAGGATCCGTGGGATTAGTCGAGGTACGCACAAGCTGAACCGGACACCCACGTTAATCTAAAAAAAGAGTTGCAATATTTTTTCTTTCTTTTTTACTGAGTCAGTGTTTGATCTGCTGGTCGAATTAGCTAGGTTTTACTAGGTTTGATCAAGTTTAACTAATTTTAATGGGTCTAGTGCAATTTCAAAAATTTACTGTCAACCTAAACTAGTTAGATGATTAAGTCATTGGACTTTCAATGGGATATCTTGGTTCGAGTTTGATAACACTTGTAAAAAATCACTAAGATGCTTGGTAATGTTTTAATGACACAAGATCATATTCTTTTCACACTTTTTTTTTGTTTGGACACAACTATAAGTGGTGTTTTTAGATAAACTTACATGTCAATCAAAAATAAGTTTTTTTTTTAGTAACTGTGGGTGTCTAGGCCAATTTACATGTACCTCTACTAATCCCCGAGGCCCTGAAGTTAACGATTATGTAAGCCTCCAGTGGCCCTGAGGTTTGTCGAACTCGAAATAGTGACCTCTGGGGAGCAAACCCAGAGCCTGACCAATTGAGCTACACCACTCAAAGTTGAAAATAAGTTTTTTCTTAATTCCTCTAAGTGTTATCTGCGAGGTCATTCCTTAAAATTTTCACGCCTAAAATTTTGGAAAAACAATACATAAGTTTTTCTTTAAGACAAAAGCATCATCAATACCAGAGCAATTAACTAAATATGTGTTTGATAATATGGTGCAAGGTTCTTTTGAACTGAAAATACATCAAAATAATATTTTTTAGGAATTTTTTTTTAACATCAACATATCAAAATTATTAAGAAGCACTTGAAAATGCATCAATTTTATGCATTTTAAGGCAAAATAATAATTTGAAAAACACAAGTTACCGCAATGTCAAATGGGTATTGCACTCGTTGCACTTTTAAGTAAGCGTGAGCAAAAAAACCAAAAAACTTATTAAATCAAAATAACCGAAAAAACCGAACTGAGAAAAAAAATTAACCACTTAAAAAGCCCAAAAGCATTTCCAGTTCGGTTTGGTTTTTGTTTTAAATGCCTAAAATCGATTGAACCAGAATGAACCGAACCAATTCAACCATAACTCTAAAAATATTATACAAAAAAAAAAAAACTATAAAAAGATAGTATAAATAGTCACTAACCTAAACCATAAAGCAACACTTGCAGCCGCCCCCCCCGCCCTCCTCCTTTTTTCTCCCCACCTGCATCTTATCTTCTCCATCACATTCTCTTCTCTCCCTGGCAACAAATTCATGAACTTCACCTTTTACTTCAATCACGCTAAACTACATGTTGGATATGTCCATTTGCTTCTCTTTCAAATAGTCTTTGCTCAATTGTTGCTTCTTCAAAAAAAAAAAACTATGGATAGTATAAATATTTGATAGAAGTACAAAATATGAGCTCTTATTTGGATACAACTCGTTCACTGTGGGCAAAACTGTTTTCTTTCCAATCTTGATTAATCTCTAGTTTCTATTTTCCTTGATATTTTGTGGGTTTTTTTGCTTTTTTCATTATGTTGTAATTTATGACTTTGATTTTGCATGGATTTTAAATAGAATTCAATCATGTCTTGGTCATGTAAACTGGAACAAGTTCTTGAATAGCAAAAATAGGATTTGCTTCTTGGTTTTATTGGTTTTTGAACAACAAAAACCGGACCAAAACCAGTCGGTTTGAATTGGTTTCGATTCGGTTTTAGTTTTTAATTTTAAAAAATAATAATTTCGATTTGGTTAATTTTTTCATGTGAAAACCGAACCGAATCGAAAATAATCACCCCTACTTTTAAGTTGTAACTGTATATCTTTTCTCTCTCTTCCACTTTTTGCTTTTTTTCTTTCAAGAATATGTTTTAGGCTCATTAGTTTTGCAAATACCTCATACCAGGGTATGATACCCACTTTAGAATATTTGCTTAAGCTGCGATTAGTTTTTATGGTGCAGTTTGTATTTTGCCCCAACTATAAAATTAAAAGTGTTTAGTTGATCAATACACATTATAATTTTGCATAGATTTCATTGAAAACTCTCTCTTAAAATCTTAATGAAAGAAAAATGCAATTTGTAGTTTTATTCAGAGCCTGATTAAAATCACCAATTTAATTATGGTTGTGGCTTTTAAGTGTTTAGTAACGCTTTAAAAGCTAATATTGATATCATTTCCATTTGTTATTTTTAAAAGCTATAATTTGTTGCTTTTAAAAAGTTAAAGCCACAATTTTTCTAAATAGATACTAATATGTTTGGCATTAAGGTAACTTTTCAGATTACAATTTGAATAAGTAGATTTTAAAAAAGCTATAAGCTATAGCTTTTTTATAACCAAGGTTTTAAGAGAGTTTTCAAATAAATCTGTACAAATTTATGATGTATATTAATTAACTAAATACTTTTAAATTTATGGTCAAAACAAATTATAATTTCAACTGTACATCACCGTTCTACAAAATAAATCCTTAAACTTATTTTTTCATATCAGAAGGCAAAATCTATACAATGCGAATAACACTTAAAAGAATACATAAGCTGTAGTGTAAGAGTAAAATTATATTATAAAGTGCATGGTAGGTCCAGCATAGGTTCAGCATAGTAGACATTAACATTTAACAATGTGCTCTCTCCTTCTATAAATGCAGAGTTGTCTAACCTTGAAGCTACAAATCTTCCTTAGCTTTCACTAAAAATCTGACATATTTCCGAATTCTGCTTCAATGTCTCCTGTTTCAATGGCTCCAATTAGGATTGGTCATTTTGATGATGTTCAAGAGCTTAGAAAGGACAGGCCAACAACAATTCCTGAAAGATTTGTTAGGGACATGACAGAAAGACCAGCACCAGCCACAGTTCTACCATCTCTCAGCACCATTCCCACCATTGATTTCTCAAGGCTTGTTGAAGACAATAAAGATAAATACAAAAGTGAAATGTTGGAGCTGACAAGAGCGTGCGAGGAGTGGGGATTTTTTTCAGGTACAAGTTGATAAGTTTCTTTTTGCCCTTTTCTTTGTTAGTGCAGGATAACATGGACGTGAAAGGGTGTCTTTAAAATGTCTTTAACCATGGGGATTGATCTGAGTTTGCTGGAGAGCATAGAGAAGGTGGCCATGGATTTCTTCATGCTGCCTTTAGAGGAGAAGCAGAAGTATCCAATGTTGCCAGGGACTTTCAGGGATATGGGCAGGCCTTTGTGTTCTCTGAGGACCAAAAGCTGGACTGGGTCAATATGATTGCTCTTGGGCTTGAGCCCCACTCTATAAGGGTCCCAAAACCACCCAAGTTCAGGTAACACTGTAACAGGGTACAAATTCCATTTCCTAAAGAATTTTAGGTGGCGAGACTTCAATTCCCTAAAATGCTACTTCTACAGTGACACTGTGGAGCAGAAGTGTCAGCACCTACTGAAATATATAGGCATGACACCAAACATGAGAGCAGATGTTTTTGAAGAGATGTAGTTTGGGGTGGCTGTAAAAGCCATAAGGAGGCGCAAGACCGGACCTTGTTGTAGGTCTTAGTCCACATTCAGATGGAAGTGCCCTTCCAGTGTTGCAGCAAGGGGAGGGGTAGTTCAGTAGGACTCCAAATCCTAAAAGAAAGCACATTGGTGTCTATTCAAAATGCTTTGGTCATCAACGTTGGTGACACTTTAAAAGTAAGAAAATTAAACCTAGACTTTCCCTCTTTCCATCTTGCCCGGAAATATTGACGATAATTCTACAGTTCACTAATTTTCTGCATGTACAGGTTTTAACAAATGGAAAATACAAAAGTGTGGAGCATTGACTCACAGGGAAAAAGACAGACTCTCTCTTGTCACATTTTATGCCCCTAGCTATGAAATAGAGCTTGGCGCAATTCCAGAGCTGGTGGATGATGAGAACAATCCATGCAAGTGTAGGAGATACAACCATGGAGAGTACAAGAAATTAACACTATGTAACTAACAAGCTGCAAGGCAAGAAGAACCTGGAATTTGCCAAAGTTGAAAGCAAGAAACCTACTTAAGAAGGCCCCGATCAGCCCCCACCTACTTTGTCATAAGATTTCGTATATATATGCTTTATGTTTCGATTCTACAAGTCTTCTTCTACTTAGAATGTAAGCCCAAATTAATCACAAGTTGGGTAGCATGTCAAAATAGGTATAGGACTCTATATCATTGATGGGATATTGCACTATTCTTATGTTGAACTCCTTTGTGTTAGCTCTGCAATTAATACATGGTAGTGGGCTCTTGTTTGTTCGTAAGCATTTCTTGTCCAATGTGCTTGGTTGTGGGAGTGAGAAGCAGCAAGTAGGATGGAAAACTAGAATCAAAACACAGAGTAATGTCACTTTAACGGTTCATATTATATCAGATTCCTTACAGGGAAAGACACTGCAAAGCCATATTTCTGCAAGGATCAAAACACAAAAGGGACAAAACTATCGGTCTTAATTTGTTTAAGGGGATCGGAAAGCATGTTCTCATTGGTGGGAGAGAGGAGAGCCCACATGTATCATGCCATGCATGCTGGTCAATTGTTAAAGTTATTGGTGTGAGGGAGGCACTTAGCAAGCAACTTGCCTCCCCTTATTACTCTATTCATCAGAAAAACATGAGGAAAAGCCTCTGGTAACTCTAGAATGGAAATGGTATTTCTTTCCGGGCACCAGAAAATGCAAGAACAACTAGTTGCTCCAGGCTCAATCTCATCAGATAGAAGTGGAAGGATGTATGGAACAACAACATTTCATAGTTCAGCAAGAAAAGATCGAGCAGAAAGTTTCTTATGCTAGCTAGAAGAAATTATCTACATCAGAAAAAAGAGAGAAGCCTTCCATGATGACATTTGACAACCAACTATGGAAGAGTAAAAGGGTGCAAGTTCTTGCGTTTTCCAACTGGCCTTTACCGTCTGCCATTACCGTTTTCCTGACGCAAGGAAACACACTAAAAGGACGGGTTCCAACAGTAAAGCACTTCAATACCTTCTTTTTTAATCAATTCCACGTCTTAGTTAAGTTGTTTCGTGTGTGAGGAATGCTGAGGTCGCGAGTTTGAGCATTGTGGAAGCATTCATTTTCTAAGATGAACAAAAACGAGCCTTTATATATGTTTTAATCGAGTAACATATCAATTCCACGCCTTAGCTAAGCTGGTTCCTGGGCGTGGGATGTCAAAGTTTACGAGTTTGAGCATTGGTGGAAGCATGCATTTTGGCCTAACCATTTTTTTCCCTTTTTATCATTTCATTTGTTTTCTTTGGTTTTTTCTAGCACTCAAATCTTTTTTACCAGATTAGCTTACTCTGTTTTTAAATACTGTTAAAAAAAATTATCTAAATTGTAATAATTGTTTTTCAATTATTATGTATATGATATTAATAATAATAATAAATTGTTCGTGAAAATCTAATTCAAATTGTTTTTTTTTTTAATTTTAGAATTTTTAAATAAACTTTAAACATGTTTTTATCATATTTATAATTTTTTTTAATCTTTTAACCACATTTAAAATACGATTTTGATATTTTATTTTTTGTTGTAACAATCATATTTTTTTTTAACAAAAATAATTATTCCAATTAAAAATCTTGTGTTCTTTAAGACAGATAAAAGACTTAATGAAAAAATTTAAGTTTTAGGGAAGAAAATCAAAACAATTGTATTTTAGGGTTTGATAACCATGACAAAAAAAAAATCCCTCTTATCTAGATATTTTTTTATTGTTTAATAAAAAATCAATCCCCTAATAAACATACAAACTAGTTGAACCTAAAAAGAAAAGGATTCAATGAACAAGGAACAAGAGCTCTAGTAATAACTCTATAATTGTCTATCAAATCTTTAAATGTATCTAAACCCTTGTGACAAGGAAAATCAAAATTCTTAAATATATAGGAGAAACATAAATAAAATTAAAAATCCAAAATTAAATAGAAAAAATAATAAACCAATAAAAACAACATTTTCTAAGCTTAATTTGAAGGATTTTTCTGACCTTAATTAATTATAATGAGTCAAATTATAAAATTAAATTGGTAAAATCTCCCTAAAAAGAATTAAACTCATCGGATAAACAAATATACTTATTTTTATTAAATAAATTATTCAGCATGACCAAACCTTTTCATTAACTTTAAATTATCCATTTAGTCTAATATATGTGTGTGTGTGTGTGTGTGTGTGTTAAGCTTTAATCGTATTAATCAAAACCTCATGCATCACCTCCCCTTTCTTTCAGGCTCTCTTTTGCATTAGAGTGATCTCAGCAAAATGGGTCCAAAAGGCATGCGGAAATTCAGTAGCTGCAATAATGATTAGTAGGATGGTGAGCGCAAGACCAGATGCCAAAAAGAAGAGAGTAGGGCACAGGCAATTCATGGATGGACGCGACTGCTTCCTAATGATTGCTTCTCGAATTGGGAAAGAAAGCAAAGAGAACCGTCGGTTTTGCTCCATTGATGCCATTCTTGGACGACCCTGTTGCTGCTTTTTGTCCAGATTCCAAATCTATGTTTGCTTCACGCACGTTCATCGGCTCTCCTTGCAACACATCATCTGTGATGAATTTTCTTGTCTTACAAGCTCAACTTAACTGAGAAAAATCCCCTTTCTCCTCTAGATAATTTCAAGCCTCGGACATCTGGCTACAGGCTACAGCTCCAGCTCTCAGCTTAATGCTTATGGGGGTGACAGCAAGCTTCTACATGCACTCTTCTGGCAAATTCGTCTTCCATGAAGGATCAAACAATCTCCAAAGCAGTTCAAGCATAACTGAGATTTAGAGCAAATGGTAAGCACATTAAGTCGATCACCTTTCTGGGACATATTTGGCTGGTTCCGTGTTTGCCCACCGAGGTCAGGATGAAATTTGTCTTATGTTTGATCACATAAAACAAGTCTTTGCCATTTCGAATCAAACCAGTGACACGTCATTTCATTGCTCACCATGACATCAAAACCACAAATCTTTCACGTTATTAGATCAAATCTTGTTGAAAACAACTTTCATCTTCCCCATTATAGCGTGCAAGATAGACTGCTTAAGATTTCGTTGAACTAGAAATTCCTTTTTAGAAACCAGACTCGAGCATGCACAACTCCAAACTGCTCCGAAGAGCCTACCATGTTGCTTCATGAAAACTCATTCTCTGATTGGATAAACTCTTGCTGAAGACCTCCAGGGCAGAACTGATGCAACACCAACCATCGATTCGCCCATCTACACTAGAGTGCATCGGTTAAACGGATCCTTGCGCTCTTATGTTTGACAAAAACATGACATTTCATGCTGGCTCAATCCAAAAATTATCTAAAGACCGAAAAACTAACTAAATTTCTGAAGCTCTTTTTTATTTAACAAACATCATAACAATCCATAATAAAATCAAGGAGGTGGATTAAGCTATGGGTACTATTGAATGCTTGAATAGATTACTTCATCCCAAGAAAGGGCAAAGAGTTAGAAGTGAGGATGGTGTATCAAGTGGAAATCAGACAATTTGACAGACAATTCTCTCATTACTATCTACAGGAGTTACGAAACAGGGTTGTAGGGTTATATCAACCAACATATGATGCTGTGGAGCTGTCATATCCTCTAGCAATCTGGTCTCCAATGAGATGTATGGTATAGAAATTGCATCATGGGCAGAGAGAAAATAACATGTAGTGGAATATGATGCTTAAGATTTGCTGCTCTAGTAAAATGATCTTTCGGATACCAATAGAAAAAATAAACCTTCAATAAAATGGGAAAAAGTGAAGCCCCCATCAATAAAAGGACGTGACTTAAAGCAATTCCAAGTTTGATAAAAGTTTAAACAATCTAAAATAGTAGATAACCAACACATCCATCACATAAAATAATGGAAACTCAGAGTTGCTCTTACAGATAATATAAAGAAAAGCATAAAATGGCACAGGAAATGTTCACATTCAAAGACAAACCATTCGCCTGATAGTTTCTAGATCTGCCATACAAAATGTCTCGTAAATAGAACTAAAATACATTTTTTCCCCTTCCATTGGAAAAGCAAAGCACAATTAACAAACAACCAAGTCATGCGGTGGACTCAACGTAACAGGGTAAAGCTACACGATGGTCCCATTGGCGCATTGGACCTCATTAGGGAAACAGTTACAATTCTCCAACATGGGATCACAATCTATAGAAGTTGTCCATACCTGGCTCTAGAGGCAAAATATACAAGTGCTCCGGCTCCTGCTTCCAATCAATCACCGAAGAGGCACTCATTAGTTGCATTTATACACACCCGTGCTACTTCAACCACCTTGTACAGTTGCTCTTTGGTGTGATTTGCAGCAACAAAAGTCACCACTTCATTATTAATGAATGACCAAGCATGCCGCTTTATGCCAAGTATCTGAACAAGTTCGGGTTTTCTTTGTCCCTTTCAAGATAGTCTCGAGTAATCAGATCTTCAATCCGTTTTTTAATTGCCTTGAAATCAGGCTGCAAATCCACATTTCAATTTAACCATTAAGTTCAAACAGAGGAATAAAAAGGAATACAGATCATGAAGAGAAAAACTAAATGTCAATATAAACCTTGAACATGCGGCCCAACTGCTCAACACACTCCATAACCAATTGCTGGTGACCCAAAACTTTGCGACTCTTCATGATGCGCACAATTGAGGCATCAATAGCATACCTTCTATCCTTATCAACATCTTCAATTACTTTCTTCTTTTCATCTACAGGAGGCAGAGGAATCTGCAAGTTGAGCAGAGAAAGAAGGTTCATTTGCATTCACATAAAACAGAACAGGAACAAGACATTGTAGAAGCTCTCAGCACCTTGATCCTCCTCATTTTGTCAGTAAATTTGGAGTTGAATTCAAAGTGATCAGTAGGAGATATTATTTTTGTATTTGGCTCTTTGTTTAGAATCTTATACTTCGCGCATGACAGCGAGTGGAGCAGTCTAACAACATCATCATCGGTCAAGTTCAATTGATTCATGATCTCGGAATAACTTAATCTATCTGAGGAGTTAAAAAGTAACAGTGCAGATGCCTATTAAGAAAAAAATATATATATTAGAAATAAAGAAACTTATGGAGAACCTGCACTTCTACCCCGCAATCAGAAAAAATATTAAGGAAATATGCAGCTAAATTCATTAACATAATACCTGGTAGGTTGTCACAATCAACTCCATGGTTTTTTGTTCAAATTTTCCGATAAGATTACAAGTACCCAAAGAGTATATCCAGGTAAGTTTCCTGTGCTTTGTTTTTATTTGATAAAATTCCCTAAAAACTTCAACACACTTGACCTAAAGCAGCAGCAACAGAAAAAGGTGTGCATTAGTGACTTTGCCAAGATGCTAACCTTGGAAAACCACATATCAACCAAAATGCAATGACCAGTTAAACTAAGGGATAAATTAATGAGTATACCATCTCTGCTGGAAGGTTCAGATCAAAAGACTTGTAACTAGGCCAGAAGCCAGTTGTCAAAACAGTAACTGTCAAGTCAATCCCAGGATTTGCATTTGGGTTATTGCTTAGATACTCCTCAAAACTGGTTTGGTTTTCACGTGCTAATGTCAAATCCGTAACCTAGAAAACAATATCCAATTACAAGAAAGAATAACAGTTTGCATCCCAATCTTACATGTGTGCATAGCAATATAAACTTCAGACTACAAGAGATGATTCAAGGCAACTGACCATCCCCTCCATCTTTGAGGTGAATTGCCCACCGCATTGCTGTTTCAGCTTTGTCAAAATGCTTCTCTCATGGTCGTCATTTGCACTCTTATCAAAAAGAAGCCGCCGAGCAAGTTTTTTCCTGCCAGAAACCATGCAGCAAAAATAATCCTCTTTGAGTTAAAAACTTCTCCATATAATGTTCAATTAAAGAAGCTATACACCAGAAGATGACATTACTCACCTATAAAATTCAGCAAACAGGTCCTTGTCGCTAATATAAGCAAGCAGCTTGACCACCTATGAATCAAGTAAATTCAATTATGAAGTTATATAATAACATGAGCAACACAACCAGGCAATAAAAGCACAACAGACCTTCTCCAGTGTTTCCTCAATGGCCTCATCACTCAGTTTCTCACTCCCACCTTTCTTAAGAATGTTATCGCAAAAGGTTGCTAGTAATTCTGCACTTGAACTTCCAGCAACACCCTTGTTGCAAAAGACCTCAAAAGCTTCCTTGAGGGCCTAAAGAAGGACAAGATTCAGACACAAAAGACCAAGAAGGATATGTTTGACCTTAGAATGTCCGAAATAAATGTTCTGCACAAACCTTGTGGAAGAGAGTGTGGTTCTGGAAACAATCATTGACATATGCCAGATATTTGTCATGCAGCTCAATCACCTTCCTGACAAAAACCTGAAGGCCAATAAAATCAGCTTCAATCCATTTCAACATTGCAGTCAATATTTGGATTTAGAATTGGAAAACTCACCTGTTCTTGCAAACCAACCACATCCTTTTTATCTGCCTGTTAAAAAAAAATAGCAGAAAGCTGGCATGAGAATTGCATGAAAAAAAAAAGATGAGCATTCCCAAAATACCATGCATGTTTGTGAGAGTAATGTGGCATGCAACCAATTTTGTAAAAAGCTCATTAATATTGCAAAATTTGTGTTCTGCTGTTTGAAAATGATCAGATAATCTCAACTAACCAAAACAGACCTGATCCACATGCTTGACTGATTTCTTAGCCTAAAATAAACTCATAAAGACCCTTTAACTCCCAGGTAGTAGAAACTAAAAAATAGCTGCATTAATCAACACCAGCTGTCTCGGAGGCAAGTAGGACAAATTCAGGCTATCTCTAAGTGAAGAATAAAATTTGTGTTGTTTTCAAGATAGATCACAGACCATCTCATTAACCTTAGGCAAGTTCAGAAACCATGATGCTAGGTTTTTAACCCGGATGAATTCACATCTATGGTGCACCAGAGAGCACCTATCCTCAAAATAGCTTTGCATCAAAGCAGTTAGGTGAAAGGCAGTGGATGCATGGTCTCCATGTTTATTAAGGGTAAAAAGGGATAAAAAGCGGCCTCAAACACTTTGTGTCCCCGAAAAGATCCATAAAATTAACTGAGGGTCCCAGCAACAACAGCTTCGATTAATCTATAAGCTTTGGGCTACCATCTTCAGGACTATTCAGCAACGTTCAATGGCAGAGATATCGTCATCAGTCTGATAGATCATTCATTTCAGTTTTGATGGTCTGTCTTCCTACTTTCTGGCATATTGTAAAGACAAGAAGAGCCAGCAATGATTCAAGATTAGCACACACTCATTCAAGGATAATATGCCAGGGTAATCAGATACCCAACAAGTATCCAAGGAACTATGACTAGGGTATATAATTAAAGATGCAGAGCAGAAGAAACTTTAGATCGTTAAGCTTGCCAAGGTTATTTTGCTAGCCTTGCTCTTTTTCTAAAGAATGATATCATTGCTATGAATAGTGAGCAAAATATTTTGAAATCATTGCTAAGATGTGATAGAATTGGATTCTGATATTATTAAGACTTTCACCAATTTTTGGAACTTGAATTTGCTTTTCTTCATGCATTCCACAGCAAAGTGTCATATTCGCATTAGCCAGGACAGCTGATTTTCAAATTCAATTTAAAAGCAAAGCAAAAAAGGGGCAGCTAATTATTGACAACTGCATTAGGCAAAACCAGCACATATTTTATGTCTTACCATCCTCATTATAGCCATCATTATAGAAAAAAACTACTCACCAAATGAAATCTAAATTCACCTAAAATCACCAGACTATTAGTGAGAGATTTATGCAAGCTGTTCAAAGTTTATTTAAAGAGCATAACAAACAATCTTAGACACCAAACTGCACAGATTGTGAACTAAGAGAAAAACTGGATTTTTATCGCTAATTTTTATTGGGTGGGAGGGGCAATAAAATACAGATAAGAGAAAAGAATTCCACCAGAAGCCATATTAAGTAATTTGCAAATGTAAGAAAGTCATTAAAAGACCTACCTTCTTATTGCTTGCTGCATCTTCAGCCTGTTTGACCAAAGCTGTACCTTCAGCAGTGACATGCTGCATTATGAAACGGAAACCATCTTAGAGCAGAGGGAAAAAGAAAGGGAGGAAAAAGAAAAGACAGGATCAACAAATGCTTATTTCAGAATGCCCAAGGAAAAGAAATATTAATGCACGCCTACCAACCTGCTTAAATATACCAGAAACAGGATCTAAGCCACGAGGTATTTTAGAAAAGAGCCTGAACATTCTTGATAAATCCTCCACCTAAAACAGCATGAAACAAAGAAAGAAAGCAGCAACTTTTAATTAATTTGGAATTGCTCTAAGGAGAAAAACAGTTAAACAAATGTATTAAGAATACCTTGTCATCTCTAAGCAAAGCATGGCATCCAGAGTGCTCCTTTTCAAGCAGTTGGGTGGCATATACAGACAACAACTCGTGTTGAACTTTCTGCAGAGAAGAACATACATTTTCTAATACAGCAATAAGATTTCAAAAAGAATAAAAACAAGAACAGCACTTTAAGTTGGGCCTAAAACCATGCAACACAGCTGTGCTTGCACCCCTGAACTGAAATCCCATTTTAAAAGGTTTTCTAGTATTTCGTGTGACAATACCATCACTAATAAGCAACTAACTACCCAAAAACATAAATTCACAACATGCAATCAACTACAAACCTCCAGCAATTTTGGCTCACTACTGGAATGCAAGTAATGAGAAACCCTATCTTTCTCCCGTTTTAGACACTCCTCAGCCTGGAATCACCAACAAGATGCATAAGATACTATATGCACAAAAGACCATTTCGGGGGGTGGGGGTTTCTTTTTAACTCATTAATCGAATACATATCCTGTTTACCTTTAGCATGTAATCTGGACAAGAATCATCAAGGATCCAATTTGATGCCTTCCGAGAATAATAAGCAGCTGTATCTTTAAGCATCGCTGCTTCAAAGTCATTTTCATAGTAATCCATCTGTCCCATTCCAATTTCAACAAATATATCTAAAACATTCTTCAATAAAGCTCTGTCAATCTGCTCTCCTTCACGCTCTTGATCAATCTGATTAGGAAAATCATGCTAACTAACTTGTCCATGGGTTAAAAAAAAAAACCATACATTTAGGAGAAACAATACCAGAGAAATTACAGCATCCCTCACTTTCCCATTCAGTTCCTGGTACACCTGGAGTCAAAAGACATGATCCATAAAGTTACATTATGATGTATCTTTTTGAAAGGGGATCATCAAGTCAAACAGAATAAAATGTAGTTTCAATTGGGACAATGGCTCAAGAAGCAATGGAAAGAAAATATTTACTTTGTCAACACAGAATACAGAAAAAAAAACATACAATAGCACTCAGCCATGACATACCAGATCACGGAAGCAAGTAAGTCCAACTTCATTAAGTGGTGGAAGTGACCTCCGGGCAATGAAATAGCGGTCAAGGTAATGGAAGAAACGAGAAAGCCACCTAACCATGACTTTATGGTTTGCCCACCTTTTAACTAGCTCTCTTAACATAAACTCATCATGCTTCTCCCTTAACGATGGCAATACCTGAACCAGAAAAAAGATAATTAATTTGTGAGAGATTGAGAGGAACTCATTAGCAAAAACACAGCAGATTATTACATCTTTAATATAATCAAAAGAAAAATAAGACCAATCCATTATACATCTACATGTATTGTGTTGACGTAAACAATAACCAGAGGCGGTAACGGAGGTTGAAAAGGTATTATCTTCTGGTAAAGGAAGATTTCTCACTCTCCCAACCAACCTACCTAATGTACATAACACATCATTATCCCCTTTTGAAAAGGGAGGTTATTTTGCTCAAGAGTATCAAAAGATGGAAATGCGAAACATGTGTTTTTGGAAAGGGATAGAAAGTTCAGATGACCTTCTCAAAGTAAGGATATTACATCAACCTGGCTCACTTTTGAATCAAATCCAAAACTGATTCCCATGAACGCATGAGACCAACCCAACCCAAACAAACAACTAGCCAGGGGGATTGAATTTAAGATGCCTGATTTCAGAGCCACTGCCTCACCTGCGTTTTTCTAGTCCATGATCATGAAAAACATCACAGTTTCAAGAAGCAGTTATGTTTTCCAACCATGTCATTCGGCTTGACATAACATAAAAGACACGGTTGATTCACCAAGATATTTCAACTCCAGCAATAGGGGATGCTATCAATAATTGGTAGACTACACTAGCATTTAAAAATAAATATTTCCATAAAAACCATCCATTAAAAACCATAAATAGCAACTTCTCAACCCCCAGGCCATATGGTATTTGACATGAAAGCATATGCCAATCGAACAAAGTTTTCAAAGCTGTAAAAACTAGACTTGTAGTTTCTTGGTCAAGAGGCAGACAACAGAAACAAGTTGACATTTCTTCTTGGTGAGAATTAAGTTTGATTCAAAACATGAAGAACAAATTTATTAGCACACATAATTCTGCAATTTTGATTATACGCTCCTCACCGTTGAAGTAATGTATTCTTCAAAAGACTCCCGGTATTTGTCGTATAGCTGCTGGGAATAATCATGAGGGGGCTTCTGCGTACACATGTTGTAAATGGTTCTGCAAGCAAAATGAACGAAAAAACAACATCATCATCATCATCATCATCAACACACGCTAATTCACACAGGTAAACATCAGCAAAAACAAAATGTGGCATAAAAGCGTTTACGTGTATAGCATCATGTAGTCCTCGGAGCTGAACTGCGGCTCTTGCAACCCTTCTAGGATGTTCTTCAGCTTAGTAATTCCCTTTTGCATAAACTCCCATCCTTGTTCAAGATCAATAGTCTTCCGCTCATTTATCGCCATACTTCCAAAACCTCAATTCCAAAATCCGAATACCAATACCTGCAGAATTACAACAAACAAATCATATATCTCATTTCACATCTTAACACAAAACCACAATATATTCTACGAAAAACAACGAAACATAAAACACTTAGCAAGCAATTAAATTCACCCAAGTTTATACGCAAATAGTCAATATCCAGCCACAACAAGCTGGAAATCAATCTCATCAGGAATGAAAATAAAAACCCTAATTTTATTTTCAATAAACAAGAAATCCCACAAAAAAAATCACAACCCCTGAACCAAAATGTCTGTAAAAAAATCCCCCTTTTGACGCAAAACCCTAATTCTCCAGAGCAAGACCAAAAACAAACTAACTATAAAACTAAAACCCAGTTCGATTCACGATCAGAGAAACTACCCTAACACTAAAAGTCTTAATTTTTCACACATTTCAAGCGAATCCTAAGAATTCCAAAATCAGAGCCTTCAAACATAAACTATCAACAAAATTGATTAGAGGGGGAAAAAGGCAATCCATTTAACGTACAGCAACGATCAAAGAAAAGAGATCGAGAGAATTAATCCCAAATCGATCGATTGAAAGAGAAGAAAAGGACCTGATTTTAATTTATTTTTTCAATTTTTTGAACGAAGTCATAGAAGAAAAAGAAAATCGTGGACAGAAGAGGAAGAGGGAGAGGTCGGATTCCGACAGGGCATTGATTTAAGGAAAGGTTGGTGAGAGAGATATATTATTATGTGTTGTGTGTGGTGGCCTTGTTTTGTTCCATTGAGTTCTTGGATCCTCCCATTTTCTTCTCTAATTATTCACTTACACCTTGTGTGTTTGGCGGAGTTGATTATTTTCCAAAGAAATGTTGGGTAGTGTCATTTTAGATGAAAAAAATACTTTGTAGTTATATCATGAATTGAAAATTATTTACTAATGTTTTACTTTTAAGTTTATTAAAAGAATAAGATCTAATAAATAAATAAAAATAAAAATAGATGAAATTAAATATATATATATATATTATTTTAAATAAAACAAATAAAAAACAAATTAAAAAGTTGTTTTGAAAATTTGAACCGATTAAGAAGGAAATGTAAAAAAAAAATTGTCGGTGTTATACCAAAAATTGATACACAACATGCACTATCTAAGGAGGGAGGTGTCGTTGAAATTATTATGATCACATCAAATAATGAAACATTTGGACATTATACACAATTTTATACATTGGTATATCTGATGCACGTGCGAATCATTTTTTATTTTTATATTATATTTTATATTTATACTCGAATGCCAGAAGTGATGATTTTTCTCTTAGAAAGCTCTTCATCATATGCCTTAAGGGATGACTCTAACTCAATTTTCTTGCTCTGCATCTTCATCAGTTGTTCCTTTATTTTTGTTATCTAAGTATGAGTGGTGGAAATAGATTTAAATGCCTCCTCTTTAAAAGCTTCAGAATTTTTGAGCTGCACTTCAAGCTTTTCAATGTCTAAGGCTTGTTGCATTAATGTCGTCATAAGAGATATTGAAGACTTTAAGTTGATAAACTTTTTAGCATCTTCAATCACCTTAGTCACCATTCTTCTGATAGAGGAGTAATCAACCTTTATATCTTTTATGGAGTGGAACTTCACCAGCTAAACTAGGAATATAATAGATCGATGTACGAACAATCTTATTTCTGATACTCTCCCAACACTTAACAACAAATTCAGATCTTATCTCACCTATTATATGAAACCCAAGAAATTTATAATTTAAATATGCAGATGAATCAGTGGAAACTCAGAAAACCCTAACAAAAGACTTCACCATGATAAATTGAATAGTGAGAAATGAAATAGAAATGGTGGTAAATTGTAAACCCCCAATCAAATTTTATGATGTTTGTCGCGGGGTGAGCGCCATGACGTCGTTCGGCGATGACTGAGGCTTTAGTCGTGCCTCCTGTGTGAGGTGTGGTGTTGGAAATGTTTTTGTATTTAATCATAAAATTATGATTAATATTCAAGAGTTGCCACCTAGTATTATGGTCACTAGGAACTTATAGTCTGCGAGAGTCTGGGTAAAGGACTGATTGTGCAAGGGGAAGACGCATTACCCCCAGTTGACCCTACTTAAAGTAAGCTGCATTGTTGCTTGATTGTTTTTTCTAAGTTGGTTTTCTATTCGTTAGTCTTTTCTAAGGTTCAAGGCAGATCTCTCTTCACGAGAAAGTCTCTACCTTATTGGGTTAAATCCTAACCGTTCTAAAGTCTACATTTTAGCATCACATTTATTTACATCTTATATCTTTAATACTGAATATGTACTTTTATCGTGTAATTTTACACTCCATAAATATTAAAGTCTACATCTGAACCCTAAAAAAGATTAGAAAAAGGTTTTTGATATTTTGACCAAACTCTAATGGATGATCATAAAATGGTTATGATATCCATTTTTTTGGATTTTCAAAACAAGAGAAAGATATAATTTTTTAATGAAAATATGTTTGAATTTTTTTTAGGATTTGACCATATGTATGAAAACAATTTTTTTTTTGTTTTAGAAAAAGGAAATTAATTTAAAAGTTTTTGAGATTTTTTTGGAAATATTTTGGTTTATTTTTGAATATTTTTTTTTGAAAACATTTAAGAGGAAACCAAATATTTTAATACCGAATTTGTATCTTACAATGTAAGTATACAACCCAATATTAAGCAAAATTGGTAGAAAAACATTTGAGAAAATCACATTTTAAAATGCCCCTTCAAATTTTTTGAATTTTTTTGTTTTTATTTTTTTTTAATATAAGATTATAATATATATTATTATAAATAAATATATATGAAATATGTATGGGCTGGGCTGACCCATCTAACTGGGTCGAGCCTAGGAATGTCAGGTTGGGTTGGTCCAGTCCGAAAAGTATTGGGCCGAGATCGGTCCAACAAAACTTTCTTCTTTTCTTTTCTTTTTATTTTTAGGTTGGACCCGACCCAGACAATTGGGTCTGAGACAGGTCCATCCCAACTCAACTTAGTCACTAGCACAACCCAGTGACTAGGTTACATGAATAGTGCAACATGAATTATAATTCACGTTGCTTTGTTCATAACTAAGTGTATGAATAGTGAAACGTGAATTATAATTCACTCTCCACCATTTGCATGTAGTGGTAGCAGGGAAGGGAGGAAGAAGAAAAAGAAGAGAGGAGGGAGGCTTACCTGGTGTGGAAGGTGTTGGCGGCGTGATTGATGGCGTACGGTATGACTAGAGGTGGTGAGGCCAGCGGCTGGCGCTGGTTGCAATTGGAAGAGGAAGAAGTAAAGGCTTATAAAGGAGAGAGGAAGCTCGTAGTTGGAACTGTTGGAGTGGCTGAGGAGAGAGTTTCTGCCTTAGCTTTCGTTAGAAGGGACAAAAGCTTCTAGACGAGGTGGTTGCTGCTGCTGAGGTCGTGGTGGCAGAGAAGAAAAGTTTTGCAGAGGAGAGAGAGAAGCGGTGCAACCACCACGTGAGATGGTTTGACGGCTTCTTGTGGTGGAGATGATGGTGGGAAGACCAGTGATAGGGTGGCGGTGGCTGAAGGCCACGACGGAGAGAGAAAGAAGAGAGAGAACCAGTTGCAGGAAAACTAGGCGGGGAAGGCTGGTTTTCGACGAATTTTGCATTTAACTTTTTTCCTCCCCCAGGGCATGAAATCCACCCCTATTTATAGGAATCAAAGAGGGTAATCTTGTCCACACAGGGGAAAATTTTCAACCCTTGATTCGGTTGGGAAGGATCCCAACCGTTGGCTCAAAATGTGCTTTGTGAGTTGTCGAATCTGCGGGGAAAAGGCTACTTGAGTTGGCCTATTTAGGCCGACGCCTTGTCTCGTTGTCATTGAACCTGAACTGTTCATATGAGGTTGTAAAGAAATTGTAGGTGACCATTTGCGTGCATGTTTTGTTAGATTTGATGGAGAAATGAAGCATTAAATGCACCTGAAAAGTAGGTACCTAGGCAGTTTCTTTCGGGTAAAATAGGGAAGACAATGAATAGTAACGAGACGACGTGTTGTTTGGTTCTTTTTTTAATGATCAAAATGACGTCGTTTAAGGTTAAATGAGGGATTTTTACCGAAGTTCAATCTAGTCCTCCAGCTTTCAATTTGTTTTAATAAAACCCCTAATTGACCCTAAACTTTTGATTTAATGCAATTAAGCCCTGATGAATTACCGTTTGAGCATTGGATTTATGCGCCTTTTGCAATATGGTCCTTGGTCTCAGATTTATGCAATTGAACCCCTAATTGACCATCAAACTTTCAAATTCTTCAATTTCACCCTCAGTTTTTGTCCATTAAGCCCCCATAGTTTGCCACATGTCGCAAAATGGTTATTGGTTATGAATTTTATCAATTTAACCCCTAATTGACCCCTAAACTTTAATTTTATTACAATTTTACCCATGATTTGAAGCAATTAACTTGAAAAAAAAATTAAATTTGATCTCTTAAAATTTTAATTTTCTCAATTAAGCCCAAATTGGGCCCCCAAACTTAATTTTTTTTACCAATTAAGCCCTAAATAAAATTAATTTGACCCTTTTAAAGTATAATTAAGTCCTTGCACTTAATTAAATCCTTCAATTGAACCCAAATTAATTCTTAAACATAATTAAATTTAATTTGGCTCATGATTAAATCAAATTGGCTTATTAAAAATTTAATTATGTCCTTGAACTTGATTTTTTTGCATATCCGTAAAATAATCATTCAATTTAACCTTGAATTTGCATTTTTCTCCATTTTTGGGCATAATGGGGGTATAGTTAAGTCTTGAATTTCCTCCAAAATTGCATTTGTATTCCCCGACCTGCTTTCTCCACGTTCTCAGCCTTTATTTTATTTTTTTATTTTTATTTTGAAGAAAAAAGTGAATTTTAGGGAATAATGCAGAATTGAGTTATGATAGTTGCCCATCTCTTTACAATGCTTATGATAGAAAGTATCGTAAGAGACTTTAGATAGTAAGCTTTGTAAAGAAGAAAAAGAATAAGAGACAATGAACTCATCTTATCAAGAGATGATGAATCCTTATGGAAGTATTTGAAGTGAGGGCTAGAAAACACACTTAGAGGGAAGACTAAAAGGTTTGAAAAAGGGCTTGATGACACACTTTGAGGAAAGAGATAGGACCATAAAGTGCACTATCTGGGAAGGTTGAGGGCTTAAAGACACATAAAAAAGGAAAAAGGTAGGTTTGTGAAGTGCACTAGCTGAGATGGTCGAGGGTTCGAAGACACACTCAAATGTAAGGAGGTAGGGCTATAAAGCGCACTAGCTGAGATGGTCAAGGGCTCGAAGGCTCTCTTAAAAAAAAATTAGGGTCAGGAAACACACCATCTGGGAGATTATGGCTTAAAGGCGTATTTGAAAGGGAGATAGGGCTACGAAGCACAATATCAAGAGCTGAGGGATCAATGGCCCACTTGAAAAGAGATAGGGTTAAGAAAATGCACTACACGAGAGGCGAGGGCTCAAGGGTTCACTTGGAAGAAGATGGGGTTAGAAAAACACACTATACAAGAGGTAATGCGTTATGATAGTGGGACAATAATCTGTTAAAGGTCACAGTAATGCATTATGATCAAGATGCATGTATACTTACCTGTGAAATATAGATCCCCTTTCTTCACTTATTTTTCATCTTGAAAATTTGAGTCTCTATAGTAAGCTTTGGTGGCTTTTCCACTCTGGCTTACTTTAGTCACACCTTGTGGACTTATTCTTCATGGAGTTTTCATTTTCTCAAGAGTTTGAGTCTCTTATAGTAAGCTTTGATAGCTTTCTCCCTCTTGCTTACTCGAGCCACAACTTGTGATCTTGACCTCTAGGAAGGATATGATATCAGCATACTTCTTTGCCCACAAACCTTTATCTGAAGGGTTGTCAGCTTTGTACCATATCTCATATTTTCTTGGAAAGGGAATCATGGAGCCAATCCTATCATGTGTCTATTGGATTACCCCCCAGCCTGATTATGTCCTCAAGTGTTCAATTCAGGTTTTTTAGGGGCAAGGCTGTGTAAAAGAAGATTTGATTTTTTTTAAGGAGTTGTTTTCACAAAGAACTTTTGGAATTTCAAAGCTATTTCGAACAAAAATCATTTTGATGTTTGTTTAAAACAAACTTGTTCTGAAAAATTCAAGCGATTCTCATAGATATACTTGTATCAGTGTTGAAAATTTTTGTTTTACCTTTGGTGAAAATGCAAAGTGATGTTTTGTTGGTCAAAATGGGTTCAAGATTCAATTAAGGGTTACAAAGAACCGATCTTCCAAGCATTCATTTTTCTTGTATGAATAATAACTTGTTTCGCATGAGAAATCATTGCTTACCGATCCAGATTGCTTGCTTTTGATTAAAAAGGGCTTGATTGGGCACGTAATGTAGGCTTAGGCTTTATTAGCTCAAAAGGTGTTTAAAGGATTTTAAGACTACATATCACTAGTGATTGTTTCCCCATTCTATTTTTCGGTTCATGGATTTTCTAGACCTTAGAATTAATTTTGTAAGATAGTCCATCATGCCCTCCAGTGTCGGGTTTGGGCGTTTTCTTTTTGGTTTTTTCTTCATTTAGTTTTGAGCATCATCATATTGGTTATTGGTGGTATGCTCAAATGTTTTGGATCTTTTAGATTGTTTCATGCCCCCTAACTTTGTTTGGGCACCTTTAATTATTGAGAATTTTGTTTCTCATTTTTGCCCCTCAGTAGTGTTTAGACAATCTTTTTTTTTCTCCTTTTGTTTTGAGGATTTTCTTTCATGCCCCTAGTGTGGTGTGGACACTTTTAACCATTAAGATCCCTTTTGCACTTGCCCCTCCTAGTGAGGGTGTGATCCTAGCCAAGGCTATCTTTCCAAGAAAAATACATTAGGCTCAAAGAGGGACTATAGGATTTTTAGAATTTGTGAAAGGGTGATCAAAGATGACATTTCTTCATTTCAAATACAAGCACTTAAGATTGATAAGCTTTGCTTTCTTTTATGTGAATATGGAAAATGGTTTCTCATTATTCATACAACCAAAACTCAGCTTTAAAATCATCTTATGGTGTTTGGAGAATTTTTCAGGTTTTCTAGGTGTATGGTTAAGATATCACTTGAATTTCCAGAATTTATTTGTTATAACAAACACTAGTTTGATTTTAGTTTTGTACTAAAATTTTGAATTCCCAAAAATCTTTATGAAAACATGGGATCATGTATAGTTTTTGAAGGGAAACACATTAAAGAAATCTTGCCAAACTTCAATTTTATTGATTGATAAAGGTAAATACATCGGCATGGTATTTCTTTACAACATTTGAGTTTATAAGTCTTGGTAGATCCTTTCCATTCATATTAGTCAGAATTAAGGCTCCTCTAGAAAAAGCCTTTTTCACCACATATGGTCCTTTGTAGTTTGGTGCCCAATTACTTTGATCTTCTCCTAATGCTAGTGAGATCTTCCTTAACGCCAAATCCCCCTCCTTAAACACCCTTGGTTTGACCTTCTTGTTGTAAGCTTTTGCTATCCTTTTTTGGTATAACTGGTGATGGCAAATAGCTGCTAGTCTTCTTTCATCGATCATGTTTAGCTGCTCAAATCTTAACTTTGCCCATTCTGATTCATCCAGTTCTGCATCCTTCAGGATCCACAGTAATGGGATTTCTACTTCTAAGAGCATAACTGCCTTCATTCCATATACTAAAGAATATGGGGTTGCATTTGTAAAAGTTCTAGCTGTGGTGCGGTATGCATGAAATGCGTATGGGAGCATCTCATGCCAATCTTTCCCATTGAAATTCTGAGCGTTATCAGTTACCAATCTTGTTGGCAAACCATAACGACAGACCAAATCCTTTTCAATAAATCTCTTGACTACTTTCTGCGTTACATGGACGTAAAAGTTGGTTTCTACCTATTTGGTGAAGAAGTCGATGGCCACCAGAATAAATCTATGCCCATTGCTCGCTTTATGGTTGATTGGCCTTATAACATCCAAACCCCACATATCAAAAGGCCAAGGCGAGATCATATTAAATAGAGGTGTTGAAGGCACATTTATCCTATCACCATATATCTGACACTTGTGGCATTTTCTAACATAGTCTATACAATCTCTCTCCATGGTCAACCAGAAATATCCTGACCTTTGTATTTGCTTTGCCATTGTATGCCCATTTGCATGTGTAGCACAAATCCCCTCACAGACTTCTTTTAATGCTTGTTCAATTTCATTTTCATTTAGACACCCGAGCAGAGTCCCATCAAATAACCTTTTATATAAAATTTCTCCATCTAAGTAAAAATTCATGGTCATTCTCCTCAAAGTATTTTCATCCATCTTGGAAATCCCTTGAGGGTATTCTCGACGTTGGAGAAACTTCTTGATGTCATTGTACCATGGTTTCCTATCTGGAGATTCTTTAATTAAGCAACAATGGGCTTGAAAGCTTCTGATTTTGAATCTATTGGTTGGATCTTGCTTCTAGTATCGACTTGTGTCATTGAAGCTAAGGTTGCCAAGACATCAGCAAACTAATTCTTATATCTGCTTATATAGGTGAATTTGATCTCTTTAAATTCATTGGCTAACTTAAACAGATAGTTTTGATACAACTTCAATTTCTCATCCTTGGTTTGCCACTCACATTTGACTTGGTAGATGATTAGTAAGAAATCCCCGAAGACCTCAAGCTTCTTGGCTTTAAGTTCTAAATCAGCTTCCAAGCCAATGATGCAGGCTTTATACTTGGCCATATTATTGGTACATTCAAACACTAACCTTGTTGAAACAGGATACTGCTTATTTTCTGGGGAAATTACTATCGCTCCTGCCCCATTTCTTGATACATTTACTACACCATCAAAGTAAAGGGTCCACTTATCGCTTTCCCTACCTCCATTCTCAATTACTATCACATCTTCATCTGGGAGGTCAAAGTTTAGAGGCTCGTAGTTTCTATGGCATGATCTGCAAGATGACCGGCAATTACGCTTCCTTTTACTGCTTTTCTCGTTATAAAGAGAATGTTATATTCTACCAACAACATTTGCCACCTTGCTATTCTACTTGACAAGTAAGGTTTTTCATAGATATACTTGAGCGAATCTAATTTTAAAATCAACCAGGTTGTGTAGTACAATATATACTGCCTGAGTCTTTTCGCACTCCAAACCAAAGCAAAACACAACCTTTCAATTGTTGTGTATTTCGACTCACAATTATTGAATTTTTTACTCAAGTAGTAAATGACTTGCTCTTTCCTTCCTGACTCATCATGTTGTCCCCGTACACAGCCCATAGTTGTTTCTGTTATTGTCAAATACAAGATCAAAGGCCTCCTCGGTGTTGGAGGTACTAGCAGTTATGGATTTTACAAGTACCTCTTTATTTTATCAAAGGCTTCCTGACAATTATTGTCCCATACTCCAGGATTTTTCTTCCTGAGCAAATGAAAAATTGGTTTATAGGTCACTATCAGCTGAGATATAAACTAAGCTATATAATTTAGGTGTCCAATGAAACTTCTTACTTCCTATTCTGTCTAAGGTGCAGACATCTCCTAAATAGCTTTGGCTTTATCAGGATCAACTTCTATTCCTCGACCATTTACTATGAAGCCCAACAATTTTTCTATTTTTACCCTGAATGAGCATTTTGTAGGATTTAACTTTAGCATATATTTTGCAACCTTTCAAATAGTCTCCTTAATACTTGCATATGATCTTTTTCCTTTTTTGATTTTGCAAGTATGTCATCCACATAAACCCGCACTTCTCGGTGCATCATATCATGGAATAAGGTAACCATTACCCTTTGATATGTAGCTTCAGCATTCTTTAATTCGAATGACATTACTTTATAGCAGAATGTTCCCCAAAATGTGATAAATATGGTCTTCTCTTTGTCTTCTTCCACCATTCTTATCTGGTTGTAACTAGAGAATCCATCTATAAAAGAATACGTAGCATTTCTTGTAGCATTATCAACTAGAATGTCTATGTGAGGTAAATGAAAATCATCTTTCGGGCTTGCCTTATTCAAATCTTTATAGTCCACACACACCCGAATCTTGCCATCTTTTTTGGGACTACAACCACATTAGCTACCCATTAAGGATATTAGACAACATCTAGAAATCCTGCATCCCACTGTTTTTGTATCTCAGCCTTTACCTTGAGCAACATGTCCGGGCGCATTCACCTAGTTTTCTACTTGACTGGTTTACTTCCTTCTATTAAGGGAATTTTATATACTACTATGTCAGTATTTAGACAGGGCATATCTACATAAGTCCAGGCAAAAAAATCTACATACTTATGTAAGAGAGAGACCAATCTATTTCTTTCCTTAGTTGTAACAAGGGTGTCAATATTTAATTCCTTCTTTTCTTGCTCATTTCCCAAGTTGATGACTTTTAGTTTCTCACTAGTAGGTTCCCAGGACTTCTCGAAGTTTTCTACCAACCTAATAAATTCTTTTATATCTTCTTCCTCCCATTCTTCATCACCCATTGCAACCATATTATCAAAATTTGGCCAATTATTCTTAGTGTAATGGTTTTGTGAATCGATGGAACTTTCAGGATTCTTGAAAGTGCAAGGTGTGCTCATGTAAGTGTGATTCGTGAAAAGACAAAAGGATGAAGGCACATGTTGGACACAAGAAAATGCATGATCTCATTAAAAAAAAAGTGCTCAATTAACATAGAAAATCTTGCAGTATCATGAGTTAAATTATCGACAAGATCAATACAAGTCAAAATAAGGGAAAACAAGTCCGAACATGATCAAACAAGAGCAATTACTTTTTAAACACAATAGGAGCAATCTCCATCTTCCAATTCTATTACACTTCTTCTTCAGCCAATCTTCGCATGAAAAACCTTGCAGGGGGTTCATCAATGGTGTGAATGGAAAGCTATGGTAGAACTTCATCCTTCATTTTCATATTTGTTTCCTCTATCTATTTTTCTTCTTGGCTCTCCAGGGTACTGATGTGGAAATCTTCTATGCCAGATCTAATCACTTCTATGGGCCTTGGGAAAGATACCAGGAGTGGTGGGATGACAAATTCCTCTTCTTCTGACTCTCTTCCTTCAATCCTTGTCATTCTTGCCTCCTTTCTAATCTGGGTAACACATTGTAATTGTCTTTCTTAGGCTTATATCCAAGCCCAAATCTTTGATCCACACTCTTTAGCTTAATCAATCCAGTCTCAGAATTATATTGGAAATGAGCCCTATTCTTTAGAAAGCATCTGGCAACCATTTTTGCCGCTTCAGGGATTCTAAGCTTTCTCAACATTGCACCTTCAGGAACCCATTATGTATTCACAATTTCAAATGCATGAATATTCCTATCTTTACAATCTTCTGCTTCAATGAAGGGTATGACCACATCTTTTAACATGGAAACTGTCTCTTCAGCTTTAACAGTTATCAACATTCCATAATGATATACTTTAAACACTGGTGTAGTGAAGAAGCCACTACTCCAGCTGCATGAATCCACGACCTCCCTAATAATATGTTGTAAGATGGGTGATTCAAGACATTTATATACTCTGTGAAGCAATATTCGGCAATGAAGCCTGCCAGGGCTTGACTCTTTATTGTTGGACGCGATTTGTATTGAAGTCCAAACTCTCTCAATTCTATTGCCTATTTAATAGACATCTAGATAATTCTGGTTTGTGAAGAATTTGTCTCAGGGGTTGATCTATCAATACTACCATTTGATAAGCTTGGAAGTATGGTTTAAATTTCCTAGAGGTGCTTACAAGCGTTAGAGCTACTTTGTCCACCTTTAAATATCTTATTTCTACATCATGGAGAGTTCAATTGGAGTAATACACAGGTCGTTGTATACCTTCATCTTCCCTTAGTAGGACTAAGCTCACTGCTGTTTTGGACACTCTTAGATAGAGAAATAAATCTTTTTTCTCCCTTAGTTGAGACAAAATCTAAGGGGATGATAGATAAATCTTGAGTTTCTTAAAGGCCCTTTGACAATCCTTGATCCACTTGAAGTTTGCTATATGTCTTAGTGTTTTAAAGAATAAAAGAGTTCGTTCTTCCAAACATGAAATGAATTTGTTGAGGGTGGCCAATCTCTCTATAAGGCATTGTACTTCCTTCACATTTCGCGGGGGCTTCAAGTCTAAGATGGCTTGATTTTTTTTTATGGATTAGGCTTGATTCCCTTAGAGCTTACTAAGGAACCGAGAAACTTTCCTCCTTTGATGGAAAAAACACATTTGGAGGGGTTGAGCTTCATCTGGTATTGATTTAAGACTGCAAACACTTCTTTGAGGTCTAAGATATGTTGTTGAAAAGTCATGCTCTTTACAAACATATATCATCAACGTATCCCTCCATAATCCTTCCCAACTATTTTTTGAAAATTTGATTAATAGTTCGTTGATATGTTGCCCCTGCATTCTTCAATCCAAATGGCATGGCTTTATAACAATAAGTGTCAGATTCAGTTATAAAGGTTGTTTTCTCCTCATTATCAGGATGCATGAAGATTTGATGATACCCTGAGTAGGCATCTAAAGAGCTAAAAAAAATCAAAACCAGTTGTAGAGTCTACCAAATGATTAATTCTTGGAAGTGGGTAACTATTTTTTGGGCAAACTTTATTTAAATCAGTAAAGTCCACACACATCCTCCATTTTCCATTACTCTTTTTAACCATGATCATGTTTGCTAACCAAGTTGGGTATAACACTTCCTTGATAAAGCTAGTAGCTAAAAGTTTGTATAGTTTTTGAGTTATAGCCATCTATCTGTCTTTCCCAAAGTTCCTCTTCTTCTAGTGGGTCGAGTGTGCAACTTGATCCACTCTTAACTGGTAGGTGATTATTTTTGGATTGATACTTGGCATTTTTTATAAGTCTATTATGAAATTTAGATTCTAGAAAGTTTGTCTACTTCTTGAGTTATAGCCATCAATCTATCTCCCCCAAAGCTCCTCTTCTTCTAGCGGACCGGGTGTGCAACTGGATCCACTCTTAATTGGTGGATGGCTATCTTTGGACTGATACCTAGCATTTTTGATGAATTTGTTGTGAAATTTAACTTCTGGACTTGTAGGAGCTCTGTTAGTGATGGCTATTGTGTTAGTGTTAAGGTGGATCTCATTTTAGTGGTTGTTTTCTCTTCTCTTCCTAAACAAACATCTTTTAATGTTTTAACAATCTCAGTTCTAACTTTTATATGCTTGTTTAAAGGCATTTATTGATCAAATATTAGTACTTTCTTGCTTTTCAAGCAAGTAAAGACACAATGTTTTGAGACCGTCTAATCTCTCTAGGCTATGGCTACTCCCTGTTGAGTTGGGAACTTCAAAGTTAAGCATCGAGTACTAATGATGACATTGATTTGATGTAGAAGGGGTCTTCCTAGAATGACATTGTAAGCTAATGCTATATCAATCACTATGAAACTAACTTGGGCTTGGTGCACTGCCAAGTCCAAGTGTCTTGGGTCCAACATACGTGCCAAACCCATGCTACCTTGGGCTTAGTACATTGCCAAGTCCAAACATCTTGGGTCTAGCATCATGCTAACTTGGGCGTGGCACATTGCTAGGTCCAAGCATCTTGGGTCTGGCATGTGTGCCAAATCCACACTACCCACGTTATCTTGGGCTTGGCGCACTGCCAAGTCCAAGCATTTTAGGTGTGGTATGTGTGCCAGACCTGCTCTATCTTAGGCTTGACGCACTGCCAAGTCCAAGCACCTTGGGTCCAACAAGCATGCTAGACCCACTCTATCTTGGGTTTGGCGCTCTACCAAGCCTAAGCGCCTTGGAATTGGCTGAGTACGAAGTTCAAACGCTTTGGGTTTGGCACGCATGTCAGACCCACGCTATCTTGAATTTGACTGACTGACTCGTCTAAGCGCCTTGGGTCTGACAGGTGGGCCAAACATACACTATCTTGAGCTTAGCACATTGCCACGCTCAAACACCTTGGACTTGGCTGAATGCCAAGTTCAAACACCTTGGGTCCGACATGTGTGCTAGACCCAAGTTATCTTGGGTTTGATATACTGCCAAGCCCAAATGCCTTGGATTTGGCTTTCAGCCAAGTCCAAATACCTTGGGTCTGGCATGTATGTCAGACCCATATGTTTCACAAAACTAGACAAAAATTAAAGAAAAACTTAATAAAATTAACTCATCATTTTTCATAAATGCATTTGTTTTAGTATGGATAACTTGCTTAATATTTGATAAGAAATGCATTTGGTAGAACATGAAAATATCATAAAATTTGTTTCATATAAAATGATAGAGGTTTGAGTTTTAGTAGGAAAGTTGGTTTATCGTTTTAAAAAAAAAACAATTTACACAATTAACATGATTAAGGAACAATAGAGAATATATAAATGGTTACAAATTCCTCATGAATTACATCAAAAAAATTGTTATAAAATTCTTCTAATAATGCCACTCCTATACCATAACCTACATAAGGAAAACTATAAAACGCAAGGACCAGATTCATATATAGCAGATGAAGATAACATAATGTTATATTTATATTGTCTATCCTTGAAATAAACATCTAATGTGCTATTTCTTTCTCCCTCTTAAATAAAAAAACTCTCAAAAAAGAAAAAAAATAATCTATAAAAATATCAAAGAAATTATACTTAAATGTTTTATAAAGATCCAAGAATCTACAAGCAAGATTGTCACAATCCCGAAAAGCTAAAAATCAAGTTTGATAGAATTGTGACACAATAATATCTGAACTAAAACACCAATACTATTGGAATGAATCCCCGCCTTACTATTAACGAATCATGAACTCAAAGTATAAGGAAGATAGCCACAAAATTAGTTATGCTTTGGTAAGTTCAATGGTTATTTGTTTAAACAAAGAGAAAAACATGTTGCTCTAAACAAAACACCAATTTTATTCAATAATCCATGGCTACCAAAGAAAAATCTAAATACAAGTTAAATAAATCTATTTATAATATGTAAAACATCATGAACAATACTGGAAAAATAATAAAAAAGTGTTAAATAAAATAGTAAAAAGAATCATAAATTAATTAGGAAACTAATACAAAATTTATCTAGTAGCTTCTGAACCTTATCACAAGACCTTCTCGATATCCAATTGATATGAAATTTCAACCCAATATAAAACAGGGTCTTTGGATTCTTCTCGTAAAACTTCAATCTAATCTAGTAGTTGGATTGAAAATTATACTCATTAACATGAAACTGCACATTAAAAAAATAAATTTAATCCACATGTAAGTAGGGAAATAAGTTAAATATGCAAGTCTTGTAGGAAATAAAGTCCAAATATCTTGAATTATCCAATTGAATACATCTTTAACCTTATTAGCTCTTGACCTTGTAATAAGCCCAATTGAAACATGTAATGCATCATTTGATGATGCTCGCATTCACATCATCCCCCCTCTCCTCAAAAGGATCCAACCTCAAATCATCATCGTGCTTGGATGTTGACTTGTTATTTTCACAAGACCTTTTTTTAACTTTTTTTATACTATGCTACAAGTCTAGATGAAATTACAACAATGATGAAATAACACGAAAACTAAAAGAAAAAGGGATATAACCTGATTTTATAGCCTTACTCTAATATCAATTGATGTGAAATCTGTGGATATAAAGATCCAAAAACTCAAAGCCAAGTAAGAAACTTCCTAAGAAAGCTAAGATTAGGTTTGAAATTGAACTTGACACAACAATAACTTATATCAAGGCACTAAGACTAAATGTAACCAACCTATACCCAAAGCTTATAATCAGTATGCAAATGAGAAGTATAGAAGACGCCACAAATCTTTTGAATAATTTTTTGATAAGTCAGGATGAATACCACAAACAAATGATCTTTGATAAGATATTGAAAAATTTCCATGAGAAACCAAGAGTAAGAGAAAACTCTCACATAGAAGTTTTATTTTTGAATAAATCAATCCATCTATTTTTCTACTCCAAATAAACCTCGAGATTATTTTTACCTTGAAAACTAGGAGTTTCTAGTTTAATAGATTTCGGATCACCATGCACATTATCATGGTTTTTATAGTTTTGGAAATCTCCTCTATGGATGAATTGACCCCTATGTCTAAAACCATCATCCCTTCAATCTCTAGGCTACAGAACCTACAATCTTATGTTTAAAATCATCATCTCCCACAATGTCATCTTCATCCTTAAAATCATCCAAGTTATTGTTCGAGTTTCTTTTCATGATTACCCTTTCGATCAATCCTATTCTTATATCCATCATTATTGTTATCTTACCTCTCTACCCTATCCAACTTCTCTTGCATATTACCAATTACCAAGTTAAACCTCTCCAACATAAATGCTAGACCTTAAATTTGAAGTGTTAGGTTATTATTCTCCGTAGGAGGTGGTGTAACTCATTTTTCTTCAGACATTTTGAATATGTAAATTTTTTTTTAGTAGAATAGAATATCATCACACCTCTCACATTTCACACAAATAATAGATTTTTCACTCTAATATGCTCGCTATGCCCTTTTCTTCTCATTTCACCTTTATTTCAGCTTTTGCAAAATTGAAATCAACATAACCAAATAGAACAACTTAGTAGCACCCAATCCAAATAAGTGTAATTAACTTAAAAAGAAAGAAATATACAAAAACAAGCAAATACAAAACTATGATTATAATTTCACAAGTAGCAAACAAATTCATACAAATATGAATGTTTTTAAAGATATAAAAAAAATAACCAAAAGCAAATATTATGAAAATGACTTGATTGACACCCAAATAACCCAAATAAAACTTTAGTATACTACCTAGATTAATGTCAATAGTAGCAAAGTAAGTTTCAATAATTGACGCAAATTTGACTCGTTTTATGCAAACTAAACCCGAATTTGGAATCTAAACTAAGAAATGTCCAATTGAACTCAAATTTAATATATAGTTCTATTAGACCCAAAATAACCAGAATATAAATTTTCAAGTAATTCTGATATGGCTCGACCCAATTTCTCCTTGTTTTAGTTTATACAGCATAATCTATAATGTCTTTGTTTGAACAGCTTTCTTCTTCTTCTTCTTTTTATTTTTTTTGAGTTTTTATGTTGCTAATATATGTAGTGACAATAATGAAACAAAATAACACTTTTTTTTTTTGTAAGAGTAGTTGTTGCCGCAATTTAAGAGGAATAGATGAAGATATGAAATAATGAGTTTCAACACATGGAATAAGAAGAATGAAAATCATAAAAGGATATAACCTAATAAATGGAGTCAAGCTCTATTTCAACTAATGTGGATCCTATGGATATAAAGATTTATAAACCACAAGCAAGTTTGACATAATCCCAACAAGTTAAGAATCAAGTTTGATAGAAGTGTGACACAATGATTACCTGAACCAAGACACCAACACTATTGGAATCAACCCCCACCCAATGATTAGTGAATTGTGAATGAGATGTAGAAGGAAGAACACCACAAAGTCAATTATACATTGATAAGTTCGATGGTTCTTTGTTTAAACAAAAAAAAAATATGTTACTCTAAGCAAAACACTAGTTTTATTCAATAATCCATGGTTGCCAAGAAAAAACCTAAGTACAAGTTAAATAACCCTATTTACAATAATTAAAATGTCCTAAATAATATTGGAAAATAAAAATTTTACAACACTTTCCTTAAGTTCAAGAGGTAAGAAATGGATTTAAGACCTCTGAAAATCCTAGTAAAACCCTACAAATACCTTGAGTTTTTACCCTCAAGATCAAGAAAAAAGGGTTAAAAAAAGAAAAAAAAAGGGAAAGGAAAGAAAAAGGTGTTTACCTTGGGTTTGTTAGGTCTATTCATGCATAAAATAAGTTCAGCAAATCAATTTTTAATCTATATTGCATGAACATATAGGTTGTTTTAAGTAGATAGTTTTTTTTTATTTGGTATCTTATGCTTGATTTTGATGTTATTTGTTAGTTTTTTGGAATTAAAAAATATTTATTTATGATAGTGTGATTTATTAGGTTAAAGAAATCATCCTTTAAAAGCAAAAAAAAATGACCTATTAGGTTAAAGAAAGCATGCGTTAGAAGCCAAAAATACTATTTTCTGAGCTTGACAGTGGCTGCCTTTAATGGGTTAATGTGTGGGTTTCTGGGCATGTTTTTCATGTTCTTGGGAAGAATATTACCTCATACCCTTGATTCAGAGAATGTTTGGTCCACTTCTTTGCATAAACACCTTCGTTATGCATGATTAATAGATAATCTAGTGTTTATTTGCATCAATAACATGTTTTTGATAGGTTTTAATCCTTTGTCTACTAACATCTGTCAGACTTTGGATTTGTTCCCCTAACTCCAACAAATCCCATATAACCACCATTTCCTAGGTGATATAATCTAGATGAGAGATGTGAATATCATGATAAGGTCATGGGCCATTTAATTGAAAATTGCAAAAAATTCAACTGTCATGTCTAGAAGTTGGTGAGTAAAGGACATATTGAGTTTGTGAAGAATGATGGTACCTACCATATAGTCACCCTAATCCCCATCTTCAGCAATGATTAGTAGCTTGCAAAATGCTGACAATGCATAAATAGTATGCAATTACCTAGAGAATGATCATTGAATTTTGCTTCAATATGTTTTTTTTCATGTATCGTGACTGCATCATGTACTTTCAATGAATTGAGCTTTGTTCTTTGTCTTATGATTGTCTTGAAATAAAGAGATGCTTCTTTTAAATCGTATTTTAATAAAATATTTTGATCAAACTCCAACATGCAAAATTAAGGCTAATCAATCTTAAAAAAAACTAAAAGAGTTTTAATTGCAGAAATGATTCGGCGTTTGTTAAAATGGCATGAGGTGACCAAAGAAATTTTGAAATCACATACGAAATTAAACCATATATCATAGAGCTAAGTTTTAACAATATGCATATTGATATATAGTGGATTTGATAGTTATGAACTCGTAAATCATGGTTCTTTACAAGTCCAAATCATTACACTAAACGATGTCAAAATTTATCGATTCTAACCGACCTTGTTTAAAATGATAAAAGGTCATCTTTGTTTATTCATTCTATTATTCTTAAAATATATTTGTTTAAGATTATCCCTTGCAGTTCCAATTTGAGCCTAATGAAATATTCGTTTTTTTAAAAAACCTTAATATGGATCATACCCATACTGGGGGCAAGTGAGAGATTTTTGGTTGAAACGATGAAGATAATGATAAAATCAATGGTGAAGGAAATGTTGAAAACAAAAGATTATGAAAGACCCAAAAGTAGAAAATGCCCTAGATAGGAAAGGCAAAAGAGATTTTAATTTAGGAAAAGCATAAAAATGGCAAAAGTTGATGTCTGGGGGGCATGAGTGAAGAAAAAAGAGAAAGAAGAAACAAAACTGAAAGGAAAACACACATAAAAGATCAAAAGACAAGAAAGTGAAATACCATGTCTTTTGGTATATGTTATAGAGCCTCATATGGTTGAGATTATTGTGTCTTCAAATGATTAGATAAAATATAAGTTATCCATCAAATGAGGAGTTGGAGTTGCTTTATAACCTCTATTAAGATAACAAAAAGATGAAGGAGTATCATGAGATAAATGATAAGTAATGAGCTTTAGACTTCTCTTTAAGTTTGAAATTGACAGTGAAAGGAATGACATGATTATGAAGCTTCTTAAACAATTAATTGATCGATGTAAAGATTCTGGTTGGAATGAATGACATTGTTATATGCTATTTCTTTTACAAAGACAACAAAAGAAATAAAGTGAATTGAATAGTTGATGGTGGTCTTAGGTCACTAAAACCCTCAAATATTTTTTGAGCATACGAATTTCCCTTCCTTTCACAACCATAAGTCATAGCCTACATTACGTGCTTTTAAAAGCCTTTTTTTTTTAATCAAGCAAGCGATTTGAATTGATAAGTGATGCTCTCAAAATGTGAAGAGCTTTTCCATTAAGATCATGGCTTTATGAACTAAGTTACTAGTTATTATGCATACTGATAAAATGGTTGCTTAAAAGAGACAATTATTCTTGATAGAACCTCGAGTCTTGACTCGAACCTCTTGTTGTTGAAATCCATAAAAGATCACCTCATCATGTACCATCGAATGATATATCCAAAATGAGAGATTAAAATTAACACAAAGAACCATAAAAAAGCTAAACAAATTGTTTTAATTTTACATTGAGTTAATTTCTTTTTTTAAAATATAAAATAATTAAAGGATTGCATGTATTGAATGGCTTGTGCTAGGTCTTTCACCAAGTTAATTTTTTAAATACTTTCAAAACTAGCATCTTTTTTGTATCATTTTAACAATGAGATAAAAATAAGCATGATCTTTAAAAGTCCATGGTTAACTCTCGAGGAAAAGGCGATTGTTTGACAAAGAAGTGGTCCATTGATGGGTCACGTATGATCCTTTATGATGATAGTACAAAGGAGCCCGATTAAATTAGTTGATAATGCTCAAATAAAAAAAGAGGAGTATGGTTTAACTGAAAGCAACTTCGTGATTGATTAACAATCTAAGATGAGGCCGACACCAGAAAACCTTTAGATAATTGTTGGTAGGATGCACATAACTAATCAGAAGGTAGTTTTTGAAATAATCCAAGAAGTTGAATGATTTGTTAAACTTTTTTATGATAAAGCAAACAATGACATACTTGGGGGGCATGGTCAAACTTAATAAACAATGAGAGCAATAATAATCGCGGATAGCCTAAAATGGGCACTGCACTTGCATTTAAGTGAAGGATTAACATATGATAAACTCAGAGGAGCTGGTGAATCTTAGAAATTAAAATGTTTTGGATAGCAAGCAAAGACACCCTATGACGATGGAACATCAAATAGAGGGGTTATATTTCAAACCAAGTAAGGATGCATGCATGTCATCTGACCTCAAAGCATTGCATAAATGTTTTTGAATTTTTTAGGAAAAAAATTTAATGAAATCTAGTAAGATTTTGATGAATCTGAGTTGATAAAAAAAGAATTCTTGAGTCATGATAGTAAGGAATCTTTTTTTACCCTAGAATAAAAGGAGTATTCTGGTCAACACTGCATTAAAAAAGCACTAAATTTTCAAACCACCATCAAGAAGGATATGTTAACCTTGTAATCAGGAAGGACTAAGAAATTCAACTCTATCATCATGAAATCCAGTTAACCTTGTTATTAGAAAGGACAAATATCAACCATGCAATCAAGAAACACTAGGAAAGTTTAGGAAGAGCTTGATCAAAACCTATCATCATAAAAGGAGAAAAGAAGGAAACCTGCCATTAGGAATCTTTGTTTCAATTATACAATAAAAATGTTTTAGATTCAATCAAAATAGTTAAAGACACCCTCAGAAAGTTCTAGTTAAAGGCGATCGCTGAGATTCAGGATTTTAGGCCAGCTGAGATTTCAGGTTCATTGAGTGTAGACAAAGATTTTGGTTCTGATTAAAGGAAACCACTACATTGATATTTGAGGTTAATCGGGCTGCAGACAAAGATTTTGGTTCTGGTTAAATGGAATCGCCAGATTGGAATGCCAGATTGACCGAGTTGAATACATAAATTTTGGTTATATATATATATAAAGCCATTTAAATTTATATTAACAATGAACTACCCATTATAAAGCTTTTTTTTCAAAAAAAAACTCAATTATCAAATTTAATATGGTTGTGGAGTAATTCTAGTCTAACAGCTTAATAAAGATCAACTTAAATTTATTAAAAAAATAAAAATATGGATTGTAAGTGAAAGGGTGTTAGAGAAACTATCCTATATTTAATACATATAAGAAATCAAAACAATATAGGGCTCTTAGTCAAGAGAGAGAAGCTTCCGGTGTAGTGAGAGAAGCGGTCTATTAGGCGTCTATGTTCTTCCCTCTTCGTTCACCATTTTTCTTCTTTTGTCTGTCCTCAGCTCCTCAGAGTTCTCTCTTTAGTCAATATGACTAAATCCAAGGCTAAATCCTCAACTCTTCGTTCCACCCAAGGCAATTTCTGGCTTCAAACTAAACGCCATACATTTGCCTTGCACAAGCCTAAGGTTTCATCTAGGAGTTGCTCGTCGGTTCACCAAAGCTCTATTTCTCCTTCTCCGACTTCCTCTCCACCTCGAACGAAGGTTACATTTGCTGATTTCACCAGTGCAGTTAGGGTTTCGTCCAAACACAAAAACAAAACCATGCAAAAGACAGGTTCCCTGCTCCATCTCTTCACTATCGCTCTTTTGGTGGTCATAATGGTGGCTCCTCTGGCAGTTCCAGGGCAAGCCCCTTGTCTACAGAACATCATACCGAACGCCAGGTTGGAGTTCACACTAGCGGTTCCTGTCCGAGCTCAAGTGGTCTCATTCCCACCCTGACTAATGTTCCTCTCACTTTATCCTCCTCTGTCAAGAGTCATCCTTCAAAGACCTTTTTCTGATGTTACTCCCCCCCATTGATGCCACTCTTGCATCACCGATGATGGATAAGTCCCAACTTGGTTGAAGCAGAAGTACTCCGGCAGACATAACACCAGGTACTTTAAATTCCCAGTCTCCTGCTCTTGTTCACTTTCCAGAATATGCATCCTTTGCTTTATGTCATCTTCAGGAAATCGATGTTAGTGACCTCATTGTTAAGTGGAAGTTTTGCTTGATTGGTTATGTGGCTGGGAAATTCTCAGGTTATGCTTCACTGTTAACGTATATTAATTGAACCTGGTAGCATAAAGCTCATTTCACTATGAATGATTCGGTTTGGTTGATCTTTGCATTCTCATCAAAATTGGAGACGATAGAAGTCTTAGGTGCAAGTCCATATATTGTCTTTGGTCGGTCTCTTATCCTGAAAATAATGCCTGCTTTTTTTTATTTTCAATCTCCTGATATGACCATAATGCGAACATGGGTGAGGTTACCTAATCTGCCATTATGATGCTGGAACCATATTTGTTTATCAAAAATTGCAAGCATGATTAGAAAGCCGATACATTATGATGACCCTACTGCACAAATGACCCGGGTCTCCTATGCTAGAGTCCTTATTGAAATAGACTTGTTCTCCGACTTGCCATCCTCTATCAATGTAATTTTACCCAATGGCATCACTTTGATTCAATAGCTTGTGTATGAATCTCTGCCATGTTTTCGCAAGCAGCGTAAGACTCTAGGTCATTCAACTCTCACTTGCACCAAAGGACTCAAGCCTAGAAGTAAAAAGAGGTCGCATGAGACTCCAACTTGTTCAGCTAGTTCTAGCCCCTCTGCAGAAACAGTTATAGTTAAGCAGGAATCGTACTGTGCAGGCCTTTTTGTTGTTCCTCAAGTGGATCCAATGTCCACTGAAGCTACTACAGTTGGTGCACTGAGGCCCCAGTCTCCTGATCACAAGAGGTCTAAAGCTACTCCCACCGAGCTCTCTGGCTCTACTCCTCCAATACACCATTCTGAAGCTAAGGCCACTACATCAGTAGCCCCTCTCACGAGGCAATATCTCACTCACAGCAAAGCAGCTGCCATTCTGTGTTTAGGGTTGCAAAGAAAGTTTAAGGCCCCTGCTGTTGTTTTCCAGTCGTTGTATAGCTTAGATGACTTTGCTCCCTCATCCACTTTCTGATGATTTGTTTCTGTTTGATTGGAAGGGTGATCCCTTGGTTCTTGCTTGTTTTATTCTACAGATTTGTTGGTCTTATGTTTTCATTTGTGTAGATGCCCTGCTTCCTTCGAGGTAATTTCTAGTTTGGTGCATATTTGCATGCACCCTGTTGCAGCTGAGCTATCAGTTTGATCTTGTGTAGTTTTTGTTGCTGAGTTCTATGTGTTTTGGATACAATGTTGCTATTTCCTGATGCAGTTTGGTTGGCTATTTGTTATTTTTTTTAGTTTGGTGCAATATTTTTGCATGTTTCCTGCTTTGCGATTCTTTGGTGCTATGAATTGGTTGCTGAGCATCTGTTTTGCTTGGGTGAATTTCCTATTGCAGCTTAGCTGGTAATCTATGCCTATTTTATGCCTAAAGTTGTTGTTGCTAGCTCTCCTCTTGCTGGCATTTTGGGTTCCTTTCTAGTAGCCAAGTGTTACTGGATGCAGTTGTTGCTGGATTTTCATGTTTGGTAGGTGCCTGTTGTTGCTGGTTTGCTTTTGGCTGGTCTCTATTTGTTGATTTCTTTGTTTGCTATGCTGGTGCTCTAGTCAGAGCATAGTTTTTAAACCCGACCTAGTGGTTAACTTGGTATAATGATCGGGTCACGGGTCAGATGGGTTGACCCGGGTCAACCCGGGTCACCAAAAAAAAATAACTTTTATGATCAATAACCAAGGCAATGGATCCTACAATATAACGTAAACTCAATAAACAAAATAATTCTATTCTCTACTTTATATAAACTCATTCTAGTGAGCCTTCAAGCCTGGACACGCTTTTTTTTTTTCAAGCCAAACCACCAACGACAGACTCTTATAAAATAAAATGACAAAAACATTCAATGCATCATAAATTCTACACCAACCTCATCAAAATCAACCCCATATTCATAGCTAGAGCTAAATCCAATGCACCACCAAATCCTAAAAAAAATCTCAAATTACAAATTATTCCAAGAAAACTAAAAAAACAAAATCGTAACAAAACCTATTTTCTCAAAACAAAAACTGAACCATAAAAATCATAACTTGATAACAACAAACAACAATTTGTTTGGATTCAACAACTTACTTTCAATTGAAGGAGAGAAGAGAATTAAGTCATCATATAAGTACTGGCCATAATGTTGAAGGGCTTGTTTTGGGTCATCAGGAAGCTTGAAATCAAGATCAAAACCATGAGATTTGAGAGAATTGAAGAAGATTGAGTGGGAAGATTTGAGTGACAAGTCGTCGAGGAGGACTAAAAGGCGATGATCTATTGGGGAATATATCGAGAAAGAGAGGGAGAGAATGAGAAGGAGTGTGACCGATAGAATTGCTAAGATTGAGAAACTATTTCTTCCCATTTTTACAGTCTTGGCTGCCTAAGTGAGAGAGTGTGAGAGAAAGAGAGAGAGGCTGAAGGCTTACCAAAAATTAATATGGCTACGAACTTTGAAGAGAGACGAGGATTAATCGACGGTAAAAAGCTAAAGCCAAAAATGACATCGTTTAAGACACACACACACACACACACACACACACACACACACACACACACATATATATATATATATATATATATATATATATATATATATAGTCGGGTCTCGGCCAGGGTCTGGGTCGACCTGCCCAGGTCGATCGGGTTTTTTTGAGCCAATTCCTTGACAAGTCTTTTCATCAACCCGGCCCGATTCCAGCCCCTGGTTTTTCTTTAATTTCCTTCTCTTTTTTTCTATCAAAATTTCATACTTTCTTTTTCTCAATTTCACTATTAGACTTTTAATAGTTGTCTGAATTACTTTTGGACCTGTCAAGTTGGATGATTATGTTGAAGCAACTCTTGCACAATTTAATTTTAAACTTGGGTTAGGCAAATAGTTGGGTCAAGAGGTTTTTTTTGTTGTCAATTTCATCTTTTTTCTTCTTTTTAATTTCATCCTCATACTTTTTTTACAAGTTGGATGGGTTACCTTTGAACCGATCAAGTCAACTAAGTCATGTCAGGATAACTTCTACATAGTTTAATTTTAAAATCGAGCAAGAAAGAATCAAATCGGGAGGTTTCAAGGTTGACCTCATATGTCAGGTTTAATAACAATGTCAAATAGTTATCCATGACCTAGATATTTTTTTATCTTGTTCAAAAGGAAATTTGGATGCAACCCACAATATGGAGTGGGTTTATAATGGTACAAACCTCTTGATCACGTGGTCAAGTAACCCCCAACTTGAAACGTAACCAAGAAGCAGAAAACCAGGTTTGATAGAACCCTGATCTAGAGAAACCTTGTATCTATAAACAAAAGGTATTGGAATAAACTTGGATCCAGAGATAACCATGTACCTAATAACCCGAAGTATGTGAATGGCATCATAAACCCAATTAATCTTCGATAAGTCAGATGTACGATCTTTGTCTTTACAAAAAAGAGAGGATGTTATACCATAAACAATTAAATGAAAGAAATGCATGTTTATTATCACCAAGCTGCCAAAGTTTACAACTCCAAAAACATTATATAATCTCTTTTAAATAATCCTAATAAGTTTCTTTTAGGTTGCAAGCCAATGGACCCAAACTACAAATCAACTAACATAAGTCCAATAATAAAATAAACCCTTAAATAATTTTTAATGGTCCATAAAAAACCCAAATTAAAAATAATTGTTAAAAATCAAATAAATAAAATAGGATAATAAAAGCATAGTCTCCATGCTAGAATTCCTCCATGTAGCCGAAATTTCCAAACTCTTATAAGTGGTGTTTTGGCTAAAACTTTTAGTTTAGGAGTTCAACTAGGAAAGTTTGTTTTGATTGCTATAATTTTCTTTCTTATATTACCTCCTCTTAGTCTTTTTGATGCACTAGGAATACCTATAAAATAAAGAAAACAAACCCAAGAGAAAGATCCTCTTGGATGTCATCATATCAAATCCAAGCCATATTAGGAACCCTTATAGCCCAAGCATATGCACAAGTTTAGGGCCTAATAAGCCTTTTTTAATTTCTCTTTGATGTCCAAAATTAATCCATTACAGGTATGGACTAATTGGGCTAAAATAGCCAAGAAAGAACATTTTTCCACTAATTTATCAAAACAGTAACAACAACTTAAACCAATTTAAATAATATGTTCTTCAACTACGATTAACCTAAAATTTTACCATAATATAGATCCATATGCCTAGTATCTCCCTCATAACCAGAAAATTGACAAATACAAACGAAAACACCGACATAATGTTTTCATCGGTATATAATGATGACTTCACTAACAAAATCTTACATCCCTATATTCATTGATAAACATCAACAAAACAATTCTCTCGTTATATACCTAAGGAATTGTAGTGGGAAAATAAGGTATGAAAAAATTCAAAAAGTATGATGACATGTAATTTTTACAGACGACATTACCAATAAAATTAACTCAATGGAAAAAATTTCTCGGTATATACCTTGGGAATTATGGAGGATATTATAGTGGGATTCAAAAAGGAAAATCATATTGTGACGTGACATTTTTACCGATAGAATGACCAATGGAGTTATTGATGGAATAATCCTATCAATAATGTCGTCGGTGATATTTAATTTATGACCTGACGATCGACTTTCCTCTCCCCTTCCCCCATTTCTCCTTCTTCCTTATGTATTTTTTTCTGCAACAAAAAGCCACCCCTCCGTCCAATCTCAACATAACTCAAACTCTCACAACAAATTCGGCCATCACAATACTCGGTTTGTCGATTGTGCTCTGATTTAAATTTTATTGAGGATTCTCCACTTTAAGCAAACGAATGTACCTTTTTTTTTTTATTTGAACTCAATTTAGAAATGTTAATTTTTTTCATATATTTTGCAGTATATGTATTTTGTTTGGGTGTTTACTTATTTTATAGTTTTTTTCTCATACAAATTTGTTAAGTGGATTTATGATTTGTACAAGTTAGGGTTTGTTTTAGATTTTGCAAAATTGTATTTCTATGTAAATTAATGAAACCTATAACGAATTTTTAACTTAGATGTTTTGATATGAAATAATAATAGCTTATTAATTTAATGGGTTTGTTTTATATTTTATCAATTTTATTGTCGAGTTGAAATTTTTTATAAATGTGTACAAATTTGAATTTATGTAGATAAATGATAATAAATTAAGAGTACAATTAAAATAGATTGAATAAGTTTGAGTTAAATCAATTTTTTTTTACAAATTTATTTAGTTAATATAGTTAATTAATACATGTTATCATTATTTATATAGGTTTGATATAATTAATACATAGTTAATTATTCATGAATGTATAGATATTCACCCCAAGGGTTGCAGGGGATGAATTATTGTAATGGAGTTCAGGGTTTTATTAATTATGCACTATCTAATCCGAGAAATATTAGTGGAAGGGGTATTAGATGTCCATTCAAAAGGTGTAAAAATAAAAAAGTTTATCTATCTAGATGTTGTAACAATGCATCTTCTATAAAAAGAGTTTCTGGAGAATATCTGTATTGGTATACATACAAAGAACCATATGTTCCTCATGATACAATAGTAGAAAAGATGGTTGGGTTAACCTTTAGTTCTAGCAACGTGCATGGAGTTATAGATGACAATAGTAATCCTTAAAGGAATATGGTGATGGATGTGATGAGAACGAATCAGGGTCATGCTGGCTAATGTCCAATCATAGATGAAGAACCTATTGTAGACATGGCCAAGTTTTTTTTATCTTTTGAAAGATTTTGATAAACCATTATGGAATGGTTGGACAAATCACAGTAAATTATCGGCTCACATAAGTGTTCACCATCAAGTCAAATCATGAGTTGAGTGGTGTCGGTTATGATAAAATTATTGAATGAGCGAGAAGCATTTTATTTGAAAGGAATAGTTGAAAGAGAACTTCTATGCTGCTAAGTCCATGACGAAACCCCTCGGTATAGGATACCAAAAAATTGAATTGACACGTGTCTAAATTTATGCATGTTGTACTACCTTGAAAATGCAGAGTTGACCAAGTATAGAACATGTGGGTATTCTTGTTATAAACCCATAACTAGCAAGGGAAGGACTCTTGTCACACACAGAAAACTTAGATACTTTTCAATCACACCTAGACTGCAGAGGTTATTCCTGTCACTAAAGACGGCTAGGAACATGATATGACACCAATCACATGATGTGGTGGATGAAGTGATGGTGTACCCTTTTGGTGGTGAAGTCTGGAAACACTTTAACAATATGCATTCTTAATTTTCAATGGAGATAAGGAACATGTGTCTTAGGTTATGTATAGACAGATTTAATCCATTCGAGTCATTTGCTGCTCCTTATTCTTGTTGGCCGGTGATACTCATGGTTTACAACTTGCCTTCAAGAATGTGTATGAGGTCAAAGTTAATGTTCTTATCTACAATCATACCTGGTCCTAATAGTTTAGGTTAGAATATAGATGTTTGTTTTCGACTATTGATTGATGAGTTGAAGCAGTTGTGGTCATTTGAGGCTTTAACTTATGATGTATCAATGAAACAATTTTTTTTAATGAAAACAGCTTTGATGTGGACTATCAATGATTTTCTAGCTTATAGAATAGTTTTTGGTTGGAGCACGCATGTAAAACTAGCATGTCCATACTGTATGGAAAATAACAAGACATTCACACTAACAAACGGTGGTAAATCGTCTTGTTTTACTACCACCAGCAGTTCTTGCTAACAGATCACAATTTTAGAAAGAACAGAAAGGACTTCTTTGTTGGCAGAGTTGAAAGGGATGTTGCACTGCCATTTTTTTCAGGTGAAGAATTATATGACGTGGTATCAGAGTACGGTGACATTGTGTTTGGTTTTCAATCTAGTAAGCAGAAGTTTCCTGGTTTTAGTTTTATCCATAATTAGGTAAAGTGAATTATTTTCTAGAAACTTCTTTATTGGAAGACCAATCTCCTCCGTCATAACCTTGATGTCTTGCACATAAAAAAGAATATGTTTGATAACATTTTCAACACGTTATGGAAGTGAAGGGGAAGACAAAGGATAACATTAAGGCTAGAATGTATATAGCTTTATTTTGTCATTGTAAAAATATAGAGTTGGTTTATGTTGGGTCACGGGTCGCAAAGCCAAAAGCCAACTTTGCCTCAGACAAGAATGCACAGTTACTTGTCTAATAATGACTTAAAAGTCTGTGATTTCCTTATGGACATGCCTCTAACATATCGAGGTTGGTGGATTTGGAGGATTGCAGATTGTATGGAATGAAAAGTCATGACTGCCACATATTTATGTAAACACTCATTCCATTAGCTTACCGGGATTTATTGTAAAAAATGATATGAGATGCACTCATAGAGATCAGTCACTTTTTTAGATATATATGTTCCAACAAGTTGCAGACATAACACATGGAGATGCTTGAAATGAATATCGTCTAGATAATATGCAAACTTGAGATGATATTCCCTCTATTATTTTTTTACTCGATGGAGTATCTACCCATGCATTTATTGTTTGAGACAAAAGTTGGAGGCCCGATCCAATATAAATGGATGTTTTCATTCGAGAGGTTAGGGATTGCACATGCATCGCAATTAAATTTTTATTGCCTTCTTTGCATATTTTAAAACATTCATTTAATTCCATGCAGGTACTTTTTCAACCTTAAAAGAAAAGTAAAAAACAAGGTGCATGTTGAGGCTTTGATATGTAAGGCCTATATTGTTTAAGATATCTCAACATTGATCTTGTACTATTTAGAGCCTCAATTGAGAATAAGAATCAATTGTGTTTCAAGGCATGACGATGGTAGGGAAGTGCCTTCATGTGGGAGCTTGTCAATATTCTCTCATCCTAAATGACCCGTACCAAAAAATATTGTGACGGAAAGATATTTGTCATAAATAGAATTTAGACAAATACATAATTATATATTATTTAACTGCGATGAACAGATACTTTTTATTTAGTAAGTATACTACTTAACATATCGTTATGATGCGAACCCTAGCGAAATTTAATGGAATTTATGACCCCAAGATCAATCTAATCTAAGTTTGTCGAGATTTGAATGAGCTTATGACAATGGAAGACTTGCTCTAAGGCAACAAGACTATAAACCAACTCGATCACAACACCTACATCTGGAGACGAGCAAAAGAAGTATAAATTCACAACAAATAATGGTCAATTCTTTAAAGAGTTGAAAGTTCAATCAAGAACGAAGATTGAGCAACCAAAAAGTTGGCTACAATGCTAAACATATCATCAAAAGTCTGCCCTAAAATTATTCCTAAAGAGTATTTAAACTTTAAGCCAAAACCCTAGTTTCCCTAATGGGTCTCACATAAGCCCGATTTAAATAATAATTAACCCAAGCTAAAACTAGCCCAAACTAATTAAATTAAACAAAATAAACAAGTCTAAGACCCAAATAAAATGTCTCCTTTCAAAATAAATAAAGTTTAATAGCCTAACTAATTAAATAAGACAAGTTCGTTGTTTTCGCATTTTGTCTGGAAACAACAAAATCCCAACTTAAAATGGATGGTTCTCTCTCTTATTAATAAATTAGAAGGCTTTCTATATATCGTTGGAAAGTTATGGAAGTCTAATTTCTAGCCCAACTTGAATCAAATCAAAATTCAATCTATAACTCCAATTATGACCAAAAGAGTAACAAAAGGTCAAACCGTCCGAATTTAGTCTTCTTCTCTCAATCCTTGTGTAATGGTCTTGGTTCCACCAACAAGCCTCTCTTGAACATGAATCAAATTAATCAAGACTTGCTCTTTGTTATTACAAATCCTTTTGAAGTCCACCTTAGCCCATGTCTCTTGAAGAAGTCCATTGAAAGCTTCTTTGAACTTCTTAGCCCTAAGCCTAGTAACTGTACCAACTGGAACCTCCAATGGATCTTTGATGGTTGGATCACATCACGTTATTTTCAAATAATTTATCTCTTATAATATCATAAATTGATACATTGTTGAATTCTTCATATGCAACATTGTCAATATTTACTGTCCTAAAACTCATAAGTGATTGAATCTCAAATCTTTCGATTACAAGATATATAATTTTTCATGTGATTCAGAATACATGTAAGTATTGTTTAATTATTATTATTATTATTATTATTATCTCTCGAGATACTTAATTTTATTATATATTTCTCATTAACTGTTCATGGTTATACTTTATGTACCAGGTTTATCAATTGAGAGTGAATGCTAGTATTACTTTGTCTTTACTAAGTCTGGGTCATAAAAGAAAGGTGAAGTGCTAAAATGAGTATTTTGTCAATGGATATATGTTTCATATTGAAGAATATCGGAAGGGTAGAAAGACATATAACAACGTGGTTTGTGTTAAAGGATCGACTTATAATGAGTTTGAAGTTGACTACTATGAGAAGTTGAAAAAGGTTATTAGATTGCAATATCATAACGAGCGTAATAAAATATTTTTATTAAAATACTATTAGTATGACACCACTAACAGAGGTATCAGAGTAGTTGCAATTAAAATATTATAATGATTTTAAAGTTGACTACTATGAGATGTTGAAAAAGGTTATTAGATTGCAATATCATAACTAGCAGAATAAAGTATTTTTATTAAAATACTATTGGTATGACACCATCGTCAAAATTAATTCAAAGGCTAAACTCTGCAATGTCAATGATGTCTTTATTTTCGCCAAGCAATGCCAATAAGTTTATTACATATACAATTCTTCCCTTAGAAAGGATCGTTCAAGAGTTGATTGGTTATCCGTAGTGAAAACCAAACCCAGGGGTCATGTCGAGCTAGGTTGTTCAAGATGGCAACGATAAATTAACTATGAGAAATGTTATCTTTGAACTTGGTGAGTTAGTTGATCCATATCGAGTTGCTTTATCTAATGACTTAGAAGAAAATTCAGATTTTGGCGTAACCAATAATATTTTTTGTTGATGTTGACTGGAGAAGTTGAATGATGTTTTGAGCTCCAGCAGACATACATAAGTCGATGAAAATGATAGTAATGAAATCAACGTAGAATGTTGCGAAGGAGATGAGGATGAGTCAAATGATGAAGAAGAAGCTAATTTTGATTAAGTTGCACAACACTAAAGTGTATGTTATAAACTCTAATGTAATATTTATAGACAAAATTCACTTCAATGTAATGATAATGATGTTAATTTATTATTGAATGAAAAAGAAATATTTATTTTATTACTGTTATGTGAACTGATGTTATTATATTATGTGTGCAACAATGAATTTTAATATTTGCAAGATAGATAGATAAGGAATATAGATACAATTTGACATCAGATACTATTTTACACCAATGGAAATATCGATATAATGTATTTGTCGGTATATTCTAAAGATCATGAGAACTGTTCCCCTTCTCCCTAATATTATTCACAGTGCTCATTACATATGGGTATACAAATATAATTTGTTCGTCTATATATTCCAGAGATTATGAGAATTGTTCACTTATCAATGCGCTGATAATTAATGTTCTTTTGATTGTTGACTTTTTTCTCAACTGTTCATAAATTTTTGTGAAAGTCATCAATAACACTTCAGGGGAAAATTTGAATGGGAGAGGGTTGATAATAATGTTGCGAGGATTTAGGAAAATCACATTGTAATTAGGTAACATCGAATTCATGATAGTTTTTTTTATTCCAAATATTAAAATTTTATTTTTCATTTACTAATAAATAATTAATTTGTACCACATAGGTTGCGTGATTTTTGGTACAAGGCGCCAAAGAAAGCAAAAACATATGTGAAAGAAAAATAACTTCCAGACTGGAATGATGTGATAGTTTGGAAGGATTTCAGACCACTGTACGTCTTAGAGGTTGTTTGGGCATAATACATTTGACACATGATGTCCATGCATTTTACACAAGTGTCATAGTCCGATGTGAAAAATTAGAACCGATATGTTCATGGTTCAATTACCTCACATACCAATGACTCTGTTCTGTTCATTTTGCATGTGAAGCAGATGGTAGGATTTTTTTTCATTACATCCATTTTTTATTAGTTGCTTTTTATAAATATATTGAATTGATAATATTTTTTTCTTGCATGCTATGGTTCTTGGATGGGAGTCAAGCCTAATGAAACTTTTTATTAAAATGCATGTGTGGAGTGATGACCACCAAAAAAGAGTGCAACCGAGCTCGGAGCTTTGTGGTATGTTTGTTTTCAACCTTTTTTTTCTTAAGTTATTATTTCCTTGAATCGATGAATTTATTTTTTCTTTCCAGGATACATATGATAACCTATTGAAGATGAGATACGAGAACAATCCTTCGACCTATCCAGATCTTGGTCCAGATTTGTGTTGGAGACAGGATTGCCTGGTGGACTGGATAGAAATTGGGTGTACAAAATCTTGAACACTACAACCAAAAACTTGCGGATGACCAATGATGCTTCGATCGTTGGATGCTCGCAACTAATTCCGATCAAACTCCATAGTTTACGGCGATGTTAGACCACTGAGTATAGGCTCAGACAACTCATCCTACTCGTAAATGTGAACGACTCACTGCTGATTATGAAGAAATTTGTTGATTGGTAATGGAGATGACATCATAGATTTGGCCATACGGTCCCAACGATGACCAGCCTTCTTCTTTTCCTCCTTTAGCGCTACCTCTATTTTAGATTTATTGTATTTACATGTACAAATGTTTAAATTTGTAATAAATATTTTATTTTCATATTAATTTAATTTATTTTAATTATTTTCTACTTCTATTCAATATTTTTTTAAGAAAATACTTTTAAAATATTACGTTACTGACAGAACAATTCCGTCAGTATATTCCAAAGAGTGTTGGAAAAGAATTACTATAAAATTTCTCTGTTATTGTTAACTCGCCAACAAAATTACAGATGATATTATGTTGGTGATATGTTATATTTATCGATGGATATACCGACAAACAAATAAAAACACCGATGACATTACATATGATTTTTCTATCGATGATATGTTAAATTTACCGATGGAGATATCAATGGAATGAAATGGGTAAATGTTGTGGCATGCTTTGTACATTTGTAAATTTATCGGTATAGTTATTACCAAATGACTCACCGATAATCCATAAATTAATAATGAGAGTTTTTCTAACAAACTATTTATGTTCATGAGTTCGTCGATAATATAAATATAGATGAACTGCTTATGTAAATACCCAAAAAAAATTTCGTCGGTAAAACTGTTAAATATGGTAGTGTCTGTAATATTTTAACTCGATCCAATATATAATTTAAAAAATATGTTTGATCTTGTAGAAACTTTTCGGTAGGTATTTTAAAACAAAATTCAGACCTAATTTGATTGGTATCATGTAAACTAGGAACTTCTTTTTTTCCTTGCTAAATGAAGGTTCGGACTTCACTAATTTTTAATGTGTACACTCTTGACCGCAAATGATATTCCTCTTCACACTCCACACATCTTATGAGTAATTATACTTCATTATGATCCCCTCATTGCAAGCTTCTATACAGGATTATCTTTCACTGTTACTTTTTCGAAGATTTTAAGAGGACGATCATGGATGGTATTGCTCAAGAGTGATGAAAATGGGAAACGACGATGGTAACCTATTTCCGTGGACTGTGGTTGATTGGTCAGCAAGGAGAGAATGGAAAAGTAGATGAAAAGGAAAGATCTAAGAGGAATATATTTTGAGGAAAGGGAATGAAAATGAAATTATAATGTAAGAAGAGATAATTAATTCATTTCTTTTGTTTGGATTGTAAAACTAGAAATAGAAAGGAATGAAATGGATCGACAGGGAAATTAGAGGGGAAATCAAACCTCTCGGTTTACTTTTTGTTCATAAAACATTTCTGCTAAAATGGAGAGGAAAGCAAGGGAAAAAAATAAAAAAATGAAACTATTTCCCCTAAAATATCTTCCAAAAAATACCCTAGCTAAACATCTGTTTTTTTTATAAAAGAAAATCGTATCTTATCAACACTTCTTGTGTAAGGAAAATATAATAAAAACATGAGTAGTTTAACTGGTCAGACCTTGGATTTACTCTCTAATGATCACGAATTTGAGTTTTCTCAGAGTCACTGGAGGCTTGCATGGTCGTTAACTTTAGAGCCCATCTATGTTAATAAAAAAAATACAATAAAAAATATAATATTTTTATTTGTTTTTTCCATCTATATATTCAAACAATGATCAAAACTTAATTTCCGCTCTCTATTTGAGCCAAAGGAAAATAAAATTCACCTCTTTCGATTTCTTTCCTTTCCTTTCTTTAATCTCTCTTAGTTTCTTCTGCATTGATGGATTGCAATACATATATACTGCCAGACAAATATAGAACAAAAAAAATCCACTCCATCCAGTATCGTTGATTATCCTTTTCACCACATTCAAAAAAAAAAAAAAAAAAATTAACAATCATGGTCCTCCTTCCTGTTCTTCAATGGGACGACCTCTAAAAATTTGAGAACGAAATTACCATTCCTATACTGGTTATATATATATATATATATATATATATATATATATATATATATATATATATATATATATATATATATATATATATTCCACAAAACTAAATTTGTCTTTAATTAGCAACCCTCTAGTGCTAGCTTTGTCTCCCCATATATATTCATTAGAGCATGACTCAATTCATCGGATACATTGAATGTCAACATGCTCCAGATTTCTTATGGTTTTCTTAACAAACACGACCTCTAATTGCTTTACAGTACGTGGTTCCTCACTCCCCAAAAATTGCTGGTAAGAAACCCTAACCCTAGGCATTTACTTTAACCCATTTTCAACTTCTACTGGAATAGCTAGATACTACATGTATATTTAGATGGAGACCTCTGTGTATGAAAAGAAAATAAGTAAAACCCTAGACAATGGCCTGATAGCCGCATGTTTTTAAAAAATATTCAATATAAAAACCTAAGTTATGATTAACTTAAGTGAGGTTGCTATATGATTGATATTAATTTTTAATATATTTTCTAAAGTAAAAATTTTTTGAACTTGAAACTTGCACAGACCCACATTATATTATACTTAATTTTTATCAAATAAATGAGGATGATGTAATTTCAAAAAACCAATTCAACCTAAAAGTTTAAGCTATTAAATAAGATTTCAATATATAATTTATATTATTTTCTAACATATATTTGAATGATGATAATATACTTGATGCTAGTACTAGATGCAATTATGTTCCAAGCAATGAGATCATAGATGAAATTCAAATAAATGAACTACAGTGATTCATCAAAATCAACCAGATAAGATAAGGAACCATTATTGATTAAAATAAATGAACTCTACTATCAGCTAAACCCAATAATAAAAGTTATTACCTAATAATTGTTATCAAATAATCATTTAATTATATGAGTTCTTAGAAGTAGTTTACTAACTCAATAATCAAATACATAAAAAAAATAAATGGGTATCTAATAACTGATATCAAAAAACCATCTCAATTTAAAAATTTAAATGATCATGTGAGTTTTCAGAAAAAGTCATATATTATTCTGAACTAATATAATCAAACTAGTATAATAAAATTAACAATGAAAAATGATGAAATTATCATTCATATTTTCTGATGAAAATTAAGCATGCTTGTGTTATAAACTGACCTCATACTTGTTGAAAACTGATCAGGTAGAGCAAAAACCCAACTCTAACCACTTTCCAGACCAAGATCAATCAGAGTATAAGCATATGGCAGCAATGTTTACATTCCCCGGCCGACTCAATAGCAAAATCAATTCGATCAAAATATTGATCTACCTTTATCCCTACCACACAAGCTAAATTTTCTTTCAATTCATGGAATATTATGCTGAGATATGAAGATAAATCTAATCAAAAGACAACAAATTAAGTAGCTAGCCATATGTGTATGAATAAAGGAAAAAACCCACAATAATCTTCCCAACTAATTAAGACTATAATCATTGTAAATTAAGCTAAAAATATCCATGTCTACTCCCGATCGATCTAAAACCTTAATTAAATGACTTTGTAGTGCACCGAATCACGAATACCCCACATCATATCAAACTTGAATAGAGCTGGAATTCATGAACTACATCCGGTTTCCTTGATTATTTCTATATGACGAGGAGGAGGACGGTGGTGCTTCTTTTTCTTGATCAGCAATACTAGTATTATTAGTGTTAGCAGGCTTCTCTTGATTAGCTCTATCTCCTTCTATCTCTCTATATCTCTGAAGATACCTTCTTAGTGGCCCGGCATAGTCATCAAAACCTAGGGCTCCCATAGCCCAGCAGACATCATCTCCATTCACGGTTTTGCGCCTTTCCTTTCTACACTTCTCGGATGCTTCACCGGTGACAAAGCTAATAAACTCTGAAGCACATTCTTGCATCGTTTCCTTGGCTTCTTTGGAGATTTTCGCGTTAGGCGGCAGAATTTGCTTCATGATCCGTCCAACGTTGGCTATAGGCAACAACCTGTCTTGCTCCAGCTTGACGCCGCCATCGTCACTTGAAGCACCAGCACCAACATTATCGACCATGTCTAAGCTAGATGCAAAGAATTTAGTCCTCCTTTTTACTCCAACCTAGCTGGACTTGCCGTTTGGTTGGTCAAAAACTCATCTTTTATATTGCATACATACACGTACATACGTACATGAATACATTAGGGTATGTCTTCTTGTTCAAAATGGCATGTGTGAAGCCGACCACCTGGTTAAGTTGATTCACTAGTGGGCTCCATGTATACTAAATTCATTGGAGCTCATAATCCTAAATATTTAATTTGATTTTCGTGATTAAGTCCGCTACCTAGCTCATACAAATATATATTATATATATATTGACAACCATGCTTGACTGTACTTTCGATTATTATAATTTTATACCAGTTTACAGGGCTCTGCTGTAAAACAGTTTTTAAGGTAAAACAAATGTTAATATAATAAATTTTTTATTTAATATTGTTATTAAATTTAACAGATCAACAACTTACTTCTTGCATGTTCTGAATTTAAAATTAAATTATATAAAAATTATCTTGATGTGACTTAATTAATTTAATTGATCAAAAAACAACCCGAATAATAAATAAAAACATTGTGTGACTTCTTAAAAAAATCAAGATAATTCTCTTTTTAATATTGAGGCGTTAACATATTGATTTGATCTGGGCTTTATAATTTAACCTGTTAAATTCACGATTTGGATGATGGACTCTACTGCGTTTAAGAACTTTATTTTTTAAAAACTATTTTAACTAAATTATATGATAAAAAAATAAAAGTTTGTAAAATCAAGTACAAACTAAATGTTGTGATGTTTGTTTGAAACGATGACAACCTCATAAAAATATATCAAAACAATTTATAAAGATAAATTCAAAATTAAAAAAATATTGAAAGATAAAAATAAAATAAAAAAAACAAAAAAAAACTCAACTCATTCATTGTTCATATAAAATAGTAAAGGGTTAAGTTGACCCAACTCTTTTAAATATATTAGATAATTATTTTTTAACATATCATGATATATATATATATATATATATATATATATATATATATATATATATATATATATATATATATATATAATGTAAAAGGTTAAAAAGTTTTAAACTTGTATATTTATATTATTGTAAAAAAAACAATATTCTAAATTTAATTAAAAACTTACGCTATCAACTGTTAATGTGGTGTCATGCAGTTAATTTTATTAATTTAATATAAAAGAATAGAGATAGTAAAAAGTGATCAGGTTGGAACTCTTAATTACTTGGATCAAGATTTTAATATGATATTTTAATTAAAAAATATAAAACGACTCCTCATAAATGATTTCTGATTGGTTCAAAGAACCTTTAGCTAATCTACATGTTTTTTACAGCTTTTAGTACTCTTTAATGTTCACCAATAAGGAGAGACCAAGCACGTTTTAGAATAATGATAGGTGCTTTAAGCTGTGAATTATTTAACCCTTTTGGATTTAAACCAAACCCTAAGGCTAACTGGCTATACGTACCCATACCAAAGACAGATATACACACACACATTGCGTCATGCAATGCGACAGCAAAGGTTTCCTTTTTTAATTAATGCGTGTGTAATTTGGTACCTTGTAGGGTTGCGCAAGGTCTCAACTTTGGAAGATGTGATGATCGATATTGAAGCCCCATGGCTATCTATCAAATAGCTTCTTCAAGCTAATTTGCATTGTGGTATATCCACTTTACTTTTGCCTCCACATGTTTCGTGACTGCTTGAGTGTATAGTTGTGATTATGTTTTTAAAGTATGTTTTTATATTGAAATGTATTAAAATAAAATTTTTTATTTTTTTAAAATAGTTTTTGAAATCAGCGCATCAAAACGATCCAAAACATATAAAAAATATTATTTTTTAACAAAAAAAATTAATTTTTTGTGGAACGCGGTTTGTATCACATTTCCAAATGGTACCGATCATCTTGTAAGCTTCCATTCTTTATGAATTAATTTTAATACACCCACAGACGTTTCACAATACTTTATCTTCCTCACATCTAATCAGTTTATTTATTTATTTATTTGACAATAAATAATATTTTCAGATTAATTTATACATTCATACATACTAGTTTTCTTGTTAAACAATACTCATTTGAGAAATCATTCCAACACCCCCATTGCTAGTTATATTTAATGGCTTCATTAATTATCTTTTGGTGTTTTTATTAGAAAGAACAACCTTTCATGCTAGCCATTCAACTTAGTAGTTTGATTTTCCACGCGAAAGCTTTTAACTACAAATTAAAAAATTTATACATGCATTCAATAAAATAAATCAAGAATTATATATGACAATAACTTATAATAAATATGTTGATTTCAACCAAAGATTGAGTAGAGAAATTAAGATAAATATGTTATTTTTTAGAGAAAAAAAAGTTGGATATTTGTTTCAGTTTGAAATTGGGTTCTTAAAATTTTAATTGGTTTTAATTAATAAAATTAAATTTTATTTTAACAAATAGATCATTAAATCTATTATTAACATCGCGAGAGCCTCATATAAAATTAATTAAAATAAAACATAAACGAAATCTCAAGCCAACTTATTGAAAAATGATTAAATAAAAAAAATCAAATAACAAAACAAAAAAAATCGGATTATATCTTTCTTCTATGGTGCATTAATTTTTATCATAGTTTTTAATACTTTCATCTTGCATTGCCTAGCGTGTTCTTGATTTCAGATACTATTCTATAATTTACCGATGATTGATTTTACAAAACGAAACAATAATTGTTAAATGTAAATGAAAAGGACCCAATAAAAAGAATAGATTTTTTTTCAAGGATCCAATAAGAATATGCTCATAATTAAAAACAATTTGAGGCGGTAAAATAGTCTAAAGGACCGAATAAAAAAGGATTTAAGGTGACTTGTATTGATAATAATTCATAAACCTCTTCTATCTTTTCTTGTTGTTACTTCAAATTATCGTAAACAGAAACAATATACATACCCATTGAATATTTTTTATTTTTTATTTTAATTTCTTAATTAATTAAACCATCATATAATTATTACGAGGCGAGTTGCTAATTAATTTCACCCGCGGTACTCTTTTTTTTTTTTTTTACAATAAGACATATCTTTAAATTAGATTACACATGTCGTCAATTGAGAATAAATCCCTCTTTGTACCTCCATAAATTCAATATAAAGTTCATTGAAACAGCTGACCTTAAAATATCTGACCTAGCTAGATTACCAAGTATGAAACAAACCATGCATGATAATCCCTTGAGATCCATTATATGTTGACATCAATCTGTTCATTAATTTCCACGAAATGAGGGGGAAATAGTACAATAAATCCCTTAATTAGTATTATAATGGAGAAATGTTACCTCCATATCTATCCATCATGTAACAAAAACCTCGTATAAATCCAAACAACCATAAATTAGGTTAACAAGTGGACTTTATATATATATATATAATTCACTCATGTCATGATGATGTGTACATTAAGGATTCCACCAAGATTGGTCCATTAAATTAAGAAATGTTTACTACAAGTGGCTGTAACAGTATGCAATGCTTCTTCCCCATCATGAAAAATAAACTTAAATGTAAGCATAAAGTAACAACCTGCCATTTTTAAATGTTCCTAGAACTTGGAAATTTCAATTCAATTTGAGATATATATATATATATATATATATATATATATATATATATATATATATATAGAGAGAGAGAGAGAGAGAGAGAGAGAGAGAGAGAGAGAGAGAGAGAGACACACACACACTATGGTTTCCTCTTCTATGGCTTGAAGATTCTCCTCCCATTTCTTTGTCACATATGATCTCGTTTCCGGAGTTAAAGGATATTTGGCCCACTAGGGTTTGGAGCAAAGCATAAACAATTCTGCCATGAACCAAGTTATTACGATTTAGTCAACAGAAGAAACAAATTTGTTCCTGAGGACCTGTTCCAGGCTATTTGGGAGTCCAGAGGTGATGAATCTTAACACGTAATTAAGATGTTTGATATGGTGGATAATTTGCTAATTTCTAAATTTAAGCAATCTGATTTATTTTTTATAGTTAAAATATTTGGTAATTTGATATGGAAAGCTCAAATGGTTGGTAAGTGGTAGCAGATGATGTCTAATAAGTCAGGTGACCGGTAACTATGGTAATAGAAGGTGGTGCCTAGTAAGTCCAGAGATAATCGATAGCTATGGTAGTAACTGGTGGTATCTGGTAAGTCAGGTGACCGGTAGCTAGTACCTATAAAATATCTTATTTGATGGATATAGGGACTCTCCATTGATAAAGTCAGTAACTTTATATAGAAAGAAAATGAAATGATATTTTAGAGAGATAGACTTTGAAAATATATATATTAAAATATTAAGAATGAAGAGATTGTGAACCTTTTTCTTGAATGATTCATGGTGTATTTATAACCCATGAATTTTGTCTTTTTGTGGAGATGACAAGCTGAAGTATAATTTTATCCTTGTGATATTTTAAATTGTATTCTACTTAAAATAATACATATTAAAATAAAATAAAATATTAAGGGACCGCATGGAGTTTTAAAAAAATTAGTGGCAAGAGTTGGGCTCGGGTGCATAAGAGGTGAGAAATATGTCTAGGCACGCTGTCTAGACCCAAGCATATTGGGTTCGGGGAGCACTCCTGAGCCTAAACCCACAGGGGTGTTGGGGTGTATGTCCTGCATAGGCTCTTGCTTCTTACCTAAGCCCAAGCTCCATGGGTGTTGGGATTAGGCTACCAAACTCGAGCCTAAAGGGTGTTTTTTTGGTCTATTTTGAAAGAATTTTTTAGGGAGTTTTTGGGTTCATTTTATTTGGATTCATCAAGAGGTAATATAATTATTGTAGTTGAAAGTAAATTAAGATGCATCCCCCCTCATTAGCTCTTGACTAGTGGTTTGCTTAGGTCTTTTGAGAGGAAAAGAATATTTTAGACTGAAAAAGAATCTTAATTAAATATATCTATACTTCTAGTTGGTATTCCATGTTTATAATTTGATGATGTTTTAACATTCAAGATACTTAGAGATATGGTTTTTTTAGGTGGTTGGATTATAAATTAATTAATTATTCATCCAATTAAATCCACTCTTCATAGCCACTCTTCATAGTAAAGAAAGATACCTCTTGATGAAAGTCCCGTGATACTTACAAAAACAAATCCTATTTGAGTGGATTTGAAAATCTTCAGATGTTTAAATTAATATTTTTGTAGAGTGAAATTAACAAATATATTAGAGAACATTACAAACAAGGTTGTTTGTTCTTGTTTTTGTATGAAATGAATGTCATGTAAGAAGATGGTATATGTATGCTTGAGAATGGAAATTGTGAATCTTTTATCTTGATGATTCAGGAGGCATTTTTACCTTATAAACCTTATTATTTTGCTTAAGAGAGAGGGCTAAAAAATCATTCTAGCCTTATAGTATTAATGAGTGATAAATATCTCTTACACATGTATTAATCTTAAATAAATATCTCTGACATAGTTATAAATCATATTGTTATAGGATCATATTGTTAAGTCATAATTAATTTTGGTCCATCATAATTGTTATAGGATCATATTGTTAAGTCATAATTAATTTCAATACGTAACCCAAGCCAACAAGAGTGGAGCAAAAGGATGAGTTATGCTTAGAGTCTTGGCTCTTTTAAACTATAGTTATAAAACCTAGGTTGATAGATTGATTTAGTGTTAACCTAAAACCTAGTCCAAACTGAGTTTTTTTTTTGTAATCATTTTAGAAGTTGACTTAGTTAAACCTAGGTGATATGACATGTTAACCTGAGATTAGATTACCTTTGCCAATCCCAGTTGAGACCCAATCAGGTCCACTCTAAGGGATTTCTTTTCAATAGTTGTCTAAACTGACATATTTTGTTTTTTTTTTTAATTAAAACAATGTGGTTTGAGATAAATCGAAGTTGACCCACTGATTCGTAAGGTAACCCAAAAAACCCACAATCTAAGTTGGTTTTGATAACTATATATGCTTTAACATTTTAGAATTCTCTAGAAAGATAAATGTTTATGTTAGGTTTTTAGCCTCAACAAAATACCAAAACTATATGCTTACTTGGTAGAAGGTGGAATTTTTTGCATTGTTCAAATTGAAAGTATATATTAGTTAGTGCCTTTACTAGGAAAGGTAGTCCAAATACATAGTGATTTTAGAGAGATTTAATTGATTTAAAATAATCCCTAAAAGATATTTAAAGGATCAAATTTATAAGGTTTTTATTAGTAAAAAAACAGGTGTTAGGGAGAGACAAAAAGAAGAAGGAAGTTAAAAATATTTTCAAAATGGATTTCTTCATCGGATATCATGGCTAATAATAGTACATGATTTAATTCAAGTTTATATTCCTGCTCACATTAAAAGGAGAATTTAACCTTTACTTGTACTTTATATTCAAATCGTTTTAATTCTAGCCTGCACTTTAGTGATTATGAGCCTACACATAATTAATTTTGTTAGTTAAATGGGTTGTTAGCTTCCTACTTTGGTTTATTAATAAAATAAAATAAAATTTATACTAGTCAGAAAAATTATGCCTAATTTGGTTTATTTAGGTAATTATTATTAGAGGCATTAATATTTAAGAAATTAAAGAAATACCTGATAAAAGAATTAGAAAATATTGCTGATTAATTTTACATTATGAGATTTATTAGTTTAGTTGTTGCCAGGTAACCTATATTAGCAAACCTTATTATAGGTGTAAAAATAAATAAAAGATTAGTCATAATTTATGACACCAGACAATGATTTCTTGAAAGGCAATCATGAAAAGGAGAATGAGACTAACCCAGAGAAAAGTCACTTCAACTAGTTATGAACTAACTGTATAAAGTGATATAATTTTTATTTTTAGTTGTAGTGTATACCCAAATATAAGACACCAATGTCTAAGTAGTTAGAAATTATATCAAATCTATAAGGTGATTAATGTTTGTGTATTATAAAAATTATATCAAGTCTTATTATTAATGTCATCCTTTTAAGGATCTGAAAAAAAATTGATGAAAAATTTAAGTCTTATAATTATATCCAATTATATCTAATAAAATTTTTTATTCAAGTCTTATTAAACAAAAATTATATCTAGTGAACCCCAAAAAATTTCACATCCAATCGATGTAAAAAATCCTTTTCTAAATGAGACTTGGATGAAGATATTTATATGTAACAACATATATAATAGTTTTATAAAGAAAGAAAATGAAGATATAATTTGCGAATTAAAAAAATTCATTTATAAACTCGAATATTAAGTTTAATAATATTATTATTCTTTTAGATTTAAATAAAATATTGTTGATCTCTGAAGTTTAAATTTTTTGACTAAATAACAATGATTTTGGTTTGATGTATGAAACTAAAGATTAGCTTAACATGAACTTTAAGATGGTGTAAGATATCCTATGTCGCATAATAATATTTAGAGATATCAATCTCAATGATTGCTTACATTGTCTTAAAAAGATTATATCGATGGAGTCTTGAAAAGATATAACATGCAATTTTCTTAAGCTAATAATGCTCTTTGTAATATTTGATTTTTATTTGATTTTTTTTTTAAATGGGGTTAAAATTAGAAATTAAAAGGGCGATGATTGTTTTTGCTTATGGTTGTGATTTATATACACATGGAAAATTTGGGATTTCAGAGCATGTTTTGATAATTCACTTAAAACAAATTCCCAAGTTCAACAAATCTAAAAGGAAAGGATAGGTTTGTTTTCTTCGCCGGACTTTGAACTCTCAAGTATTCTGAACTCTTGTATTATAAAATATAGATACTAATAGCTAAAGAAACCCAGGATAGAGATGAAATACGCAAGAAGAAACCCAGGATGGAGATGAACTCTAAGTATTCATAGTCTTGCGTCCATTCCTCTACCATAACAGTACCACCAAAATCAACATACACCCATCTTCTCACCGTGAAGTCACTATTGCCGCCTAACTCAGCCACCGCCACCACTGACAGCATCCCGATCAAAGCCAACCATAACATAACTTTCTCTTCCTCACCCACTCTCCCTTTGTCGTTTTACATTGTGACAGCAACGACCCTCATCACAAGACCATATCCTTCATCTCCATATATCTTCTTCAAAGCTAAACCCAACCTTAGTCTTCTTTGTTCCTGATGCAACCATATTATTCAATAGTTTCACCCACATTTAACTAGTGTTTTGCCTATGTTTTATATATAAAATGCCTTGATATTCTTTGTTTTATGTTTTGAAGGCACTTTTGGATAAAAGATGCAAAAAGGAGTAAATTGGAGATAATTGGCAGATTTGACCTTCAGTCGATGTTTTCTGCAGAGCGTGAGCTCTAGAGGTTGAAATGAAGTGATTCCAGTGGAATTAAAAAGGTAACATCCATACCTTTCTGGACATCTAAGGCAAGAAAATAAAATAAGGAAGAGCATGGAAATCGCAGCCTTCAAAGTCAAATCTTGCAATCTGCCAGTGTTGACCTTTGGCCATTCCAACTTGAATATCTGGAGCTACAGAAGTCCAATTGATGCAAACTCAATTTTGTTGGATTCATGACTCAAAGTTATATAAACGCTCAAAATTGCAGCCAAAAACGATGTCATATGAGGGAGATATGATTTTTCAAAGATGACATCTGAATTCTGCCAGCAAACAGGTTTCGTGAAGAAACGAGTCCAAATGACATTCCGAAGCATTTAAACCGATATCCAAGTTTTTATTTCAGCAATTTAGCTCCTCTAAATCAAAGCTTGAAGATTTCATGCAAGGCTATTTCCCCTTTTAGGAAAATAGTTATTGAAGTACTTAAATGTAAACAGTCTACTTAATGGAGGACTATTTTGTAAAATAGAGACCTAGGGTTTCCTAGGATATAAAAAGAATGAGAGAAGAGAAGGGGAGCAGCCAGCCAAGGAGAGAAAAACGCCCCCTTCCTCTAAGAAACCCTAAATTATGCATTCTTTCTTCTTTTTGATTAGTTGTTCAACAAACATGCAAGGCTAAACACTTTTTCTTGGTTGCAAGGACACGGAAACCTTCGGATTTCAAGAACTGTGAGATTTATTTTACCTTTTCTTTTCAGTTTATATGATGAATATGTTTGTTCTCCTATGCTTATTTTTCCTATGATTGTTTATTTTAATTGCTAGAGCGGACTCTAAGTTATTATTGTAGACAATCTATTGTTAAGTTTGATATCAAAACCGGAGTTGTGGTATATGAACTTGTGAAGCAACTGAGTTTAATAATTGTGGCGGATCTACGTTATTAATCTTAGGGAGAACATTCAATCAAATCAAACATAGACTGGGGACAGTTATGTTTTCTTGATTAATCAACTTATCTAGTTCTTAAGGCTGCCATTGAATTAAATTACTAGTGCGGACACTGTGGTTGTTTGATGGTTAGGGCTAGTTATACGGCGGATCCGTTAACTAACCAATGTTAAGAAGAGATAAATATTCAGAATATAAATTGATGTTTCGTTTCCATGATCGAGTTCTGATTTACGTAGGTGGATGTGTGCTTGTGACCAAGGTTTGTTCTCTTGATAATTTTCTGATTTTATTAAATTTAGTTTGATAGTTTTCTGTTTTCTTTTGCTTTAGCCTAGATAACGTCCAACCCCCCCCCCAAATTGCATATCATCTAGCATAAAAATCTGACTTGAATCTTCCTCGTGGGATCGACCCCTTGCTTGCTCTATACTATCTTGTGTGTTGTGTTTGAAGCTAGGGTAATTAATTTGTGCGACCGCGACATCGCAACAGTTCCCACCAACCACTTCAACCAAATATCCAAAAAACCAAAGCTTCACACCACACCTCCTCTTCCAATAAGCCAGCCTTTAACCCACACTGCAAACCCTTGATTCCTTCACCACAGAACGCTTCACTACTCCATCACCCATCACCCAAGAACAAGCCAAGAGCCACTGTCTCCTGCCCTCATAACCCGACTCAACACCATCTGCCTAGTTAAGCCTCCATCATAGACACTCCGCCCTTAACATCCGCGGACCAGCCTCTTCTCATAGTTCAACCCCACGGTGGCAGATCTAGACTAAAACCCAGCTAAAGTTGCAGTCGTAGTCCCCAATCCAATAGCCCCAGCTCTCTTGTCTTTCACGCACTGAGCTTGCATCAAGTATCAAAACCAATCAAGCCAAAAACCATTCTTCTTTCTTCCCAGGATCAACCCACAGTCAGTCTATAACTCCTTAAAAATTTCAGTCGCTAATCAGTTTGAAGAAACCACTAGTTTTGTCGCACGTGTGGTGTTGCGGCATCAACATTAACAAGTTATCACCTAATTATTTGATTCGGATCACTAGGAATAGCCTGATTTTATATGAAATTTTAGGCTATAAAATTAATTATGATTGGAAAAGATATTAGTATTTTTAGTACAGTTTATTTTAGATAAGTTATATTATATAGTTTAGATATAGTTTATAAGTATTTTTGAGTTTTTAACTGATAATTTGTCTATAATTTATAATAAAATTTTATTCTCATAAATCAATCTGGTATCTTCAATTTATTATGAGCTTGTATACCCAAATAAATTATCATAGAAAGAATCTATGTAAATATTCTGAGATGGTTCATCTATCCTGCAATGTGAAAGAATTTTTCACAACTTGTATGTTATTATAAAAAATATTTTTAATTAAAATTTTTGAATATCCAAAATTATTTTGGGAATTTTCAAATCAACTTTTAATATTTAAAATGTCAGTTTACTTGTAAGTCTAATATTTATACCAGAATATTAATAATTAATTTTCATGAATTAAAATTTTTAGAAGTTATTGAAATATTGATTAAGTTTTCATGGATTTAATAAACTGGTTATTACATCCAAAAATGCTTGCAAAGATATTTTTTGATTTTTTTGTGTATATATATATATAATATTAAATCATACTATATATATATCTTTTAAGAGACTTTACTGATTGCACACTAAATAAAATATTTTTTTGTATTTTTGAAATGATAATTCTTTTCAGAAAATTTTGGGATTTTGATGAAAAGTGTGTATTTAAATACCATATTAATATCATATAGTGTAAGTCTATAACCCTGATATTAAATAAATTTGCTGGAAAATATGGGAGGAACCCACAAATAATTTAAATTGGTCCTAGAAATTGTTTTAGAATTTTTAGGAATTTATTTGGGGTTTGTTTGACAAAAAAAAATATTTTTATTCAAAACAAAACAATCAAAATAAATATAAGGGTGTGTTTATCAAACAACCCCTTAGACCAAAGATTCCTCAACAAAAACAAAGTAACCAACCAAACAAAGTTTTAGTACCTAACTCAAAACAAAACTAATCGAGTTGACTTGAAAACACTGGTTCAACCCTGAACCAAACCAAAAACTATGGTTTGACCCAAAACTAAAGCAAAATAAACAATTAAACAAAAAACATATCAAAACTAAAGAAAAAAAACATAAAATCTTTTTTTTATAAAAACAAATCAAACACCAATAACATGAAGGACACAATGAACATTGAAACCGAAACTCAAAGAAACATTTATCACAAACCAAACAAGTTTTTATGCAATCAATGACAAGATTTTGTTCATAATCATGCATAAATCAAGGATCAAGCATCTATTTTCTTTGATTTACACTCAAAAGCCACAATTAGATCAAAATGTGCTTGGGTAGTCCAAAGAACCCTAAATCCAAATGCATGAATACGTGTTATTGATACATTTTAATTCTAGATTATTTGCTAAAGATGACAAGCTAATATGTTTATACCAAGAATTAACCTAAAAATCTTCAAAACAAAAGGCTAAGGCAAAGTTCATGTGAAGAACATGAACTCAGAATCTGGAAAATTTCCAGAAATCAAAGAACTACTGTCAAAACCCAGATTTGACCTTTTAGGCCTCTAAATATAATGCTTTTGGTCATCACAAATCACATTACCAATACCAAGTATAATTGAATTCAAAGAACTAACAAATAATATCAAATCATCAATAACATGCATTAAATTCCACCTTCATATCTACAACCCCAATGATAGTCAACAACATCAAATTGCAATTAAAAAAAGACTCTCTAAACAACTTGAGACTCAAATCAAACTCGTGAACCAAGAAAAATACAATAATAAAAAAAAGCATCAAACACATACTACCATATTTTACAGAATACAAAAACCATTTTATTTTAGCAAAATAAACATCAAAACATTTCTTAAGCATCCAGTAAATAGTAACAAACAACTCAGATCAAAATTAAACAAAGAAAAAACATGTTATGCATTAATAAAAAATAAAAAATAAATACAATGTATCACTAAAAACAAATTCAAAACATCATTGGAACATGAAATGAAGAGATAGAGATGTGCCTCATGGACATCACTTGCTAGATTAAAAGAGTTTTTATACTTTTCAAGCTCTAACAATGGTTGCTTCCCAAGCTTGCTACTTTCTCTCAAAGTTGAGGAAATCTTTGTGCTAGGCTTTTAAACCTTCATACTTGAATTCCTTTATCCTATTTTCCTATCTCTTCTTTCTCCCCTACTTGCTCCCTCTTCTACCTTGATTTTCCAAAGGTATTTGTAGAGTTTCAAGCTAAGATTCAATCAAAGATTGATTCTCCTTCATCAAAGCTTGGCTCTTTAATCAAAATGAGAGAGTTTTGGGTATGTTTTATAGTTGTAAGATTTATACCTATGTTGGTTTTACAATGGTGGTTGTTGCACGTGTGCAAAAGACGAGTAGAGGCTGAAAGAGTCACCACCTAGTTGTTTGGTTCAGGGTTACTAAGGAACCTAGGTGTATTGGTCTTATTTGAGATTTGAAGGGACTGGTTGTGACTAGAGAAGGTATTAGCACTCCCAGCATACCCTGTCTGGGGTAAGCTGTTTTGTGTGATTTGATGTGGTTTAGAGGTTTCAGATTTAGATTTACTTGTATGAATAAATCTAGTGTTTAAGAATTTATTATGGACTCGTGTATCCAAATAAATTTTTAAGAAAAAATTCTTCTTAATTTGTGTATTACAATGAAAAATACTCTCAATTAAAATTGTTGAATATTTAGAATAATTCTAAGAATTTTCTTATCAACTCCTGGCATTTCAAATACTAGCCTCATTTATAGGTCCAATGTTCTATACCAGGATTTTTAACAATTAATTTTCATGAATTAAAAAAAATGTGATTTATTGAAATATTGGTCAAATTCTCATGGATTTAATAAATTGATTATTGAATCCTAAATTGCATGTCAAATGTGAAACCTGAGAACAAATTATTCAAAAAAGGGAGGATTTATGATAAATTAAAATTTTATAATACAAAAATAATGTAACTACAAAAATAATAATGATGATGATAAAATTTATTAGTTTTGAAGAACAAAAAAAAATGGCTTAACTATGAAAAAGGGAGAAAGATGGGGCCAAAATGGAATTAAAAAGAAATGAGACTATAAATACCTCATTCATTCTCTTTTCCATGATCGGCTGGAAAACATAAAAGAGGGAGGGGATTTTTAGATTTTTTTCAAGCAAAATGAGAGAGAAAAACATCAAGGTTTAACAAATTTTAAATCCTAGACAAGTTTAAAGGAGGAGAACATCATTGTATAAGAGAAATTACAAGGAAACAAATGTGAGAATTGTTAAGAGAAGGGAAAGAGTGGTCGGCTATATGCAAGGAGAAGAAGGCTAATATTCTTTTTAAATTTTGTGAAGTAAAGCTTAGATTTCATCCAAGTAAAGAGTTCTAATCCCAATTTATATGAAATTAACTTCAATTTGATTAGAAGTTTCACAATTTTCTTGAATTGAGAATTAGGGTTCTTGAACATAAAATTTGGGGAAAATGCAAAATTTCTTGAAGCTAGACCTATTAGGGTGATAGGAATGACCTTGAATGTGGAGCGGTGCAATGGAAAAAAGAAGAAGAACATATTCAAGGTGACCGACTACTGGAGGGGAAGAAAGGAGAGGAAGAGAAATTACGATTTCCTTATTTAATTAATTGAGATGTGTTGTTACAATGTGATTGATAAATAGGGAAAATTACATCACTTAGAAGGAGGAGGAACCCTTATTTCCTTTGGAGAGGTTCGGCCAAAGTAAGAATGGATTTATTAAATTGGTGCAAATAACTTTGGGAGATTATAATTAAATGGGTTGCTATATATATGGTGAAGGCATGGCTGTATCAGATGAGGAAGAGGGATTAGAGATAAAATTTGATATACTTGTCTATTGACAAAACAAGGTAGGTTTGTCGCCCTGATTTCCGAGGGAATTTGGACCTGAAAACGATAGAATCCGAGAAGGGTCCTTTCATAAAAGTTGTAGTCGGGAGTGTCAGCTTTCAAACAAATCTGACCACGCCTAATTAGGAGTTTTGGGACTCCAAATACAAATAAAAATCTGAGAGGAGGTTAAGTTGTCACCCTGCTAGCAGATTCGGCCAAGTCAATAAAACGACGAAATTTAGCCATATTAAGGGTATAATTCATTTTTTTGCCCTTCATAAAGTGTGTAACATTGTGTCTTAATCTTAAAAAAGAAATAAACTGTGATCAAAATTGAATTCATGATGTCCATTTGGGCTACTAATAAGCTGAAAATGTTAAAGGATAATAATGAGGAATGTAGGTAAGAAAGAAAAGAACGGTAAAAGAGAAATGAATATTATTGTCATTGTTGTTGTTATGTTGTGATATGTAGACTAATATGGAATAATGATAGGTGTTTGTGGTTTCAAGAGGAACCGCGGGAGGAGTACAGCAACAACAGGGGAACGCAAGTCAAGCATCTATAGCAGGTAACTACTCGGTACCTATATCTCCTCTAGTTAATAATTATTTTAACTAATTGCTGAACTATAAATTTTGGTGCTTATTGATGAGGAAAATAAAAGGGAAAAAAGAAAGGTTAAACGATGGGAAAATGAAAACAGAGAACTAGATTTAATTTATGGCTCATTTAAAAAAAAATGGATAATAACAATGAACTTTAGGAATGACTATTGCTCGAATTTGATTAGCTTGTCCTAGATACGAGAGGCTAATGGTGTTAGCCAAGTTGGCTAACATCGGCATGACCGGTACGTGGGAGGAGTAATATATAACTTGATTAACTATTCGGTTTCAGAATAGTTAATGATATCAGCGGGTGACGTCGATATCGGTAAAATTTATGGGACTTGATTAGCTTTCTAAGATGAAAGCTAATGATGTCAAGAATCCTTAACAATGGCATACCCGAGGACCTCCCAAGGTAACATGGAGCATTGATTAACCATTCCAGCCTGAAAATAGTTAATGACACCAATGATCACGTTAGTGTCGATATTTTCATAAATTTGATTAGTTGATCCCAGTACGGGCAACTAAAGACACTAAGGGGGGTCATTAGTGTCAGCAGTAGTCTTCTCAATGTGGGGAGAAGTGGTAGGGTGGATACCCTCTATCAGAGCTTGGATTCCCAAATAAAAAAGGGATATAGTTAAAGGAAACAAATTTGCTAATCCTTAAAAAGGGTTAGTTGTGGTGTATAGAAATGCATATGACTTAAGTAGGTAGATGTGTTGTATAATTTTTCTTCTGTAAAATTGTTTGTGTTTAATTTTTATTTTTTTAATTATATGAAAAATTTATGTTTTGCAAGTCTCTTCCATTCACGTCAAGAGTAGAATTTAGGTTATTTGATCCATTTTTGTATAAGTTAGGAACTTAGAGATTATTCATGTAATTTTGTTATGCAGTAAACATGTAACCTGAATATAATAGTATACTCCTTATATTATTTTGTGTTTGGAATATTAAATGTATCAATATATGCTTAGGATATTATAATGTACTAGTTTATGTTTAGAATGCTAAACTGTGTTGTGTTTATATATGAAATTTCAGCGCTTGGATGGTTCTCTTAATTACTAATTTATGCATGTGATATGAGATGGAGATTGAGTATGAAGATTTGTTCTGCGTATATTCTCAAATGAATTAAATGGTTGAATTGGACAAATTATGGATGTGTTTATGGGTGGAATGTGATTATAAATGTGTGCAGGGTAAATTGTCGATAACTTGGGACCTCTCAGTATAGGGGAGACTCTGCTCAAATTTTGGTGAATGTAATGTAAAAAAAACATATATGCTCCATTTACCTTTTACGTGGAAGTTAAACAGATAAACTAATCTAACTATTAGGGTTGTTACACCAAAACACATATATATTTTTTTATTTTCATAATCCTCTATAGATCAAGAATCAAGAGTTTATTTATGTTAATGATCAACAAAATCATATGATTTTACCAAAAAGAGGTTTCAGTTCAAAACCAAAACTTTAGGATTTAAATACATTAAAACCTGTTATTGATGCAAAAAAACACTAGATTACTTATCAAAGATGATAGGCGGACCTATCTAAACCATAAACTAAATCAATCAAACCCTGAAACTAGTACCTAAGGCAAGATTCAACGGATGAATCTGTCTTAGGCCCATAAACAGGCTGCCTAAAAACTATAGATATGAAATGCACTCAAAAAGGCCTATTTTGGCCTCTAAAATGCATCCTTTTTATCCCTACCGACCATACTATTGATGAGCAACATGATTATGGCAAAAGAAACAACAAAACAACATAAAAACTCAAAATGTGAATTGATTTCCAATCCTAAAAGCTACCAACTCAAAACAATAATAAATCTTTAATAGAATGAGCTTCAAAATCTGACTATTTTCACTTCAAATGGCCAGACGAACTACCTAAAAGCATAGGTTATCCTTTCATTAACATAAAATGCCTATACCCCTTTACTGCCACCTTTGGCATCCCTTAAACCAAGGTTTCATGTAATAAAATGACAAAAAAGCAATCCAGAGCATATCAAGGCATTCAAGACTTCGTGTAATATCCCAATAATTAAAAAAAGCCGAAATCAATGGTAGATTTATTTATTTTTTCATTTTTTGTAAGCCATCATAATCTCGATGCTTCTCATAGTAACATTCTGAAGGTTAGTACATGGGTTCCATCCATTAGCATGGCACAATACTCATATGATTGCGTAAATCCAACATCTCTATATAAAAAGTACTCAATACACCTACCACACAACATCATATTTACATATACATAGGTTTACATTACATCATAATAACATATGCATAAGTTTGCATCCTTATCTGAATATTGTTATTGTTACTAGATTATACAAAAGTGTTGAACGACAATTCTACAAGTAGTACATTCGCTCCTACAAAATACATAACACCTAAACATGTGAATACATAGTTTTTTTCAAACATTTATGAACCTGTGGATCGGGATTACCTACGCACCTTGTTTATGTGATGTTCATGTTATAAAAGCAAAGTAGATACAAGAATTATAAATAATCTAAACATTAAAATAAACAATTAGAAAAATTTTATCGTCACTTTTTATTAGCAACTTAATGGGTACATTCCTTATTTTGTTTTTCATATGCATATTACAATCCTTATTATTTTATCAATTGTATTATCCTTACTCATACGCCCTAAGCTCTCCATAGAAGTTGTGGGGTCGGAGTGAAAACATTGGTCAAGGTTAATCACTTCACTTTAACCCGGCTATCCACCTTGGATGCTTTTAGCTGTAGCTAACGCAATCTTGAAACTTGGCCATCCATCTCGAATGCCATTATCCGAAGCTAATCACAATATCTAACCCGATCAACTTTTATGCCATTAGCCAAAGTCAATCATCATAATCAACACAATTATCCATCTAGGATGTCAATAGTTGAAGCTAATCATCATACTCAACCTGGTCATCCATCTAGGGTGCCATTAGCCGAAGCTAATCACCACAATCAACCCGACATCCATCTAGAATGTCATTAGCCAAAGCTAATCATTATACTCAATCAAGTATTCCATATGCAATTTATTATTCATCACAAGATAATACTAAATCATTCGTAATGAATTCATTTAAAGAGTTTATATTATGCTAGGAGAGGGTGGAAGCCACCTACCTGTTTCTCCTGTGGAGTGCCCTCATCTAGTCGAAGGTCCGATCCCGGTCGTACCATATGACATATCAAATGATCATAATCAGCATACTCATATCAAGCAACCATATAACCATCATCATACATATCCCAAAAATAAACATTCACATTCAAGTGTTCCACACATTATACAATGAACATCATTATATCAAGACACTTCCTTTTATTTTAATCATGGCCACTCACGGGCATCCTAGTGTTTAATTTTTGAGTTTTATAGTGACTTTGATCAAACCGATGATGAAATCATCACAAGCATTAAGTCATTTCTGATATGGAATTCATCCACGAAATAAGTTACTGCTATCATAGAAAGTCGTTAGCGAAAACTACTTTCACGACTGACGCTTGGAATCGTCAGTGAATACATTCATTGTCGATTCAGAAATTGTCAACGAAAACTGAGTCACTGCGGATTTAGAAATCATAAATGAAACTACTTTCTCGGCTAATGCTTGGATTCATCAGTGCACATACTCACTATTGACTAAGAAATCATTGACAAAAATTGTTGTTGTTGACCTAGAAATCATCAACACGATCTAGTTCTGCTGTTGGCGAATGAAATCATCAACGCACATAATCTACTATTGACTCAAAAATTGTTGATGAAAATTGCATCATTGCCAACTGAGAAATTATCAACACAATCAAATTTTATTGATGGCCCATGAAATCGTTAGCACATATAATCTATTGTTGACTTAGAAATCATTGATAAAAATTGTGTCGCAGCCGACCTAGAAATCATCAACATGATTCAATTCTCCTGTTGCCGCATAAAATCATTAGCGCACATAATCTACTGTTGACTCACAAATCATTAACAAAAATTACATTGTTGTCCACCAATAAATCATCAATATGATTCAATTTTACTACTAATGCATGAAAGCGCACATAATTTACTATTGACTCAGAAATTGTTGACAAAAAGTGCATCGTTGCCGACCCATAAATCATAAACGCAATCCTTGTCATTTTCGATTCAGAAATCGTTAGTGATGATTGAGTCACTTTTGGTTTTTACTCTTTCCCTTAGCTAAGCATAAGGTCTATGCTACCCTTTTATAATTCACCCCCAATCGAGTTTGAACATATACCAAAATCAATCACATTCAAATTTTATCATAAAACCATTGATAATGCATAACCAAATCTCAACATGTATATTCTTTCAAAGAATCCCCTAATCATCACTTTAAGGCTGAAACCTAGACTTGTTTCCCCTAAGGTGTACATCATGACATATCCCTTCATAGTTCTCTCTTTTTCTATGGCCGAACATTGTTGTCCATTTCTCCCTAATTTGTATATATGCAATTCATCATTTTTTATCATAAGTATATTCACAACCACATGCTACAATCATACCTTTATTCCCTTGGTTTATAACCATGCTCATCAATCACATAGCAAAATCAAAGCATTAATATCAACATGAATTCTATTTCAAAGACAAGCGTGTTCCTAGGAGTTTAACAAAGTCACAATCCATGCATTCTATCATTTCATCTCATATTTCATACAAGTTCATTAATCACATGTGCAAGGTCAAGACATTAACTTCATCATAGATTTTATTTTAGTTTAAGCATAGTCTTAAGAGTTCAACAAGAACATAATTTAGGCATTTCATCATTTTATTCCACATTCCATTCATCCTTTCAATTTGGCCACCATACTCTTAGGTTTATACACTCATATTCACATATATTTCTTTTGTAAGAGTCTTTCCTTGTGTTCTTTTATTCATTATTCTATTTAGAAATTCACATTGTATCATTCCTAAAATCATAAGTGCAGGAACCTGAAGCCTTCTACTTTAGGGTTTCATCCTCTTTTTATCCCGAAATCATGAGGTAGTAACCAGTTAAGGAAATGATATTCCTTATACCTTATGTTTTTAACAACTCCAGGGAAGGTTTGATGATATTATTCTTCTCTTCCTCTTGATTTCTTCTCTTTTTTTCCTGTTGCAGTAGTCCTTCCTCTAGGCTCCCTTTTTTTTCATAGTTGTAGTTGCCTCTCTTCTCTCTAACTCTCCCTTCAATCAAACACTCAAGGAAGACAACATGTAGATAGGTTCAGTAAGGTTTTCTTTGGGGAAGAGAGACTATTACAGCTGGAGTTTCAGCTAGTTTTGGGGGAAAGAAAGAGTCATCTCTTTCTCTCCCCCTTATATTTATATCACTCATAAATATGATGGGGTTTTTGAGAGGCTGGTTATTTATATTATTATCCCTCTTTTGGGTTATCTTAAAGCTGGTTACTACCCTATAATTTCCACTTATGATAGGTTGGTTTTCCTTCCCCATTTTCCACCTATAGCATGCCAATTTGTTCTCATTAATTCTTGCTTAGCATAGGTTGGCCTTTTACTTAAATTTTTTTCGGGTTTTACATTCTCCCCCCTTAATATAAATTTCATCCTCGAAATTATAGAGGTTTCACATTCCATACTTGGTTGTTCAAAGAGTTTGGGGTATTTCTTTCTCATTTCGATGTCCCTCTCCCAAGTTTCCTCTTTTATTTGAGTGCTCCGCCATAAGACCCTAACAATAGAGATCTTCTTATTTCGTAGTTCTTTCACTTCCCATTCTAGAATTCTTATAGGCCTCACTTTGAGTGTTAAGTCTTCCTTGACTTCTACCAGAACTTGGGGTAGGACTCGAGTGGGATCCACATCGGCCTTTCATAGCAAAGAGACATGGAAAACATCGTGCACTTTGGCTAACTGCGGGGGGTAAGTTTACTTTATAGGCTACTAGCCTAATTCGCTGTAAAACTTTAAATTGTCTGATGAAGTAGGGAGCTAGCTTTCCTTTTAATCCAAATCTCAACATGTTCTTCTATGAGGCTACCTTCAAGAACACTTGGTCCCCCACACTAAACTCGAAGGGTCTTCTCCTCACATCTGCATACTACTCCTGTCTGTCTTGTGTGACTTTTATTCGATCCTTGATGGTTCTCACTTTCCCGTGGTGACCTGAACCAATTTTGTGCTATACAACTTCATGTCCCTGATTTCATCGCTTTGTACGGGGCCATCCCTATTGTGGTTTGGTGACTACTGTTGTACATGAACTCTACTAATGTTATATGCTCTTCCCAGTTTCCTCCAAACTCTAACATTCACGCCCTTAATAGGTCTTCCAAAACTTAGATGACTCTTTCTGATTGGCCATCGGTCTGGAGGTGAAATGCGGTGTTTATATCCAATATTTTTCCTAAAATGTGTTGTATGCTCGGCCAAAGACGGGAAGTGAACCTTAGATCTTGATCTGAGATAATAGATATGAGAATCTCATGAAGCCGCACTACCTCATTTATATATATCTTGGTAAGTTTGTCTACTAAATCGGTCATCTTTATTGGCAGGAATAACGCAGACTTTGTCAAACGGTCTACAATGACCCATATTGTATCATTCCTTTTATTTCCTTTAGGAAATCCCAACACAAAATCCATGGTGATCATCTCCCACTTCAATGCTGGGATTTGTAGTGGCTATAATGGTCCTGCTGGCCTTTGATGTTCAACTTTAACTTGTTGATGTATACCGCACCTCGACATAAATTCAGTTATTTCTCTCTTCATGTTAGGCCATCATTAGTGGAGTTTCAGGTCCTAGTACATCTTAGTGTTGCCAAGATGCATGGTGAATTTGGATTCGTGTGCTTCTCGTAGAATCATCTATTTAACCATTTCATTATCAGGTACATAAAAACATTATCCCATTATCAATGTTCCATCATCTGCTATTTGAAATGGAGTTTCTATCATAGCCTCCATTTTCTTCCTAATTTTGGACCCTTCAATGTCACTGGATTAAGCTTGCAATATATGTTCTCGATACATTGGCTGCACTATCAACTAAGCTAAGTTAATACCTAATTTTACACCCATCTCTTTCAACTCTACTAGTTATTGCTAGTTGCCCCCCCTCAAAAAAAAAATTTATTGGCTTACTCATAGTTATTTTATTCTTGCGACTGAGAGCATTAGCCTTTTTAGGGTGGTATTTTATGGTGCAGTCATAGTCCTTAATAAGTTTTATCCACCTTCTTTGCTGCATATTTAACTCTTTTTGCGACATCAAATACGTCAAATTTTTGTGATTAGTAAAGATTTGGGTTCGAGACCCATATAGGCAATGTCTCCATATTCTCAAAGTGAATTCCACAGCGGCTAATTCCATGCCATGCACCAGATAATTCTTTTCATGAGTCTTTAATTGTTTTAATGCATTAATAATCACCTTCCCATATTGCATTAAAACACACTTTAACCCTTTCCTTGAGGCATCATTATAAACCATAAAACCTTTGGTTCCTAAGGGAAGTGTTAACACTAGGGCAGTGGTGAGCTCCTTTTTAACTCTTAGAAGTTGTCTACACATTTTTTTCGACCATACCCACATTTGTCTTTCCTAGTTAACTGTGTCAAAAGGGTTACAATCAGGAAAAACCTTTCAATGAATCTTCTGTAGTATCTTGCAAGTCCCAAGAAACTATGTTTTTCGATTACTAAAGTCGATCTCTCCTACTTCAAGACTGTTTTGACCTTCTGGAGGTCTACAAAGACACCTTTGACAGAAATGACATGTCCTAGAAACATTACTCTTTCCATCCAGAACTCACACTTATTTAGTTTAGCATATAAATGGTGGCTTCTTAAAGTATGTAGTACTTGTCTTATATGTCTCATGTTCCTCAAAGGAATTTGAGTAAACCAAGATGTCATCAATAAACACCATCACGTATTTATCAATGTATGGTTGGAAGACCTAGTTCATCACATTCATGAAAAGGGTCGGAGCATTAGTCAACCGAAAGGTAACACTAAAAACTCATAATGCCTATAACGAGTCTGAAATGTGGTATGTAGTACATCTGATTCCTTAATCTTCATTTGATAGTATCCGGACCTCAAATCTATCTTCGAAAATACTATAGCTCCCTTCAATTGGTCAAATACGTCATCTATCCACGGTAATGGGGGCTTATTTTTCATTGTTATCTTGTTTAACTAACAATAGTCAATACAAAGTCTGTGAGTTCCATCCTTTTTCTTCACAAATAGGACCGGTGCCCCATGGTGAATTACTAGGCCATAAAAACTCCTTGTCTAACAATTCATGTAGTTAAGTCTTTAACTCATTCAATTTTATCAGAGCCATTCGATATGCCAGTTGGGCTATGGGCGGTACCTCTGAGAAGGTGTTTATAAACACTTTTACCTCTCGTTCTAGGGGCAGTCCTAACAGTTCTTTGGGAAACACGTCTGAAAATTCCTTTACTATAGGAATATCTTTCAGTCGTGAAGTTTCTCCATCAGAGTTTAAGATGTATACGACGTATCCCATACATCTTTTTCCCTTCCTGGTGTCATAACCCAATTCTAGGTTATTCCCCAAAATCACCTTTTTTTCAAAATAAAAATAAAAAGAATAAAATAAAGGCTGGCAATATGGAGAAAGCAGATCAAGGAGGACTAAAACAATAGGGAAAAATCAAGCTGTAATTTTGGAGGAAATTCAAGGCCTAATTGTACCCCATTATGCCCAAAAATGAAGAAAAATGCAAATTCAAGGTCAAATTAAATGATTATTGGACGAATTTGTATAAAAATTAAGTCCAATGACATAATTAAATTTTTAATAGGTCAATTTGATTTAATCATGGGCCAAATTAAATTTTAATTATGTTTAAGAATTAATTTCGGTCCAATTGAAGGATTTAATTAAGTGCAAGGACTTAATTATACTTTAAATGGGTCAAATTAATTTTATTTGGGGCTTAATTGGTGAAAAATTATGTTTGAGAGCCTAATTTGGGTTTAATTTAGGAGATAGGAATTTTAAGAGACCAAATTTATTTTTTTTTCAAGTTAATTGATTGAAATTAGGGGCCAAATTGCAAGAAAATTGAAGTTTTGGGGTCAATTAGGGGCTAAATTGAAGAAATTCACAGACCAAAGGTTCCTAGTGACCATAATACTAGGTGATGACTCCTAAACATTAATCATAATTTTATAATTAAATCCAAAAAACCTTCCTAACACACCACACCCCTCATCAGGAGGCACGACACGAGCCTTCTCCGTCACCAGATGACGTCGCACCCCCCGCGACAGGATGGTGACTCCATTGGGGACAACCTTGTCCGATTGGACTAAGCTTTGATTGTTTTATTGTTTCCTTTTGTTGGTCTTTTAGTTTTAGCTTGCATTTTTACTGCTTTAGCATGCATTTTAGTTTTGCGAATAAAGCCCAATTCTAAGTTAGGTGGGGAGTAGCGGTCTGACTAATGACTTTCGCCGGGTTCGATGGTGAAACATCCAACTATGAGCTGAGTGTTTACTCGGTAATGGCGGTCACACTGTGCCCTAACCATTCCTTGTAAACCCCTATACTGCCTTCACATGAGGTGGTCACTGGGTAGTTCATAGACCCTTTTAAGACAAGTTAGAAAGCCTACCTATCATGTAATGACCTAGAACCTTCCTTTAGAGCATGAACTTCTTACAGAGTCGTTCTGGATGGGTTTTTGCCATTCATGTACATGCATTTGCATCCACACATATGCATCCATCCATTGTAAATAATATATATACTTTTGTTAGGTTGAAATATAGGTCCCCAAAGAGCCTACAACACCTAACTCCGAGCAAGAAACATGGAAGATGAAGAGCGTGCTCACCATGATGCCTATTTTCAAGAAGAGTTAGAGTCTCTAAAAGCAAGTGTGGCTCACCTCACTAGCTTACTCGAGCAAACACTTAGAAATGCCTCTGGTGAAGGTCTTTCCAACCGGCCTGCTATTTTTGTTCAGCCTCCAACAACAGCTCAACCTGAAGAAACAATGAGTGAACATGGTCAAGAACCTCCATACAATCCAATATTTTTACACTCAACGCCACCAGCACCTGCCCCTGTAGTTATAGATCCATTTGCCAATGAATCCCACAAGACCAAGTCATCCAATGGCATTGATCAAGATAAGATGACAGCATTGGAAGCCCGGATTAGAGCCATTGAAGGGGTAGACTTGTACGATCCAATACAGGCAGCAGAAATGTGTTTAGTCCCAAATATGGTTGTCCCGACGAAGTTTTGTGTTCCTGAATTCATCAAATATACTAAAGCACAATGCCCCATGACTCATCTCAAATCCTATTGTAACAAAATGGCAGAAGTAATAAATGATGAAAAACTACTGATGCACTTTTTCCAAGATAGCTTAAGTGGGGCGGCATTAAGCTAGTACATGAGATTGGACAACACCAAGATCTAAAAATGAAAAGACTTGGTGGATGCTTTTGTCAAGCAATACAAGTACAATATAGGCATTGCTTCTGATAAAACCAGTTTGTCCAATCTAGAGAAAAGGGACAAGGAAAGCATAAGAGAATATGCTCAAAGGTGGAGAGACCTAGCTGCTCAAGTACATCTTCCACTCCTGGATAAAAAGATGGTCACTTTGTTTGCCAACATGCTTAAAGACCCATATTACGAGCATGTGATGGGTAGTTTGACCCAACAATTTACTGATGTTTGGGCAGTAGCTGAGCACATAAAGCAGGGAGTCAAAAGTGGTAGAATCTCTACACTTATGGAAAAAAGAGGCTTCAAAGGTAAAAGGAAAGAGGTTGACCATGTTGAGGGTAGCTATAGGGGTAGGAAAAACCCATTCCAAAAATACCACACTCCATCCCCTTCACCCCTAATTTCTTAAATCAATCTCAACCCTACATTCCCCACAAGAAAACCTAAAGCTCAAACCAAACACCAAAGAGTCCAAGAACAACTACCTCCATTACCATTGCCCTTAAATAAGATGTACCAAAAGCTACTGAGCATCGGGCATATAGCTCCTAAACCCTTGACACCTCTGCAACCACCTTACCCCAACTAGTACAAGCCCGACCTCACTTGCAAGTACCATGCTGGTGTTGCGGGACACAACATTCATAGCTGTAGTGCCTTCAAAAAGAGGCTTATGTATTTGGTCAAAGTTGGGTGGATAGCATTAGAAGGAACTCCAAACGTGAGTTTGAACCCTCTACCCAATCATGCTTTAGGTACTAAATCAGTGAATGCACTAGAGACGGAATGCTCTGGAAACCTTAAAGCACCAATGGCAAGAGCAAAGTGTGAAGAAGGCAATGTGCACTCTCGAGGATAGAGGATAAAGTTCTTCTATAGAATGGGAAGATGGAGCCTACCCAATTATTTCCTTTTGTTTGATCACGCCTATTTTAACCTGTTTTAGTTGGCAATTTTACTCACAAAACCACTGCACCAAGAATTCATTGGTGTTTTCCCTTTTTTTTCTCTCTAAAAAAAAACATGGCCCCATGTTTTCACAAGGATTTTTGGGAAATCAAAGTTTTAATACAAAAACAAAAATCAAATTGGTGTTTGTTCTGATAAACAAGTTCTGAAAATTCAAGTGATATCTTAACACCCATAAAAAAAACCTGAAAAACAACCCAAACACCATGAGATAACTTCAAAGCTGAGTTTTGATTGCATGAATAATGAGAAACCATTTTGCATATTCGCATGTGAGAAAGCAAAGCTTGCCGATTCTGAATCCATACATTTGAAATGAAGAAAGGTCATCCTTGATAATCCTTTCACAAATTCTAAAAAAATCCCTTGAAGTCCCTTTTTGAGCCTAATGCATTTTTTTTAAAAAATAACCTTGGCTAGGATCACACCCTACACTAGGAGGCAAGTGCAAAAAAATCTTTAATGATAAAATATGCCCAAACAACCCTGGGGGCACGAAAGAAAATCCTCAATGATCAAAAGTGCCCAAACAAAGCTGGGGGGCATGAAAGAGTTCCAAAAATATTTGAGCATGCCATAAAAATCACTAATATAATGATGCTCGAAAACAAAAGAAGAAAAAGCCCAACATTGGGGGGCACTGTGGACCATTTTGCAAATCAATTTCAAGGTCCAGAAATGTATGAACGAAAAAAGAGTTTGGGATATAAGCACTAGTAATCATTAGTCTTAAAGTCCCTTAAACACCTTTTGAGCCTAAATATCCTTTTTCTTCATAGCCAAGAGACAAAGCCTACGTTACGTGCTCAATCAAGCCCTTTCTGATCAAAAGCAGGAATCTAGATCGGCAGGCTTTGCTTTCCCATGTGAAACAAGTCATTATTCATGCAAGCAAAATGAATGCTTTAAAAACTTGTTCTTTAAAACCCTCATATTAGATCTTGAACCCTTTTAACTAATCAAAACATCACTTCATTTCACCAAAAGCAAAACAAAATTTTTCAACATTTATGCAAACCTTTCCATGAGAATAGCTTGAATTTTTCAGAACAAGTTTGTTTTGAACAAACATCAAAATGATTTTTCGAAATAGTTTTGAAATTCCAAAAATTCTCCATGAAAACAACTCTTTGTAAATAATCAAATCTTCTTCCACATAGCCTCATCCAAGGAAAACCCAAATTGAACACTTGGAGACATGATCAAACTGGGGGACAGTCCACCAAAACATATAGGGATGGCTCCATGATTCCTCTTCTAAGAAAACATGAGATATAGTGCATAGCTGGTAATCCTTCAGATAAAGGTTTGTGGACAAAGAAGTATGTTGATCCCCCTTAGAGGTCAAAATCACAAGATATGACTTGAGTAAGCAAGAGCGAAAAGAGCCATTAAAGCTTACTATCAGAGACTCAAACTTTTGAGAAAAGGAAAACTCCATGAAGAAAAGGGGACCTATATTTCTCAGGTAAGTATACATGCATATTGATCATGATGCATTACTTCATCCCTGACAGATCGGTGTTTCATTGTCACCTCTTTTTGAGCGGGCTGCTGAGTCCTAATCATGTAGATAGTGTGCTTCTAGCCATATCTACCTTCTTTTAAGTGCGCTATAGAGCCCTCAACCCCCTCAGATAGTGTGTTTTCTAACCTTGCCTCCTTTTAAGTGTGCCTTAGAGCCTTTAACCATTTTAGGTAGTGCGTTTTCTAACCTTACCTTTTTTCGAGTGCGCGTTAGAGCCCTCGACCACCTTAGGTAATGTGTTTTCTAACCTTACCTCTTTTTGAGTGCGCCTTAAAGCCCTTGACCACCTTAGGTAATGCGTTTTCTAACCTTACCTCTTTTTTAGTGCACCTTCGAGCCCTCACCTCTTAAGTAGTGTGTTTTCTAACCCTACCTTCATTTGAGTGCGCCATAGAGCCCTCAACCCCCTCAAGTTGTGTGTTTTTTAACCCTGCCTCCTTTTAAGTGTGCCTTTGAGCCCTCATCTCATGGGTAGTATGTTTTCTAACCCTACCTCATTTCGAGTGCGTCTTTGAGCCCTCACCTCTCAGATAGTGTGTTTTTTAACCCTACCTCTTATCGAGCGTGCTTTTTCAGCCTTCGTTCCCCTTCGGGTCCTATCTCTTTTTTAATGCTCCTTTGAGCTATCATCTCTTAAATAGCATGCCTTCGAGCCCTATCATGTCGTTCCTTCAAGACATTTCATTTCACCTGGGTAGGTCACCCATCACAATCAGACCTCTTTGAAAACTCTTTTCATCTTCTTTTTGGGCTGGTTGCCCATTACAATGAAAACATTTTAAGAAATTCTCGTATTTCTCACCACCTCTAAATTTTTTTCATCTGGGCAGGCTGCCCATTACAACAAGATCACTTTGAAAAATCTTTGTATTTTTCACCACCTTGAAAAATCTTCGTATTTTTCACCTTTTTGAAAAATCTTCAAGTTTTTCACCTAGGCGGGTCGCCCATTACAACAAGACCACTTTGAAAAATCTTTGTATTTTTCATCACTTTGAAAAATCTCCGTATTTTTCACCATTTTGAAAAAAATCTTTGAAAACTTTTTGCATTTTTCACCTGGGTAGGTCACCCATTACAATAAGACCACCTCAAAAAACCTTTTTTTCAATTTTCTCTAGGTAGTCACCCATGATAATTTGACCACTTCAAAATCTCTAAATTTTCAAAAAAAAAAATCTTCTAGTTTTTACTCTGAATACGCTTTCTAGCCCTCAAAAGGATTCATCCTTTTTCAATATGATGAGTCCATCATCTCTCATTCTTTGTTTTCTTCTTTACAATGCTTACTATCTAAAGTCTCTTACAAGACTTTCTATCGTAAGCCTTGTAAAGAGAAGGGCAACTGTCATAACCCAATTCTGGGTTATTCCCCAAAATCACCTTTTTTCAAAATAAAAATAAAATAAAATAAAATAAAGGCTGGCAATGTGGACAAAGCAGATCAAGGAGGACTAAAACAATAGGGAAAAATCAAGCTGCAATTTTAGAGGAAATTCAAGGCCTAATTGTACCCTATTATGCCCAAAAATGAAGAAAAAATGCAAATTCAAGGTCAAATTAAATGATTATTGGATGAATTTGCATAAAAATTAAGTCTAATGGCATAATTAAATTTTTAATAGGCCAATTTGATTTAATCATGGGCCAAATTAAATTTTAATTATGTTTAAGAATTAATTTCGGTCCAATTGAAGGATTTAATTAAGTGCAAGGACTTAATTATACTTTAAATGGGTCAAATTAATTTTATTTTAGGCTTAATTGGTGAAAAAATAAGTTTAGGAGCCTAATTTGGGTTTAATTTAGGAGATTGGAATTTTAAGAGACCAAATTTAATTTTTTCCAAGTTAATTGATTGAAATTAGGGGTCAAATTGCAAGAAAATTGAATTTTTGGGGTCAATTAGGGGCTAAATTGAAGAAATTCGTAGACCATAGGTTCCTAATGACCATAATACTAGGTGGCGACTCCTAAACATTAATCATAATTTTATGATTAAATCCAAAAAACCTTTCCAACACACCACACCCCTCATCAGGAGGCACGACACGAGCCTCCGACATCGCGCCCCCCGCAACTCCTAGCAGTTACAATCGATACTAGGTTGATCGGGTTGGGAACCTTTTCTCCTTTGAAGACCATCCTCCTGCCCTCAAATATTTGGAACGTGTATAACATTTTATCAAGGTCTTATACTTACTCAGTCAATCCATGCCTAGGATTATATCAAAATCATATAATTCTAAGGGTGTCATGTCTACTTCTACTTTATACCCAGTTAGACTAACCCCCACCCCCACATATATACTATTTGTTTCTACCTTGTTTCCCATCGGAGTCCCAATTATGAACTCTTTTTCTACTACTTTCACTCATTCCCTAATTTGATGACAATTCTCTTATCAATAAATGAGTGGGCGTGCTCCTGGATCAAACAACACATGCATATTAAAGTTATTCATCAGTAGCATACCTACCACCACATCAGATACAACCCTAACCTCTTCTTGTATCAAGTGAAAGACTCTTCCTAGGGTTTGGTCATTCTATATCCTTAGCCTTCCTCGATTGGAGTTTGCCCTTGATTGGGAAGATCTCACCCGCCTATTCACGGTGACTATTGTTGGTGACCTTAACTCAACTGTCTAAAGCAGTGCCTATCCAGTGTTCCTGTTGGGGCACTCCTTCTTATAATGGTCTCTTTCGCCAGATTAATGGCATCCTTACCCTAGATACTGATAGTTTCTCCATCTGTAACCCTGTCCTCTACATACAAAACATCACTCTAGAGAAACAGAGTAGTCTCTAGGGTGCCTTTGATCACATTTCGTATAGTGAGGGTAGTTCATATTATTTTGGTCACTAGTCCCTCTTGAAAAGTATGCCCTTGAGTGAGTTTGTCCACCCATCATTCTTCCGCTTTGTTGTTGGTGGAATGACATCGTTAATGCTTCTTTTTTCCTGGATTGCTCAAACATTCCAATCTTTCCCTTCTTCAGAAGTAGCGGTCTGCTGGTAGAATAATCCTTATCTCTCTTTTAATTTGTTCCTTGATGCCCTTGTTGACCCTCTCCAACACAAGCTTCTAAAGCTTGTGTTACCTTAATCAACTCCCTTACTAATTTAAATTGTAAGGTAATCAATTCTTGCCTTAACTCCTATAGAAACCTATCTCTTAACTTCTCAATCATGTGCTCTTTGGTCGGGATGTAGTGTGGGGCAAACAATAAGAGATCATGGAATCTCCTTTCATACTTCAACATTATCATCTCACCCTGTCTCAACACTAGGAACTCTTACTCTTTCACTTTGCGATAGTACCTCGAATAGAATTGGTTCTCAAACTTTGATTTAAAGTCACTCCAAGTCAGTGTTTCAATTGCACGCCTCAGTTGAACAATTTCTTACCATGTCAAGTCTCAATTAGACAATAATTGAATGGCATAGTTTACTTGCAAGCCCTCGGGTATGTTAATCTAGATCATAGTCTTATCTACCTTCCTGATCCACCTCTCTGCTATTTTAGCATCTTACTCCCATATAAATGGTTCATAACCCATTTTCCTTATACTTTTAATCAACCGCACAAGTAACACCACATTGTTTGTGGTCGTGGCAATCCATGAGGTGGCCTGCGGAACCTTGTGGATTGGAACCGCCTAAGTTATAGAGCTAGCCATGCCTTCTACTATTGCCTTAACTATTTGGACCAAGAGTCCCGGATCTGCATAAGGCGGGGGCACTCTTGTTAGAACGGTCGATGGGCGTGCCTCTATTCTTTTTTGTTATCCCACCCCTATCAGGGTTACCTCTTCCATTCGATTTAGTACCCGTTCTTCCTCAACTTTCACGGTGCTTCCACGAAAGGGCTCAGATGATCTCACTAGAGTATGAGAAATAGTATCATCCAATGGATCCTCATCCTGTCAATCTTGGGCGTTTCGACCTCCACTCTTCCTTTCTATGAAAGGTGGTTCGATTTGCATCCCTTGTCGAGTACGCACCATCCTAAAATAGATCACAACAACAACAACATCATCATCAATCTTCAGGATCCAAACCAGGTGTTCTAATACCAACAGTAAAATCCCAATATTCAAAGCCAAAATTGATGGTAATTGTTTTTTTTATAAGCCATCATATTCTCGATGCTTCTCACAGTAGCATTATGAGGGTTAGTACATGGGTTCCATCCATTAGCATGCACAATACTCATATGATTGCGTAAATCCAACATCTTTGTATAAGAAGCCCTCAACACACCCACCACACAACATCATATTTACATATACATAGTTTTACATCATCATACTAACATATGCATAAGTTCGCATCCTTATTCGAATATTGTTATTATTACTAGATTATACAAAAGTGTAGAACGACAATTCTACAAGTAGTACATTTGCTCCTACAAAATACATAACACATAAACATGTGAATACATAGTTTTTTAAAAAAATTTATGGAACCGTGAATTGGGATTTCCTATGCACCTTGATTGTGTGATGTCCCTGTTACAAAAGCAAAATGAATATAAGAATTATAAATAATCTAAACATGATAATAAACAATTAGAAGAATGTTGTCGTTACTTTTCAAACAACTTAATGGGTACATTCCTTCTTTTACTTCTCATGTGCATAATACAATCCTTATTATTTCGTCTATTATATTATCTTTACTCATACGCCCTAACCTCTTCATAGAACTTGTGGGGCTAGAGTTAAACATCGGTCGAGGTTAATCACTTCACTTTAACCCGGTCATCCACCTTGGATGCAATCCTTATTATTTCGTCTATTGTATTATCCTTACGCGTACGCTCTAACCTCTTCATTGAACTTGTGGGGCTGGAGTTAAAACATCGGCCAAAGTTAATCACTTCACTTTAACCCGGTCATCCACCTTGGATGTTTTTAGCAGTAGCTAACACAATATTCAAACTCAGTCATCCGTCTTGGATGCCATTAGCCGAAGCTAATCATAATACCGATCATCTCTCCCAAATGCCATTAGCCAAAGTCAATCATCATTTCGAACTGCTGTTTTGAATAGAACTAAATCTTTCTGGTCAATTACATGAATTCTTTTTGTTGTAGTCGATCACTTTCTTTGATGAATCGTGACTGCTAACCAATTTCATTATCGATTTAAGCTTTCCTTTTCTTGTTTGGTTGTGAACAACCATTATTTTTATTTGAACGACATACAAATATTTATTTTTTTATGTAAGAATTTTGGTGGAAGAGTAGTAACAAGGAGATGTTTTGTTAGATATGATGGGAAAGATTGAGAGAGAAATGATATTTAACCATGATCCTAAAAATTTTTGTTTAAAAATTAACATAGTGTTGGTTTCCTGAATGTCATATATGCAACGAAAACAATAAAACAAAATTATTCAAAAGTCTATAGGATCCTGTTAGATAGATTTTGAAGATATGATCTTCTTCGACTTTGAATATTTTTTAAATGCTAGGTTGTCACAAATCATAAGTTGTCCAATTATCTAACTTTTAACGATAATCCACACAAACTACTAGTGAAAAATCTTCTAAATTTCTATTTAGGAGAGAATGATTGTTATGCCTAGAGTGCTAGCTCTCTATTATATGACTTATGTAGTTTTTCTATCTAACAGGCAACCTCGGTTGAAAAATAAGAGGCATAACTTACTATTTATAGAGAAATCTGAAAAACCTATAAATTAGCAAAATATCAATTCGTCCTTTAAATAATATTCATATATTATTTATGGATAATTTATAAATTCAATGAATCCAGTCCCTACTTGATTATTCTAGGACTAAAATTATAATCCTAAAATTAGATATATTATAATGCTTAATTTCTAAAATTATTTTCAATCAAGTCACACTTGATTAGTTATCCCAGTTTGATTTTTGACTAATGGTTCTTAATATGTGTGACCTGTTAGGTTCCTAATATGTTGACCCAAATATAAGTTATAATTATAATTAAATAAATGAAATAATTTAATTTATTATTAATTCAACAATTGATTAATTTATATTTGAAGACCAGATGCATCGTTTAACAACGTGTCATAATCCCCTAAATATTAGAAAATTCATTAATGGTTTAACTTAACATTTTAGTGACCGGTTTCTTAAACGAATTAATATCCTTTCATCAATAATATTTTGATTTAACATTAAGCATGGAGTATGTCTGCCGTTTTAAATCATGTTTATTCTCTAGATAATAGTCATTGATTGTTTGAATAAGATTTGAAAAGAGTTTCAAATCTCATTCCATCTTGACCATGGATTTCTCAGTTAATACTATTTGAGAATAGATGGAACATTTTCCCTAATTCATCTAAGATGATTCATCTCTTGATCAATCAAGTACGTTCATATAATTCATGTTATACCTAATGACTGCCTTTTTGTTACCTCGATTAAGATAACATGTAACGAGATCAAAACATAACATTCTTTATATAAGATAACTTAGTAATCTCAAGTCTATAGATCGCTTACACAATCGTCATGTGAGCTTTTCCATAGACATAGATGATCTCTCTATATGAAATTTTCATGCAGGTTAGTTTAATGTACATGTTTTATGACAAGCACTTACATATTAATTCTAGACATCCCTTATACCTTAGCTTATGAGAACAACTGCTTCCTTTCATAAAAGAACAAACATGATATGTATTAGTCTTTATAGCTCTAATAAATTACCAATATTTAAGATAACATCGACCATGAACATTTTAGAAACAATGTTTTGATGCAATAGAAATTCTATAATTATAACAATTTTATAATTTTTTTTACGAAGTATTTTTTTTCTCGTGGACTTTATCTTCACTCTAGATTCATAAATAAAATATTAGATTTATTAATTTAATATCATGTCAATATTAAAGATAAATTAAATTTTTATTAATAATAATTTTATATTTATATAAATATAATAATAACACGTGTAATCAACCTATTGACATATTAAATTAAGACATAACCACCTTTAATGGAGATTTGGGAATAGAGGATTTAATAGACAACGTGATAATTGTGATAAAGTGATGGAATATGCAAGATTGTCAGCAGAGGAGATGAGGCAAATGGTTGAATTTAAATCGAGAGGGAGGTAAAAGAAGTTTTAATAAAAGATAAGATGAATGTTCAAAGTTGATTCTACAGTAGACTACTATGGAGAGGGATATTTGTTCTCTATTGAAACTAAAAAGCATTGAGGAAAATAATTTTCATGTTGGAAAAAATGTTTCGAAACATATTCTACCGATAACAGGAGAATCATCTCTATCTATCATATTCATGTTGATGTAATTCCACACGTCAAAGGAAAAGTCATATCACAAAACCATTTAGGTGGTGGTCTAATGATAAAAACTTGAAACCAAGAGATTTACTTTCTCTGTGGTCTCAGGTTCAAGTCCTGTGATTGCTCATATGATGGCCACTAGAGACTTACATGGTCGTTAACTTTAAGGCCCGTGAGATTAGTTGAGATACGTGTAAGCTGGCCCGAACACCCGCATTAAACTAAAAAAAAAGTCAGTATCACGGTATTCAAGAGGTGGAGTTTGGAAAGGCAGGCATAAATAATTGTGATGTTGTTCCTTTTAATTCACATGGCGGTATTCTTTGTATAGAGGAACATGTAGAGATCGAGGAAGGTTCACTCAGAGAACTTGCTAGTCATGAAGTCAAGGTCGCCTATAAAGATTTGTTTGAATGTTCGAGCCCTAGTCAATGGCAAAACCTGACTCTCTTGGTCTTGTACAGATTGGTCCAAGTAAAAAAAGAATCCATGTCGAGGCAAATTGATCAAACCTGCATTTTCACGCAGGGGAACGTATCCCCTTTATGCCCTATATCATAGATGGTGAGGATTTTTCGACTTCTGGTAGCCCTTTAGGCTATTTCCCATGTCGACTCGACAATGCATTGCGTGGGCTACATGCCATTTCGAAGCCACTGCTAAAATGTTGGGCGGGTTCTTGTTCAATCCATTCTGTTGATAGGGCCTAGAGGCTCAATCCATATCTTCTTAAATTTTGAAAATTTGTGGGAGTGTTCAGTAACGGAGAAATACTCCATTTTCCCAGGAAAAATAGAAAAATGAACATGGAAAATGTAATATTTTTACAAATTAGAAAAAGAAAAGGTGATTTTCCATGATATAGCTTTGGTTTTTATGGAGGAAGGGCTTGGAGATATTGGGTTGTTGACAGTGTCTGAGGGTGAAAGGAAGATGATGGAGCCAGCAAAGGGAAGGGGTCGCATCGCATGATTTTGTTTAGTTATGGAAAATGGTGAGAGCTTGGTTTTGTGGTTTTTGTGTGACAGTGGGTGAGAAGACCATCATCCGGCCGAGAGGAAGTGAGGGATGAGAGGAGGAAACAGGTCTGTGTTGCTATTCTTGCTTATCATGAATTAATTCAATTGCTGGGATTAAGGATTTTGAATCATGAATTAATTAGGGACTAGATCCAATCAATTTGATAAAATCATTGGACTAAATTGGACTGAAATGATTGGAATGAAACAAATGGGACTTGAATGAAATTAACTAAAATCACTGGAAAAAACATATTTTTTAAAATTTATATTCCAAAAAAAATAAAATTGAGCATGATTTTCATTTTATTATTTTTTCTCGAAATGGAAAACTGAATAACATGAACACATTTTTCTGATTTTTTATTGGAGATGAAAAACTGTATATTAACCTGATAGAATATTTATATTTTGAAGGTGGGAGAGAAGATAACGATGGATTGATAAATGTATTTTGTTCATCAAAGATCATAAATAGTTGTTAATTATTGTCACTGCCAGCTAATCGATGGTAGCCTGCATTTATTTTTATTTTTTTAGTTAGGTGAAAAGATATATTTTCAGCGTCAATCTCCAAATTAAATCTTCTTTATGAATAATGAGATGGCATGATCGCGCTACTACAAGTTTATAAAATAAATATATTTAATAATATTATAATTTTGAACCAATACTAGATAAATAATAAAAACTAAATATATGATTGAGCTAATATTTTATAATGAAAAAAAAATTATGTTAGTAATAAAAAACTTAGAGACTAAACAAAATGATATGTAGCTATCCACAGTATTTTGTGAGGGAAGATACAATACTTTCCCCACATGATTTAGTTTTTCTATTAATAAAAAGTAAAAAAAATTACAAAGCTAAATTTTCTATCAACTTAATATTAAAAAAAAACCAAAAAAAAAACCAACAAAGATAATTTTGAAAGGAAAAAAAACCCATGAGGAAAAACGTTGTAACAATTGACAATGTTTTGTGAGGAAAATTACAGTGTTTTTCCCAATAAAATTTAAGACAATTTAAAAAAAAATCATAAAAAAAAACCATTTAGAGAAATATTATAGCAATCTACAGTATTTTGTGAGGAAAACTACAATGCTTTCCCTATATGATTTAGCTTTATTTTAATTATAATTATTAACCAACTCAATATTCAAAAAAAAAAATTGACAAAGATAATTTTGAAAAAAATCATAAAAAAATCATATGAAAAAACACGGCAACAATTCACAGTGTTTTAAAGAAAAAAGTTACAAAGCTAAATTCTCAATCAGCTCAATATTAAAAAAAAAAATCAATAGAGACAATTTAAAAAATATATAACAAAAAAAACATGGAAAAAAACCCATGTTGGGAACACTATAGCAATTCACAATGTTTTGTGATAAAAGCTATAATGATTCTCTACATGATTTACCTTATTTGTAATTACTTATAATTCTAATTCTCGACCAGTTTAATATTAAAAAATAAAATTAACAAAGATAATTTTGAAAAAATCATAAGAAAAAAAACTATATGGAGAGACACTGTAGCAATCCACAATGTTTTGTGAGGAAAGTTACAATGCTTTCCTCACATGATTAAGTTTTATTACAAAGTTAAATTCTAACCAGTTCAATATTAAAAAAATAAAATCGATAAAGATAGTTTTAGAAAAAAATATTACAAAAAAAAACACAAAAGAAACTAGAAGAAAACCTTGTGAGGAAAAACTTTAGCAATCCATAGTGTTTTGTAAAGAAAGCTACAGCGTTTTCTCCACATGATTTAGCCTTACTTGTATTTACTTGTAATTGTAATTCTTAACCAGCTCAATATTTAAAAAATAAAATTGACAAACATAATTTTAGAAAAAAACATTAAAAACAAAAAAAAATGTGGGAAAAAACACTATAGCAAATCATAGTAATTTGTGAGGAAAGTTACAATGCTTTCCTCACATATTGTAACTGTAATTCTTAACCAGCTCAATATTAAAAAATAAAATTGACAAAGATAATTTTAGAAAAAAAAACAAAAACAAAAAAACCATGTGGAAAAACACTATAGCAATCAACAATGTTTTAAAGAAAAAAATTATAAAACTAAATTCTCAATCAGCTCAATATTAAAAAAATAAAAAATCGACAAATATAATTTTAAAAAATAAAAAAATAAAATAGAAAAATCATATAGGAAAACACCGTAACAATCCACAGTATTTTAAAGGAAAAAAATTTCAAAGCTAAATTTTTAACTAGCTTAATATTAAAAAAGTAAAATTAACAAAGATAATTTTAGGGAAAAAACAAAAAGAAAAGAAAAGAAAAAGGGGAAAGTACTGTAGGAAAAAAAAAGTATTATAGTAATCCACAGTAACATATGAGGAAAGCTACAGTACTTTTCCCCACATGTTTTAGCTTTATGTATAATAAAATAGAAAAATCATATAGAAAAACACCGTAGCAATCTATAATATTTTAAAGGGAAAAAATTACAAAACTAAATTTTTAACCAGCTTAATATTAAAAAAATAAAATTGCAAAAAATAATTTAAAAAAAAAACAAAAAAAAAAGAGAAAGCATTGTAGCAATCCACAGTAACATGTGAGGAAAGCTACAATACTTTCCCCACATGTTTTAACTTTATGTATAATGGCTTTTTTTTTCAAAACTATTGTTTTTAACTATATGGGATAAACGATAATAAAATCAAGTTCAATTAAAAAGAAAACAATCCTACCAAACTTGTAAACCGGAACAACTTAAGTTACTATAGCAAATAAATAAACCATTTTAACCCTATAAAAAGGCAAAATGAAAAGAAATAAATTACAAAACTTAATTTTCAATTACATCAATATTTAAAAAAAAACAAAAACAATTTTTTTAAAAAAGTGAAAAAAATAATTAAAAAATTAAAAAAAGTTTTTTAAAAATGAAAAGGTGACAAAAAAAGAAATGCACAGTGCAAATGGGTGTGGGTGAACAATGAATTCCCTACACCCTTTAGCTTTATGTATAATGATCTTAAAAATATATATGATACACTCATAAATATTAATAAATTCTATGAATAGTGATCTTAAAATTATACTTTTTATACTAAAAAATTTAGGATACAACATATCTCTTTTAGTGTTCATATAAATAGTGAAGGAGATTCTTTCTTTTTAATTTTTGTATTTTCCCTTCTTTTTTATTCATCAATTTTTTTAAATTTTATCCTTTAATACTTGCTTAGTTTAGAATTTATCATATAATTAAGTAAAAAATAGTTTTAAAAAACAAAGTTCTTAAACCCTATGGATTTCATAACCCTGACCACAGATTTTTGGCGTATTAAGTCGCAAAACCCAGATCAGTTCAATTTATAGTTGTCTCAATATTACAAAAAAAAAGATCATCTTGAGTTTTTTTTATGTCAAACAACAACTTTTTACTAATCATCCAAGTTGTCTTTAGACTTGTCAACTAGGTGATACGAAGCTCTTAATTACATGGTCAAACAACTCCCAACAAAGTAGATAACAACTCGTAAAGCCAAAATTCAAGTTTGATAAAACCTCAACTTAGAGGTAACCCTGTACTTAAGAACTAAAGATATTGAAAAAAGACTTCAACCTAGATATAACATTGTATCTAAGAACCCTAAGTATGTGAATGACACCACAAAGCCAATTAATCTTCAATAAGTCAAATTTGTTCTTTGTCCCAACAAAGAAAACGTGTTGCATAACGTAAAACACAAATTTCTTTCATAAATACATGGTTGCTGAAGATTTTTTCTTACAAAACCTTATATAATAGCTCAACTAGAAACCCTAATGGATCATTTTTTAGGTTGCAAGCTAATGGATCTAAACTAGTAATCAACTAACATTAGTCTAATAATAAAATAAATCCCTAAATAATATCTAATGGTCCAGAACAAAACCAAATAAAAAATAATTATTCAAAAATAAATAAATAAATAAAATATGATGATAAAAACAAAGTCTTTATGCTAAAATTTCTTTATGTAGCTCAAATCTCTAATTTTTGACTTTTTTGGCAGATTTTAGTCTTGACTTCAAACACATTGTTTTCTCTCGTTTAGATGAATTACTGAACCTACCATATATGGTTAGGAAGTTTGAGATATCTAGTTTTCATCTCAACTTTAATCGTAACACAATTCCACCCATAGATCCATAAATGTCTCAAATAGTACACAAAGATCTAGTCTGATAGATTTGACAAGATTCGTCTAGTAAGTTAGACCCTCTAAAATAATATGTTCTCAAACTCCATTTGACCTTAACATTTACCACAATATAATTTCATGTGTCTATTACATCCTTGTAAAATTTCAACTTGATCTTGCAAAACTAGTTAATGAATATCTTAAAGCTAAATTCAGGTCTGACTTGGTTCAAATCATCCTTCCCTTCTTTAAAAATAAATTGACTTCAAATATTTGTCAAGGAAAACATCTTCTAAGGTCAATAAATGAGTACCAAGCTGAAAAATAGCATCATCATCAAAATCAAGAAGAACTTTGATATACAACCTCTTTTTTTCAGTCATCCTCCTCTTCTTCAATTTCAGTTGCTCCTCTTTGAACTTGTTTTCCTTCTCTCTTTTTTTTCTTTTAACACTATTGATATATTCTAAGACAGCAACAAACTAAAATAACCATTTTTTAAGGAACCCTGGACACAAACTTCTGAGTTCTAGAAATAAAATAATAAAAATGAGATGGCATGCCCGCGCGCTGCCGCTGGCTTATAAAATAAATGTACTTGATAGTGTTATAATTGTAAATCAGCGCTAGATAAGTAATAGAAACTAAAGGTATGATGAAGCCAATATTTCATAACGGAAAAAAAAATTGTGTTGGTGATCAAAAACTTAGAGACTGAACAAAATGATTTGTAGCAATCCATAGTATTTTGTGAGTAAAGATACAGTGCTTTCCCCACATGATTTAGCTTTTCTGTTAATAAAAAGCAAAAACAATTACAAAGCTAAATTTTCTACCAACTTAATATTTTTTTTAAAAATCAACAAAGATAATTTTGGAAGGAAAAAAATCCATAAGGAAAAACATTGTAGCAATTGACAATGTTTTGTGAAGAAAACTATAGTGTTTTTCCCAATAAAATAAAATAAAAAACCATTTAGAGAAATACTGTAGCAATCCACAGTATTTTGTGAAAAAAACTACAACCCTTTCCCCATATGATTTAGCTTTATTGTAATTATAATTCTTAACCAACTCAATATTAAAAAAAAATAGACAAAGATAATTTTGAAAAAAAATCATATTGAAAAACACTGCAACAATTCATAGTATTTTAAAGAAAGAAAATTACAAAGCTAAATTCTTAATTAGCTTAATTTTAAATAAATCAAATCGACAGAGATAATTTTAGAAAAAAAAACCAAAAAAATGAGGGGAAAATCATGTTGGAAACACTGTAGCAATTCACGGTGTTTTGTGATGAAAGCTACAGTGCTTCTCCACATGATTTAGTCTTATTTCTAATGACTTGTAATTGTAATTCTCAACCAACTCAATATTAAAAAAAATTGACAAAGATAATTTTGAAAAAATCATAAGAAAAAAAATCATGTGAAGAGGCACTGTAGCAATCCACAATGTTTTGTGAGTAAAGCTATAGTGCTTTCCCCACATGATTAAACTTTATTACAAAGTTAAATTCTACCCAACTCAATATTAAAAAAATAAAATTGATAAAGATAATTTTGGAAAAAAATATTACAAAAAAAGAAAACACAAAAGAAACTGGAAAAAAACCATGTGAGGAAAAACTGTATCAATTTATAGTGTTTTGTGAGGAAAATCTTGTATTTACTTGTAATTGCAATTCTTAACCAGCTTAATATTTAAAAAATAAAATTTACAAAGATAATTTTAGGGAAAAAGATAACAAAACAGAAAAAAACCATGCGGGAAAAAATATTGTAGCAATCCATAGTAATTTGCGAGAAAAGTTACAGTGCTTTCCTCACATATTGTAACTGTAATTTTTAACCAGCTCAATATTAAAAAATAAAATAAAAAAGATAATTTTGGAGAAAATTATAAAAAAAAACCATGTGGAGAAATACTATAGCAATCAACAATGTTTTAAGAAAACAAATTACAAAACTAAATTATCAATCAGCTCAATGTATAAAAAATAAAATCAACAAATATAATTTTGAAAAATAAAAAAAATAAAATAGAAAAACCATGTGGAAAAACATCGTAGCAATCCACAGTATTTTAAAGAAAAAAATTACAAAAGCGAATTTTTTAACCAGCTCAATATTTAAAAAGTAAAATCAACAAAGATAATTTTGGAAAAAAAATAAATAAAAAAATAAAAGAAAAAAGAGGAAAGTTGGGGGGAAAAAAAGGAAAGTAATTTTTGAAAAAAAATAAAAAATAAATGAATAAAAAAGGAAAAAAAGGGAAGTTGGAAAAAAAATGAAAAAGTGCAAAAAACAAAGAAAAAAAGAAAAGGTAAAAAAAAGAAAAAGAGAGGAATGCACTATGAATTACTGTTGTAATCCACAATGCATTTGGATAGAGGAAATAGTGATTTCCCCACATTCTTTAATGTTATGTATAATCATATCAAAAACAACTAAAATTAAGAAACTCGAATCAAATAAGAAGAAAATAAATGATATAACTTGATTTAAAAGCTTAGCTTAGATACCAACTATTACGGACATCTTGATTACATAAATTTTCTTTTTATTTATTTGTTGCAAAAGAACATTTATTTATAAGGACAAAGAACAAATTTAATTTATCAAAAATTAATTAGCTTTGTGATATAATTTATATACATTGGATTTTTACATACATAATTATCTCTTGTTCTAAGTATTTTTTCAAAAGCACACACTTTATAACAATTTCATATCATTTTCTATTGCCTAGATATATATATATATATATATATATATATATATTAAAAGAAAAAAACTTTTGATTCGGGTAACAGTATCGCCAACTCTCCATTTCACAGTGGTCAATTTCCTGCCCCATCAGATCACCGTACTTACTCCAGACAGAAAATCGCTCAACAAATGTACCTTTAGAATAAAGTGAAAGGAGAAAAAATAAGAGGACAAGGGCGAACGAAAATCCAACATGTCCAACCCGACCACTTTTCCTTGGCAATTCTTGGTCAATTGATGAAATAGACTCCACAAATAGGACGGCCTGGATGCTTTGCATCTTTTTTATTTTATTTTATTTTATTTTATTTTTTCAAGTTGATTAATCGAGTCTGACTATTACTAATTCTATGCATGGAGTCCCTCTATTTTTTATCCCTTTACATGTAGGCCCCTCGCTCACCTTTGTTTATTACCTGTGGTTGAAATGCCGTGCGTTTTACTACAGAAAATGTGCCCTTCGAAGCGTATTGCAGTCGGTTTTGTAGCAAAAGATCCTCAAAGGAATTGGTTCGCATGATAAGATTAATGTTCATTCAACCTAAATATCTATCAGTATCTTATTCGTATACATAGTCATATTTCTAGAAAAACCTTGAGCATATGTTATTAGAACCAAACCGGAATTTGAACCGATGAAGGCTCTAATTTTATTGATTCATTAGTTGAACCGGTAGGTCATTGATTTGTCTAATGGGTTAGTGTTATAATATCTATATATTTGTTGGAATGCCTTGATATAAAACAACTTAGTTGTCTAGTGGTTGTATGCCTCATCTTATACATGTTTTTAGCACTGTTTTTAAATATTATCTGACTTAATGGGTTAAATCTAGCGACTTGTTGAATTATGATTTAAACTATACTGAATTTTAAATCAACTTGTGATCCAATCAAAAATTGATTTGATTTAAAAAATAATTTTAAAATGATATCATTTAATTTTTTTAAAAAAAAAATCTTGGAATGATGGTAATAGTTAACATAATATTTTTAATTTGAAAAAACTATTAACACATGTAGTACATGCGGCAGCATATTAGAGATGCTCACGCACTTTGAGCAGCACGTGTAGTGGCTTCAGGTGCTCAAAAATAAACTTCAACTGCCTCATGTTATTCCTCGTCATTTCCTCTTTTATTTGGAGTGGTGTGTGGTGTCTAGATTTTTATGGTTTATCATCGGTGACTCTTTTTTTTTTTTTTTCATTTCTCTCTCCTAGCCCAATAAATACATGATGGTCCTCATTGTTATTGATTTTTCAGATTTGATCCTTTTAGTTTTGATTTCTGTATTTCTTTCATTTTCCTTTTAGTTAAATTTTTTTTTTCAATTTAACCTTTGCTTTTTAATTTGTATAAATAATGTTTTTTATTCGGTTCTTCTACTTTTAATTTCTTATTTTAATCCTTTACCCATTTGTCAAAGTTTTTATGGCTTTTAATTTTATCATTTATAGTTTTTGTTTTCTCAATGATAATAATGATTCCAATTTTCTCCCTTTCTTTTAATTTTTATTATTTTTCTTGGTTTTTTTGTCAAAGTTTTTATAGTTTTCAATTGTATTCTTCAAATTAAGTTCATGACTTTTATTTTTCAATAATAATAGTAGTGGTGGTGGTGGTGACCCGACTTTTTCAAAGCAAAAACCAGTGGTGATTATATATATATATATATATATATATATATATATATATATATGCCATCACATTAATGATGATTCTCACAACGGTATTCAAGGGTTTACCATAACAGAATTCATCTCTTAATATAATACAATACTCATATGATTTCACAATACAATATCCTCATAAAAGAAAATATTGCATACATAAATTCATAACATTATGTTTACATGTTCATACATTCACATCCGTGTTTCATTACAATTAACGATACAAGTAATTTCAGAACTGTCGAATGACAATTAGTAATTCGCTCCTTCCAAATACATAACACCTAAAACATGTTATTACATAGTTCCTTTCAAAATATATCGACCCATGTTGTGGAAAGGATTTTTTATGCACTTTGATTGTGTGATGTCCCTATTACAAAAGAAAAATATTTCAGTCATATAATCTGAACCGTGGGTTTGGCGGATTGTCTCATGTTGGCTTAACTCTAATTAACATTGTTACATATTTACCGTAACTGGTTTTTAATGTTCTTTTTTACTCTATTTCAATACTTGAGCATTAATTTTTATACAAAAAAATAGTTCGGTCCTACAACAAAGCATCGGCACCAAGGCTAGTGGATACTAAAGCTATTATGTGAAGGACTTTGTTTTTCATGATACGAACCTCTTGATCACATGGTCAAGCAACTCACATGCTAAGACACCAATTCATGAAAATCTAAATAAATCAGATTTCATAAGATTGTGACACAAAGATAATTCGTATCTAGATACTAGCACTATTCGAAACAAACCCTCACCCAATGAATATTGATTCACAAACGAGAAGTATAAGGATGATGCCACAAAGTTAATTGTTTTTTAATAAGTCATTTTCAATCCTTTAGATAACCAAAGAATGGAGAATTTCTCACCAACACATAAATAAATTTTGCGGCAAAAATAACAAGTTTATTATTCAAAAGTCTAACCCATTCACATCTGATAAGAAAGCTCAAAATACTGAAACTTAAGCTTCTAAACCCTTAAATACCAAATTTGTGTACTTGTATAAAGCTTCCTTACAACCAAACCTAAACCTTTAATTAAACAAGCCCAAATAAAAATAAAAATAAAGGTTTAGAGTTGTTGTCGTAATTAACAAAGAAAATAAAAGATATTAAATCCGATTTTCCTAGTTTATAAGGTGTTATAGCCGAATAAGCCTTCCTTGCATGCTTAGAAAAAGTTGTCAACTATAAGAATTTCAAATAGACTAGGAAAGTCAATTTTGACTTGGAAACCTTTGCTATCTCCTCTAGCTTTTCTTTATAGAGCTTGGTTTCCTTGTTTTACTTAGATAAAAATAATGATTCTTTCTTTTTAGTTGCTGAATTAATTAGTTCTCTTTCTAGACTAGGAGAATCATTAAATGATCTTTCTTAGCTTAGGAAACAAATATGCCACCCATTAGTTTCCTCGGTGGTGTATTAGGAAACTTCTTCTTTTGAATTATAAGAATCCTCTCTCATTAAGGATTAGATCTGGCCGAATTACCTTGCATAAAATAGAAGAATAATTGTTGACTTTTAATCCTTGTAATATTAGAAAAAATAAGTACAAACAAGGTCGACTTTTGAGTCGAACACATTAGCCCCCATTAGGACTTGGATTGGGCTCTTCTTGGATTTGAATTAGATGAATTAAAGGTTGTCATTCATACTTCTTTGGTGCCCCAAGTTACTCCAGGTCTATATTGACCAATATGTTTTGAATAAGTTCATTCAATGTCTCTTTAAGTTTGTTTACTATATCCCTTGTAATTGGTCCACTTGACACCACTAACGGATCTCTAGCGTGTTTAAGAAAGGTGGTGGACTAGTCCTCATCATAACCTTTTTTGTTGTGAATACTATATTTTCATATACTAATGTAACATAATAATGATATATTTTTACCATTATCTTGTACTTCATTTTATTGATTTAGTTAGATTAAATGAGAGTAGTGAAATTTAAACTTAAACCATTAAATTAACAAAGTTGTAATATAATATTATATTAAATAATCATTTTAGTTAAAAAAAAATACTTAAATTACTATTTAAAATCCTGAAATTAATTTATATCACCCTCTATCATCTCTGTTGGGTTTGCCAAAACACATACACACAGAGAAAACGATAAATTTAAATTTTTTTGAAAGTCTCAAGGATCTTGTTAAACAAATTTAGAGTTGTTTAGGGTTTATACAAAGATTTCTAAAGATCAGATGTTCTTTTTGGCTTTAAATATTTGCTTCAAAGCTGAGTTGTCGCAAATCACAAATCATTCAAATGTTTGGCTTCTAATGGTAATCCATACGAATCACTAGTGAAAAATCTTCTAGATGTTTTTAGGATTGAGGGATTGTTATACCTTGGAGTGCTAATTCTCTCTCTTTTTTTGTTATGTTTTGGATGTTTATGTATTATTCTTTTCTTACCTTTTTTGTTTCTTATATTTATCGGGAAATCTACAAAAGCCTTATAAATGAAAAAAATATCAATTTGCCCTTAAAATAATATCATATATATTATTTTAGAATAATTTTATAAATTTATTCAATCAAGTCCTTCCTTGATTTTTTTAGATCTAGAATTGTAATCTCATGTATTAACTACATTCTAATTCTTAATTTCTAAACTTTAATTACAATTAAGTTACACTTGATTAATCATCCTATTTTAATTTATGACCAATGATTCGTATATGTGTGACCCATTAAGTTTCTTAATAAGTTGGTCCAAATATAAATCATAATCCTATTTAAAATAAAATTAAATAATTTAATTTATTATCAATTCAATAATTAATTGATTTATATTTGAAGAATAAGTACAATGGTTAACAACTTATCATGATCTTCCAAATATTAGAAAAGTCATAAGTAGTTTGACTTTATATTTCTGTGACTAGTTTCCCGGTGTCATTATTAACTTTTCATTGTGAATGTTCAAATTTAAACATTATAGCACGAAGTATGTCTGTTTTGTTAAATCATTTTAGCACTCAACATTATAGTCATTGATTATTTGAATAAGATTTTGAAACTCTTTTCAAGACTCATTTCATTTTGGTCAAGGATTTCACTATTAATATATACTATTTGAGAACAGATAAAATATATTTTTTAATTCATCTAATGTGATGAATCATCTATTAATCACTCAAATACATTTATATAGTTTATGTTATACCTAATATCTGCATATTTTCTATCGTTGACTAGGACAACGTGTGGTCAAGATCAAAGCATAACACTCCTTATATAAGATAACTTAGTAATATCAAGTTTAAGGATCACTTACACAACTATCACAAGAGCTTTTCCATAAATATATGTAATCTCTTCATATAGAATTTCCTCGTGTGTCAATTCAGTGTACATGTTGTATGATAAATACCTGCATATTAGTTTGAAGTATCTCTTATACTTTAGTTTATAAGAGCAGTTGCTTCCATTCATAAAGAAATGAACATAATATGTATCGATATCAACAACTTTAATGAATATCTAATTTTAAAAAAATATATTAACTAGAAATAATATTTTGATACAAAATAAATCTCATAGTCATAACAATTTTATAATTTTCTTTGCAATGCATTGTTATCTCATGGACCTTATCTTTATTCTAGATTCATTAATTAAATATTAAATTCATTAATAAAATATAAATTAATATTAAAAATAAAAAAATTTCTATTAATAATAAATATATTCTACATTAATAAAATCAGTAATATATATAATTGACTAATTAGCTCCCTCACGTATTCACTAACAACTCTACATGAAACATTTTAGTGCCAGCAAATGTTTGACCATACAAAGATAAAGAAAAACCTAACAGCCAGAATGCATGTTTTATTAGCTTGGTGGTGTTTTTTATTATTATTATTATTATTTTATTATTATTATTATTATTTGGTTAAAGGTATATGGATAAAAAAAAAACAAAAAAAAACTGTAACCATGCCTAGGCAATGGTGAGTCAAGTAATTTTGGTTACACCACCTTCACATATTTAAAACGTGTTTAACTTAAATTTAAATTTACTTGTTAAAAAATATTACTTGTATGTTGAAATTACTTGTTAAAAATTAAATTTTTTTATTTAAAATTAACTTATTTTATTGTTTTTAAATTGTTTTATATGTTGAAATTAAAAATAATTTTTTTAAAAAAAAATTTTTTTGATGTATTTTTAAATAAAAAATATTTAAAAAATAATTACTATCATAATACTAAACACAATAATAAATAAATTCAAGTGTTTTTCTTAGAAAAATTAATTTTGTGAGACATGTTGTGAAAAAAGTGAAAATGGAAGTATAAATAAAGAAAGGTGATCAACACTGCAATTCTAATAAATAGTATATATTTAATAGAAGTTAGATTGAAAGAGACATTCAAGGGTTGAAGTCTTCTCCATGACACTTAATTGTTTTAAACATGGACCGGTCTAGTGGTCTACCATATTAACTTGTAACTTGATATCTAATCAATTTAGAGTTTGAATTAATTTAGATTAAAAAAAATATAAAAAATATTAGTTATACGAGTTAAAAACCTAGATTAATTTTATTAACTTGAATCTTACTTGATCAAAACTTCATTGTTAATACATTGACTTTTTTTTCTTTATCAAAACAATTTGTTTTAGTTATTTTTAAAAATAATTATTTTGAAATCTATTTAAATTGACCCTTTTAAACTCATAACTTAAACCCTGCTCAAAGTCAATTTAATTTTTATGTGTCTTGTCTAATTTTGTTTTAATATATAACTAGAGAAGGGGGAAAATTAATCTACTCCTGTTCTTGTTGTTTGTGACCATCTAATTTATAATTTTTTACACAGAATTTGATATACATGAAGACAATATCTTATCACAAAACTTGTAAATGCACGTATGATATTATCCATCGTAAGAAATTACTTTATTACTGATTACTTAATGTCTGATACTAAAATGATTATTTTTGCTTGATATTAACAAATCAATCTATTTAGTATTAAACCCAACAATATAAAATTAAAAAGTAACTTTATATATAAAAAAAATTGATCCAAATTATATTTGTTCTTGAGAAGAAAATATCAAAATCGTCCTCACGAATCTAGATGGAGGGCATATTGGTCATTTCAATAGATAAATTCTAAAGAATTTTTATTTACACGCTCAGACTTTGGCGCGTGGTCACACTATCTTAAACCATCCCTAGCAACCATGCCGTCTTCTCTTAGCAATACTACTCTACAGTCCCTCCCATTTTCCTCTCTCACCAAAAGCATCTAACGAACCATGACGTGGCGAGTTTCTATTCTAAGGACAATTACAATTAGGCTACAATAGCACCTTTTAGACCTACAATAGTTTCTACTCACAACGGCGGAACTATTTTGTCACATTGAACCTCCTACTATGAAAATGTGCAATTACATCCTTGAAATTTGATTTATTTTTCGTCAACCTAGTTTTTACTACACGTTGTGTATCTTCCACTATGATAGTAAAAATTATTATAAAAAAAACCATTTCAATCAAGAAAATAAATGCTGAATAAAGTTTCGATAATACTTTATATTAATTTACTTGCACAATTCTTCAAGTTATTTTTTTAAAACATGAAACTTGCCAAAATTTATATTGTTCTAATATCAAAATTTATTTTAATTATAAAAATATAGATGTTAAAATCTAAACTTGTGACTATTTAATTATTAAATTTTTAATATTATATCATATAACTATATTAATTTTTAAATATTTTGATGAAATTTTAAAAAATATTGTTATATTAACTTATTTACGAAGAATGGTACGGTAAAAGCATTGTTTTATTATCAAAGTTTTTGTTATAAAATTTATAATTATATATATTGAATGTTCATTAGAATCTCTTATATTTCATGACTCTCGGGTTTAATTTATTAGTTTTCCATGACACTTGAATTTTCTAGTGTCCTTTAATGTTCTCATTCTCTTCTCTTATAAATAGATTATTTCTCTTGTATTTCAAGTATTAAAAAATATATAAGAAAATATATGAATTTCTCTTTTAAATTTTATTCTAAATATATATGTTCTTACTTGTTCTTATTTTTTAACACATTATCTACACGATCATTCTAATTAATTTATATTGAAATTTTGGCACGCATGAACTCCTATATTACGTGGCTTGTATCAATTTCAATATTTTTTTTTTCATTATTATTCATACTTTATGGAATATATTTGGTTTTGTAACATATTTTGACAAATTTTCTTTCTTTTTTATACATCAAGATTTAAAATTCCTAAAGAACTAATATTGTAATTTCCTAAAGAATTAAATAAATTAAATATAGTTCTTAAAGAACTAGTATTTCTAAAGAACTAAATAAATAAAAGTCTTAAAAAACTGATTTTTTTTCTTTTGTATTCATGATTTTATTTAATAAGTTATTTTTTATATAGCTAATGTCAAATCTGATGAAACTTGAATTTACCATTCTTGATATATCTGCAAATAATTATTTGTTATGGATCCTCGACACTGAGATTCATCTGAAAGTTATGAATCTTTGAGAGACCATCAAAAAAGGAAATAACACATCCTTGCAGGATCATGCAAAAGCAATGATTTTCATTCGCCACCATCTCCATGAAGGATTAGAAGTTGAATATCTCATAATAAAAGATCATCTTGTTATGTGGCAAAATCTAAATGAAAGATATGACCATTAAAAGTTTACCATATTTCCTCAAGCTCATTATGATTGGTTGCACCTGAAGTTGTTAGATTTTAAATCGATTAATGAATATAATTATATTTTTTAAAAAAATTACCTCAATTGAAATTGTATGATGAAAATATCATAGAAAACTGAATGTTAGAGAAGATAGTATGTACTTTTTATGTCTCAAATATTGTCTTGCAGTAACAATATAAATAACATAATTTTAAAAGATATTCATATTTAGAACTAATTTCATGTCAAAATAATAAGCTTTTGATAAAAAACCATTAATCTCATCCTACAGGTTCTAAACCATCCTATATGTAATTATATGTATTGAATGCCCATTAGAATCTCTTAGATTTCATAACTCTCAGGTTTAAAACATGACTAACTCGGTTAAAAACTAAGATTAACTTGATGATTCTATCAATTCAAACATGGTTCGGTTAAAACTTAAAATTTAATTTATTGATTTAAAATTTTTTTTTATCAAAATAGTATCATTTTAATTAAAAAAATAAATTTAATCTTTCACCTCATGACCATAGCTGGTCCCGTATTGATCGAGTTAAGTTTCAGAACCATGTGAAATAGTGTGCACTAGGCAAAATATTGATGAAATGGCGTCCAAATCATAGAATATTAATCTTTAATGATTTGTGTGCTTTTTGTATCGTGCAAGATAATATATAGTACAAGGACGAGAAAAGTCGTGAGGTGGAGGGAATCTAAACTTAAAGCCAGGTGTCAACTAAATGAAGAGAGTAAAATTATAAACAGAAACCGCGAGTGGAGATATCATTCTTGTCCTTGTAAACGGACCAGAAATAGAGACCCCTATCTTTCTCTTGATGAAATACACAATTAATCCCTTATTTTGAGAATCTTATCATATTTATCCCTATATTTGTGGTTTAATCATTATTGCCCTTATGCTGAAAACTCGTGGTCATCTTCCCCCTCCCCCTTTTTTTGTTTTTTTGGGTCATTTCTACCCCTATATTTTCTGTTATTCGGTTTAATTATATATATATATATATATATATATGAATAAGAATTGTGAGTACAAGGGTAATAGTAAGTAAATCAAGAGTATAAGAGTAAATATGACCAAAGTTTAAATACAGAGACCAAACAAATATATTTCATCCATCTTTCTCTCTATAAAGAAAGAACCAAACCCGTAAAAATATTTCAGTTCTCCCCTACCAAGAAGTTAAATCTTTCTCCTCCAGCTCCATGAACACCTAGCTTTCTTGAGGCAAGTACGTCGCCCTCCCTCCCCCTCTCTTTCTAACTTTATCTCTCGATATATATATAATATAAATATATTTTTATATACATACATCATGCTGCTGCTGCTGCAGTTTATGTTGTGTTTTCTTAAGTGGGTATATATACAAGGTCACGTTTTGTTTACTTTTAATCTATAACTTGTGAATCGGTGCGTAACAAAGCACACCCATTTCTGCTTTCAGCCTGCCTATTGCTCTCTCCCTCTCTCTGTATATCAAACTTTGGTCTTGACGGGTTTTGTGTTTTATCAATGGAGGTATAGTAAATTTTTTATCTTGAATGTTGTTGGTTTGGTTGTTGTTGCTTTTAATTGCTTTCTTTAACATAGAGTATCTAGTTTTGGATTTAATATTTTTAGTCTCTTTGGGTTTTGTTAACGGTTTCTTGTAGTATTATGAAGTAGAAGAAAGAGTAGAATTTTGTTGGGGGGTCATTTTGGAGTTCTTGTTTTTGTTGGTAGTAAATATTTTTGTCTCTCTTGTGCCTTTTGGCTGTGTATAAGTATGTTTAAGCTTTGAGCTTTTGTTGTGTTTTGGGTTTTGGGATTGGTTATGGAGGTGAATGATTAAATATGCGTAATGGGTTCTTTTCATTGTATTTTTGGCTTTGTAAAGTTCCAGTCTTTTTGATACGGGGTTGCTTTGCTGCTGGTCTCGGGTTGGAACATGGATATGGGTTGGAGAGTTTTGGCTTGGTTACTATGGTTTTACTAAAGTTGCCTGGTTTTATCTGTAAAACTGTGCATGTATTTTTTTTTTCGGGGTTTGGTGATTTTCTGTAAAACTGTGCTTATGATTATTTTTTGCATTTGCAGCTTATTAAATTTCCTTAGGAGCTTTTTTTTTTATTTGTTCAATACTACTTTAATTGGGAAAAAATATTTTTCTTAATTTTGATAAGTAAATAATTAAATAAATTACTGTTTTGAATGTCTTTTGACTGATATGGAAAATAATTTAATTCTAGCTGAAAGTATGGATTTTTTTAATTCCTTGGAACCTGTTTTTAAAAAAATAGCTGAAATTTTTTCTTTGATTAGAGCACAAGGATAGATGTTTGAGCAAATTAAAAAAAATTGTTTTGTTTTCATTTCTTTTGTTTATATTTTGGTTGGAAAACATGATCAGTGATATAGGAGTAGCTGTTATCTTCATAGTATTCATCAATCATCAAGCCTAAGTTTTTTTTTTGCTTACAATGCAAGACACCTTTGTTCCTTTTATTTGTTTTTTCTTTTAAATTTTAATTAATCATTTTTGTTTTTTTGAACTCCTTTTGCAGATGGATGTTATCAAAGGGAATTCTGAGTGGAATTGCATTGAAGATGAATCTGCTGAGCAATTGCTTTCTCCAGGTATTTGTGAGGCCTACAGAGATCCTGAGCTGCTTCCTCGCATTGGAGATGAGTATCAAGTTCAAATTCCAGCTCTTATGACAGAATGTGTCTACGGGTTGCTTGTAGAAAGTCCAGCTGATGCAATAATCTCGTCCGCTACTTCCCATGATTTTTTGGTTGGATTGCCTTTATCATTAATGTGGGTCATTGAGGAAGTCGAGAGCATTAAACATGAACCACGAGATTATCCCTGTGGTTTGACTGACACTTCCGATATAAATAAGTCTGTAAAACCTGAAAGCATTAGAGAGGCAAATATTGTTCCAGAAGTTGACTTGAAAGCTAAGGTTGAGCTTATGGATGTTACTGTGAATGATGGCATAGAAGTAGGAGAATCTGCGAAGTTATGTCTTCAGCCAGAAATAAGTAATGAAATGCTTTGTGAAATCGGTGGCAAAGATTACTGCTTGGTTCCTGGTTCTGTGGGAAACCCTTGGAGTGATTCAGAGGAGGACAGTTTTCTTCTTGGTTTATATATTTTTGGAAAAAATCTTGTTCAAGTGAAGAACTTTGTTGAGAGCAAGACGATGGGTGACATACTCTCATTTTATTACGGGAAATTTTATAGGTCTGACAGATACCATAAATGGTCAGAATGCCGTAAAATAAGAAACAGAAAATGTGTTTATGGGCAAAGGATTTTTACAGGATCAAGGCAACATGAAATGTTATCTCGTTTGCTTCCACAATTGTCAGAGGAATGCAAAACTATTTTGCTTCAGGTATTTTATGAAGTATTTCTAGATGCAGCACTAAATGCCAAGATTCACCAAGTGAGTGAACTCATGGACGAGAATGCACAAAACACAAACACATGGATGACCATGCACAAAAGACAAACACGTTCTCACATATCTGAAGGTCACAATGTATATTCTGAATTAGTTAATTGCTTTCAAGAAATATGTTTTAAGCACCTTTGTTGAACTATTTGCCAAAATTTTTGTGTGAGCTTCTTTAAACATTGCGTTGTTTGTACAAAATATGAGAATGTTTCAACTTTCAATACTACATACAGAATAGATGTTTATACTTTCTCCATGAATTGACAGATGGAGCTGGTATAAATTCTTTACATGATATGCTACTGCATTATTTTCATCCTTTATTTGGCTGATGTTATAACATAATTGAAACAAGCCATTTTGCTAATGATTTTTGATTGGTTGTGTGAAAGCCTACAAATGCAGTTAATTTTTTTTCCACTGAGGATGGCTGTTAGATGACAGTACAAATAGGGTGGTGTGAACATTGATTTGAGATGCAAACTTCATAGTTTCTCTGCTGATAGACCTGTCCTATGTTTGTGGCTCTTATTTTTTGAAAAGAATATTTTGCAGTGCTTGGCTGTTTCTCTTTGATCTTATCTAGTTCATCGCAATTCCATAACATCCTATTTGAATATTAGTTTCATCATTTGGCAGGCTGCTAAGGCATTTGGTGAGGGAAAAGTGTTGCTGGAAGAATATGTGTTCACTTTAAAGGTGATGGTCGGATTGCATGCCCTAGTAGAAGCTGTGGGAATTGGTAAAGGGAAGCAGGACCTCACAGGCATTACCACGGAGCCTCTGAAGTCCAATCAAGTTGCTCCTGTCCGTCCAGAAATACCAATTGGAAAAGCATGCTCGACCCTTACACCTGTTGAAATTATCAACTACCTAACTGGTGGCTACCGCTTAAGCAAAGCTCGATCAAATGATCTGTTCTGGGAAGCTGTTTGGCCTCTTTTACTTGCAAGAGGTTGGCATTCTGAGCAGCCTAATGATCATGGTTTTGCTGCTGCCTCCAGGCATTCTCTGGTCTTTCTGATCCCTGGCATCGAGAAGTTTTCAAGAAGGAAACTAGTGAAAGGAGACCACTATTTTGATTCTGTCAGTGATGTCCTGAATAAAGTTGCTTCGGATCCAACGCTTCTTGACCTTGACATTGGAGAAGATAAGGGTGATGGTAGCAAGGAAGAAACCGCATGGAGCAATAAGACAAATTTGAACCAGGGAAATTTTCCTGGTCAACATCGCCATTGTTACCTCAAACCTAGAACTCTAAGCCGCACTTCAAATGCCATGATGTTTACCGTTGTTGATACAAGTCTTGCCACTGGGGATTCAAAAAGGGTGAGGGAACTGAGGAGTTTACCCGTTGGACTGATGAGCATATGCACCTCCAGAAGTGATTCTGAAGATAGTGAATCTGATTCTTTGAAGGTGCCAGCTGGTGAACCTGATTCTTCTGAGAACCTTTGTTCTGATATGAATGGGACTACCATGACAAAATCCACAAAGAATGATTTGGACAAGGGAGTATTTTCTGACAGGGAAGATGTTGAAGATAATGCTTTAAAGCAGAGTTTCCGTATAAATGGTTCAGGTTTTGCCAAGGTTCCTGAAAAAATTCCCGAGTACCAGAAAGCTGATAAGTGTGATAGTATGCAGACAAGAAAGCGTATCAAGCGTCAAGCAACCCAGAGAGGCATACTTTGTGACAGAAAACTTTTGGATCCAGTGGCAAAACGTCAACGGAGATTAATTGCTTGTGACCACACAAAGACAAGCTGTGGCACAATTGATAGGCATGGATCAAAACAAGATGAGCCTGGTTGCGCTGGAGAAGGTGATATCAGAGAGGATTTTCTCTTTCGAGTGGATCCACCCATGGAGAGGTTATCAGCTACAATTTCTTCTAGAGGCAGTCCAAATATTAGTAATGAAAGCACTCTCAGCAGTAATTCTTCTGGTGATGACCATCCTCATGAGAAACTTCAAACTCGGGCATTGATAGACCTGAACATGCCTGTACCTCATGATGCGAAACGGAACCTTTAATGATTGGAGTGACAGAGGTAAAAGATGATAAAGCAAGCAGGCAAACAAAGGATTTTGGGATGCTAAAAATCTCCACATCAGTATGTGATTCTACTCCTCAGCAGTCACCTAATATGAACTTGCGAAGACACAGCACAAGAAACCGACCGCTGACCACTAAAGCTTTAGAGGCTCTCGCTTGTGGCTTTTTAAGCATAAAGCAGAAGCGGAAGAGTAGAGATGTTTTTTCTCTAGATAACCAGATGTCGAGGCCTTCACGATGTGCTCGTAGTAAGATGAGAATCACTGAAAACTTCCAGGCTGATATGACAGATTTTGAAGGAGATGAAAGAAGAAATGGTGGTTGCAAGAGTAATGGTGGCATGGTTAGTGAGGTTCAGATTTAAATCATGGGTAGTGTTGCAACCTTGGGCTTCAAGATTCTTTTGGTGCTGATTTGCCAATTTGTAGCATAGGAATGAGACCTTAAGACTCTGGAAGACTCAGCTCTTCTCAGCTGCTGAAGTACCCAAGACTTCAATGGAGCGCTCCTTTTTCTTGCTTCAAACTACAACATGCATGGCTTCATGCTAACTTCACAATGATCAGAATAGAACTATATACTTTCCAAGACCATGTCTACAATGGACAGAGAACCCTGCGAAATGTCTAGTATCAGACAACAAGATGGAGAAAATGTTACTTGTTAGTCAAAATGTTCTTTTTCAACAACATTTGACAGTACAGATACTTCTTGATTCCCATCTCACCTTTGCTTGATCGAGCCACCCATTTCCCCTTGATCCAAAGCTTGGATCAAAGTCAATTGTAGCCTTAAAAGCCCATGCATATGACCGAAGCTTGACTGCTGGTTTACTTATTGAAATTGTTTTTTTGAGTTTTATTTCATCAGGAAAATGTCATTGGGCTAATCCTTTACAAATTTTGTCATCTTCAAAATCTTGACTCAAAAAAAAGAAAAGAAAGAAAAAAAAGAGAGAAATCTTTTGTAGTCAACATAACAACAAATGAATTAAAAATAAAAGTTATATAAATATTTGAATAATGTTTGCAAATTGATTTAAATTATTCTTTTAATTTTTATTATAAAGGATTAATTTTTAACTAAATTTGTGTCAAATTTTACTTTACTAAATATATGAAAACTTTCAATTTTAACTTTAATCTTTTAAGAAATTGCTTACAGTATTTTTTTTTCTTTTCTTTTTTTGCCAAATACATATTTAACTTTGATTATATTTCATCATTATTTATAGAAATGGCTTTTGATTATGATTCCAGACTAAATGTTTATTTTTAGATAGTTATTAGTTAATCATGGTACGTAGGAGGTAGGATTCAAAATTAATTATAAACTAAAAGAGAAAGGAGTTTTATTGTACCTCTTCTTAAAAAAACACTATTTATTTAAATAGTGCTTTGCTTTTTTTTTTTTTAATTTTATCATTTAATATTAGATTTGTTTTTTATTGAACTATCATGCTCTTATGATACATATTGTGGGTTTAGCGGGTTAACTTGGTTGCCACAAGTTTTTTTTTCTTAATTAATTTTTTTTTAATTTTATCATTTAATATTGGGTTGATTGGGAATTACTGTAAACTCTTGGATAAAATCCATAAAGTTAATAATGAAAATATCATGTTGAGCGAGTAAATCGAGTATTAGAGTTAAAAAGATGACTTTGAATTTTGAGAATTTGAAATAAAAGGTTCATGTATTGATTTAAAAATAAAATTATGAAAATGAAGGAAAATAAAAAAAACAACTAAATTCATATAACTACCAAATGATAAAAAAGGAAAGTAATGTTCTGGGATATAAATTAAGGAAATTCGATGTAATTTGTTTAAACTTGATATTAAAAATGTGTGAATCTGTAAAATATGACCTAATAAATATAAAGATTACAATGTAGACCCGTAGCTTAAAAATTGATAAATTAGTGATAAATATGGATAATTTTTATGAATTTAGGGTGAAAATATTTAGAAAAGTATTTTAGATTTTTTAAATGAATTAATGTAAGGTTCTATGTGCGAATGATTTTGATCACCGGTATAAGCCTGCGTGCAATCACACCATTTTTAACCTGAAAAGGAAAAAGATTTGATGAAAATTTGTATTATAAATAGGTATGGAAGTTCACAATGAATTAGTTAAAAATATGGATGAATTAAGTAGATAAAACAGTATAAAATTTTGGATTGTAGCGTAAAAATTACAAGTTGTCCAATTTTACTCTATCATGTATAACTCTCAATCTAGCCATTAGATTGAGATAAAATTTACGAGTAACATCTTGATATTTTGGTCAACCTTCTTTTAAAATTTTAGGTCAATTGGATTTTGAAAAGACCATTTAAAATTATTAGTGGCTAAGAAATATTAAGAAGTATAATTTGGGCAAAATTATTAAAAACAAAAATACAAAGTCAGCCTTTATAAGTGAAAGGTCAACAATAACTTAAGGAAAAGAACAAAAAATGAGTTCATTTCCTCCTTCTATTTATTTCAAATTGAAATTGTAGCTACCATCATTGTGAAAGATGAAATGAAAATTTGATGATTATATGAGAGAAACAAGTTAGGAGGGGGAGAGATTGGGTGATGTGAGAGAAACAAGTTTAGACGAGGAGAGAAAGAAAGGATAAAGGGCTAATAGCAAGGAAAATTTAGAGGTAGAAAGAGACCATAAGTTGAGAAGGAAGAAGGTGTTGATGAAGAAATTCACATGGGAATTTGCCATTGCTCATCCAAATTTATTAAGTGAGTTACTCTTCTATACAATATTATCATTAGTTAGTGTTTACTTATAAAAATTGAATAAATATTCAATTATTAAAGTTAGGGTTTATGGATGAAACTTGGGGGAAATGAAAATTAAGTGTAGAATTGTGAAATAAAAGTTTAATGACGAGGAAATGAATGAAAATTGTTGAAGGAATTTGGCTTAAGGGAGACCCTTAACTTTCAGCCAAATGGGAAAGCATAAGGGGTGTTCTTTCAATTTAGATTTCTATGTATATAGTGTGTTGTAAGAACATGTTAATGGTGGAAACTCCTAAATTTAACTAAAAGGTTAGGAAGTAAATCATGACATCTGCTAGGTTCATTGTGTGTTGGGTGAGTTGAATGTCATTGAATGTGTACTTGAAATTTTTTATGCAACTATTATGGAATGTGGTACTAGCTTGAAAATATGTTAAGAAAAGAAGAATCAAAGAAAGGAACATCTACTAAGCTTGAGGTTAGGTTTCGACCAAATGAGAAATGATACGAGGGATATTTCTTTGAATGTAAATATATGAACATGATAAAAATGATTACTCTAGTATAGTCGTATTAATTATGGACAAGATTTTTATTCATAGAGATTCATTTCTTCTTCCTTGTTATGATGTCAATTGATGTAGTTAACAAAGTATAACTCATGTTGTGATTAAGTATAATAGAAATAAATGACAATGTGTTGATTTGAAAATATGTTAGTTAATGTAAGATGAAAGAAGAGCACTAAATAAATAGGAACCTAAGCTTCGACCAAGTAAAGAAATAGAAGGAAGAAATCTTGTAAGATCTACTAAATACATGTATATGCATGTTACGGGGAAAAACAAACATTATTGAATGAGTTTAAAGTCATCTTGTTAATGGTTGTTGCTACCCATTTTAAAATAATAAGATAAATGTGAGAAAATACACCTAAAGCAAACTCGAAAAGAAATGCTCGAGCCCAATTATAAAAGACCATAATGCTAAGCAAGGTTGGTAAGTTGAAATAGTGTACAAAATACTGTGCTTCTTCTTTTTCTTCAGTTTTTTGCTGATTGAGGGGGCACTTTCAAACGGCTGAATGTGACATTTCTGACCATGCCAAGGTTGAAACCACCACTATTCAACTAAGAAACTCCCCCTCTACAACACCATGTCTATAATATCAAACGTTTACATTCCATTTTCTCTATGGATCTCCACAACATCATGTCCCTAATAAGCCAAAACCATAGTTTCAGACATTACGTTGTTTGAGTAGACACTTTCAAACGATCGAATATAGAGCTATAGACCTCCAAATCAAGGCATACACCCCCTTTACCAAGTCCAGGTGGTATCAGGCGACGTTGAAATCAGAGATACTCCAATGAAGTCCTGAAAGTGACCAACTCAGTTAGCTTTGATGGCGATATTTAGTTGCACAAGAGCGCCTAACTTTCTTGTTGGTTTCCATTTAGAAACCTCTAGAAGGATCATATCAAGGGTTTAAAGCCTTTCTCTTAGGATCCAAGGAGACGAAACACTCACCTTGCCCGAAGCACCTTACAAAACCACCTACACCCAAAACTAGCACCCCCATGGCAAAACCAGCTAGGTTTTATTCATTTGAAACCCTAGACAACCCATCTAGAAGGCCTAAACCTGCCTATAAAAGAGGAGGTCAAAGAACACCAAAAATAAAAGAGAGATAGAAGAGAAAACAAGGGGGAGAAAATAGAGAGAAGTAAAGGGAAAGAAAAGAAAAGAAAAGAAAAGAGAAAAGAAACTTAGGCTAAAGGGCAAAGGTCCTACCCAGAACGTTTCCAAGCCTTCAACTATGATCTAGGGAGGTTTGAAAACAAGAAGAAAAGGAGGCAATACCAAGAACCAATCTATATTTAGATTTTCAAAACTAAAAAGGTATACACTTTCTTACCTTGAAAGTGGATTCCATGAGGTCTGCTAGATCTTTCTTTTGTTTTAATACTGAGTTTCGATTGCCATGACATGTTATTGATTACTTTCCTGTCATTTTCTTTATATTAAGCTTGGATTTAAAGCTTGCCAAAAATGGCAAAGAAAAGAGTAGGTACACTTTCTATTAATAAAAGGATAACCCCTACTTCTAAGTAGCTAACCTAACAATTTAAAGTGAAAATGGTCATATTTTAAAGCTCTTTATGTAAAAATACATTTGCTGTTTTGAGTTGATAGTCATTTAGGTTTGGAATCATAGCTTTTTTTTTAAAAAAAAAAGTTTTTGTGTTGTTTCTTCAACCATAACTTTGTTCCTTATCAATAGTTTGGTTTGTGGGGACAGGAAGGGCACACTTTAAAGCCCAAAAATGACTTTTTTGGGCGCATTTTCAACTGCAAACTTTCTAGGCAACTTTTTTGCATTTAAGGCAGATTAATTCGTTGAATCTTACCTTAAATGCTAGTCCCAGATCTTGTTTGGTTTAATTCTGTTTCAAATAGGTACGCCCTTCATCTTTGATAAATAATCTGGGAATTTCTAGCAACAATAACAGATTTTAATATGTTTAATTCTAGTGTTTTGGTTTTCAATCCGAAACTCTTTTTTGGGCAAAATCGTGTGATTTTATCAATCATCAAGAGTTTTGAACCCTTGATTCTTGATCTTGGAAGGTTTGTGAATAGGAACATACCCTTTTTTGTTTGAAATCCTCTCTGGATTGAGAACTATATTTTGGGGGAAGATGAAGAACATTCATCTGTTTGTTTTTGTCTTTTCTGTTTTGATATGTTTCTGTTAAAAAAATTTGTAAGTTTTTGTGTTTCTCATCCTTTTTGATTTGTTTTGTTTACTTTTCTTTCCTTCGGTCTGTTTCTTGGTTGACTTGATCGGGTCAACCCATTCGGGTTGACCCGACCCTCCTAAAAAAAAGAGAAAAAAAGAAAAAGAATATAATAATAATAATAATAATAATAATAATAATAATAATAATAATAATAAAACACTTTTTTTAGTTTATTTTTTCTTAATGATTTCCCCCCTTTTATAAAAATTCCTCTTAAACCTTGTTTTTTTTTAGATCAAAGCATAAGAAACAAAAAATAATAAATAAATTTTTGTGTATTAAATTCGGCCAAGTGTCAAAAAAATACAAAGAAAATCATATTGCGTAGTATTTCCATATGAAAATTCAAAATATGTATTTGCATGCATTTTAGGATTTAATAACCAGTTTATTAAATTCATGAGAATTTAGCTAATATTTTAATAAACTATTATTTTTTTTAATTCATGAGAATTAATGGTTAAAAATCCTGGTACAGAACACTGAACCTATAAGTGAGGCTAATATTTGAAATATCATAGTTGACTAGAAAATTCTCAGAGTTATTCTAAATATTCATCAATTTTAATTGAAAGTATTTTTCACCGTAATGCACAAATTACAAAAAAAAATTCTAAGAATTTATTTGGGTACACAAGTCCATAATAAATTCTTAAATACTAGGTTTATTCATACGAGTAAATCTCAATCTTAAATTATAGATAGACCACCAGCCAAAAAACCATTAATACCACAAAGTAACTTATCTCAGGTAGGGGGTGTTAGGAGTGCTAATACCTTTCCTAGCCATTACCAATCTCTTACCCTCGAATTTCTAATAAGATCAGTACACTTGGGGTTTCTTAGTGATTTTGAACTAAATAACTAGGTGACGACTCCTTCAGCCCCTTTAACACCATCGCCTTTCGCCAACGTGCGATAAAATGACGACTCCACTGAGGATTTATTGTTTTATAGTATGGGACTGAGTTTTGTGTTTTATATGGTTTTGGGTATTTGTAACATGTTTAAATTTCCATGTTTTGTTTTGTTTTGTTTGCCTTGCTCTATTTACGCATAGCATCTTTTAGCTTGCACATGCTTAAATATCAAATGTGAACACGCATTTCATACATCTTTTTCATTGCTCCAGGATACGTGGGGAAACTTTAGGTTAGGTAAGGGAGTAACGGAAGCCCTATGATTTTCAGTCAGGGTTTAAGTTCGCAAAACCATCAAACTCTTTGTTGAGTGCTTGAATTGGTAGTGATTGGTGTTCGAGCCATCCCACTACCTAACAAGCCTCCATTTTACCTTCATGAGAGTGATCATTGGGACAACAAGAAACTTTTTTTAAGCCTAGATAATGCCTTTTTCCTATCTCATGTAGAGAAATTATAACATATCCACAAGATGTATTGTTTTTTGATAAACCTTGTTGCATTAAGACATACTTAACCTTGAGCATCTCACCTTGTAAGATTTTGGACTGATAATATGGCCACCATTTAAAAAAAAACTTCTATCGAATATGGGTTGGAATCTAAATCCCTACAGCTGTTAGAAGGGGATTTCCTAAGACTAAATGACAATAAGTTGCCACCCATTAAAAGCATAAGTAACTCTGGAAATGACCTGAAAAAGCTCCTTTCACATGTAAGAAGCATTTGTGAAGATGAGTTTTCTAAGAAATATGGGAGATTAGTGGAAATCACAAAGGTGCCTACCCAAAATTCAACCATTAAAGCTATGTTGCATTTTTGGAACTTCGAGTATGTTTGTTTCACCTTCGAGGACATAGACATATGTCCCCCTTAAAGGTGTATAGTTTACTCATAAAATTCCCTAGAGATCTATAAAAGGTTTATCTTTATCCAAAACTTGACAACGTGATAACTGATTTAGCCAAGTTGACCAAGATCCTAGATCTGCATAAAATATCAGAGAAAAGCACCGGTGGTTTGAAGTGGAAGATAATAGAAGAAGTGTTTAAAGGACGAAGGGGTAACCCTATTCACTAAAGAAAATAACATAATACTCACCTTGGGAATCTTAGGTTTAGTGTTGTTTCCAAACATAATCAGAGTAATCAGTTTAGAGGGGGCCACAACTTTCATCGAATACAAAAATAATTAGATAAATCCCACCACGACAATACTAGCAGAAACAATCCTGACACTCAATCATTGTAGGAAGGTTGGCAAGGGGGCAATAAGCTATTGCGAACAACTACTATACATATGGTTAATCAGCCATATAGAAACTAAGAAGTTAGTATTTAATAATTTCTAGTGGTTTACTTAGAAACCATTGGAAATAATTAAAAAAGAAGAAGAGTGGAAAGACCTGAAAAATGAAAAATAGAAAGCAAAACTCCAAAGAATTCCACAAGGAGAAATTTAATGGCAAGCTCCATAGATGAGAGCAACAGATTGCTTAATGAGTTACGGGCAAAGACAATGGGTACCTTTGGTCAGGATAACTGGGTATGTCAGTTACACATTTTCTTTGGTTGTCAGATAGCTCAGAGGTATACAACATGTGTCAAGGACAACCAAATTATCACAATTTTCTAGGTTATTTATAGACCATTCTGCTTTAGAGGTCATAAAAAGCATCAAACAGGATTGAAAGCTTTTGCAGTTATTCAAAGCAGGGTGGATAACCTTCGAGGATACACCCAACATCAATTCTAACTCATTGCCCAATCATGCTTTTAGTAGTGGAGGGGTAAATGTAGTACAATATGGAAAAAAAGAAGAAGTAGGTTCCGAAAGTAACCATGGATAGGTTATATGCCATGTTGATGTAAGCTGGTTACTTGCCAACAAGAAGTATGACAGGAATGGGAAACCATTTTTGTAGGTTCCACGAAGTTACGGGACACGACATTGAAGAATATGGAGAGTTTCATTAGAAAGTAGCATAATTAATGACTCATGGTCTTTTATAGACTGAGGAGAGGGAAGGAGATGAGGTTGTTAGCATGATAGGTTTCTAAAAAGGAAAAGTGGAAGCGTGTAGAATCCAGCTCACTAGAAACGGACCACCAAAACTCATCCTGACAAGGTCCGCTTTTACCCATAATTAAAACTATAGCGCGCTGCTATATAATTACAAAGGCTCCTCTTTATTTTTGGAAACTAAGATTGACAGATTAACTCAGAGTCGCAGGTGTTTTACACTTGAAGAACTGGAGAAACAACAAAAGGCCAATGGCAAGGAAGTTATGGAAGCTACTAAAGATATAGAGGTAAAAACCAATAAGCGAGGAAGAGATAGACAAATTTCTAAAGCTAATGAAGCACAACATGGTATAACAGCTAAAGAAAACCCTTGCCAAGATATCCCTCATGTCTCTTATCTTGAGTTTCGAGCCCTACCGCAATGCCCTGCAAAAAGTTTTAAACGACGCATATATTCCTCAAGGCATGACCCAACAGACCATGGAGCTAGTTAGAAGAATCCAAGCAACCACCTATTTGTACTTCACCAAAGATGAGCTCGATGCTAGAGGTCACAACAAACCTCTATACATTATAGTAAGATGCTAAGATTGCACCGTCAGTAAGGTATTAATGGACAATGGCTCAGCTTTGAACTTACTCTCAAAATATGTGTTGGATGAAATGGCAATTGATCCAACCCACATGTTGATCAGCACTATGATAGTCAAGGCATATGATGGGTCTCCAAAGTAGGTGGTAGAGACCATTGAAATATATTTGTTTATCAGCCTGCAAGCATTCTTAGTAACTATGCTAGTAATGGACATCCTCCTTACACCAATGTCTGAAGTACATTATTAATAGAGCATTGGTGATAATCAAGGCTAAAGAAACCCTAGCAATGATACAAAATGTGGTGGTAACTAACATAGAGGCTAAAAAGAGCAAGGATGAGAATCTTCATGCCTATGAAATTATTAACATAGATTGGGTTCCAGAAAATTCGGTGCTAAGAAAGCTAGCCATTTTTTAAGCCACAAGGATAGCAGCTAGGTATTTCTTGAAACATAAGCTTCCTTTCTAGTACAACCCTATCACAAGAAATCTAAAATGGATAAGCTCGATAAGATGGAAAGCTACAAATCAAAGATTTGTGCTTGGCTTTAAGCCCAATAACAAATATTACAAAAGAACTACCAATATCAGATGAGAGAAGATACTAGCTAGGTTGGAAAGGAGAGAGCCAGAAAAAGAAAAGATTATCATTCCCCCAATCCATATAATATTCCTTAAAGTCGTCTATGTGGCTCACTCGGAAGATGCAATGGATGTCTCTACCCAAAGCCTTGCTATTATAGGCATCAACACATTGGAGCGAGACAGTGGTGAGGTCAAAAACTACAATGAAATGGTAGAAGAGGAAGAATTGCTACCCCAACTGATTGTCTATATCGTAAACAAGATGCCTGAAATGGCCTTTGTATGAAAGTTGGAAAATGGTGAAGATTCCAGAATTGGGTGACTCAAGAAGTTCCTATAGCCTTTAAAAATTAAATGAAAATGTTTTGTGTTTTCTATGTTTTTATTTATTTTGTTGTTTTCATACCAAGTTGGCAATCTAAGCTCGAGATACCAACAAATTGGTTTTGTTGTGTTTGAGCCTTTCCTTTTATCAATGAGATCATGTTTTTTTTCATATTTTCTTTTTATATGTCTTTTTTTTTGCAAATAAACATGCATTTACACCTTCCGCTTTCAGGAAATCTGAAAGTGGACCATCCACGAAATCACTAGCACATTACACAAAGAATAAACAGCCAAATTTTGATGAGTATACAATTGCAATGGAAGAAATGAATGGGAAAAAGATCTTGTGGAGGAATTCACTAGGTTAGTGGAACAATCAGAACAAATTCGAGATCTGGCAAGAGAAGAGCTAGAAACAGTCAACATCGGTACAAAGAAGGATAAAAAAGAGTTAAAGATAAGGACTTTAATCACCTCCAGTGAAAGAGAGGATTTGATTGCATTACTATAAGAGTATGTCGATGTGTTTGCCTGGTCCTACACAGATATGTCTAGTCTAGATATTGACATCGTAGTGCACAAGATACCATTAAAAGAATGATGTACACCTGTAAAGCAAAAACCACAGAGGGCCCCCCCATGCATGGTACTCAAGGTAAGAGATGAGATAACAAAGCAGGTGAGACTTTGGGTTTTCGGTAGTTAGATACCTACAATGAGTGTCTAATATAGTAATAGTTCCCAAAAAGGTGGAAAGATTAGATTATGTATGGACTGTAGAGATTTAAACAAAGCAAGCCTGAAGGATGACATCTCATTGCCTCATATTGATATCCTAGTTGACAATGTCGCACAAAACTCGACATACTCCTTCATGGATGGTTTCTCTAGGTACAACTAAATCAAGATGGCCAAAGAAGATAAAGGGAAAATAACCTTTGTTACACTGTGGGAACATTTTGCTGTAAAATAATGTCATTTGGGTTGAAGAATGTTGGGGCTATTTATTAAAGGGTGATGATAACTTTATTCCATGATATGATGCATAAAGAGATTAAAGTATATGTGGATGACATAATTGTCAAATCTAAAGAGAAAGAAGATCATTGTTAGAATATGAAAAAGTTGTTTAAAAGGTTAAGAAAGTATCAAGTGAAGCTAAACCCCGCAAAGTGCTCATTCGGGGTAAAATCTAGAAAGTTGCTCAGATTTATGGTAAGTAGTCAAGGTATTGAAATAGACCCTGATAAAGTAAAGGCAATTCAGGATATGCTGGCTCTTAAAACTGAAAGAGAAGTTAGAGGATTCTTGGGTTGTTTGAATTATATTACCCAATTTATCTCTAAAATGACATGACTTGCGAACCGATCTTTTAGCTCCTTTGAAAGAAGAATTCTGGAGTATGGAATAAAGAATTCCAAAGGGCCTTTGATAAGATCAAAAGATATATGCAAAATCCACCTTTATTGGTTCCCCCAATACCTGACAGACTATTGATTTTGTATTTAACAACAACTGAGAGAGCAATGAGATGTGTACTCGGGCAACATGACAAGTCTGGCATGAAGAAAAAGGTATTATTCTTAAAAAGTTTACAGAGTGCGAATCCATGTTACATTAGTGGAGAAACTTTGTTGCGCACTTGTATAGGCCACTAAACGACTTCGACAGTACATGTTGTATTACACCATATGGTTAATTTCAAAGTTAGATCCTCTTAGATACATCTAAAAAGCCTTACTTATCAAGCAAAATAACAAGGTGGCAAGTACTCCTGGCTTAATATTACATAGTATACACACAAGGAAAGCCGTGAATGGGAGCGTCATTGCTGGCCATTTGAAAGACAATGCGATCGAAGACTATAAACCTTTGAGCTTTAATTTCCCAGATGAAGATGTATTGATTATAGAAGAGGAAAGAGAGCCAAATTGGTGGACAATGTTCTTCGACAGAGAGTAAATATGTATGATAACGAGGTAGGAGTAGTGATAACTTCTCCTAGTAAAATTCAATAAATATATTGATTATACAATAAGAACGAGGTCGGTATTACACTATATTAATAAAACCAATGTGACCTCTATGTGGTAAAAAAGACTAGAGTAAATAAGCGCCCAACTACTGAAGGCTTCTATGTGGTAAAAAGCTTTCTCTAGGGGAGCCCTCATGTTAACAAGGATGGATGGGGACAACTTACCTAGGCCAGTGAATTCTGACTATGTAAAAAAGTATTATGCATGGTGTATTCATTCTACTTTGAATCAATAAAATTTGGTCGCTCATTCTCAATACATCTTGTGCTTTATCAAAAAAAATGAATGATCTCAAAATTTTCTCCTAAAACAAAGTTTTGTTTAGATTTGGTTTTTGTCTAAACAATTTCGAGGAACTTAATGATATGTCAAAAGGATAATCCCCCAAGAGGTGGTTAAAGGCCTATAAACCAAAACCAATGACCTAACCATCAAGTTCTTGTTATAAAAATGCTATGCGGAACAAAAGACAATGAAGTTTTTTATAATTCATATAAAAATCACAAAAAATAATTCAAAAGACCGCTACGGCGGTAAAGTCAAAATTTATGAGTCCTAACCAGTTTTGCTTGAAATGGGGAAAGATCATCTTTGATATCCATAAAATGAATATATCCTTTGCAATCCCAATTTAAGAAATTCAAATTACCGTTATGACGGTAAAGCCAAAATTTATTAGTCCTAATCAGTTTTGCTTGAAATGAGAAAGGCCATCTTTGATATCCATAGAGTGAATATATCCTTTGCAATCCCAATTTAAGCCTAATAAGAGTCCTTCTTAAAAAAAAAAACCCTGACCTGGGTCATACCCTACATTGGAGGTAAGTGAGAAATGTTTTTAATGGCTGAAAAAGTGGAGACCACAACAGAATTGGTAGCAAGAGATTATTAGACCCTAAGTCCTGGAAAGGGCTAAAAGAAAGTCCTAGATTAGGGAAACTCCAAGGAAAACTAAAAAGCTACAAGGCAACGAAAGTAGACATTACCTGTAATTAGAGACTAGTCAGGTTCTGATACCAGGTTAATGCTGAAAGTTTCGACCTAAAAAAAACCTTTCAGGTAATTGGTTATCCATATAGATAGAACTTGGGTTTTGCATTACTACCCATGTTTGGTCTTCTATGTAAAAAACAGAATAGGTAACATGAGCGGATGTTTTTTTTCTTTTACAAGGATGACAAAATAAGAAAAAGAAATAACAATGTTAAGGATGGTTAGGAAACCTTGTTTTCTCTCCTAAAGTTCAAGTTTAGATATGGGCATTAAATCATATACTGACCAATTGATAGCATTAAGAATTCTCGTTCTCGTTTGGCAAAGAGGAAGCCTTTTTGGAATAAGGGATTTTCCTATCTAGTTTTTGGAAAGACAAAACTTGCCAATGAAAATATAGTGATCATATGGCATGTTGTTCTACAAAGATGGTAAATGTTGGTTGATGGTGATCCTAGGTTTAAAGTCCATTAAACACCATTTGAGCTCGTAAATTCCTTTCTTTGATAAACATGCAACTCAACCTTTATTACGCGCCTAAAAAGACTTTTCTAATCAAGCACGTAGGACGAACTAATAAATGGTGCACTTAAGGAATTAGTTATGAAAATGATAATAAAATAAAAAAAAACTTTTTTGTCTTTTGTTCATGTCGAGAGAATCCAAGCACAAAACTTCAAATGAGTTTTAACCCTTCTTGAGGTGGATCATCTCCTACACCGAGTGCCATGATAAAACACTTTTGACATGACATTAGAAATGTTAAAAGCATGTGTTAGAAATATTAAAAGCACACAACATTGTCATGGATGGAGAGTTTCCAAGTTATTCCCAATTCAAGATGATATTTACTGTAACCATAAAAAAGGCTATACAAGGCAAACTCGACGCTTAAACAACACCATACTTAGGGGCATGGTCAGGTTTAATAAACAACAAGAGCAGTAATCGTTGCAGGCAGCCCAGGATGGGCATTGTACTTACATTTGAGTAGAGGGCTAATATACGATAGACTCAAATGAGATGGTGAATCAAAAGAAAAAAAAAGCTTCGGATTGTAAAAGCACCCTGTGATGATGGAGCATAAAAAATGAGGGCTATATTTCAAACTAGGTAAGGATGCATGCTTGTCATGTAACCCCAAAGCATTGCAAAAATGTTTTTCAATCTTTTTAGAAAAAATCCTCAGTGAAATCCAGCAAGATTTTGATGAATAAAAAAAGGGGCAGGTCGCCCATCAAAATAGACCGGTTTTTGAAAAGGACAGGTCGCCTGTGAAAATAAACCACCTTCTGAAAAAGGACAGATCGCATATGAAAATAAACTAGTGATTTTAAGATGGGTAGATCACCCGAGATAATGAGACCAATTTTAGAGAAGCATGAATGCTAGCTAAAATTCTTTTGGAATTTAAATGGGCAGGTCACCCGTGAAAATAGACCAATATTTAGATTTCAAAATGAATAGATCACCCAAGATAATGAGATCAATTTTAAGGAAGCATGAATGCTTGCTGAAATTCTTTTAGAATTTAAATGGGCAGGTCGCCCGTGAAAATAGACCAATATTTAGATTTCAAATTGGATAGGTCACCCAAGATAATGAGATCAATTTTAGGGAAGCATGGATGCTTACTGAAATTCTTTTGGAATTTAAAGGGGCAGGTCACCCATGAAATAAACCAGTGTTTGGATTTCAAAATGGGGTAGGTCACCCAAGATAATGAGACCAATTTTAAGAAAGCTTGAATGCTTGCTGAAATTCTTTTGGAATTTAAAAAGGTAGATCGCTCGTGAAAATAGACCAGTGTTTGGATTTCAAAATGGGTAGGTCACCCGAGATAATGAGACTAATTTCAGGAAAGCATGAATGATTGCTGGAATTCTTTTGGAATTTAAAGGGGCAGGTCATCCATGAAAATAGAACAGTGTTTGAATTTCAAATTGGGCAGGTGACCCGACATAATGAGACTAATTTCAGGGAAGTTGAACGCTTGCTGGAATTCTTTTGGAATTTAAAGGGGCATGTAACAACCTGGCTTTTTCAAATCCAAAATCAGTGGATTTTTTTTTTGGTTCTCGATACTTCTCACAATGACATTCCATGAATTAGAAAATTAGGTTCCCTTTCTTATCATGGCATCATACAGATGTAGCTTTCGTAAATCAACATTCTCATAAGATGGATAATCAATACCTATGCCCACAATAATATATTTTCATATTTATACATTTACGTTACTTCATATTGACATACTCATGAGTTTACATTCTTGTCCTAGTCTCGTTATCAACATGAGTTTATACCCGAGTGTCGAACATCAATTTTACACAACTAGTACTTTCTTTCATACGATTCTTATGTGATTTCACAACATAGCATCCTCATAAAAGAGAATACCACATAATACATTCATAACATCGTATCTACGTGTTCACACATTCAAATCCGCGTTCCATTACAATTTTCATTTCAAGTCCTTACAAAAGTGTCGAATGACAAATATTCAACATTACACCTAAGACAAACTATTACAAAGCACCTTTCAAAATATGTGAACCCCTGAAACGGGCTTTTCTACGCACCTTGATTGTGTGATGTCCCTGTTTCAAAACAACATGGATACGAGAATTGTAAATAATCTAACATAATAATAAACAACTAGAAGTACATTGTCGTTACTTTTCGTTATTAACTTAGAATGGATAGATTCCTTATTTTATTTAATATATGCATTGTATATCTCTTATTATTTCGTTAAGTGTTTTTTTCTCACTCACACACCCCGATCTCTCCATAGGATTTGTGAGCTCGAAGTTTAACATTGGTCAGGGTTAATTACTTCACCTTAACCTCGCCATCCACCTTAGATACTTTTAGCCATAGTTAATCATAACATTTAAACTCGACCATTCATTTAGGATGTCATTTTCCAAAACTAATCATCAGCCACAACCCGATCATCCATCTCGGATGCTATTAGCCGAAGCTAATCATCAAGTGCAATTCGATCATCCATCTCGGATGCCATTAGCTGAAGTTAATCAACATCCACAACCCGATCATTCATTTTGAATGCCATTAGCCAAGGCTAATCAACAATCACAACCCGATCATCCATCTTGGATGCCATTAGCCAAAGCTAATCATGAAGCATAACCTGATCATCCATCTCGGATGCCATTAGCCGAAGCTAATCAACAATCACAACCCAGTCATCTATCTCGATTGCTATTAGCCGAAGCTAATCAACAATCACTCATGAAGCCTGCTGGATCTTTCTTTTGTTTTCAATACTGAGTTTTGATTGCCATGACATGTTCTTGATTACTTTCATGTAGTTTTATTTATATTAAGCCTGGATTTAAAGCTTGCTAAACATGGCAGCAAAGGGGCAGGGACACTTTTTATTAATGAAAGGATAACCTTTGCTTCTAAGTAGCTAACCTGACCATTTGAAGTGAAAATGGTTAGATTTTGAAGCTCTGTATGTAAAAATTCATTTGCTATTTTGAGTTTATAGTCATTTAGGTTTAGAATCAATGCCTTTTTTTAGTTTTTGTGTTATTAAGTTGTTTCTTCAGCCATAGCATTGTTCCTTATCAATAGTTTGGTTTGTGGGGATTATAAAGGCACACTTTAGAGCCAAGAAATGACTTTTCTGGATGCATTTTTTACTGCTAGCTTTTTAGGTAGCTTTTCTACATTTAAGGCAAATTCATCCGTTGAATCTAGCCATAAATGCTAGTCTCAAGCCTTGTTTGGTTTAATTTCTATTTCAAATAGGTCTTCCCTTCATCTTTGATAAACAATCTAGGAATTTCTAGCATCAAAAATAGGTTTTAATAGTTTAATCCTAGGGTTTTGGTTTTCAAATCGAAACCCTTTTGTGGGAAAAATCATGTAATTTTGTCGATCATCAAGAGTTTTGAACCCTTGATTCTTGATCTAGGAAGGTTTGCGAATGGGAACATGCCCTTTTTTTTTTCAAAATCCATTATGGATTGAGAGCTACATTTTGAGGGAAGACGAAGAACATTCATTTGTTTGTTTTTGTCTTTTTTGTTTTGATTTGTTTCTGTTCAAAAAAATTAAGTTTTTGTGTTTTTCATTCTTTTTGATCCGTTTTGTTTTGTTTTCTTTCCTTCGGTTTATTTTTTGGTTGACTTAGTTGGGTCACCACAATTGGGTCAACCTATTTGGGTTGACCTGACCCTCCTAAAAAAAAGAGAAAAGAAAATAAAAGGAATATATATATAATAAAGAAATAAAAAAACAAGTAAAAAAAATTCCTCTTAAAACTTTGTATTGTTTCTTCTCTTTTTCAGTGATTTTCCCCCTTTTAGAAAAATTCCCTTAAACCTCAATTTTTTTTAGAAGAAAACATAAGTAAATAAATAAATTTTTGTGTGTTGCATATGGCCAAGTGTCTCAAAAATACAAAGAAAATCATATTGCATAGTATTTCTATATGAAAATTCAAAATATAGACTTGCATGCATTTTAGGATTTAATAACCAGTTTATTAAATTCATGAGAATTTAGCTAATATTTTAATAAACCATCATTATTGTTTTCTCCTCCGGCCACCGTTGGATCAGGTTATAATTTGGATATGTTATTTTTCCTGATGATATCTAGATTTTGAATGGTGGAGATCAGAAACAAACACTCGGCATAGAAGTTGTGGTTCTCACTCAGTAGGTCTGCAAGTTTGAGGTCAGTTCGGTTCAACCCATATTTATAGCAATTTCACCATTGATGAAGTTGATATTTGGATATGTTATACTCATTGTTGTAACCCAATTTTGGATTCACCAAGATTTTCTTGAATGTTATTTTATTTCTATTATTATTTATAAAAATCCAAAAAAATTAAGAAAAAGGAAAATTCAAAAATATATTTTTCTCGAGTCAACCGCATCTTTCCGTCAAAACCGAGTCGACCAGGTTAATACGGGTCAAACCATGTCGACCAGGATAAAAAATGAGTTTCGGGCCGTTTCGGGTCAAAACCGTCATTTTTGACCAAAACCGAGTTCACTTGGGTCAATACGGGTCAAACCATGTTGACCAGGGTAAAAAATGAGTTTCGAGCCGTTTCGGGTCAAAACCGTCATTTTTGACAAAAACTGAGTCCACCGGGTCAATACGGGTCAAACCATGTCAACCAGGGTAAAAATGAGTCTCGGGCCGTTTCGAGTCGAAACCGTCATTTTTGACCAAAACGGAGTTCACCGGATCAATACGGGTCAAACCATGTCGACCAGGATAAAAAAATGAGTTTCATGCCGTTTTGAGTCAAAACTGTTATTTTTTTTTGGTTAAAACCCGGTCCACTGGTTTTATATCATTTGAAAGTTTTTTTTTATGTTTCAACATAATTTTCGGTAATTAAAATTGATTTTTAGCGGTTAAGTCGGGTTTTTTCTAATACTGATTTGAGTTTTAATTTTACCTATATAAATATTTATTATTATATATAATAAAACAAAAATCAATAATTCAAAAGTAAATTTTTTCAACGGAGGCGGTTTAATTATGCAAGTAGCGGTTATGTTAATATATTTTTTTATTTAGGGTAGATGGAAGGTGGATGTGATTTGTCCCCTACTCATTGGCTATAAATAGCCACGAGAGCGGGGAAGAAAAAAAAAAAGGAGGAGAAAGAACGAAAGAAAAAAAAGAAATAAGCGAAAGAACTGTGAAACTGTTGTATTTTTTTTAGTTTTTCTTCACAAGAGTAGGATATTGTTTAAAAAAAAAACAATTTGAAAAATACCAAATATATCCCGACACATCTCAGCCGTTGAAATATTCCAAGATTTGATCCTGTTGCGCCACGTCATCCGGTGCACCGAGATTTCTGTGCACCGCGACACACCAAATCAACGCTCCGCTCATCCGGACCGTCCGTTCAATCTCGCTAATCTAGCCAATCACAGCCATCCGATCATTTCATCCGAGATCCAACGGCATACGGTGTTCAGATGCACGGTGTACCATACACGCGTTCACACCGTAGCGTAATCTCGGAGCTCTCTCTCTCCTCTCGCGGCGACGCTCTCTCTCATCCGATCTCCACTTTCCGGCCGTCTCCGGCCCTCCGCACCACCACGAAAGGTTTCTCCCCCTTCGTAAAGAAAAACCCCGGTGGTTTGCAGCGTTTTCTCCGCCATATCTAGCCGGAAAAAGGCCGCGATTTTCGTCGGCCACCGAAGCTTCAAGTCGTCGATTCTCCTTCGTCAGCCATCAACGGCCATCGAGACCACCACCATCAAAATCCTCGACATCGATCTATCGGGATCGACCATCGTTTGGTCGGAAATCTCGCCGGACAATTTCGCCGTCAACGCGTAGCCGCGCGTGAGTCACACGCGCCGCCCGGGCATTTTCGTAATTTTCGAGAATTTCGAGGGTATTTCAGTCTTTTACCTATACAGTGATACTCAGGTAAATTTTTTGAGATTTCTAACATTTTTTTTATTTTGCATATAAATTTACTTGCATGTAAAAAACAATAAAACAAAAAAATATAAAAAAACAACGTGGTTCCCACACCCATTTTATCATATTATTGTTCGTGGATCCAAAGCCCAATTCTCGAATATGGTTATATCCATTTCTCAATAATATCAAAATAAAATTTGTTTTTATAAACGAATATTATTTGTCGACACGTCTCTTTTTAAAAAAGGACCGATGTCAAAAATGTAAATACCAAATATGGATTATGTCCATGATCTCTTTTGGTAACCGAGACGTAACTCTCATTTTTAGGGTTGAAACGTCATATTTTAGACAAGTCTCCTAATTTTTAGGGGTCGATGTCATTTTTAACGCGTCTCCTATTTTTAGGGACCGACGTTAATCATTTAAAAAAAAACAGATTACCAATAAACCCAAAATATAATGGATTATATCCATTATTTCTTTTGGTAACCCAGACGTAACTCTCCTTTTTAGGGATAAACGTCAATATTTTAGACGAGTCTCCTAATTTTTAGGGACTGGTGTCATTTTTAACGTGTCTTCTATTTTTAGGGACCGACGTTAATCATTTAAAAAAATTACAAATAAGCCCAAAATATAATCGCATTTGAATCAAATAAAAAACACACAAGTAAGGGTAACCTTTCTTTTGAAAGGATGTTTTAAGGGTGGTGTCTACCTTCCCTTAATCATAACTAACCCCGTACCCGAATCAATGGGACCAGTGTCTAATTTAGGATTTCTAGTTCCCTCAAATTACTAGATGGCGACTCCAATAAAATCTTTGTTTTCCCCCAATTGAGAAAAAAACCATTTTTGTTAAATAAACAAAAAAACGGGAGCCGTCGCCCGACGTCGTGTATCGACACTCATAATAACGCATTATAACTTGACCGTTTGGATTGTTAGGAATATTATTTGTTTGTTTTTTATGGTTGATTGAAACTGTTGTCAAGGATTGTATTTAGAAGAATATTGTTTGAAAAGTTTGTAAAATTGATAAGAATGTTTTATTTTGACGTTAAAAGGGAAGATTGAAATAAATAAGATAAATTGACTCTTAAAAAGATATTTCTTGACACTCTTAAACGATATATGATATGGCTAGGGATTGAGATAAAAGAGAAAAAGTTAAATTGTGGATGTTGTGTGTAAATGGAAAAGGTTGATGAATCTGGACAGATTCATCTCCTGACGTTTGAAGAGAATTAGAGTAGGAGGATGAGGGAATTAGGATCAAGTTTCATCATTGTAATTGTATTTTTAGATGTTAGCTAACTAAGAAAATTGATCTCACTCAATTTGGAGTTGTAGAATTCCAGCTATGGGCCACCAACTGAGATTGGGTCATGACAAACCCTGTAGGGTAGTAGGTATGGTTTGTTAATAAGCAATTTTGACTATCTTAGAGGAATAACTAGGTTCTTCTTCCTTTAGAGAACTTGTAGCCTCTTGTCTTAGCTTTTCAATGAGACCAATCTCGCTTGAAATGAAGTTCTATAACTTTTGATATAGTAAAAATCTAAGGAGAGGTCGGACAATAACAGTTCATTAATAAGACAGTAACAGTTGGATAGTAACAATCCAATGCTTGTTCATGAATAATTTTGACTATCTTAGAGGCAAACCTGGGTTCTCCTTCCTTAAGAGAACTTGTAGCCTCGTGTCTTAGCTTTCCAACGAGACTAATCTCCCTTGAAATGGAGTTCTATAACTCTAGATATAGTTAAAAATTTGAGAAGAGGTCGGACAGTAACAGTTCAATATCAAGACAGTAACAGTTGGACAGTAACAATCCAATATTTATTGATGAGCAATTTTGATTGTCTTAGAGGCAGAACTGTGTTCTCCTTCCTCCAGATAACTTGTATCCTCATGTCTTAGATTTCCAACGAGACCAATCTCACTTGAAATGGAGTTCTATAACTCTAGATATAGTTAAAAATATAAGGAGAGGTCGGAGAGTAACAATTCAATATCAAGACAGTAACAGTTGGATAGTAACCGTTTAATGTTTGTTGATGAGCAATTTTGACTATCTTAGAGGCAGAACTGGGTTCTCCTTCCTCAGAGAACTTGTAGCCTCGTGTCTTAGCTTTCCAACGAGATCAATATCGCTTCAAATGGAGTTCTATAACTCTATAAATAGTTAAATATCTGAAGAGAGGTCGAACAGTAATAGTTGGATAGTAACCATCCAATGTTTGTTTATGAGCAATTTTGACTATCTTAGAGGCAGAATTGAGTTCTCTTTCCTTTAGAGAACTTGTAGCCTCGTGTCTTAGCTTTTCAACTAGACCAATCTCCCTTGAAATGGAGTTCTATAACTCTAGATATAGTTAAAAATCTGAGGAGAGGTCGGACAATGAATTCAATATCAAGACATAACAGATGGACAAGATAGTCAATGGTTGTTGATGAGCGATTTTGATTGTCTTAGAGGCAAAACTGGGTTCTCCTTCCTTAAAAGAACTTGTAGCCTCATGTCTTAGCTTTCCAACGAGACCAATCTTGTTTGAAATGGAGTTCTATAACTCTAGATATAGTTAAAAATCTGAGGAGAGGTCGGACAGTAACAGTTCAATATCAAGATAGTAACAGTTGGACAATAATAGTTCAATGTTTGTTGATGAGCTATTTTGACTATCTTAGAGGCACAACTGGGTTCTCCTTCCTCAAATAACTTGTAGCCTTGTGTCTTAGATTTCTAACGAGACCAATCTCGCTTGAAATGGAGTTCAATAACTCTAGATATAGTTAAAAATTTGAGAAGAGGTTGGACAGAGGTTGGACAATAACAATTCAATATCAAGATAGTAACAGTTGGACAGTAACAGTCTAATTTTTGTTCATGAACAATTTTGATTGTCTTAGAGGCAGAACTGGGTTCTCTTTCCTTAAAAGAACTTGTAGCCTCGTGTCTTAGCTTTCCAATGAGACCAATCTCACTTGAAACAAAGTTCTATAACTCTAGATATAGTTAATAATCTAAGAAGAGGTCAGACAGTAATAGTTCGAGGTTTAGACACTAAGTTCAAATATTAAGAAATGACTGAAAGACAGACTTATTGGTTGTTGATATGGTTATTATAAAACATATCATTGAGTGAGGAAAATTTATGAGATAAACCTGTGATTTGTAGGAGAGACCACAGGTATGGTGCAACAACAGCAGAAGGGGAGCTCGAGTATAGTTTCTATTGCAGGTAGGTGATCCTCACCTAAGCTTTTTAAATTCAAGAATTTAATATGTTAATAATGTGAGATGTAAATTTTGCAATGTTGGATATTATATGAAATGATGGAAGTTGGTGTATTGATGTAATTTCGGATAGTATTCTGAATGTATGAGTGTGTTCAAGGGGAACTATCCTTGTGTGCATTGCCAAGTGATGAGAGTACCACTAAGAAAGAAAATAAATGAAGTGTAATATGTGTTTCGACTAGCATACATTTAGTGTATATTAGAATCTCGGGTAAGGGGGTTAGCATGTATTGGCTAGCATACATTTAGTGTATGTTAGGATCCCAGGTAAGGGGATCACCACGTATTGGCTAACATACATTTAGTGTTAATAGGATCCCGAGTAAGGGGATCACCTTGCATCGACTCCTACGGGGTGATGATGATACTAGTGAAATTGGTATCGGTAATATGTTAAGCGGAAATGATCATGGTTGATCTTATGAAATCTTGAATGAAGGTTGGTAATGAAAGAAGAAACGATTTTTAGTAATTAAAGGAGAAAGAGTTTCCAATGAAAACTAGAAGGGAGAAATGAATAAAATATGAAGGCATGATTGTCTTTTTAAATTGTTGGATATTTGTGTTGCCATATATTATGATTTTCATGTTTCAATAATATGGATTTTGTTCCAAAACTATCGCATGCACGACAGGAGTAGATCTTAGCTTATGTTCACTTTTTATAGTCTAGGTTCTAGGAAGTATACCCTTGTATTTTGCAATATTACAACTCTTACATAACTTAATTTGTATAATTGATCTTTAAACTTCAATAGATAAACTTAATTCTGAAATCCATATAATCATGTTTCATGTATGTGTGTTTATCTTATTTATTCCCCTATAATGATATTTGTTGTTCAATGTATGTTATATATGTTGTGGTTATGATATTGATGATGATGTTTGTGGGATTGAGACCCAGGATGATTGGGTCGTGATTGAGTTATGAGATGTAAGATATTAGACGTGTAAACAGAGTATATGTCGATAACTTGGGACCTTCCGATATAGGGGAGATTCTGCCGAAATTTCGGTGGAAATTTCGGTAGACTTGTATATGAGAATTGGAAAAAAAAATATTACCTGTATTTTTACGTACCAAATCATAGAAAAGTAACTATAATCACATATAAAAGTGTGGGGCATTACAGTAGACCTACAAGTGAGGCTGATCTTTGAAATATTAGAGTTGACTAGAAAATTCTCAAAGTTATTCTAAATATTCATCAATTTTAGTTGGGAATATTTTTCACTGTAATACATAAATTACAAAGAACTTTTTCCTAAGAATTTATTTTGGTACACGAGTCCATAATAAATTCTTAAACACTAGGTTTATTCATATGATTATATCTCAATCCTAAACTGCAGATGGACCACTAACTAGAAAACTATCAAAAACTTTAAAACACAAAGAAGCTTACCTTAGGTAGGGTGCGTTAGGGGTGCTAAAACCTTCCTTAGCTACAACAAGTCTCTTACCCTCGAATCTCTGACAAGATCAGTACAACCGGGTTTTCTAGTGACCCTGAACCAAACAACTAGGTGGCGACTCCTTCAACCCCTTTAACACCATCGCCTTTGGTCAACATGCAGCAATGGTGAACATAATAAATGAAGTTTTGGTTGTAATAAATGCAAATGGGTATGGATTGTTATGTTATTAGCATGCAAGATGACTTTAAGAAATTATATTAAAGGAATTAGGAACCTTAATGTTTAGTCATTAAGAAAATAATAGGGGAAAATGTCTTTTAACAAAGATGCAATGTACGTTCATGTATGAAAATGCTTTTACGAAGTAAATTATGACTTAAAAGTAACTAAATATAATTTTCAATTGAGAAATGGAAAGACATTTAGGTATGTGAGATATAAGTAAATGTAAAAGGTAGCTAGGAAATGCTATGAAGACTTAAAATTTTATAGACTTGCTAAGATGTTTTGAAAGGGATACCAAATAAAATGAGGTCTAAGTTTCGACCAAAATAAAGAATAGTGAGGAAAGAACCATTCATGATGTATTGATTTGAGTACATGTATGTAACTGGGGATATTATAAAATTGTGGTAAATTGAGGTAATTGAGATGGAATATGATGGAAATAACTCAAAATAATAAACAAATAAAGAAGAAATTGGATGTTTCTAGCTAAATGTGTGGTCATAATGAGAAAAATCTTTGACATATGTTGGTGTGTTGATAATGATTTAAATGAAAAAAATTCTTGTGTTTGATTTTGATGGCAATTTTATAACAATGTGATTTGGTAAAAATTGTGAGTATTATAGAAATTACTAAGTTGTTGTGTTCATGAGAAAATATGTATGTGATAAATGAAAATAATGTTGATTAAGTTGGTAAATTGAGTTTTGGTTAAATGAATAAATTTCATGTTCTTTGCTTGAGAAGATGGTGGAAATTATGAAATGCTAAAAGGAAACTTTGATGAATATGAGTGTTGAGAACTAGATGGAGTATTTGTAAATACATAAAATAATTAGGTTATGAACTTGTGTTCGAATATGTTGTATGGAAAGATAATATGAAATAAATTCATATTAGAATGGATGAGCAATAGTGATTATTATATGGAGTTTTAGGAAAGGCGTATGGGGCGAGACTTGACTTCTCAAGAACATGGATAATAGGAGTCAAGGTAAGGGATTAACCCTCCCTTGTTTTCTAATTATTATCCATGCTTTATAAATGTTAGAATTACAAAAAAACAAAATATAGTGTATTATTGTTAATAGAAGGCGAATGCCTTCGAAGTAGAATTTAATGTGTAATTTGTAATTAATCACTTAAGTGAGAATTTATGGTATGTTATAAGATTTTATTTGACCACAATGGTGGGAAAACCTTGTATATATTGCTTTTGATCGCAACGATAAAATTTCCATGTAAGAACTATTATCGACCATAACGGTGAAAATTATATCAGGATAATTTAGATGATGAAACTCTAAGATAACTAATGTGTGAAATAACCCACAAATATATGAATACTGTTGTGAAGTAGATGCTTCACATCTTGATATGGTTGTATTGAATTAAGTAAGTATGCTTTCATTAAATATGGAATGTTCTTTTTTAATATTGATATGGGTGGAACTAGTTATCCTGTAATGGAGCTAGTGCCCAGTAATGGGTGGTGGAACTAATTACTCAATAATAAGGATAGTGCATTGGTTAATGACCTATCAAATAAACTAGTTACCCTAGTTAATGAAACTGGTGTCCTGGGTAATAGGCAATCATAGAAACTAGTTACTATGGTTAATGTATTTGGTAGATCATAAAAACTAGTCTATGGTTAATAGGCAATCATAAGTGAATTTTCAGGTACCTCGTCACATCGTGCCGAGTAGTAGATCATGTATTTGGTATTAATAATAACATGTAATGAAGTAAGATGTATATGAGTTTGGTTGTGTTGACAGGTTAATGATTGAGTATTCAATTAGTCCTACCGACAAAGTTTAACGTAAAAGAAAGATGATTTGAGTACGTCTTATAAGTATAAAAGTAATGGAAGGTTATGCGATAAATTATAAATAATAAAAATGGATATGAATTAAATATGTCATGAATTAAATGAAGATGTGAATTAGACATGCTTACGCAATGAATTACGATATGTCTTAAAGGTGGTTGAGAGAGGAAAAGATCAAATAATTTATATGTGTTGAGAAAAATAAATTATGGGACAAATTCCATGAGTTATGAAATAATAATATTAATATAAATTTAATATATTCATGAAGTAAAAATAATTATGAAATAACATCGATGTAAAAAGGGACATTGTATGAAAGTGTTTGAAGGAGACTAGTTAATTTTAAAGTTGTAAGGAATAAATAATATAGTGACGAGTTAAACTAGATTACAAATGAAATAGTTATCATGATGTAAAAATGATAATGTGATGAATAAAATGATTGGAAAAAACTTTATACGGGAATAATGAAAAATGTAAGATGTTGGAAATTGATATAAGATCAATATTCTTAAATAAAAAAAATAAAATTAGTTTTGATCATATAATTGTTAAACATTTGTAACTGGGATGATATAAATGTTTAATATAATTTATTTTCTAATTTTATGTATTTCACAAGAAAATTTCTTTAAAGACATCTGATTTTATAGGGCCACTAAGCTCCATAGAATTATGTAGAAAGAACATTTGTATTTTCAAAAAAGAAAAAATTACAAATGATTTGATTAATAATAAAAGTTGTTATAAATTATGTACATTAGTAAGATGTTGATAGATTGATAAGATTTTCCATATAAAAAACATTACTTGAATTTCTATGTACTTGTTCATAGAAATTAAGTAAAGACAAATGAGAAAGTATAAGGTGTTACAATTTAACTTCATGATTTATTTATTTTTCTTACTTTTTATTATATTATTTTAGCCTCATGACCTAGAAATAGTGCTTAATAAGTTAATCCAAATTGACTCGAGTTGTTTTTTTTTTCATTTTTTTATTGAATTTTTTCTGATTTAATCATTCAACATTGGATCAGTTAGGAATTGAGCTTCATGATATATTTTTTATTTGCTTTCTATGAGGATATCTTGGTCTCACAATCAAGGTTGTAAGTTTTGGGATTTTAATCCCAGTTAAATCAGATTATTTTTTATTTTTTTTCTAAGAGGTTATCTCAGTCTTATAACATGGGTCACAAGTTCTTCAACATTGGGTGTTTTTTATTGGGTTGTCCTCATTTTATGACCGAGATCGCAGGTTTGACATGACCCAATTGACTTAGTTAATTTTTTTAATTAACTTTTTTTTTTATTTTCAATTTTATCATTTAATAGTGTGTTTAATTAGAAATAAGGCTTCATGATTTGTTTTAGTTTGCTTTTTATTACATTATCCTAACCTCATGATCTTGTAATAATGCTTAACGAGTTAACCCGGGTTGACTTGACTCACTTTTGTGTTATTTTTCTTAATTAGAATTCTTATAAATTTCATCTTTCAACATTGGATCTAACAAAAACGATTGAAAACTGAATTTCATAATTTATTTTGATTTGCTCTCTATGGAGTTATCTTAGTTTTATTACCAAAGTCACGAATTTGACAGCTTAATCCAAGTTAAATCATGTTATTTTTTTTTTAATTTTTTTCTATTAGGTTATCTTAGTTTGATGATCTGAGTCATAAGTTTAGTGGATTGACTCGGATTGTTTTTTTTTATGTTTTTTTAATTAATTTTTTTTAATAACATCCTTTAATATTGGGCTGATTAAGGATTAAAATTCATAATTTGTTTTGATTTATTTTCCATAAGATTATCTTGGTCTTATAACTCGGGTCACGAATTTGATAGGTTAACTAGGTTCACTTTCTTAAGTCTTTTTTTAATCTCATCCTTCAACATGTGGTTGATTGAAATTTAGGCTTTATAATTTATTTTGATTTGTTTTCTATAGGGTTATTGTAGTTTCATAATCTGGGTCATAAATTTGACATGTTAACCCGAGTTTACTCAAGTCAATCTAATATATTGTTATCTTAATATTAAAAAAATATCATCTTAAATTTTTTTTAGTTAAACTATGTTATTACCGGTTGTATGAGTTGCCTTTTGACCCGTAAAGTCATTCAGGTTACATCGAGTCAATTTTCACACGATTTAAATTTTTTCACCTTTCGAAAAAAAATATTAGTAACATCTAAATACGTGCAAGAAAAATTTGAACTGACAAGCAGCGTAACGCGAGACAATGATCTAAGTAATTTCTAAAGCAAGAGAAGATTGCATGGCATTATGAATGTGTTTTCTACTATCATGGAAAAAATAATTTTAATAATTTGATATATCAACTTAATAAAATGAATTGAAGAATATATGAACCAATAAATTATGAAAAAACATTGTTAAAACTATTTTTAGACTAAAATGGAAAACTAATTTTTTTTTTTAAAAAAATAAAATTAATATATATCAAGATATTTTATCTTGTGTAGTGGGCATGGGTTGCTTTTTGATTTTTTTTTTAATTTAATTATATGGTTATTAAAATGGTTTTTCATAAGTAATGGTTTAACTTTTTTAGAAAATGTAATTTTTTGTTCTAGATTCTCCTTTTTCTTAATATGTTTTTTATTGAAAAGGGATTTACTTCTTTCTTTATGGTCCTTCATCTCCTAATTTGTTTTTTCAACAAAATGCTATAACTTTATTTCGTAAATTAGTTATTAATTTAACGTTCGGCACATGAGATAATTGGAAATGAAGAAAGGGTTGAAAGCATGCAATGCAAGTAAAGAGTCATCCACCCTTTCTACCCCACGTCAACAGTCGCCCAAAGAAAGAAGGACAAGGAGGATATACACGTGGCTTGCAAAGAAGCCACCAACGCGTCACCCTATTTCCCAGTTATATATATATATATATATATATATATATATATATATATATATATAACCAGCGCGTGTCGTACACGCCCATTTCTTCCTCCTCCTCCTCCTCCTTCATTTCCATATTTTACTTCACTTCCCTTAAAGCTGCCCTAAAGCCACGCTCTATAAAGAAATTACAACGTGACGGTGACGGTGAAGGTGACGGCGTTATAGGCATTGGCATTTTGAGCTATAAGAAAGAAAACAAAAATGGGTCAGGCATTTCGTCGAGCATCTGGAAGAATCAGAGCGCCACCCGACCCACCTCCAAGTAGGGTCACTGATCGGAGGCCGCCGGTGACCTCCACCGAAAAGGTGGAGATATCAAGTACCACCACCACCAATCAGAACAGTCCTGGCTCTGGTTAGCTAATCAATTCATATTGCTGCTTCTTTTAAGAGATTTTTATGATAAGATATTGATTCATTCCATGATAAAATAGCACAGATTGAGCTCTATGCTAGGTTTTTTAGCCTGAACCCTGAAGCAAAAATGCATAAGGACTTTTGGGCTATCGAGATATCAAGGACCACCACCACTTATGTATTGTCATTCATTTTCTTGGAGTGTTTTAATTTATTGCTCTCTTCCCCTTTTGTATGTTTGATGCTATCGACTGTTTTGCTGTGTAAAGGCATGGAAGAAACTGTTGTACTAACAACAGGGAAATCAGTTTGTGATTTTGTAATTGAAATAACTTGCTAAGATTTGAGACTGAATTGGACACGTGATGCGAGTGGTGTGGAAACACTTGCAAGGTGGTGTCTTCTCGGTTCCTTCTTTCGGATTATTGATAATAATGGCTTGCTAAAGACTATTTGCTTGAACTATTCTGTCAATTTGATCGGATTCAGCACATACTGTAACTTATGCTTACTCACATGATTTATATTTGGAGTGTATGTTCTGTAAGAAATATATTACAACTGACCAGTCATGTGATCTTTTCAATGGGTGCAAGCAGATTGTGATTCGTTTATGTTCTTGGCCTTAGTTTGGTAGTGTAAATTGGTAGGCATTGATAATTGATCAACTTATCGGATTTTACAAAATGATCTATGTTTGTGTTCTGGATATTGAGTTAGTATTTGTAAGGTCTTCTGAACGTTCTTTTTGTGAGACTACATGTTTGTGGGATGCTATTCTTAGGAATGGAACTTACCAACTTTATATTTCTTCACCTTTTGTGATCTTTCCACTCCTCACTGAAGATGGTGCTCCAAGAATTAATCCCGACAATGTCCTTGAAGAACGAGATACACAGTATGATGCAATGCTTAGTCAAATGGTGGGTAGAATTAAATCGAAGCCTGGAGGGAAGCTCGAAACTGGTGAGGTGAGTTATTGGGATTCATTCCTGCTGTTTGTTTACTTTTTTTCACTTAACGCTTGATTAATATGTACTATCATTCAACTTTACTGCTATTTATTGATTATAGATGTGCCAGAAACTTTGTCAAATCTCCTTGTTGCAATGTGCATTAACATGGTGCTGGATTGGCACTGATCAAAAGAAAAGGAGAAGAATAAGAGAAGTCTATTCATTTATGCTTTCCTTGGAGTACTCAGATAAAGACTTGCTTAATTTTAATGTCAGAGAGAATGCTTGTTTGAAATGAAAAAAAATGGTTTAGAGAAAAAATCTTTGAAGAAAATCATTAGGTGTGCTTCAATAAAGCCTCACGACTGAGAACACATTTGCATGTTTAACAAGTGATTCCACTCGTATTTAGACATCTTTGACATTTTTTAGTTAAAATCTTGATTATTGGCTCTGGTGACTGCTGATGCATTTAGTTGCCCGTTGTGATCCTTTTGCAATGGTGTCAAATAGATTACTGTTATTGAGACTTGCTTGGATAAACAAATTCAGAATTTCTCCATGCATAGCTGAATGCTGATATTCTTCTCAAAGTTTTGTGATAAGCCACTTTGGGGATTGTAGTGGTACATGCTTGTCACTTAAACACCTCTACTGTTTTCCTTCCCATTTCTTTTAGAATTATCATATAACGTTATTGATTAGAGATAACTGCAACCTGAAAATTGTTTGCCACAGCATGTTTCTCTTACTTCAGATCATCTTTTGAAAATCCAGTTGGATTTCTTGACAGGCAACTGTAGTTGAAAGGTACGATAGGCCCATGCCAAAGCTGAGAAACACGAAACCTGATTCTGGCAGATATGAAGAAAGGGCTGTTGCTCCAGGAACTCTGAATGTGGCACAACTGCGCCACATCATTCTCATGTACGAAGGCAAGGCTGATGATCATGAAGGACCTATGAACATCCAGCAAATCGCTGAAAAGTTTCGACTTGAAGTTGCACAAGTCCAGAGGATCCTGCAGTTCTTATCACTGCCTCCAGAGGATGACAACAAACAGAAAAGCCATCGGTGAAAGATTGCAGGTTTACCTGCTCTGCTGCACTACTGACAGGATATTCTATTGAATAAGAGTCGGTGCCGGGATTTCATGTCCTTCATTATAGAGCAAAACAGCAAACATAACTATTTATTGACCGTTCTTGTAAACAAAATTTTGTACAATAATATGTTTTGTCGAGTATCTCTGTCAGCAAATTTTGTTAGTAAATCTGATACTGACCTCCAATTGACACTATTTTTTGTTTGGATATAGAGTTGGGAACTATTTCCCCTCCCCTCTCAGTGCTGAAATGTTGACCACCATGTTATCAACTCGGGGTTTTGCAAGGCTTTTAGCAAGGTGACATTTTTCATTCAATGATGTTGAGGCTTCTTTATGCAATGCTAGGTTAGGTCTAGGACTTTTGCCACTTCATGTGCAGCTGTTGGAAGCTGCCATCCCTATAACATTAGGTTAGAGATTGTTTGTACTTCTCCCTCTCGCTTCAAAGTAAAATAGGATCCATGAATTATTTTCATGATAAATCTTTTGTTTTTATTAGTAGAGCTTCTGATATACCTAATAATTTCTTAACATTAAGACAAGAACTCCTACACCTTCTTACATCCAATAGCCAAACACAACCATTGTGATTCCCAAGATTTCATTGTTGAAATCCTGCTCCTGTATTTAGGGCAAATGCGATTGTGTAACCATCGAGATACATTCATTTTGGATGCCAACACAACTAAACCAGCAACAAACAACAGCCTTTCCACCATGTATGAACAAATTTAGAGATCTAATAACAGTCCGATGATTTCCAGTGATATTAAATAATTCTGAAGCCGCTACAAAAATTGACTGTGCACTCATAATCTAATTTTACCGTCGTTTTACTCTACAAGCATAAATCCAGACTATAAGAATGACTAATCAGAATATCACCACCACCACTTCATTGGAGGTAGATTCAAGCAAAAAGAATGGGACGGCCGTAAAAAGAAACAGGAAAGAATATTATGTTAAATTCAAGTCGAAATTGACTCCAGCCAGTCCGATGTAAATTCATAAGCTAAAAATGTAACAGCACCAGCTGGTGCAGCCTTGACAGTTGATGGGACGATGCCTTTATAAAGACCAGCCCAGCCCTCCATCTGCAAAATTCGGCTAAGAGCATCAAACATGTTTTTGTAAGCATGATGCTCAACTCGAGCACCATACCTTGGGTGCCTCTGTAGTCCTTCGATCTGCAGCAGCCAAAAACAACAAATAGAATATCATTGACAGTGCCGGAAGACAAACAGATTGCATGAATACAACTTGTTAAAACTCAAAGTCTTTTGACTAGCAAATTGACTTTAGAACAAAGAGAATCTTTTAGCAATCAGTATTAAAAATGCAGAATCTACCTGAAACCTTTTCTTGACCACATCAAGAGGATGACAGACAAGTTTGGCACAAGTGCCAGCCGCTAACCCACAGACAAAAAGCTGAAAGCTGGAAAGGCTATCATCTGTACTTATGAAGCTTGTGGTAGATGATCTATGATGGTTCCAACCCTACAATCAATCCTGTAAAATGTATTACTGTCCAAAACAACTTGGTATGCGTGTGTGGATAGCAGGATCAAAATTCCATCAAGTGCATGCAACACCTGTAACCTTCTCTCAAAATTGTCTTTTAAGGAAATACTTGTTCTCCAGAACAGGAAAAACATTGCAAGCTTAACCAATTGGCCAGCTGTAAAGAACTAAATTCAGATGTTTATGACCAGCCAATGAAATCCATGACGGAATAGCTTGCCTATTGCCATTAAGTTAGAGGCTGCTTTGATAGAAATGACAAGGTGTCTCTCCAGTTTTAACATGGTAATGCTTTATTCAAGATAGAAAATCATGCTTAACCAACTGTCTCAATCTCTTGCATATCTCCATCTATACCAGAATGGTGAATGGTGTTGGTTAAAATTTCAGTTTGTAATGGGTGGATAATGCAAAAGGACTAAATAAGCAATTCCTTTCAAATGTTTTACCAGCATACTATGTTGGCTTTTCAACCAAATGCTGATCCAGATCTTCCATTTCCTAAGAAAATTTAATATCCCTTTACAATCTTACCATGGTCCAGTTCTTGGACATTTAACTACAAAAAGAGATTTGAATTCTTACCATGGTCCAGCGCTTAAATGTATCATAGGTGCCAAACTGAAGACCAGCATAAGGAACAATCTCAACCAGTGTTGGAGATAATCCAGCATATAATCCTCTGAAGCCACGTGTTCTGGTAATATCAACAAATGCTGACCTCATTGTTGGATAAACCTAAATTAGGCACTAATCAGTAACATGTAATATTATCATTTTAAGGTGTCTTCAGCAAATAGTGTTTTAAGACAAATGAACTGAATAGGGTGATGTCAATTACATAGATACTCCTTTATGGAGTCATCTTATTCCAGTATCGCTGATAGTTTCACTAATCAAAATCATAACTGGGAAAATTCAAGAGAGCCACATTTGTCTCTTACAGAGCATAAGAATGACACACATAATCATGTTCTATACCTTAGGTTCACCCTGTGATGCCAATATGGTTCTTAGAAGATCAAACGGGTATGATCCAACTGTAGCTGTGCACCCTGCTAATGCTCCGCTGATGTAGGAGAGGTAAGGACTCAAATGGATATGATCCTCTGCATCATCGTAAGCAATCAGACCATAACAAATAAAAGAAACATTTTAGGATATGTAAGCAGGACAGAGATTAAACATGACATCACCTCCAGTGCCATATCCTTGTAGGATATATTTCAAATAACATAGAAACAATGGCCTTCACTACCAGTAGGTATAAAATATGATAAATTGACAGTTAGAATCTGGACCATACGACTCTAAGCATATAGTAGAGCATAATACAAGGAGAAGATATCCAGCAAAATTGTGGCAAACCTGTCAGCATCGCATAAATTCATTCTATTGTATTGAACAATTTTGAATCGGTTTTATGCTAGTCTACATGTTGAAGAAAACAAAATAAAATGTGAGGTCATTTTTTATGTATAAATGTCTATTGAATCCATTCACTGGTCAAAATACATTTTCAGTTTGATCACAGCTAAACCATGTAATAGAAAATGCATTTCCATTATAAAATTACAGATGATATCAATCTGTTATAATTATACCTGTCTTAGAAGAACCAGCAGCAAATGTTTTTAATTTGTGCAACACCGCAAATTGTATGGCGGTGTATGGCATAACCATGAGTAAAGCCGGAACATTGCCACGCCAAAAGCCCTACAGCAAGCAACTGTCTTGGATAAAAAGCAGAAAATGGTATATAACCTTCATAAAATAAGTTTTGAAAATATATAGAAGGAACTCCCAAGAACAGTATTTGGACTTCATGAAAATTCAACCAAACACAATGGCATGAAGTGAATGAACTGTGGTATGTTATATCCGCCATCAAGATCTGTAACTATAAGAAAAGCATGTTTCACTTACCTTCGCTGCTTGAAGAGCATGAGTAAGTTAAAAATTACGTTCTCAAATTCTGGGCTCAGACCCCTCTTGTTACCAAGAAGAAAAAAGAAAGAAATTGCATTCTCAAAAACAAGCGGGACATTGTTGATGGAAGAACCAAAACTCAATAATAACAAAGATAATTCCTTTCTTCAAAGGATTATAGCAAAAATATCCAGGTGGTGTTTAGAAATGCCAAAAAAAAAAAAAAGGTCTGCATTTGAAATTCATTCCATCATTTTACTGAAACTAAACCATAAAGTTGGTAAACCAGGACTAAGCCACCTGGGTTCAGCAGCCCTGCTTCTGTAAAGTTCAAATCATAGGCTTAGATTTCTTAATACCCATCTACAACAAGCATCATTAAATCAACTACTGCGTAGCAGCTTTGAATTACACTATGCAAATTAAATCATCCATCCACAAATAATAAACAGAAAGAGAGCATCGTACGGGTAAACCTTCCTCTCTAAATATATCCTTCGTAGCTTGCAACATTCCAGTGTACTTTGACGGTGCAGTCATGTTCCTGCGAGCCAAATCCCATGAATATGTCGGCTCCAGTTGAACCTGTCATCAAATACACAGCCCAATACTTTTCTCAGCATCACAACTTAATACTTTTGACTCGAAATACAACCATGCATTTGAAAGACAAACACACCATAACTAACACCAGTGTATAAAATAAATTGCAGCTGTCCAACCTCTTCCCTCTTTTTCTACTGCACAATAGCATGAGCTCTTTTTCATCTAAAGATCAATGTTCCCCATTTCCCGGCCTCCCTCGTGAACTCCAAATTCTTATTCAAGTTGCATGTTAACTCCATTCACATGGACAACAGAACTTCACAGATATACTCTATCGAAAAACTTGGCAATAGAAATGAACATTGACAATTTATTCATATAAATCATCACATCACATTACATTGAAAAGGATAGCTAACATATAGATTCATGAATAATTTATCAAGCCTATTAAAAACCCATCATTGCAGAACAATAAAAATTCAAACTTTATAATTCAACCATTAAAAAAATCAAAACTTTACAGAAAAGAAACAAGGAAAGAAAGACCTGGAATCTGATTTTGATGACATCAAGAGGAGATGTAACGGTACGCGAAATACCACCAGCAATAGCACCGGCAGTTGCATCTATTAACGCCCTTTTTAGCTGCCCTGGTGCTTCTTTTGCAGCCCCCTCCCCCTCCCCCTCCATTCTCATTATTACTACTGCCAAAACCAAACCAAACCAAACGCCCCCTTTCCTTTTCTCAAGCTATATCAACAATGATCTAAACCAAAAACATATAAATAAATAAACACCAGCAAGTTTAAAACACTAGAGAAAAGAAGAAAGAAAGAACTGAAAATGGTCCATAGATTTAGTTTGGTTTTTCACAAGAATTTCTTCATAAACAGATACCTACCTACCTGGAAAGAGTAAGAGGGGGAAGGTAAAGGCAAAGGCAAGGAAGCCATTCCTTGTTTTTTCTTTTTCTTTTTCTTTTTCTTTTTCGGGTTTAGTTTAGTGGTAAACGCCGCCTTATTAGATTTTTTAGCGGCGACTTGAGAGAGAGAGAGAGAGAGAGAGAGGTTTGGGGTTGTAAGCTGTTGTTATGTTAGAGGAGAGGCAGAGAGAATGAGGAGGCTGATGTCCTAAAATACTTTTAATTAAATTATTTTTTAAGTATTTTTTATTTTAAAATATATTAAAATAATATTTTTTTATTTTTAAAATATAAAAACAAATAAATTTTTAATTGCTTGTCAATACAGCGTTGCTGTAAAATTCGGAACACTCCAGGGGATTAAGAAATCAACTAAGATTTAAATTAGTTTAAGTTTGAATTGATCAAAATCCAATGAGGTATTATCTCATATTTTAATTATTTGTTTTTTTTTTAAATTAGACGGACTCGGATGGATTCCCTCGGCATTTAACCTTAAATTCTGTTTATTTTAATGTTTCAAAAATATTTTAAAAAAAATTAAATTTTTTTTTAAATTATTTTGATCCGTTGATATGATTTTTAAAAAATAAAATAACATATTATTTTAAAATATTTTAAAATAAAAAATATTTTAAAAAAAATCATAACCCCGCTACCGTACATCACTAACCTTGCCTGAATTTGTCTAGCAATGCCATTAATTATTTTAAAATCTTCGAGATACTCAGGTACGGCTAAATGGATGCATTTAGGTTTATTTTACGAAACTTCGTGACAAAACTGTTTGTTACGAGTTCGCATAATATCATCGGAAGATACCGATTTCGTGAATACATTAAGCTATGAAATAGAACATATTTTTATTTTTAGAATTATTCAAAGAAAAAAATTAAAGCTTATCAAAAGACCATTGAACAAAGGAAAAGGTTTTTTTGAGAAAAATATTTGGATTGGATGCTTACATATTTCAATTGCTAATTTCCTTGAAATAAAAATCAATTCCATAATTATGTTTATTATTTTAAATGTCTTGTATATTAATATATTCTAATAATTTACAAATACATCATTGTCTTTGTATATTGTATTGATTGAAAAAAAAACCCCTCCCTCATTTTAGCTCTTTCATCCTCTTTATTTTTATTTTTTCCTTTTTCAATATTTTGAGAATTCATTCAATTTAAAAAATTAGATGCATGGATATATTGCGATAAATATATAGAAAGTGTTTGGCATCCGTGTTTTTAAAATATTAAGATTTGTTTTTGTTAAAAATTAATTTTTTTATATTTTAAATCGTTTTGATGCGTTAATCTCAAAAATAATTTTTAAAAAATAAAAAATATATCATTTTGATGCATTTCAGTATAAAAATACTTTGAAAAGCAATCACACTTCCTAACAAGACACTCTACAACACTAACAAAGAAAAATAAATACATAATTCACGAAAGTTAAGAAAACATCTTTATTTATATTTTTTTTCTTGTTTTTTTTTCTTCTTCAAAATAAATACAAAGAAATAATTAATAAAATATTACTAATTATTCTTTATACAACATAAAATATGTGGCAAGAAAATCTTATAATACGTGGTCTTATAAGGAATTTATGGCAACATACATAAAGAGAATCAATTAACTGTCGGTGGCTTTGCTCCACAAGAAAGGTGGACTGGTCCAGCCTTAGACTTTGGGAGGAGGTTTTTTTCACAAGACCACACCCATTTGTCTTTCCCAAGGGTCATTTTATATAATTTGTAGTTTTTTTCTCTTTTTTTAAATTTTAAAAATTTTCAAAACAAAAACAAAATATTTTAAGTTCTTATTTTAAAATAAATTAATAAATAAAAACAATCATCATTATAACTACTAGTATTATTAAACTCGGCTTAACCCAACAAATCAACCTAGTAATTCATAGAACTAGAACCTGACTTGGGTCGAGTTTCATGTCGAACGATGTAAAAGTTAACCCAGTCAAATCTTTATGTGAACTTCGTGACCACGCGACCCTCAAGTAAGATTGATATAATTTTGGAAAGTAAAAATTCAAGTTTGATAGTGTAAAACTATATAGTAATATATAATGATATTAAAACCTAAATTTTTTTATTCAACCTTTTTTTATCGTATCAAATTGGAACGACCCGATAAATTAATATGCAACCTGATTGACCAGGTCCAAACCCAAATAAGATTTAATTTGATTTTTTTATATAAAAAATCTAAAATAATATTATTTTTAATTCAAATTAATTCGCAGAGCATCCGTGATATCATATTATATTACATTGATAGATGTTGATATCGCATGAATGAGTAGATTATGGAATGCCTAAATTAAAGTATTCCTCAGAATGGATGTCCTTTCCATTTATCGAATGCATATGGGAAAATATTTTGAGAATACCGACAGTACCTTCTTCTCTTCTTTACAAATATGTCAATGAGTTAAAATATTAACAGTAAACAAACCATAATTTTCTTATCCTTCTTCAAATCTGTATTGTAGAATTTTAATGTCAGCTGTGCAATCAATACAGTACAGGGATAAATTCAAATTTTTTTCACATTAAAAAAAATAAAAAATGAGTTAACAACTATTAACTTAAATAAAAAAAGAAGTGATATGAGATATAAGATTGAGATAATCATAAAAAAATTAAAAAAAATTGTAAATTTTAATAATTAAATTTAAACAAATTAATATAAAAAGTAACCTCGAAAAAAACCATAAATCAATACAAGTTAATTTGAACCAACCTGCTACTCGCAATATAAAATGAGGATAAAAAAATTATTTTAAAAAATCTTAACAAAAAAATCAAAGTTAAATAAAAAAACCCAAGTTAATATGAATTAACTTGATTAACTCGTATTCAGAGTTGACTCTGCATAACAAAAAATAAAAAATCAAAAAGCTCTGTGATAAATAATTTAATCTTATATAATAAAATTTGAAAAAAAAATCAATTTCATATAAAAAATATTGAAAAAATAAAGAGTCAATTTAAGAAATGGCCATCACTTAAACCAATCTTAGTGGGTAAATGTATCACCTCTGGTTCTTGAGCAGTGCAGTGCCATTTATTTTATTTATTTGTAGTACCAAGTTTTCATTTCTTTTCTAGGAATAATGTTAAACGTGAAGAAAATAATGTCCTTGTTAAAGAACAGTCAAATGCGCTTATAATATACTGATTTATTTTAGTCATTTGCCACTCTTCAGGGTTTTAGCATTCTGTGAAGAGTAGGGTCTTAGTATTTTGGATTGATCAAGTGCTTTTGCTAGGTGAGTTGACGTATGTTTTTATACTAAACTTTGATGAATTGAAGTGGGACTTTTGTGTGTGTGAAGATGGGGTCTGAGGACTTTAGGGGTTTGAGAGATAGGGATGCATGGTAATGGTGTGGATCAGTACTGTGATAGCTAGGTTTGGTCGTTTCAGTGTTGAAGATGCATATAACAATAGGAAGAGTGGGGTTGGGGATTCCAGAGCTTGGTATGATACTGATTCTGGAGAAATTGAATCTGTAGTTGAGGCTGCAAGAATGGGTTATGGTATGAGAAACAAGGAGTCTGGGATTCGGACACGGGCTGCGTGTTTGATGAAAAGGAGTCTGACAACGAGTTTTCTATGGCGTGCATGTGTGAAACAAAGAGAGAGGGTCATGTCCTGGTTGCTTTTTTTGGAGATGGTAGCTATGGGTGGCTTGATCCGACGGAACTAGTTCAATTTGATTCTCATTATGTTGAGAAATCAAAGCAAACAAATGCGAAGGTCTTCCTGATCAAGGCTGTTGAAGAGGAAGACGATGAGATCAGGAGGAGGGCTGCGCATGGTTTGATGTGTCCATGTAGGAGTCTCTATAGTTTTAGGCCAATGCATGTTGATGGGGTCCTTCAAGTTGATATCTGTGGGTACGAGGCTGGGGGGCTGTACACTGTTGAACAAATTAGGAGAGCCAGAGCTGCATTTCAGTCAGTCGAGATGCTTGCTTGACTTTAAGCAGATGGCGTTGATGCCATGTATGAATTTTAAAAGGAGAGTTCCTTGGATCAAGAATGTAGCTACACTTCTTGCTTACCGGAGAGAAGTCTTTGAGGAGCATGACGAGACCCACTTCAAGGCCCTTGCATGGATTGCGAACTGCATGGATTGCTCTTGAACGAATTAATTTAGTTGATGCTAAAGTTGACTGGAAATTAAATTGCACATCATTGGTTGGCGGATCGCAATTTTCTCAACTAGCAAAACCAAGATATCTTGAAGTGGCTGAAAATTACAATGGATTGGACAAAAAGCCAAAGGTATGTAAACGACCTCGAAAAGAGTTTTACTTCTGAGCAAACTACTAAGAAGACAAAGAAAGAAACCGAGGTGGAAGCAGGGATGCAGTACTATCAATATAAATGCAATGAGAATGTGGGCTATGAAACATTACCAAGACAATCAGCTGGAAAATCCTACCAGAAAGATGACTTCACGAAGAGAATCTGCTGATGAACCAAGATGGAAAAAGCAATATGGGATGCCTCACAATTTCTCCTGATTCTCTGTCTCAGTTAGAATTGATTGACCAAAAAAGTACTAAAATGGAACTTCCTCTGTTATTTGATCTTCTGTTGTCTCTTGCTCTTAATCCTTCTCATGGTCTTGAACATTGTAGCTTTGTGAACGTGCCGCAGTTCTTCTTGCAATTTCTATCTTTTTCTTGTCAAAAAGATTCAGTTGTAGCACCTTTAGCAGAGTCTTGCAACAAGTATGTCACTTGCACTAAGCCTGCTAAGAGATCCAGTGGCGTGTGCTCGAGACCTGCCTGCTGCCTCAAAACCACCAAATTAAAAAGCGGTGCAAACATGATGATTATGCTAAGTTTACAGGGGAAAGAAACGTACTTGTTGTGAAAGAATTGCCTTCAAAAAGATTAGGAAAACCCAATGAGCAGAGGTCATTGTCCGCAGAAAAGAAGGCTGCCAATGAGAGAGAAGCCTTTGAAGTCCCAGGAAAGAGGCAGAGAAGAGACAGATATGAAAGTTCCATCAAGGTCAATTCAAAACACTGTTAAGAAGGTTGCAGCTCCAAGAAGTTTTGCAAAACCTACAATGCTTCTGATGCAATTTCCTCGACGTCAGTCAGCATTTCCCCAGTTCCAGAATTGGAAGGAAGATTTGTACGGTTTGGACCTTTTCATCATCCCCCTCGTGTGTTTTGGAAATCATCAACATGCCGTATTGTGTTCAAATATGAATCTGATGCTCAGGTAGCACGTAGATACGCAGTTCAAAACAGATCCCTCTTTGGCGATGTGAGAGTACTCTATGTCGTGCAGGTTCTACAAGTGCCATTCCCAGTGTTTTCTAAATCAAGCATTCAGTCACGTACGTGATGAATCCTTCAATAAGGTTCCACAGCGGACAACTACTAGCTCTGGTTATTCTACTGAACCACTGTCAAGTGTGCTTTGGGGGCAGCAGTTTCAAAGGATCCATCGAAAGTCATGCCTGAAGAAGCAATGGAATGAAGCTGTCGTGAGCAGATCACGAGTAAATTTATCCCTTGCAACTGATCTTGATGGCAATGAGAAGAACTCCAAGAAGGTTGATCAATTGCCTTTGCCTCCCTGGATGCTAGCTGTCTCACTGGATTTCTAATATGCATCATGAGAACCATGAGGTTTACCGATTTGTTCAAGCTTGAGGAAGGGAACAGCCACATGGATACCTCCAGCCAGATTATATATATAGTATATACCGATATTATCTTAATTTGGGACAATGTTAAAGCTTCTTACAAGGTGCTGTAAGCAATACTGAATATGAAGATGATTATCTAGAGCTTCCATACAATTAGCAAAGACCTTTTTGGTAGTGAAGCTTCCATATATGTTTTATTATATCGTGGTTTTTTTTTAAAAAAAATTGAGAAGTGCAAAGATGCTCTTTAAAATAAATCAAAAAAATATATGAATCAATTAATTATAAAAAAAATAAATCATAAAAGAGTTGTTATTACTAATGAAATATTTAAATAAAAAATCAATCTTTCTTTTAAAATCAAAGAACAGTTAAATATGTGAATTTTTAACCCCAACATTTCTTTTTAAATTATGTGTCTTTATTTTATTATCTAAGTGGTTATTCTTTCTTATCAAGAACAAATAATTTTTGTTTATATATATATATATATATATATATATATATATATATAAAAGTTATAGATAAATCATAATAATCTATTTCAAACATTATAAAAATACAAAATGATTTAAACAAAATAACTACTATTTAAAAAAAATGAACTAAAAAATTTAAAAATCAAACAGTGAGTATATTAATTGAAATTTAAATAAAAAATTAATGCATAAAAAAATACCTAAAAAATAAAAAGGGTATTAATTTTTTTTTTAAAAAAAGTCATGTACTTATGAGCCAAGCTCACACGCTACTACTGAATTTTTTAAAAAAATCTTGCTAGGTTGTGCCTAGAATCTCGTTACATTATTTATCAAAAATATATAAATCATCTAATAATCTCAAAACATCTAAAATCATTAAAAAAAATAAAAATTAATCAAATTCAAAAAATCAAAACTGAATCAAATCGATTTTTTTTATCATATTTAAAGAAACAAACCACCTTCAATAAACACTTCTGATCATTTTTATCAACTATATTTTTTTTTTCAAACTCATGGATTGAAAATTGAACAAAATAAAATTTTAGATCATAATAAAAATTATAAAAACTTAGAGTTTGACCATCTATTTTCACTAAGTTTTACATTATGGCCCTTTTACTTTAAATTTTATCTTACTACAACAATTTAAAACTTCATCTCTTAAAATTACATTATGAAAGGACTAAATTAAAAGTAAAAAAAATTTAAGTACGAAATTAATAAAAAAAAAAGAAAAAAAAAAGAAAGAGCTCCTTCATTATTCATATAAATAAGCTCTATAAGAAAGTTCAATTCTTTTAGTTTAGAATCTGACATGGTCCAAAGCTTACTTGGTGATTAGTTAGGTCAATATGTGGGTCAATAGGTTAGACTAATTTTGTTCTCAAAACATCGATTGTATTTTTTTAAAAAAAATTAAATGACTAATTTCAATATTTTTTTTTGTGAAAAACTCAAAATTATATTGTTTTAGTAAAAAAAAAATCAAAATAAAACTCAACTTAGTATAAGCTCTAGATCAACAAATCACTAAATTAATTTGGATTGAGTTTCATAACAATATATTTTTTAAAAGATTGTTTACTAATATGTAAAGTTATATGTGAGAGGTCCTATTATTAATTTAACAAGTTGATTTAGAATTAATCTAGAACTTGGTTGATCAGCTTCATGATTTAGATTGAGTTTTTTTAAAAAAATTATTAGATATTACCTTTACCCGGTTCATTCTAGATAAAACTGGTTAACATAGTCAAAAACCTGCTCATTTCTTTTAAGAAAAAAAGAAAAAAAGGGAGGAGCTGCTTTATTATTTATATGAATAAGCTCTATAAGAAAGTTCAATTCTTTTAGTTTAGAATCTGACATGGTCCAAAGCTTAGTTGGTGATTAGTTAGGTCAATATGTGGGTCAATAGGTTAAACTAATTTTGTTCTCAAGACATCGATTGTATTTTTTTAAAAAAAATTAAATGACTAATTTCAATATATTTTTTTTGAAAAACTTAAAATTATATTGTTTTAGTAAAAAAAAAATCAAAATAAAACTCAACTTAGTATAAGCTCTAGATCAACAAATCACTAAATTAATTTGGATTGAGTTTCATAACAATATATTTTTTAAAAGATTGTTTACTAATATGTAAAGTTATATGTGAAAGGTCCTATTATTAATTTAACAAGTTGATCTAGAACTAATCTAGAACTTGGTTGATTAGCTTCATGATCTAGGCTGAGTTTTTTTTAAAAAATTATTAGATATTACTTTTATCCGGTTCATATTAGATACAACTGGTTGACATAGTCAAAAACCTGCTCACTTCTTCTCACTTCTTTTTTTAAAAGAAAAAGAATCACTGTTTTAGTTTTTTTTTGTTTTAAAAAAAAGTTAATCGTGGTTAACTGTCGCTGCCCTAAGTTCCGGTTTAATAACAACGTTGACTTGTCTCAACTGAAAACCTTCTAGATGAATAAATTAAAGACCAGTATCACTTTTCAGTTCACCACAAGCGCCTTCGAAATTTCGAAGTCCCAGCAGATAAAAATTTATGGCGTTGGCCAAAAAATAGATAAGAAAAACTAAAAACAACGTGCATGATCAGCATGACGACTAAAAAAATTAAGTCAAGTCATAACCCACAAGCCACGAGAGGCGACTACAGTGGCCCTGTTTTGCACGTATAATTTGTATACAAACCCAGCAGCCGAGGTTTCCAAGTCACTTGCAAATTGCAACAGAAACTCACCAAACTCCATCTCTCTCGCTGTCTGTCGAAATGGGTGAAAGAACCTTAGAGATCAATGTCATCTCTGCAAGAGGTCTCAAAGACGTCAATTATATCTCAAAAATGGATGTCTATGCTGTTGTTTCAATCTCTGGTGATGACTCAAAACAAAAGCCAAAGCAAAAAACCAAAACCCCAGTAGATAGAGCTGGTGGCAAAAATCCCACTTGGAACTTCCCTATAAAATTCACTATCCCTCAAACCCCACTTGCAGAAAACCGTCTAAATCTTGTTTTCAATCTTAAATGTGAGCGTGCTCTAGGAGATAAAGATGTTGGTGAAGTCAACGTGCCAGTAAAGGAGCTTTTGGATTCAGCTGGCGATGGTAAATCCATGAAATTTGTTAGTTATCAGGTAAGGAAACCATCAGGGAAACCTAAAGGTGAAGTTAGCTTTTCTTTTAAGTTTAGTTGGATTGAGAAAGTAGTGGTGCCTGAAGTATCAACAGCAGCAGCAGCGAAGGCTACTAATTCTAGTAGTCAACCTGTCACTGCATATGCTGCTGTGCCTGTTGTTGGACCTAGTCCTGTTCCTTATGCTGGACCTGGCTCATATCCACCGCCTCCACCTGGATATGATTATCCACCGCCTCCGCCTGGGTATGGATATCCACCTCCACCGCCATATAGCGTATACGCGCCGCCTCCTCAACCGGGTTATGGTTACCCACCACCACCTGGATATGGATCTCAACCTGCTCAAGGGGGGTATGGGTATCCACCTGTTCAAGGGGGGTATGGGTACCCACCACAAGTGCAAGGGCAGCAGCCACAAAAGAATAAATTTGGAATGGGCTTAGGGGCTGGATTGCTAGGAGGAGCTATTGGGGGTCTTTTGATTGGAGATATGGTGTCTGATGCTGGATTTGATGATGGGGGTGGTTTTGATTTTTGAATTTTTATTATTATATATATATATATATATATATATATATATATATATATATATTTCTTTCGGACTTGTGTTCATGGGATGGTAATGGTAGCTTTTGACTTGTCAGATCCTTGATCTTTTTCATCTTTTGAAGGTTGTGGTTTGTTGGGCCAAGAACACTAGTATATATATATGATATTATATCACTTCACTCATTAAGATTTAGGCTTTTGAGTTGTCCGTTTGGCATCATCCTCTACTCTATGTATAATGTATATGTAATACTCTACAAAGTTATAGTTCCCAGTTCCTACAAAGTGATTTCATGTTCTTTATTTTCCATTCTCAAAAGTCTTCATTTTGAGTTAAATCAATACTGAAGTACTTAGAAGCATAGTTGTTAAATCTTTGTTGATGGGTTGGTTTGGAAATCTGGGATATGAAGCTTGATTTAGACCATGATTTTAGTTGAACTAGACTTGATATTAATTTGATGAAATGATTGACCAGTCAAATTCAATCGAGTTAACATTAAATATATTTTTTTAAATAAAAAATAATTGATGCGTTGATGCTCATGTCATGTTGATCGGTCCTACTAAACCAAGCCTGTCCCCAGTCAGGTTTGAAATTCCAAAAGCTTTAATAAGAGAAAATAAAAAAGAAAGCGCCAGTCTTGATCTTTGTTGTTTCTAGCCTTGTCTACTTGAGATCGCTAAGCTGATGGTGGAGCCATGTTCAATCTCCAGGCATGTTTTGAAAAATTCCCTGTGAAGATGATGAAAAGTACTTGGAAATCAAGTTCTTGCATATCCCTTTTCCATGGAAACTGTTTCTTTGACGAAATTGATGTGAAATTTTGAATATTGGATAGATGAGATAACGTCAGAGAAATGACCGAATCGCCAAAAGAAACGTAACACAACTTTTCTAACAGGGCTTTAATCAGTCTGAATAGAAATGTCTCGCCGGCCGGAGATGGAAGCACCTGCCACAGTAGAAATGTCTCGCCGGCCGGAGATGGAAGCACCAGCCACATTAGAAACTGATACATACTCTCAACTACTTGAGCAAACACAGAACGAGTCACGCCATGCTCTCTCCAGAAGCAAGAAAATAAAATATACTAACTGTGTCAAAACATGTATACAAAGAAGGATTGATGGTCTCTTCAAAATGAACCAAAAAACTGTCCATTCAAAATAGAGGGATCAATTGGCTGCAAGTGGTCATTTTTCCAAAGATACTTTTTTTTGCAGCAGAAGCAACAAGCAAGCAGCTGGATACAGGAGCAATCAATATTATAATTCAAAATCAACCAATAAATGCATATGGAAGAGAGTTTTTTTTTAGATGATGTGGGTTCTGAGAAGCTCGTCTATATTTTAATTAATTTCATGAGTTCTAAAATTAATGATTATATAAGTTTTTAGTGGCACTAAAATTTATGAAACTCGAACTAATAATTTTTAAGAAATAAATTTAGGATATGAATAATTAAGCTTTTACAAACACGCCGCAGATGCATTTAAAAAAAGAAATATTTTAAAATATAAAACAAATATTCTCTAAGTAATCTGTGCACTTGTCAGACGTGACGTGGACGTGAAGGTTTATACATCTCTCCAAACACACCAGTTTCAATTAATTGCAAGTCATTGTTCCAATGATACCTTTTGCAGAAGCAAGAAAACAAATGAGCCGAAGAATATTTGAAAATCCAAACAGAGAAAACATATGAAGCGATGAATCATATGAAACCTAACCAAAAAGCTGTCTATTCTTGCTCAAATATATAATTGAAGCTTCAATGCTCAAGACCCTGCATTCATATCTCATTTCTTTTCAGCCAAGATCTTCTGGTTTATTAGGCTAATTTTACCCATGGCAATCAAGGTTCATTAATGGTATCCCTATGTCCACATGCACAGCCCGTGTATTGCTTTGCTTATCTGAGAAAGGCCTGGAATATGACTGGTGCCGGTCGACGAGATGTCGAAGGGAGCCCATAAGCAACAACCTTATCCATCTTTAAATGTACGATCATCAACTTAGTGTTCCCTGATCTTTGAAAAACAATTTACACAAGTGCTGACACAAATTTCATTTCTTTCTTGCTAGCTTGTAGCCATTTGTACAAATACCTGCATTCGAAGATAGATGGTGATTATGTCTCTTTGGCGAGATCGTTTGCATCTTTGATTCTTAACTATGTTTATACTACCTTAATCTCTAAGCATACCAATAACACTATCCTACATAACTTGTTTGTACAAACTCTTGCACTATTGTCAGAATCACGAGCAATTTGCTAGTACTTGGGACTTAAACACAGGGAGATAGGAACAGATCTCCTCCGGTCTAGTTGCTTTACATAGTTCCAGCATTGTCGAGACGGATGGAAGCGGAGGCTCGCCGATTTCTGCAATCATTAGACAAATTATTGTCAATCCCGCATTCTGACTTGTTCCGGATGAGAAGGTCATCGGAACTGAATTGGAGAATCTGGGAAAAGTTCTTGATGTGTACGAGGAGAGGTTGTCTAAATGTAGATATCTTGCAGGGGATTATTACACAATGGCTGATAGGAACCACATTCCTTGCCTTTTTTACTTCATGAAGACTCCTTATGCAACTGCTGTAACTGTCTGTTGATTTCAATCTACTTGATCATTTGTCAGTGGCATAATATTGGTAATGATACTGGAGGAACATAATCATCATCATTTAGCTTTGGCATGAGCTAACTCTGCTTTTTGACAATCTTAGTAGTGAAATGAGCAGCACTGTGCATGCATTCATCCTAATGGAACCAGCTGAATAGTTTAACAAAAGAAGTGCAATTAGACCTAAATCAGCAGTAAATGCAACAAACTATTTTCAATTAACTGGTTTTCTAGCTGTTCATAAGTAGCAGTCTTTTCTCTTTCTGAATGTAAGTTCAAGATCAAGATCAAGATCATTAACATTCTCTCCTCTTGGAAATCTAACAACCCTTTTTTTTTCACTATTACCTCAATGGAAATGCTAACAGCTTTTTTGAACTCTTTCTTGCTAATTGTAGCCATTTGGACAAACACCTGCATTTGAAGACGGTGATCTCATTCTTTTTGGCGAGGAAGTATTTGCAAACACCTCTCAGTAGTCTCTTGATTCTGGTTTGTAGGTCAATTCGCCAGATTTAAAATGAGTTTCATGTCAAATTAAATATAAATTGACTTAGTTAAAATTAGTTTTTTTTTTGGATCAAAACCAATCAACTTAATCAAAACTGAGATGAAATTTAATTTAATCTTTTTTTTTCTTCAAATTATTATCGTTTCCATTTCTTAAAAAAAACTTGTAATAATATCATTTTAGATAGAATTGAGTCAATTCAAACCGAGCAACCCAACTATTAATCTTGGCTTTGAGCAGTTTTGTGTACTGGCTGGGTTTTATAATATTGATTCTTTTCTATAGAATTTGTGGCAATTTGAGAAAATTCAAATTTTCGAATTTCTTTTGATAAATTAGATTGGTTTGGAGTTTCTTCAGTGATGGTGCTTTCATTAGTTTGGATAAGAAGATCTAACAAAATGATAGATTGGAAAATGACCCTGCATTGATATACAATTTTTTTTAATTATTATTATTAACGTGGATGTCCAGGTCAGCTTACACGCACCTCGACTAATCCCACGAGTCCTAAAGTTAACGACCATGTAAACCTTCAGTGACCCTGAGATTTGTAAGACTTGAACTTGTGACATCTAGGAAAATGATTAGATGAGACATGAAATATAAAAATTGAGTTAATTCCCTACCTAACCAGGAAAAAAAAAACCGACACCATCCATTTGGGCTAGGCTTTATATCTACTCGGGGAGCCTCCTTTTAGCAAGGTTGTCAATTCCATTTCGTTTCGTCTAAAATAGCCGAAACATTTCATACCAATTCAAAAAACGGAACAAAATAGAACAATTTTCATCTCATTTCAAATCTTGATCTGTTCCGGATTTTCAGCAAAATTTCGGCTGGAATGTTCTGGTTTCATTTCACATGTTCTGTACCGGTCTTGAAAAACCAATGAATCAAATCAAACCTGGTTCAATTTAATTAATTAAACTACCCGAGTATAAAAAGGTTTTTTTCATTACTATTTTTAATAACAATTATATTAATAATAATATTGAAAATTATTATTACTATTTTCATTAACAATGATATTAATTTTTTAAAATTAGATTTATCACTAATATATATGGTTTATATTCATGTTGTTTTTTTTTTCATGTTTATACTTTGTAGGAATTTAAGCAAAATAAAGAATGTTTTAGATCTCATTAGCCTTGATAATATTGACATAGCTTTATATTTAAAATATTTATGTTAAAACATTAAAGATCTATTTAAGCTTGACTATTTAAAAATATTTTAAATTTTAAAATTATATTTGTTTGATATTGTGTTTGTATTGTATAATTTATAATTAATTTATCTTGAATTTGAATTATATTTGTCTGACATAACTTTATATTTAAAATATTTATGTTAAAATATTAAAGATTTATTTAATCTTAACTATTTAAAAATATTTTAAATTTTATTTGTTTAACATTATATTTGTATTGTATAATTTATAATTAATTTATTTTAAATTTAAATTATATTAGTTAAAATACAACTCCAAAACAATACACCAAAATACTCCAAAACTAAAATATTTTATTTCCATTAAAAAAATAAAACACATAAGCAAGATCTGGCCCAGTATGCTTACGTAAAATTAATCAAAATTTGAGGGGCAAATGACCGCTGAAGTCAAAAACCCTAGACGAGAGCATAACCAAAGCAAGAACCTCACCTTCGTTGCAGCCTTGAATTCTCAATCTACTCCTTCTCCTCCTTTCGACTAATCAGGAAACCAAAAAAATGAGACCTTTAGACGAGAAAGAAATGGGTGAAGTTTTTAAGAAACTTATGTTGTTCACAGGAAACAACCTCAAAAACATCATTGAAAACCCATCACATGAAGGGCCAGACCCGAACCCAGGTCGGTACTGCTTCAGGCTCCACAAAAACAAGGTATTTTACATCAGTGAATCGCTAGTGAAGCGAGCAACAAACATTGGACGCAAAAATTTGGTATCTCTAGGTACTTGTATTGGGAAATTCACTCACGGGGGTGGTTTTAGATTGACTGTTCAGTCACTGAATTTATTGGCTGCTAATGCTAAACATAAAGTTTGGTTAAAACCCACTTCAGAGATGTCTTTTCTGTATGGGAATCATGTGTTGAAAGGTGGGCTAGGGAAGATTACTGATAGTATTAATAGAAATGATGGGGTTGTTGTGTTTTCTATGAGTGATGTGCCTTTGGGGTTTGGAACTGCTGCAAGGTCGACACAGGAGTGTAGAAAGTGTGATCCTAATGGGATTGTTGTGCATCACTATGCTGATATTGGTGAGTATTTGAGAGATGAAGATGATCTTTGAGAATGATCCTGGAGCTTTTTGGGATTATGGTTGCTGCTTCTGCTGTTACTGTTGTTGTTCTTGATGATCTTTGAGAATCTGGAGTATTTAGAGAGTTATGGGAGTTAATGTAAGCGGGAAGTTGGTTTAATGTTAACGAGCTTGAAGCTTTTCTTCTATGGGTTTTGGCTCTCTGTCAATTTTAATGAGTGTAGTACTTTGTTGCGTTTTTTTTCCTCTTCTGATTTAGATAGAATAAACTCAAGTTTATACCGTCAAGTTTAGTGATTTAAAGCGTTTCATGATTGAACGAATGCAAGCAATGAAATCTTTAGTTTAGTTATTTGGATTGCAATGAACATTTGCTGCATTAATTTCTCTGCTTCCATAAGTTGTGTGCCCGCACAACTTATGAGATGCACATTGGAAAAGTTAGTTTGTAGAATGTTTAGGCTGTTCTGGTTTACTTTTTATATTTGCTTGTTTTTCTGCAGGATAGGTGCTTGTGCGTGCTATTCATGCCACACAAACAAGTAATTGATATTTGAGATTGTTTCTCTGGCATTGCCAATTAAATGATTGAGTGAATTAAATTTTGTTAAACAAAAAGATTTTGTTTATTTCATTTTTCTAATGGGCTTATGAAATGTTCATTTCATTAGAATGCTGAGACGTTAATTAATATGAACTAGCTTCAGTTGTGTTTTCTTGCATATCCAATCTCTCCTATTCTGCTAATGTACCTTATCTTGTAGTATTGTTCTGTTTTCTAGCTGGTGGGGTTAGAAAAACTTAACTAATGGTTCGTGAAGAACAATTGCTGAGCAGTTATGCATGCAGCCATCAAGTGGAAACACAATGCTGTAGGGTAGTAATAACTATGCAGTATGCACTTTGATAATGTGATCCAGGAAAATAAATGGAACAATATTGTGTTTATTTTCATGATTGAGATTATGTGTAATCTTTTTACATGTTCATCGTTAATGATTTGCTATTTTAGCATGTATTCTTAACTGAATTACAGGTGAATTAGTTAAAGATTGCTTTATTGTCTGAGCATCAGATTGAGTTCTGAACTTATTTTGGCATATGATAGACACCAAGTGTAGATTAAGTGATACTATTTTGATATGTATGTAATTAAGAGAGGGTTTTTTTTTTATGTAATTAAGTGATACTATTTAGATTAAGTGATTAAGGACTCCTTTCCTTTGGTCATACGCTCCACGATAAGTTTTAGCATACAAGTTCAAATACTTACAGACCATAGTCAGCTATGTATTCAGCTTAATAAGGCCATACTTGCACATCTTTTCTACTTCAGAATTTAGATACGACTATTGTGGTACTTTCTGTGCTGCTCTGTATTTCAAGCTACATCTCTTATATTTAGTGTTCATTATAATTGCCAGATATTTTGTCTGAAAGCAGACAACTCGTCGTGGAGATTACTATCTATCTTCATGGTTGGAGAGATTGCCGTTTGGTTGGTATTGTGGTTGGGGATGTGTTTTGCCCCAACCACAATTAATTTTAGTCTGTTTGGTTACAAAAAGTAACTCTGCGTTTTGCACCTCAACCACAGACAACAAAAAGGTACAAATTGTAGCTTCTCATCCAAGGTTACAAACTGCGTTTCATCCTTCTCATTGACCGTTAAAAAAAACCCAGAAATCTTGACAACAATAACCCAAGTAGTTGTTTGTCACAGATCTGCAAAAACCATGTCTATGCAAGCACCACTCGTAACCCATTCCCTAAACCCATCAAGCTGGACTCTTCAGTGTCGACCTTCTTCTCGCCAACAAGGAGGCCGCAACCAAAGTTTCTTTAGCTTGTTTTACTAAAAAACTCAAAAGATCTGTCCGATTCAAGCTGTCATTGTTGGGTCTAGTTGTTGAGCTTTGTAAGGTCTGAAAATTGGTTGGTTTGGCTAGAAGCTTAAAACCCCCTTTCAGATAACAACTGCTAAAAATACAGTTACCCTGTTGCTGTCATACATGATATTCACGAAGCCATTAACTGAGCAGCATGGAATACGGCTGCTGCTCATTGCCATGAGAATTATATTGAAGATGGTTCCTACAGATTATAAAACCCCAGGTAGGAGTGCATCTAGGGTGATTATTTTCGGTTCAGTTAGGTTTTTACTTATAAAAACAACCAAATTAAAATTTTGTAAAATATAAAAATAAAACCGAAATCAGTTCAAACCAACCGGTTTCAGTTCGGTTTGATTATTTTATATTAAAAACCAAAACCCAATCGACCGGTTTTGGTTCTGTTTAGTTTCGGTGCGGTTTGGTTATTTTATATTAAAAACCAAAAACTTTATTGTTTTTTGAGGTTTTTTTGGACTTTCTAATGAGCTTAGTTTCGGTTTGGTTCGGTTTTTTTTTTAATTTTATTTTATTTTATTTTTTAGTTCGGTTCATTTTTTTTTGTTTTATTTTTTTTAGTTCGGTTTGGTTTTTCGGTTTTAGACTTATAAAATTAAAACTGAACTGAACCGAACCAAATATTGTTTTAAATATTTTAATTGATTTTTTTTCATGGTTTGATTTTTTTATTTTATTTTCTTGATTTAATTAATTTTTCGGTTTTTTAACTTTATCCCTGCCTAAAAATGAGAAGCCTCATTTTAAAGAAGAGAGAAGTTCAGCAGAGAGCAAGAAAGGTGAAGGAGATGGAAAATAAGGCCTTTAAAGTAAAGACCAAGGTCATTAAGTTTTTTGTTCTTTTTTATATTATTTTCCTTGAATTTGTTCTTGGTTTCTCATTAAACCCAGGAAAGGCAATGCATATCAAGCCCACTTATTGTTCTAGAAGAAATTAGCATTTTCAATATAAAATTTTCAAAACCACTTAAAGATAAATAAATGAGTCATGTTTCTTTCACAATTTTTTAGATAACCTTTTTTTTTGTGTGATAACTAACAAATTTATTAATTATTCTTGGTAGAAAAATATTATTTGATAAATGATGTATATCCAAATGAATATAGATTTCTAAGTTCATGTAAAGGTAAAGAATAAAGAATATCATGCACGTTCAATAATATGCAATGTGATTGAATGTAAATTTGGAGTTCGGAAAATAAAATGAAAGATTTACAAAGAATACCCTTTTATTCTCATAAAACATAATTTTAAATTGTAATTGTATTAATGACATTATATAACTACATTAAAAAAAAATCTCAAGATGATCATGTATTTGTAGAATTTAATCATCATTTAAATTTTATTCATGATGAGATTTTAACCGATATTAGGCCACATTCACAAAAACCGTACGGATACATGATGTTCATGATAAGATTGTAACTAGTTTAATGAGATAATAAAATTAGCTTATATTTCAAGGCATGCACAAATAATAATAATGCACATTTTTACTTGGACCGACTTTGCAATTAGTATATTTATTATTAGTTTTTTATTTTTTTGCTAATCTTGGATCTTAATGTTATTTTGCTATGTTTTTTATGTATTAATCACATACTTATTATATAGTTTAAAGTTAAAAAACTACTATATGTTCTTTTAGTAATTTTATTATCAACAACAATTTTAATTATAATTTTAATCAAATATTTTTTAATAATTTTTTATTTAACAAAAATTTTAATCAAATATATATTTTAATCCAACCAATAACAACTAAATATGCAGTGTTTTCACAGAATATGGTGCATGAACGTGGCATTAAGATTCAATTTTTCAGAAGCATACATTATGGTTTATTGTTAGAATTTTATTGACCTTTATATATATATATATATATGGAAGAACAACCGATTTTTGAGCTCCAACAACAGGGTCATATTCATAAGTAGTAATTTGATATAAAAAATTTTCAATTTTTTTAAAAACATTTTTAAAATACAATAACAAACAGGGCTACACTTGCAAACACATCTCCGGTTCTCGACAAAATATAGCCAAATTATTGTAGCCATATATGTAGAACACAAGAATAATAATTTTTTTTTTTTGCAATTTTTTTTAATATTAAATTGTTTAGAGAATTATATTTCTGGTTCTTTTTTTTTAGCTATATATTGGTTTTATAAATTTAGTTTTTCTTTTTAATTTCAATCTTCAACATTAAATCTTTGAAATTAAAGCTTTATATTTTATTTATTTATTTTATTTTTATGAATTTATAATGATCTCATGACCTAAGTTACGAGTTTAATGTATTAACCCGGGTTGACTCAAGTTAATTTTTTGCTGTTTTTTTAATTGACTTTTTTTATTTCATCATTTAACATTAAGTTGATTAAAAATTAAATTTCATAATTTGTTTAAATTTATTTTCTATGAGATTATTTTAATCTCATGATTCGAGTTATGAATTGACAAATTAACACGAGTTAACTCAGTTAATTTTTTTGGGTCCTTTTTAAATGTTTTTTTTTAATTGGGCCTTATAATTTTTTTTTATTTGCTTTCTATTGAGTTATCCTGATCTCATTATCAGGGTCGTGTATTTGGCAGATTGACCATATTTATTTTTTGGTCCTTTTTAAATTAAACATATTTCACCCTCCAAAAACTTAATCTTTTTTTTTAATTTTTTTTTTAATTTTACCATTTAATATTAGAAATTTGACATTGTATTTGTTTCTCCAATTTGATTAATGTGTAGTTATCATAGTCTTATAGATTTAGGTTTTTTTTTCATTTGATTTCAACTTTCATTATTGAATTTATTAAAAATGATGCGTCTTAATTTTTTATTTTCATAAAATTATCCCAGTTTCATAATACAAGTAATGAATTTAACAGGTTAGCTCGAGTTAACTTGAGTTATTTTTCTTTTTTTTTTAATTTGATTTTTTTTATTTCATCTTTAAATATTAGATTGATTAAAAATTGAACTTTATAATTTATTTTGATTTTATTTTTATGGGAATATCTCAATCTTATATTCTGAGTTACGAGTTTGGCAAGTTAATTGAGATTAACTTGGTAGAATTATTTTTATCTTTTTATTTAATTTTTTTTCAATTTCACCATTTAATATTGGATTTATTAAGAATTAACTTTTATAATTTATTTTGATTTCCTCTCTATAGAGTTATTATGATTTCATTACGTAGATCATAGATTTAACATGTTATCCAAGATCGATCCTTTAGGTCACCACTTTAATATTTGAAATAAAATATATCATCCAATAAATTATTGTATTTTAAGTTCATAACTTTTTTTATATTAAAAACATGTTAGTAGCACTTAAATATTATTTTTACATTAAAAAACATTAATCTAACTCGTAGCTTCAACTAATAATATAGTAAAATCTAAATGCCGTTGGATACATTCATTAAAGTGAAATGAAAAAATTAGGGGCTTAGTTGATTATCCATTGCTAGTTGAAGAGCATAACACAGGTTAGGAGTTTTGGGTATTATGATAATTTTGTAGAGATATGGTTTGAAAAAAAGTAGGTTTAAACAAAAATATAAATTTTAGTTGAAAATATATTGTTGAAACAAAATAAAAAGCATTAACAATTATGTCTAGGGCACCAAAAATTGCGCATCCGGGGAATCGAACCCCGGTCAGTACCGTGGGAGGGTACTATGATACCACTACACTAGATGCGCTGCTTGTGTACCTCCCAGAAATTAAAATAATATATTATATATATCTTAGCCCGTTAGGCCTAGATTCCTTTCGGTGGTAAGCCCACAATTTCAAGGAGTATTTTTATATTAGTTTAAGATTATTCTTTTTAAATAATATTAAAATTACACATTTCACGTCAATTTAGTATATTTAAAATAATTTAATAAGTGTCCTTAAATATTAGTTTTAAAATCCTATTCAGAATATTGAAATACTAGTTTTAATTTAATAGTGGTAAGAGTTTGGGGTTAAGGGGTTTGCTTTCCATGTGATTTCAGGTTCGAGTCCTGTAGTTGCTAATATCATGGCCACTGGAGGTTTATATAGTCGTTAACTTCAGGGCCTGTGAGATTGGTCGAGGTGCCTCGAAAAACCCCCCCCCCCCCAAAAAAAAAACACCAATTTTTTTTCTTATTATTTTCTTATTCATTTTTTTTTTTTTTTTTTTTTTTTTTTTTTATAAAACCCACCCCCGAAAGGAAAGGGGGGGGGGGGGGGGAGGGGGGGAGAGAAAAAATTAAAGCCAACGCCCCCCAACCCCCCCGCCCGTTTCCTCCAGAAAAAGGGAATCTCTCCTCGGCCCTGTCCCGGAGGTCTCGTCCCTCCGGACGGTACCGGTTCGAAACGACCATAACTTTTGATCCAACCGTTGGATCACTCTAAAATTTTCACAGGGTTTCCGGACGCTGTTTTCCTTGGAATAGAAGTGGAATCTCTCCTCGGTGTCCCGGAGGTCTCGTCGCCCCCCACCCGTTGCGATCAGGGCCATAACTTTTGATCCGACTGTTGGATCACTCTAAAATTTTCACAGGAGTTTCCGGACGCTGTTTTCCTTGGAGTAGAAGTGGAATCTCTCGTCGGTGTCCCGGAGGTCTCGTCGCTCAAGACCAGAGTACCGGTTCGAAAGGGCCATAACTTTTTCCCACCGTTGGTTACACTCTAAAATTTTCACAGGAGTTTCCGGACGCTGTTTTCCGTGGAGTAGAAGTGGAATCTCTCCTCGGTGTCCCGGAGGTCTCGTCGCTCAAGACCAGAGTACCGGTTCGAAAGGGCCATAACTTTTGATCCGACCGTTGGATAACTCTAAAATTTTCACAGGAGTTTCCGGACGCTGTTTTCCGTGGAGTAGAAGTGGAATCTCTCCTCGGTGTCCCGGAGGTCTCGTCGCTCCGACCAGAGTACCGGTTCGAAAGGGCCATAACTTTTGATCCGACCGTTGGATAACTCTAAAATTTTCACAGGAGTTTCCGGACGTTGTTTTCCTTGGAGTAGATGTGGAATCGCTCCTCGTTGAGCCGGAGGTCTCGTCGCTCCAGACCGAGTACCGGTTCGAAAGGGCCATAACTTTTGATCCGACCGTTGGATCACTCTAAAATTTTCACAGGAGTTTCAGGACGATGTTTTCCTTGGAGTAGATGTGGAATCGCTCCTCGGTGTCCCGGAGGTCTCGTCGCTCCCGACCGAGTACCGGTTCGAAAGGGCCATAACTTTTGATCCGACCGTTGGATAACTCTAAAATTTTCACAGGAGTTTCCGGACGCTTCTTTCCTTGGAGTAGAAGTGGAATCTCTCCTCGGTGTCCCGGAGGTCTCGTCGCTCCGGACCAGAGTACCGGTTCGAAAGGGCCATAACTTTTGATCCGACCGTTGGATCACTCTAAAATTTTCACGGGAGTTTCCGGACGCTGTTTTCCTTGGAGTAGAAGTGGAATCTCTCCTCGGTGTCCCGGAGGTCTCGTCGCTCCGGACAGTAGTACCGGTTCGAAAGGGCCATAACTTTTGATCCGACCGTTGGATAACTCTAAAATTTTCACAGGAGTTTCCGGACGCGGTTTTCCTTGGAGTAGAAGTGGAATCTCTCCTCGGTGTCCGGAGGTCTCGTCGCTCCCGACCAGAGTACCGATTCGAAAGGGCCATAACTTTTGATCCGACCGTTGGATCACTCTAAAATTTTCACAGGAGTTTCCGGACGCTGTTTTCCTTGGAGTAGAAGTGGAATCTCTCCTCGGTGTCCCGGAGGTCTCGTCGCTCCCGACCAGAGTACCGGTTCGAAAGGGCCATAACTTTTGATCCGACCGTTGGATCACTCTAAAATTTTCAAAGGAGTTTCCGGACGCTGTTTTCCTTGGAGTAGAAGTGGAATCTCTCCTCGGTGTCCGGAGGTCTCGTCGCTCCGACCGGAGTACCGGTTCTAATGGGCCATAACTTTTGATCCGACCGTTGGATCACTCTAAAATTTTCACAGGAGTTTCCGGACGCCGTTTTCCTTGGAGTAGAAGTGGAATCTCTCCTCGGTGTCCGGAGGTCTTGTCCCTCCGCACAGAGTACCGGTTCGAAAGGGCCATAACTTTTGATCCGACCGTTGGATCACTCTAAAATTTTCACAGGAGTTTCCGGACGCTGTTTTCCTTGGAGTAGATGTGGAATCGCTCCTCGGTGTCCGGAGGTCTCGTCGCTCCCGAATAGAGTACCGGTTCGAAAGGGCCATAACTTTTGATCCGACCGTTGGATCACTCTAAAATTTTCACGGGGAGTTTCCGGACGATGTTGTTTTCCTTCGAGTAGAAGTGGAATCTCTCCTCGGTGTCTCGGAGGTCTCGTCGCTCCCGACCGGAGTACCGGTTCGAAAGGGCCATAACTTTTGATCCGACCGTTGGATCACTCTAAAATTTTCACAGGAGTTTCCGGACGCTGTTTTCCTTGGAGTAGAAGTGGAATCTCTCCTCGGTGTCCCGGAGGTCTCGTCGCTCCGGACTAGAGTACCGGTTCGAAAGGGCCATAACTTTTGATCCGACCGTTGGATCACTCTAAAATTTTCACAAAAGTTTCCGGACGCTGTTTTCCTTGGAGTAGATGTGGAATCTCTCCTCGGTGTCCCGGAGGTCTCGTCGCTCTCGACCAGACTACCGGTTCGAAAGGGCCATAACTTTTGATCCGACCGTTGGATCACTCTAAAATTTTCACGGGAGTTTCCGGACGTTGTTTTCCTTGGAGTAGAAGTGGAATCTCTCCTCGGTGTCCCGGAGGTCTCGTCGCTCCAGACCAGAGTACCGGTTCGAAAGGGCCATAACTTTTGATCCGACCGTTGGATCACTCTAAAATTTTCACAGGAGTTTCAGGACGATGTTTTCCTTGGAGTAGATGTGGAATCGCTCCTCGGTGTCCCGGAGGTCTCGTCGCTCCGACCAGAGTACCGGTTCGAAAGGGCCATAACTTTTGATCCGACCGTTGGATAACTCTAAAATTTTCACAGGAGTTTTCGGACGCTGTTTTCCTTGGAGTAGAAGTGGAATCTCTCCTCGGTGTCCCGGAGGTCTCGTCGCTCCCGACTAGAGTACCGGTTCGAAAGGGCCATAACTTTTGATCCGACCGTTGGATCACTCTAAAATTTTCACAAGAGTTTCCGGACGCTGTTTTCCTTGGAGTAGAAGTGGAATCTCTCCTCGGTGTCCTGGAGGTCTCGTCGCTCTAGACCAGAGTACCGGTTCGAAAGGGCCATAACTTTTGATCCGACCGTTGGATCACTCTAAAATTTTCACGGGAGTTTCCGGACGCTTTGTTTTCCTTGGAGTAGATGTGGAATCTCTCCTCGGTGTCCCGGAGGTCTCGTCGCTCCCGACCAGACTACCGGTTCGAAAGGGCCATAACTTTTGATCCGACCGTTGGATCACTCTAAAATTTTCACGGGAGTTTCCGGACGCCTGTTTTCCTTGGAGTAGAAGTGGAATCTCTCCTCGGTGTCCGGAGGTCTCGTCGCTCCGACCAGTACCGGTTCGAAAGGGCCATAACTTTTGATCCGACCGTTGGATCACTCTAAAATTTTAACAGGAGTTTCCGGACGCTCTTTTCCTTGGAGTATATGTGGAATCGCTCCTCGATGTGCCGGAGATCTCGTCGCTCCAGACCCGAGAACCGGTTTGAAACGACCACAACTTTTGATCCGACCGTTGGATCACTCTAAAATTTTCACTGGAGTTTCCGGACGCTGTTTTCCTTGGAGTAGATGTGGAATCTCTCCTCGGTGTCCGGAGGTCTCGTCGCTCCGGACCGAGTACCGGTTCGAAAGGGCCATAACTTTTGATCCGACCGTTGGATCACTCTAAAATTTTCACGGGAGTTTCCGGACGCTGTTTTCCTTGGAGTAGAAGTGGAATCTCTCCTCGGTGTCCGGAGGTCTCGTCGCTCCCGACCGGAGTACCGGTTCGAAAGGGCCATAACTTTTGATCCGGCCAGTTGGATCACTCTAAAATTTTCACGGGAGTTTCCGGACGCTGTTTTCCTTGGAGTAGAAGTGGAATCTCTTCTCGGTGTCCGGAGGTCTCGTCGCTCCCGACCGGAGTACCGGTTCGAAAGGGCCATAACTTTTGATCCGACCGTTGGATCACTCTAAAATTTTCACGGGGAGTTTCCGGACGTTGTTTTCCTTGGAGTAGAAGTGGAATCTCTCCTCGGTGTCCCGGGGAGGTCTCGTCGCTCCCGACCGGAGTACCGGTTCGAAAGGGCCATAACTTTTGATCCGACCGTTGGATCACTCTAAAATTTTCACGGGAGTTTCCGGACGTTGTTTTCCTTGGAGTAGAAGTGGAATCTCTCCTCGGTGTCCGGAGGTCTCGTCGCTCCCGACCCGAGTACCGGTTCGAAAGGGCCATAACTTTTGATCCGACCGTTGGATCACTCTAAAATTTTCACGGGAGTTTCCGGACGTTGTTTTCCTTGGAGTAGAAGTGGAATCTCTCCTCGGTGTCCGGAGGTCTCGTCGCTCCGGACCAGTACCGGTTCGAAAGGGCCATAACTTTTGATCCGACCGTTGGATCACTCTAAAATTTTCACGGGAGTTTCCGGACGTTGTTTTTTCCTTGGAGTAGATGTGGAATCTCTCCTCGGTGTCCGGAGGTCTCGTCGCTCCGAGCCGAGTACCGGTTCGAAAGGGCCATAACTTTTGATCCGACCGTTGGATCACTCTAAAATTTTCACGGGAGTTTCCGGACGCTGTTTTCCTTGGAGTAGAAGTGGAATCTCTCCTCGGTGTCCCGGAGGTCTCGTCGCTCCCGACCCAGTACCGGTTCGAAAGGGCCATAACTTTTGATCCGACCGTTGGATCACTCTAAAATTTTCACGGGAGTTTCCGGACGCTGTTTTCCTTGGAGTAGAAGTGGAATCTCTCCTCGGTGTCCCGGAGGTCTCGTCGCTCCGGACCAGAACCGGTTCGAAAGGGCCATAACTTTTGATCCGACCGTTGGATCACTCTAAAATTTTCACGGGAGTTTCCGGACGCTTGTTTTCCTTGGAGTAGATGTGGAATCTCTCCTCGGTGTCCGGAGGTCTCGTCGCTCCGACCCGAGTACCGGTTCGAAAGGGCCATAACTTTTGATCCGACCGTTGGATCACTCTAAAATTTTCACGGGGAGTTTCCGGACGCTGTTTTCCTTGGAGTAGAAGTGGAATCTCTCCTCGGTGTCCCGGAGGTCTCGTCGCTCCAAACCAGAGTACCGGTTCGAAAGGGCCATAACTTTTGATCCGACCGTTGGATCACTCTAAAATTTTCACGGGAGTTTCCGGACGATGTTTTCCTTGGAGTAGAAGTGGAATCTCTCCTCGGTGTCCGGAGGTCTCGTCGCTCCGGACCGAGTACCGGTTCGAAAGGGCCATAACTTTTGATCCGACCGTTGGATCACTCTAAAATTTTCACGGGAGTTTCCGGACTTGTTTTCCTTGGAGTAGAAGTGGAATCTCTCCTCGGTGTCCGGAGGTCTCGTCGCTCCGGACCGAGTACCGGTTCGAAAGGGCCATAACTTTTGATCCGACCGTTGGATCACTCTAAAATTTTCACGGGAGTTTCCGGACGCTGTTTTCCTTGGAGTAGAAGTGGAATCTCTCCTCGGTGTCCCGGAGGTCTCGTCGCTCCCGGACAGTACCGGTTCGAAAGGGCCATAACTTTTGATCCGACCGTTGGATCACTCTAAAATTTTCACGGGAGTTTCCGGACCTGTTTTTCCTTGGAGTAGATGTGGAATCTCTCCTCGGTGTCCCGGAGGTCTCGTCGCTCCGGACCCGTACCGGTTCGAAAGGGCCATAACTTTTGATCCGACCGTTGGATCACTCTAAAATTTTCACGGGGAGTTTCCGGACGCTGTTTTCCTTGGAGTAGATGTGGAATCTCTCCTCGGTGTCCGGAGGTCTCGTCGCTCCGGACCGAGTACCGGTTCGAAAGGGCCATAACTTTTGATCCGACCGTTGGATCACTCTAAAATTTTCACGGGAGTTTCCGGACCGTTGTTTTCCTTGGAGTAGAAGTGGAATCTCTCCTCGGTGTCCGGAGGTCTCGTCGCTCCGACCGGAGTACCGGTTCGAAAGGGCCATAACTTTTGATCCGACCGTTGGATCACTCTAAAATTTTCACGGGAGTTTCGGACGTGTTTTCCTTGGAGTAGAAGTGGAATCTCTCCTCGGTGTCCGGAGGTCTCGTCGCTCCGGACCCGGAGTACCGGTTCGAAAGGGCCATAACTTTTGATCCGACCGTTGGATCACTCTAAAATTTTCACGGGAGTTTCCGGACGCTTGTTTTCCTTGGAGTAGAAGTGGAATCTCTCCTCGGTGTCCGGAGGTCTCGTCGCTCCGGACCGGAGTACCGGTTCGAAAGGGCCATAACTTTTGATCCGACCGTTGGATCACTCTAAAATTTTCACGGGGAGTTTCCGGACGCTGTTTTCCTTGGAGTAGAAGTGGAATCTCTCCTCGGTGTCCCGGAGGTCTCGTCGCTCCGGACCGATACCGGTTCGAAAGGGCCATAACTTTTGATCCGACCGTTGGATCACTCTAAAATTTTCACGGGGAGTTTCCGGACGTTTGTTTTCCTTGGAGTAGAAGTGGAATCTCTCCTCGGTGTCCCGGAGGTCTCGTCGCTCCGGACAGTACCGGTTCGAAAGGGCCATAACTTTTGATCCGACCGTTGGATCACTCTAAAATTTTCACGGGGAGTTTCCGGACGTTGTTTTCCTTGGAGTAGAAGTGGAATCTCTCCTCGGTGTCCCGGAGGTCTCGTCGCTCCGGACAGTACCGGTTCGAAAGGGCCATAACTTTTGATCCGACCGTTGGATCACTCTAAAATTTTCACGGGGGAGTTTCCGGACGCTGTTTTCCTTGGAGTAGAAGTGGAATCTCTCCTCGGTGTCCGGAGGTCTCGTCGCTCCCGACCGGAGTACCGGTTCGAAAGGGCCATAACTTTTGATCCGACCGTTGGATCACTCTAAAATTTTCACGGGAGTTTCCGGACGTTGTTTTCCTTGGAGTAGATGTGGAATCTCTCCTCGGTGTCCGGAGGTCTCGTCGCTCCCGACCCAGTACCGGTTCGAAAGGGCCATAACTTTTGATCCGACCGTTGGATCACTCTAAAATTTTCACGGGGAGTTTCCGGACGCTTTGTTTTCCTTGGAGTAGAAGTGGAATCTCTCCTCGGTGTCCGGAGGTCTCGTCGCTCCGGACCGGAGTACCGGTTCGAAAGGGCCATAACTTTTGATCCGACCGTTGGATCACTCTAAAATTTTCACGGGAGTTTCCGGACGTTGTTTTCCTTGGAGTAGAAGTGGAATCTCTCCTCGGTGTCCGGAGGTCTCGTCGCTCCCGACCGAGTACCGGTTCGAAAGGGCCATAACTTTTGATCCGACCGTTGGATCACTCTAAAATTTTCACGGGGAGTTTCCGGACGTTGTTTTCCTTGGAATAGATGTGGAATCGATCCTCGGTGTCCGGATGTCTCGTTGCGCCCGACCGGAGTACCGGTTCGAAAGGGCCAAAACTTTTTATCCGACCGTTGGATCACTCTAAAATTTTCACGGGGAGTTTCCGGACGTTTTTTCCTTGGAGTAGAAGTGGAATCTCTCCTCGGTGTCCGGAGGTCTCGTCGCTCCGGACCGGAGTACCGGTTCGAAAGGGCCATAACTTTTGATCCGACCGTTGGATCACTCTAAAATTTTCACGGGGAGTTTCGGACGTTGTTTTCCTTGGAGTAGAAGTGGAATCTCTCCTCGGTGTCCGGAGGTCTCGTCGCTCCCGACCCGGAGTACCGGTTCGAAAGGGCCATAACTTTTGATCCGACCGTTGGATCACTCTAAAATTTTCACGGGGAGTTTCCGGACGCTGTTTTCCTTGGAGTAGAAGTGGAATCTCTCCTCGGTGTCCGGAGGTCTCGTCGCTCCGGACCCGAGTACCGGTTCGAAAGGGCCATAACTTTTGATCCGACCGTTGGATCACTCTAAAATTTTCACGGGAGTTTCCGGACGTTGTTTTCCTTGGAGTAGAAGTGGAATCTCTCCTCGGTGTCCGGAGGTCTCGTCGCTCCCGACCCGGAGTACCGGTTCGAAAGGGCCATAACTTTTGATCCGACCGTTGGATCACTCTAAAATTTTCACGGGAGTTTCCGGACGTGTTTTTCCTTGGAGTAGAAGTGGAATCTCTCCTCGGTGTCCGGAGGTCTCGTCGCTCCGGACCGAGTACCGGTTCGAAAGGGCCATAACTTTTGATCCGACCGTTGGATCACTCTAAAATTTTCACGGGAGTTTCCGGACGCTTGTTTTCCTTGGAGTAGAAGTGGAATCTCTCCTCGGTGTCCGGAGGTCTCGTCGCTCCCGGACCGTACCGGTTCGAAAGGGCCATAACTTTTGATCCGACCGTTGGATCACTCTAAAATTTTCACGGGGAGTTTCCGGACGCTGTTTGTTTTCCTTGGAGTAGAAGTGGAATCTCTCCTCGGTGTCCGGAGGTCTCGTCGCTCCCGACCGGTACCGGTTCGAAAGGGCCATAACTTTTGATCCGACCGTTGGATCACTCTAAAATTTTCACGGGGAGTTTCCGGACGCTGCTTTCCTTGGAGTAGAATTGCAATCTCTCCTCGGTGTCCTGGAGGTCTCGTCGCTCCCGACTAGAGTACCGGTTCGAAAGGGCCATAACTTTTGATCCGGCCGTTGGATCACTCTAAAATTTTCACGGGAGTTTCCGGACATTTGTTTTCCTTGGAGTAGATGTGGAATCTCTCCTCGGTGTCCGGAGGTCTCGTCGCTCCCGACCCGAGTACCGGTTCGAAAGGGCCATAACTTTTGATCCGACCGTTGGATCACTCTAAAATTTTCACGGGAGTTTCCGGACGTTGTTTTCCTTGGAGTAGAAGTGGAATCTCTCCTCGGTGTCCGGAGGTCTCGTCGCTCCGGACCCGGACTACCGGTTCGAAAGGGCCATAACTTTTGATCCGACCGTTGGATCACTCTAAAATTTTCACGGGAGTTTCGGACGGATTTGTTTTCCTTGGAGTAGAAGTGGAATCTCCCTCGGTGTCCGGAGGTCTCGTCGCTCCGGACCCGGAGTACCGGTTCGAAAGGGCCATAACTTTTGATCCGACCGTTGGATCACTCTAAAATTTTCACGGGAGTTTCCGGACGATGTTTTCCTTGGAGTAGAAGTGGAATCTCTCCTCGGTGTCCGGAGGTCTCGTCGCTCCCGACCAGTACCGGTTCGAAAGGGCCATAACTTTTGATCCGACCGTTGGATCACTCTAAAATTTTCACGGGAGTTTCCGGACGTTTGTTTTCCTTGGAGTAGAAGTGGAATCTCTCCTCGGTGTCCGGAGGTCTCGTCGCTCCCGACCCGAGTACCGGTTCGAAAGGGCCATAACTTTTGATCCGACCGTTGGATCACTCTAAAATTTTCACGGGAGTTTCCGGACGCTTTTTTCCTTGGAGTAGAAGTGGAATCTCTCCTCGGTGTCCGGAGGTCTCGTCGCTCCCGGACCGTACCGGTTCGAAAGGGCCATAACTTTTGATCCGACCGTTGGATCACTCTAAAATTTTCACGGGGGAGTTTCCGGACGCTTTGTTTTCCTTGGAGTAGATGTGGAATCTCTCCTCGGTGTCCGGAGGTCTCGTCGCTCCCGACCCGTACCGGTTCGAAAGGGCCATAACTTTTGATCCGGCCAGTTGGATCACTCTAAAATTTTCACGGGGAGTTTCCGGACGCTGTGTTTTCCTTGGAGTAGAAGTGGAATCTCTCCTCGGTGTCCGGAGGTCTCGTCGCTCCGGACAGTACCGGTTCGAAAGGGCCATAACTTTTGATCCGACCGTTGGATCACTCTAAAATTTTCACGGGAGTTTCCGGACGATGTTTTCCTTGGAGTAGAAGTGGAATCTCTCCTCGGTGTCCGGAGGTCTCGTCGCTCCCGACCGGAGTACCGGTTCGAAAGGGCCATAACTTTTGATCCGACCGTTGGATCACTCTAAAATTTTCACGGGGAGTTTCCGGACTGTTTTTTCCTTGGAGTAGAAGTGGAATCTCTCCTCGGTGTCCGGAGGTCTCGTCGCTCCCGACCGAGTACCGGTTCGAAAGGGCCATAACTTTTGATCCGACCGTTGGATCACTCTAAAATTTTCACAGGAGTTTCGGACGCTGTTTTCCTTGGAGTAGAAGTGGAATCTCTCCTCGGTGTCCGGGAGGTCTCGTCGCTCCCGAGGACCGGAGTACCGGTTCGAAAGGGCCATAACTTTTGATCCGACCGTTGGATCACTCTAAAATTTTCACGGGAGTTTCCGGACGATTTGTTTTCCTTGGAGTAGAAGTGGAATCTCTCCTCGGTGTCCGGAGGTCTCGTCGCTCCCGACCCGTACCGGTTCGAAAGGGCCATAACTTTTGATCCGACCGTTGGATCACTCTAAAATTTTCACGGGGAGTTTCCGGACGTTTGTTTTCCTTGGAGTAGAAGTGGAATCTCTCCTCGGTGTCCGGAGGTCTCGTCGCTCCCGGACCCAGTACCGGTTCGAAAGGGCCATAACTTTTGATCCGACCGTTGGATCACTCTAAAATTTTCACGGGAGTTTCCGGACGATGTTTTCCTTGGAGTAGAAGTGGAATCTCTCCTCGGTGTCCGGAGGTCTCGTCGCTCCCGACCCGAGTACCGGTTCGAAAGGGCCATAACTTTTGATCCGACCGTTGGATCACTCTAAAATTTTCACGGGGAGTTTCCGGACGTTGTTTTCCTTGGAGTAGAAGTGGAATCTCTCCTCGGTGTCCGGAGGTCTCGTCGCTCCCGACCGGAGTACCGGTTCGAAAGGGCCATAACTTTTGATCCGACCGTTGGATCACTCTAAAATTTTCACGGGGAGTTTCCGGACGCTGTTTTTCCTTGGAGTAGAAGTGGAATCTCTCCTCGGTGTCCGGAGGTCTCGTCGCTCCCGACCCGAGTACCGGTTCGAAAGGGCCATAACTTTTGATCCGACCGTTGGATCACTCTAAAATTTTCACGGGAGTTTCCGGACGTTTGTTTTCCTTGGAGTAGAAGTGGAATCTCTCCTCGGTGTCCGGGAGGTCTCGTCGCTCCCGACCAGACTACCGGTTCGAAAGGGCCATAACTTTTGATCCGACCGTTGGATCACTCTAAAATTTTCACAGGAGTTTCCGGACGCTGTTTTCCTTGGAGTAGAAGTGGAATCTCTCCTCGGTGTCCGGAGGTCTCGTCGCTCCCGACCCGGAGTACCGGTTCGAAAGGGCCATAACTTTTGATCCGACCGTTGGATCACTCTAAAATTTTCACGGGAGTTTCGGGACGTTGTTTTCCTTGGAGTAGAAGTGGAATCTCTCCTCGGTGTCCGGAGGTCTCGTCGCTCCCGACCCGAGTACCGGTTCGAAAGGGCCATAACTTTTGATCCGACCGTTGGATCACTCTAAAATTTTCACGGGAGTTTCCGGACGCTTGTTTTCCTTGGAGTAGAAGTGGAATCTCTCCTCGGTGTCCGGAGGTCTCGTCGCTCCCGACCGGAGTACCGGTTCGAAAGGGCCATAACTTTTGATCCGACCGTTGGATCACTCTAAAATTTTCACGGGAGTTTCCGGACGTTTGTTTTCCTTGGAGTAGAAGTGGAATCTCTCCTCGGTGTCCGGAGGTCTCGTCGCTCCCGACCAGTACCGGTTCGAAAGGGCCATAACTTTTGATCCGACCGTTGGATCACTCTAAAATTTTCACGGGAGTTTCCGGGACGTTTTTTTCCTTGGAGTAGAAGTGGAATCTCTCCTCGGTGTCCGGAGGTCTCGTCGCTCCCGACCAGTACCGGTTCGAAAGGGCCATAACTTTTGATCCGACCGTTGGATCACTCTAAAATTTTCACGGGAGTTTCCGGACTTTGTTTTCCTTGGAGTAGAAGTGGAATCTCTCCTCGGTGTCCGGAGGTCTCGTCGCTCCCGACCAGTACCGGTTCGAAAGGGCCATAACTTTTGATCCGACCGTTGGATCACTCTAAAATTTTCACAGGAGTTTCCGGACGATGTTTTCCTTGGAGTAGATGTGGAATCTCTCCTCGGTGTCCGGAGGTCTCGTCGCTCCCGACCGAGTACCGGTTCGAAAGGGCCATAACTTTTGATCCGACCGTTGGATCACTCTAAAATTTTCACGGGGAGTTTCGGACGTTTGTTTTCCTTGGAGTAGAAGTGGAATCTCTCCTCGGTGTCCGGAGGTCTCGTCGCTCCCGGACAGTACCGGTTCGAAAGGGCCATAACTTTTGATCCGACCGTTGGATCACTCTAAAATTTTCACGGGGAGTTTCCGGACGTTGTTTTCCTTGGAGTAGAAGTGGAATCTCTCCTCGGTGTCCGGAGGTCTCGTCGCTCCCGACCCGGTACCGGTTCGAAAGGGCCATAACTTTTGATCCGACCGTTGGATCACTCTAAAATTTTCACGGGGAGTTTCCGGACGTTTGTTTTCCTTGGAGTAGAAGTGGAATCTCTCCTCGGTGTCCGGAGGTCTCGTCGCTCCCGACCGAGTACCGGTTCGAAAGGGCCATAACTTTTGATCCGACCGTTGGATCACTCTAAAATTTTCACGGGGAGTTTCCGGACTTTTGTTTTCCTTGGAGTAGAAGTGGAATCTCTCCTCGGTGTCCGGAGGTCTCGTCGCTCCCGGACAGTACCGGTTCGAAAGGGCCATAACTTTTGATCCGACCGTTGGATCACTCTAAAATTTTCACGGGAGTTTCGGGACGTTGTTTTCCTTGGAGTAGAAGTGGAATCTCTCCTCGGTGTCCGGAGGTCTCGTCGCTCCCGACCGGAGTACCGGTTCGAAAGGGCCATAACTTTTGATCCGACCGTTGGATCACTCTAAAATTTTCACGGGGAGTTTCCGGACATTTGTTTTCCTTGGAGTAGAAGTGGAATCTCTCCTCGGTGTCCGGAGGTCTCGTCGCTCCCGACCAGTACCGGTTCGAAAGGGCCATAACTTTTGATCCGACCGTTGGATCACTCTAAAATTTTCACGGGAGTTTCCGGACGGCTTTGTTTTCCTTGGAGTAGAAGTGGAATCTCTCCTCGGTGTCCGGAGGTCTCGTCGCTCCCGACCGAGTACCGGTTCGAAAGGGCCATAACTTTTGATCCGACCGTTGGATCACTCTAAAATTTTCACGGGGAGTTTCGGACATTTGTTTTCCTTGGAGTAGAAGTGGAATCTCTCCTCGGTGTCCGGAGGTCTCGTCGCTCCCGGACCGGAGTACCGGTTCGAAAGGGCCATAACTTTTGATCCGGCCGTTGGATCACTCTAAAATTTTCACGGGGAGTTTCCGGACGTTTGTTTTCCTTGGAGTAGAAGTGGAATCTCTCCTCGGTGTCCGGAGGTCTCGTCGCTCCCGGACCCGGTCTACCGGTTCGAAAGGGCCATAACTTTTGATCCGACCGTTGGATCACTCTAAAATTTTCACGGGGAGTTTCCGGACGTTTGTTTTCCTTGGAGTAGAAGTGGAATCTCTCCTCGGTGTCCGGAGGTCTCGTCGCTCCCGACCAGTACCGGTTCGAAAGGGCCATAACTTTTGATCCGGCCGTTGGATCACTCTAAAATTTTCACGGGGAGTTTCGGACGGACTGTTGTTTTCCTTGGAGTAGAAGTGGAATCTCTCCTCGGTGTCCCGGAGGTCTCGTCGCTCCGGACCCGGAGTACCGGTTCGAAAGGGCCATAACTTTTGATCCGACCGTTGGATCACTCTAAAATTTTCACGGGAGTTTCCGGACGTTGTTTTCCTTGGAGTAGAAGTGGAATCTCTCCTCGGTGTCCGGAGGTCTCGTCGCTCCGGACCAGTACCGGTTCGAAAGGGCCATAACTTTTGATCCGGCCGTTGGATCACTCTAAAATTTTCACGGGAGTTTCCGGACCTTTGTTTTCCTTGGAGTAGAAGTGGAATCTCTCCTCGGTGTCCGGAGGTCTCGTCGCTCCCGACCGGAGTACCGGTTCGAAAGGGCCATAACTTTTGATCCGACCGTTGGATCACTCTAAAATTTTCACGGGAGTTTCCGGACGTTGTTTTCCTTGGAGTAGAAGTGGAATCTCTCCTCGGTGTCCGGAGGTCTCGTCGCTCCCGACCCGGAGTACCGGTTCGAAAGGGCCATAACTTTTGATCCGACCGTTGGATCACTCTAAAATTTTCACGGGGAGTTTCCGGACGTTGTTTTTCCTTGGAGTAGAAGTGGAATCTCTCCTCGGTGTCCGGAGGTCTCGTCGCTCCCGGACCAGTACCGGTTCGAAAGGGCCATAACTTTTGATCCGACCGTTGGATCACTCTAAAATTTTCACGGGGAGTTTCCGGACGTTTGTTTTCCTTGGAGTAGAAGTGGAATCTCTCCTCGGTGTCCGGAGGTCTCGTCGCTCCGACCCGGTACCGGTTCGAAAGGGCCATAACTTTTGATCCGACCGTTGGATCACTCTAAAATTTTCACGGGGAGTTTCCGGACGTTTGTTTTCCTTGGAGTAGAAGTGGAATCTCTCCTCGGTGTCCGGAGGTCTCGTCGCTCCCGACCCGGAGTACCGGTTCGAAAGGGCCATAACTTTTGATCCGACCGTTGGATCACTCTAAAATTTTCACGGGGAGTTTCCGGACGTTTTTTTCCTTGGAGTAGAAGTGGAATCTCTCCTCGGTGTCCGGAGGTCTCGTCGCTCCCGACCGGAGTACCGGTTCGAAAGGGCCATAACTTTTGATCCGGCCGTTGGATCACTCTAAAATTTTCACGGGAGTTTCCGGACTGTTTGTTTTCCTTGGAGTAGAAGTGGAATCTCTCCTCGGTGTCCGGAGGTCTCGTCGCTCCCGACCGGAGTACCGGTTCGAAAGGGCCATAACTTTTGATCCGACCGTTGGATCACTCTAAAATTTTCACGGGGAGTTTCCGGACGTTTGTTTTCCTTGGAGTAGAAGTGGAATCTCTCCTCGGTGTCCGGAGGTCTCGTCGCTCCCGGACCAGTACCGGTTCGAAAGGGCCATAACTTTTGATCCGACCGTTGGATCACTCTAAAATTTTCACGGGGAGTTTCGGACGTTTGTTTTCCTTGGAGTAGAAGTGGAATCTCTCCTCGGTGTCCGGAGGTCTCGTCGCTCCGGACCCGGAGTACCGGTTCGAAAGGGCCATAACTTTTGATCCGACCGTTGGATCACTCTAAAATTTTCCACGGGGAGTTTCCGGACGTTGTTTTCCTTGGAGTAGAAGTGGAATCTCTCCTCGGTGTCCGGAGGTCTCGTCGCTCCCGGACCCGTACCGGTTCGAAAGGGCCATAACTTTTGATCCGAGTTGGATCACTCTAAAATTTTCACGGGGAGTTTCCGGACGTTGTTTTCCTTGGAGTAGAAGTGGAATCTCTCCTCGGTGTCCGGAGGTCTCGTCGCTCCCGACCGGAGTACCGGTTCGAAAGGGCCATAACTTTTGATCCGACGTTGGATCACTCTAAAATTTTCACGGGGAGTTTCGGACGTTTGTTTTCCTTGGAGTAGAAGTGGAATCTCTCCTCGGTGTCCGGAGGTCTCGTCGCTCCCGACCGGTACCGGTTCGAAAGGGCCATAACTTTTGATCCGGCCGTTGGATCACTCTAAAATTTTCACGGGAGTTTCCGGACGTTTGTTTTCCTTGGAGTAGAAGTGGAATCTCTCCTCGGTGTCCGGAGGTCTCGTCGCTCCGGACAGTACCGGTTCGAAAGGGCCATAACTTTTGATCCGGCCGTTGGATCACTCTAAAATTTTCACGGGGAGTTTCGGACATTTGTTTTCCTTGGAGTAGAAGTGGAATCTCTCCTCGGTGTCCGGAGGTCTCGTCGCTCCGGACCCGGAGTACCGGTTCGAAAGGGCCATAACTTTTGATCCGACCGTTGGATCACTCTAAAATTTTCACGGGGAGTTTCCGGACGTTTTTTTCCTTGGAGTAGAAGTGGAATCTCTCCTCGGTGTCCGGAGGTCTCGTCGCTCCCGACCCGGTACCGGTTCGAAAGGGCCATAACTTTTGATCCGACCGTTGGATCACTCTAAAATTTTCACGGGAGTTTCGGACGTTTGTTTTCCTTGGAGTAGAAGTGGAATCTCTCCTCGGTGTCCGGAGGTCTCGTCGCTCCCGGACCCGGAGTACCGGTTCGAAAGGGCCATAACTTTTGATCCGGCCGTTGGATCACTCTAAAATTTTCACGGGGAGTTTCCGGACATTTGTTTTCCTTGGAGTAGAAGTGGAATCTCTCCTCGGTGTCCGGAGGTCTCGTCGCTCCCGACCCGTACCGGTTCGAAAGGGCCATAACTTTTGATCCGACCGTTGGATCACTCTAAAATTTTCACGGGGAGTTTCCGGACGGTTTGTTTTCCTTGGAGTAGAAGTGGAATCTCTCCTCGGTGTCCGGAGGTCTCGTCGCTCCCGACCAGATACCGGTTCGAAAGGGCCATAACTTTTGATCCGACCGTTGGATCACTCTAAAATTTTCACGGGAGTTTCCGGACGTTTTTTTCCTTGGAGTAGAAGTGGAATCTCTCCTCGGTGTCCGGAGGTCTCGTCGCTCCGGACCGGACTACCGGTTCGAAAGGGCCATAACTTTTGATCCGACCGTTGGATCACTCTAAAATTTTCACGGGGAGTTTCCGGACGTTTTTTTTCCTTGGAGTAGAAGTGGAATCTCTCCTCGGTGTCCGGAGGTCTCGTCGCTCCCGACCGTACCGGTTCGAAAGGGCCATAACTTTTGATCCGACCGTTGGATCACTCTAAAATTTTCACGGGAGTTTCCGGACGTTTTTCCTTGGAGTAGAAGTGGAATCTCTCCTCGGTGTCCGGAGGTCTCGTCGCTCCCGGACCCAGTACCGGTTCGAAAGGGCCATAACTTTTGATCCGACCGTTGGATCACTCTAAAATTTTCACGGGGAGTTTCCGGACGCTTGTTTTCCTTGGAGTAGAAGTGGAATCTCTCCTCGGTGTCCGGAGGTCTCGTCGCTCCGACCCGAGTACCGGTTCGAAAGGGCCATAACTTTTGATCCGACCGTTGGATCACTCTAAAATTTTCACGGGAGTTTCCGGACGTTGGTTTTCCTTGGAGTAGAAGTGGAATCTCTCCTCGGTGTCCGGAGGTCTCGTCGCTCCGACCGACAGTACCGGTTCGAAAGGGCCATAACTTTTGATCCGGCCGTTGGATCACTCTAAAATTTTCACGGGAGTTTCCGGACGTTGTTTTCCTTGGAGTAGAAGTGGAATCTCTCCTCGGTGTCCGGAGGTCTCGTCGCTCCCGACCGACCAGTACCGGTTCGAAAGGGCCATAACTTTTGATCCGACCGTTGGATCACTCTAAAATTTTCACGGGGAGTTTCCGGACGTGTTTTCCTTGGAGTAGAAGTGGAATCTCTCCTCGGTGTCCGGAGGTCTCGTCGCTCCCGACCCGAGTACCGGTTCGAAAGGGCCATAACTTTTGATCCGACCGTTGGATCACTCTAAAATTTTCACGGGAGTTTCCGGACGCTTTTTTTCCTTGGAGTAGAAGTGGAATCTCTCCTCGGTGTCCGGAGGTCTCGTCGCTCCCGACCGGAGTACCGGTTCGAAAGGGCCATAACTTTTGATCCGACCGTTGGATCACTCTAAAATTTTCACGGGGAGTTTCCGGACGGCTTTGTTTTCCTTGGAGTAGAAGTGGAATCTCTCCTCGGTGTCCGGAGGTCTCGTCGCTCCCGGACCCGGAGTACCGGTTCGAAAGGGCCATAACTTTTGATCCGACCGTTGGATCACTCTAAAATTTTCACGGGAGTTTCCGGACGCTGTGGTTTTCCTTGGAGTAGAAGTGGAATCTCTCCTCGGTGTCCGGAGGTCTCGTCGCTCCCGACCGGAGTACCGGTTCGAAAGGGCCATAACTTTTGATCCGACCGTTGGATCACTCTAAAATTTTCACGGGGAGTTTCCGGACGTTTTTTTCCTTGGAGTAGAAGTGGAATCTCTCCTCGGTGTCCGGAGGTCTCGTCGCTCCGGACCGGAGTACCGGTTCGAAAGGGCCATAACTTTTGATCCGGCCGTTGGATCACTCTAAAATTTTCACGGGAGTTTCCGGACGTTGTTTTCCTTGGAGTAGAAGTGGAATCTCTCCTCGGTGTCCGGAGGTCTCGTCGCTCCCGGACCCGGTACCGGTTCGAAAGGGCCATAACTTTTGATCCGGCCGTTGGATCACTCTAAAATTTTCACGGGAGTTTCCGGACGTTTGTTTTCCTTGGAGTAGAAGTGGAATCTCTCCTCGGTGTCCGGAGGTCTCGTCGCTCCGGACCGGTACCGGTTCGAAAGGGCCATAACTTTTGATCCGACCGTTGGATCACTCTAAAATTTTCACAGGAGTTTCCGGACGCTGTTTTCCTTGGAGTAGAAGTGGAATCTCTCCTCGGTGTCCCGGAGGTCTCGTCGCTCCCGACCGGTACCGGTTCGAAAGGGCCATAACTTTTGATCCGACCGTTGGATCACTCTAAAATTTTCACGGGGAGTTTCCGGACTTTGTTTTCCTTGGAGTAGAAGTGGAATCTCTCCTCGGTGTCCGGAGGTCTCGTCGCTCCCGACCGATACCGGTTCGAAAGGGCCATAACTTTTGATCCGGCCGTTGGATCACTCTAAAATTTTCACGGGGAGTTTCCGGACTTTGTTTTCCTTGGAGTAGAAGTGGAATCTCTCCTCGGTGTCCGGAGGTCTCGTCGCTCCCGACCCGAGTACCGGTTCGAAAGGGCCATAACTTTTGATCCGACCGTTGGATCACTCTAAAATTTTCACGGGGAGTTTCCGGACGTTTTTTTCCTTGGAGTAGAAGTGGAATCTCTCCTCGGTGTCCGGAGGTCTCGTCGCTCCCGGACCGTACCGGTTCGAAAGGGCCATAACTTTTGATCCGGCCGTTGGATCACTCTAAAATTTTCACGGGGAGTTTCCGGACGTTTGTTTTCCTTGGAGTAGAAGTGGAATCTCTCCTCGGTGTCCGGAGGTCTCGTCGCTCCGGACCGGAGTACCGGTTCGAAAGGGCCATAACTTTTGATCCGACCGTTGGATCACTCTAAAATTTTCACGGGGAGTTTCCGGACTTTGTTTTCCTTGGAGTAGAAGTGGAATCTCTCCTCGGTGTCCGGAGGGTCTCGTCGCTCCGGACCCGGAGTACCGGTTCGAAAGGGCCATAACTTTTGATCCGACCGTTGGATCACTCTAAAATTTTCACGGGGAGTTTCCGGACGTTTGTTTTCCTTGGAGTAGAAGTGGAATCTCTCCTCGGTGTCCGGAGGTCTCGTCGCTCCCGGACCGGACCGGTTCGAAAGGGCCATAACTTTTGATCCGGCCGTTGGATCACTCTAAAATTTTCACGGGAGTTTCCGGACGGCTTTGTTTTCCTTGGAGTAGAAGTGGAATCTCTCCTCGGTGTCCGGAGGTCTCGTCGCTCCGGACAGTACCGGTTCGAAAGGGCCATAACTTTTGATCCGACCGTTGGATCACTCTAAAATTTTCACGGGGAGTTTCCGGACTGTTTGTTTTCCTTGGAGTAGAAGTGGAATCTCTCCTCGGTGTCCGGAGGTCTCGTCGCTCCCGACCGTACCGGTTCGAAAGGGCCATAACTTTTGATCCGACCGTTGGATCACTCTAAAATTTTCACGGGAGTTTCCGGACTGTTTTTCCTTGGAGTAGAAGTGGAATCTCTCCTCGGTGTCCGGAGGTCTCGTCGCTCCCGGACCGGACCGGTTCGAAAGGGCCATAACTTTTGATCCGACCGTTGGATCACTCTAAAATTTTCACGGGAGTTTCCGGACGTTTTTCCTTGGAGTAGAAGTGGAATCTCTCCTCGGTGTCCGGAGGTCTCGTCGCTCCCGACCGGTACCCGGTTCGAAAGGGCCATAACTTTTGATCCGACCGTTGGATCACTCTAAAATTTTCACGGGGAGTTTCCGGACTGTTTGTTTTCCTTGGAGTAGAAGTGGAATCTCTCCTCGGTGTCCGGAGGTCTCGTCGCTCCCGGACCCGGAGTACCGGTTCGAAAGGGCCATAACTTTTGATCCGGCCGTTGGATCACTCTAAAATTTTCACGGGAGTTTCCGGACGTTGTTTTCCTTGGAGTAGAAGTGGAATCTCTCCTCGGTGTCCGGAGGTCTCGTCGCTCCCGGACCCGGAGTACCGGTTCGAAAGGGCCATAACTTTTGATCCGACCGTTGGATCACTCTAAAATTTTCACGGGAGTTTCCGGACGTGTTTTCCTTGGAGTAGAAGTGGAATCTCTCCTCGGTGTCCGGAGGTCTCGTCGCTCCGGACCGGACTACCGGTTCGAAAGGGCCATAACTTTTGATCCGACCGTTGGATCACTCTAAAATTTTCACGGGGAGTTTCCGGACTGTTGTTTTCCTTGGAGTAGAAGTGGAATCTCTCCTCGGTGTCCGGAGGTCTCGTCGCTCCCGGACAGTACCGGTTCGAAAGGGCCATAACTTTTGATCCGACCGTTGGATCACTCTAAAATTTTCACGGGGAGTTTCGGACTTTGTTTTCCTTGGAGTAGAAGTGGAATCTCTCCTCGGTGTCCGGAGGTCTCGTCGCTCCGACCCGTACCGGTTCGAAAGGGCCATAACTTTTGATCCGTAGTTGGATCACTCTAAAATTTTCACGGGGAGTTTCGGACGTTTGTTTTCCTTGGAGTAGAAGTGGAATCTCTCCTCGGTGTCCGGAGGTCTCGTCGCTCCCGACCAGTACCGGTTCGAAAGGGCCATAACTTTTGATCCGGCCGTTGGATCACTCTAAAATTTTCACGGGGAGTTTCGGACTTGTTTTCCTTGGAGTAGAAGTGGAATCTCTCCTCGGTGTCCGGAGGTCTCGTCGCTCCGGACCAGTACCGGTTCGAAAGGGCCATAACTTTTGATCCGACCGTTGGATCACTCTAAAATTTTCACGGGGAGTTTCCGGACTTTGTTTTCCTTGGAGTAGAAGTGGAATCTCTCCTCGGTGTCCGGAGGTCTCGTCGCTCCGGACCGTACCGGTTCGAAAGGGCCATAACTTTTGATCCGACCGTTGGATCACTCTAAAATTTTCACGGGGAGTTTCCGGACGTTTGTTTTCCTTGGAGTAGAATTGAAATCTCTCCTCGGTGTCCTGGAGGTCTCGTCGCTCCCGACTAGAGTACCGGTTCGAAAGGGCCATAACTTTTGATCCGGCCGTTGGATCACTCTAAAATTTTCACGGGGAGTTTCCGGACGCTGTTTGTTTTCCTTGGAGTAGAAGTGGAATCTCTCCTCGGTGTCCGGAGGTCTCGTCGCTCCCGAGGACCCGGTACCGGTTCGAAAGGGCCATAACTTTTGATCCGGCCGTTGGATCACTCTAAAATTTTCACGGGGAGTTTCCGGACGTTTGTTTTCCTTGGAGTAGAAGTGGAATCTCTCCTCGGTGTCCGGAGGTCTCGTCGCTCCCGGACCGAGTCACCGGTTCGAAAGGGCCATAACTTTTGATCCGGCCGTTGGATCACTCTAAAATTTTCACGGGAGTTTCCGGACTGTTTTCCTTGGAGTAGAAGTGGAATCTCTCCTCGGTGTCCGGAGGTCTCGTCGCTCCGGACAGTACCGGTTCGAAAGGGCCATAACTTTTGATCCGACCGTTGGATCACTCTAAAATTTTCACGGGGAGTTTCGGACGCTTGTTTTCCTTGGAGTAGAAGTGGAATCTCTCCTCGGTGTCCGGAGGTCTCGTCGCTCCCGACCAGTACCGGTTCGAAAGGGCCATAACTTTTGATCCGGCCGTTGGATCACTCTAAAATTTTCACGGGGAGTTTCCGGACGGTTGTTTTTCCTTGGAGTAGAAGTGGAATCTCTCCTCGGTGTCCGGAGGTCTCGTCGCTCCCGACCGGAGTACCGGTTCGAAAGGGCCATAACTTTTGATCCGACCGTTGGATCACTCTAAAATTTTCACGGGAGTTTCCGGACTGTTTTTTTCCTTGGAGTAGAATTGAAATCTCTCCTCGGTGTCCTGGAGGTCTCGTCGCTCCCGACTAGAGTACCGGTTCGAAAGGGCCATAACTTTTGATCCGGCCGTTGGATCACTCTAAAATTTTCACGGGGAGTTTCGGACGTTTGTTTTCCTTGGAGTAGAAGTGGAATCTCTCCTCGGTGTCCGGAGGTCTCGTCGCTCCCGACCGGTACCGGTTCGAAAGGGCCATAACTTTTGATCCGACCGTTGGATCACTCTAAAATTTTCACGGGGAGTTTCCGGACGTGTTTTCCTTGGAGTAGAAGTGGAATCTCTCCTCGGTGTCCGGAGGTCTCGTCGCTCCGGACCCGGACTACCGGTTCGAAAGGGCCATAACTTTTGATCCGACCGTTGGATCACTCTAAAATTTTCACGGGAGTTTCCGGACTGTTGTTTTCCTTGGAGTAGAAGTGGAATCTCTCCTCGGTGTCCGGAGGTCTCGTCGCTCCGGACCGTACCGGTTCGAAAGGGCCATAACTTTTGATCCGACCGTTGGATCACTCTAAAATTTTCACGGGAGTTTCCGGACGTTTGTTTTCCTTGGAGTAGAAGTGGAATCTCTCCTCGGTGTCCCGGAGGTCTCGTCGCTCCGGACCGTACCGGTTCGAAAGGGCCATAACTTTTGATCCGACCGTTGGATCACTCTAAAATTTTCACGGGGAGTTTCCGGACGTTTGTTTTCCTTGGAGTAGAAGTGGAATCTCTCCTCGGTGTCCGGAGGGTCTCGTCGCTCCGACCGAGTACCGGTTCGAAAGGGCCATAACTTTTGATCCGACCGTTGGATCACTCTAAAATTTTCACGGGGGTTTTCGGACGTTGTTTTCCTTGGAGTAGAAGTGGAATCTCTCCTCGGTGTCCGGAGGTCTCGTCGCTCCCGACCGGTACCGGTTCGAAAGGGCCATAACTTTTGATCCGACCGTTGGATCACTCTAAAATTTTCGGGGAGTTTCCGGACGTTTTTTCCTTGGAGTAGAAGTGGAATCTCTCCTCGGTGTCCGGAGGTCTCGTCGCTCCCGACCCGAGTACCGGTTCGAAAGGGCCATAACTTTTGATCCGACGTTGGATCACTCTAAAATTTTCACGGGAGTTTCCGGACTTTTTTTCCTTGGAGTAGAAGTGGAATCTCTCCTCGGTGTCCGGAGGTCTCGTCGCTCCGGACCGGAGTACCGGTTCGAAAGGGCCATAACTTTTGATCCGGCCGTTGGATCACTCTAAAATTTTCACGGGAGTTTCGGACCACTTGTTTTCCTTGGAGTAGAAGTGGAATCTCTCCTCGGTGTCCGGAGGTCTCGTCGCTCCGGACCGGTACCGGTTCGAAAGGGCCATAACTTTTGATCCGGCCGTTGGATCACTCTAAAATTTTCACGGGGAGTTTCCGGACGCTGTTTTCCTTGGAGTAGAAGTGGAATCTCTCCTCGGTGTCCCGGAGGTCTCGTCGCTCCCGACCAGACTACCGGTTCGAAAGGGCCATAACTTTTGATCCGACCGTTGGATCACTCTAAAATTTTCACAGGGAGTTTCGGACGTTTTTTCCTTGGAGTAGAAGTGGAATCTCTCCTCGGTGTCCGGAGGTCTCGTCGCTCCGGACCCGGACTACCGGTTCGAAAGGGCCATAACTTTTGATCCGACCGTTGGATCACTCTAAAATTTTCACGGGGAGTTTCCGGACCTTGTTTTCCTTGGAGTAGAAGTGGAATCTCTCCTCGGTGTCCGGAGGTCTCGTCGCTCCGGACCCGGTACCGGTTCGAAAGGGCCATAACTTTTGATCCGACCGTTGGATCACTCTAAAATTTTCACGGGGAGTTTCCGGACGCTTTGTTTTCCTTGGAGTAGAAGTGGAATCTCTCCTCGGTGTCCCGGAGGTCTCGTCGCTCCGGACCGGACCGGGTTCGAAAGGGCCATAACTTTTGATCCGACCGTTGGATCACTCTAAAATTTTCACGGGAGTTTCGGACGGTTTTTCCTTGGAGTAGAAGTGGAATCTCTCCTCGGTGTCCGGAGGTCTCGTCGCTCCGACCCGAGTACCGGTTCGAAAGGGCCATAACTTTTGATCCGGCCGTTGGATCACTCTAAAATTTTCACGGGGAGTTTCGGACGTTTTTTTCCTTGGAGTAGAAGTGGAATCTCTCCTCGGTGTCCGGAGGTCTCGTCGCTCCCGACCCGGTACCGGTTCGAAAGGGCCATAACTTTTGATCCGGCCGTTGGATCACTCTAAAATTTTCACGGGGAGTTTCCGGACGTTTGTTTTCCTTGGAGTAGAAGTGGAATCTCTCCTCGGTGTCCGGAGGTCTCGTCGCTCCGGACCAGTACCGGTTCGAAAGGGCCATAACTTTTGATCCGACCGTTGGATCACTCTAAAATTTTCACGGGAGTTTCCGGACTGTTGTTTTCCTTGGAGTAGAAGTGGAATCTCTCCTCGGTGTCCGGAGGTCTCGTCGCTCCGGACCGGACTACCGGTTCGAAAGGGCCATAACTTTTGATCCGACCGTTGGATCACTCTAAAATTTTCACGGGAGTTTCCGGACGTTTGTTTTCCTTGGAGTAGAAGTGGAATCTCTCCTCGGTGTCCGGAGGTCTCGTCGCTCCGGACAGTACCGGTTCGAAAGGGCCATAACTTTTGATCCGGCCGTTGGATCACTCTAAAATTTTCACGGGGAGTTTCCGGACGCTTTGTTTTCCTTGGAGTAGAAGTGGAATCTCTCCTCGGTGTCCGGAGGTCTCGTCGCTCCCGACCAGTACCGGTTCGAAAGGGCCATAACTTTTGATCCGACCGTTGGATCACTCTAAAATTTTCACGGGAGTTTCCGGACCATTTGTTTTCCTTGGAGTAGAAGTGGAATCTCTCCTCGGTGTCCGGAGGTCTCGTCGCTCCGGACCGAGTACCGGTTCGAAAGGGCCATAACTTTTGATCCGGCCGTTGGATCACTCTAAAATTTTCACGGGAGTTTCCGGACGCTTGTTTTCCTTGGAGTAGAAGTGGAATCTCTCCTCGGTGTCCGGAGGTCTCGTCGCTCCCGGCCAGACTACCAGTTCGAAAGGGCCATAACTTTTGATCCGACCGTTAGATCACTCTAAAATTTTGACGGGGAGTTTCGGACGTTTGTTTTCCTTGGAGTAGAAGTGGAATCTCTCCTCGGTGTCCGGAGGTCTCGTCGCTCCGGACCGGAGTACCGGTTCGAAAGGGCCATAACTTTTGATCCGACCGTTGGATCACTCTAAAATTTTCACGGGAGTTTCCGGACGTTTGTTTTCCTTGGAGTAGAAGTGGAATCTCTCCTCGGTGTCCGGAGGTCTCGTCGCTCCGGACCCGTACCGGTTCGAAAGGGCCATAACTTTTGATCCGGCCGTTGGATCACTCTAAAATTTTCACGGGAGTTTCCGGACATTTGTTTTCCTTGGAGTAGAAGTGGAATCTCTCCTCGGTGTCCGGAGGTCTCGTCGCTCCCGACCCGGAGTACCGGTTCGAAAGGGCCATAACTTTTGATCCGACCCGTTGGATCACTCTAAAATTTTCACGGGAGTTTCCGGACGTTTGTTTTCCTTGGAGTAGAAGTGGAATCTCTCCTCGGTGTCCGGAGGTCTCGTCGCTCCCGACCGGAGTACCGGTTCGAAAGGGCCATAACTTTTGATCCGACCGTTGGATCACTCTAAAATTTTCACGGGGAGTTTCCGGACTGTGTTTTCCTTGGAGTAGAAGTGGAATCTCTCCTCGGTGTCCGGAGGTCTCGTCGCTCCGGACCGGTACCGGTTCGAAAGGGCCATAACTTTTGATCCGACCGTTGGATCACTCTAAAATTTTCACGGGGAGTTTCCGGACGTTTTTTTTCCTTGGAGTAGAAGTGGAATCTCTCCTCGGTGTCCGGAGGTCTCGTCGCTCCCGACCGGAGTACCGGTTCGAAAGGGCCATAACTTTTGATCCGACCGTTGGATCACTCTAAAATTTTCACGGGGAGTTTCCGGACGCTTGTTTTCCTTGGAGTAGAAGTGGAATCTCTCCTCGGTGTCCGGAGGTCTCGTCGCTCCGGACCGTACCGGTTCGAAAGGGCCATAACTTTTGATCCGACCGTTGGATCACTCTAAAATTTTCACGGGGAGTTTCCGGACGCTTTTTTTCCTTGGAGTAGAAGTGGAATCGCTCCTCGGTGTCCGGAGGTCTCGTCGCTCCGGACCCGGTACCGGTTCGAAAGGGCCATAACTTTTGATCCGACCGTTGGATCACTCTAAAATTTTCACGGGAGTTTCCGGACTTTGTTTTCCTTGGAGTAGAAGTGGAATCTCTCCTCGGTGTCCGGAGGTCTCGTCGCTCCCGGACCAGTACCGGTTCGAAAGGGCCATAACTTTTGATCCGACCGTTGGATCACTCTAAAATTTTCACGGGAGTTTCGGACGGACTGTTTTCCTTGGAGTAGAAGTGGAATCTCTCCTCGGTGTCCGGAGGTCTCGTCGCTCCGGACCGAGTACCGGTTCGAAAGGGCCATAACTTTTGATCCGGCCGTTGGATCACTCTAAAATTTTCACGGGGAGTTTCGGACGTTTTTTTCCTTGGAGTAGATGTGGAATCTCTCCTCGGTGTCCGGAGGTCTCGTCGCTCCCGACCGGAGTACCGGTTCGAAAGGGCCATAACTTTTGATCCGACCGTTGGATCACTCTAAAATTTTCACGGGGAGTTTCCGGACGGCTTTTGTTTTCCTTGGAGTAGAAGTGGAATCTCTCCTCGGTGTCCGGAGGTCTCGTCGCTCCCGGACCCGTACCGGTTCGAAAGGGCCATAACTTTTGATCCGACCGTTGGATCACTCTAAAATTTTCACGGGAGTTTCCGGACGTTTGTTTTCCTTGGAGTAGAAGTGGAATCTCTCCTCGGTGTCCGGAGGTCTCGTCGCTCCCGACCCAGTACCGGTTCGAAAGGGCCATAACTTTTGATCCGACCGTTGGATCACTCTAAAATTTTCACGGGGAGTTTCCGGACGTTTGTTTTCCTTGGAGTAGAAGTGGAATCTCTCCTCGGTGTCCGGAGGTCTCGTCGCTCCGGACCCGGAGTACCGGTTCGAAAGGGCCATAACTTTTGATCCGGCCAGTTGGATCACTCTAAAATTTTCACGGGAGTTTCCGGACGTTTTTTTCCTTGGAGTAGAAGTGGAATCTCTCCTCGGTGTCCGGAGGTCTCGTCGCTCCGGACCGAGTACCGGTTCGAAAGGGCCATAACTTTTGATCCGACCGTTGGATCACTCTAAAATTTTCACGGGGAGTTTCCGGACGTTGTTTTCCTTGGAGTAGAAGTGGAATCTCTCCTCGGTGTCCGGAGGTCTCGTCGCTCCCGGACCGTACCGGTTCGAAAGGGCCATAACTTTTGATCCGGCCGTTGGATCACTCTAAAATTTTCACGGGGAGTTTCCGGACCTTTGTTTTCCTTGGAGTAGAAGTGGAATCTCTCCTCGGTGTCCGGAGGTCTCGTCGCTCCCGACCCGGACTACCGGTTCGAAAGGGCCATAACTTTTGATCCGGCCGTTGGATCACTCTAAAATTTTCACGGGAGTTTCCGGACGGTTTTCCTTGGAGTAGATGTGGAATCTCTCCTCGGTGTCCGGAGGTCTCGTCGCTCCGGACCAGTACCGGTTCGAAAGGGCCATAACTTTTGATCCGACCGTTGGATCACTCTAAAATTTTCACGGGAGTTTCCGGACGTTGTTTTCCTTGGAGTAGAAGTGGAATCTCTCCTCGGTGTCCGGAGGTCTCGTCGCTCCGGACCAGTACTCGGTTCGAAAGGGCCATAACTTTTGATCCGGCCGTTGGATCACTCTAAAATTTTCACGGGGAGTTTCGGACGATTTTTTTCCTTGGAGTAGAAGTGGAATCTCTCCTCGGTGTCCGGAGGTCTCGTCGCTCCCGACCGGACTACGGTTCGAAAGGGCCATAACTTTTGATCCGGCCGTTGGATCACTCTAAAATTTTCACGGGAGTTTCCGGACGTTTGTTTTCCTTGGAGTAGAAGTGGAATCTCTCCTCGGTGTCCGGAGGTCTCGTCGCTCCGGACCGGAGTACCGGTTCGAAAGGGCCATAACTTTTGATCCGGCCGTTGGATCACTCTAAAATTTTCACGGGGGGTTTCCGGACTGTTTTTTCCTTGGAGTAGAAGTGGAATCTCTCCTCGGTGTCCGGAGGTCTCGTCGCTCCCGACCAGTACCGGTTCGAAAGGGCCATAACTTTTGATCCGGCCGTTGGATCACTCTAAAATTTTCACGGGGAGTTTCGGACGCTGTTTTCCTTGGAGTAGAAGTGGAATCTCTCCTCGGTGTCCGGAGGTCTCGTCGCTCCCGACCCGGTACCGGTTCGAAAGGGCCATAACTTTTGATCCGGCCGTTGGATCACTCTAAAATTTTCACGGGGAGTTTCGGACTTTTTTCCTTGGAGTAGAAGTGGAATCTCTCCTCGGTGTCCGGAGGTCTCGTCGCTCCGGACCGGACTACCGGTTCGAAAGGGCCATAACTTTTGATCCGGCCGTTGGATCACTCTAAAATTTTCACGGGAGTTTCCGGACGTTGTTTTCCTTGGAGTAGAAGTGGAATCTCTCCTCGGTGTCCGGAGGTCTCGTCGCTCCGGACCCGGACTACCGGTTCGAAAGGGCCATAACTTTTGATCCGGCCGTTGGATCACTCTAAAATTTTCCACGGGGAGTTTCCGGACGCTGTTTTCCTTGGAGTAGAAGTGGAATCTCTCCTCGGTGTCCGGAGGTCTCGTCGCTCCGGACCGAGTACCGGTTCGAAAGGGCCATAACTTTTGATCCGTAGTTGGATCACTCTAAAATTTTCACGGGGAGTTTCCGGACGTTGTTTTCCTTGGAGTAGAAGTGGAATCTCTCCTCGGTGTCCGGAGGTCTCGTCGCTCCGGACAGAGTACCGGTTCGAAAGGGCCATAACTTTTGATCCGACCGTTGGATCACTCTAAAATTTTCACGGGGAGTTTCGGACGTTGTTTTTCCTTGGAGTAGAAGTGGAATCTCTCCTCGGTGTCCGGAGGTCTCGTCGCTCCCGACCGGAGTACCGGTTCGAAAGGGCCATAACTTTTGATCCGACCGTTGGATCACTCTAAAATTTTCACGGGGAGTTTCGGGACGTTTGTTTTCCTTGGAGTAGAAGTGGAATCTCTCCTCGGTGTCCGGAGGTCTCGTCGCTCCGGACCGGTACCGGTTCGAAAGGGCCATAACTTTTGATCCGACCGTTGGATCACTCTAAAATTTTCACGGGGAGTTTCCGGACTGTTTGTTTTCCTTGGAGTAGAAGTGGAATCTCTCCTCGGTGTCCGGAGGTCTCGTCGCTCCCGGACGGACTACCGGTTCGAAAGGGCCATAACTTTTGATCCGACCGTTGGATCACTCTAAAATTTTCACGGGGAGTTTCCGGACGTTGTTTTCCTTGGAGTAGAAGTGGAATCTCTCCTCGGTGTCCGGAGGTCTCGTCGCTCCCGACCGTACCGGTTCGAAAGGGCCATAACTTTTGATCCGGCCGTTGGATCACTCTAAAATTTTCACGGGAGTTTCCGGACGTTTGTTTTCCTTGGAGTAGAAGTGGAATCTCTCCTCGGTGTCCGGAGGTCTCGTCGCTCCCGGACCGTACCGGTTCGAAAGGGCCATAACTTTTGATCCGACCGTTGGATCACTCTAAAATTTTCACGGGGAGTTTCCGGACGCTGTTTTCCTTGGAGTAGAAGTGGAATCTCTCCTCGGTGTCCGGAGGTCTCGTCGCTCCCGACCCGGAGTACCGGTTCGAAAGGGCCATAACTTTTGATCCGGCCGTTGGATCACTCTAAAATTTTCGCAGTAGTTTCCGGACGTTGTTTTCCTTGGAGTAGAAGTGGAATCTCTCCTCGGTGTCCGGAGGTCTCGTCGCTCCCGACCGGTACCGGTTCGAAAGGGCCATAACTTTTGATCCGGCCGTTGGATCACTCTAAAATTTTCACGGGAGTTTCCGGACGTTGTTTTCCTTGGAGTAGAAGTGGAATCTCTCCTCGGTGTCCGGAGGTCTCGTCGCTCCCGACCGGAGTACCGGTTCGAAAGGGCCATAACTTTTGATCCGTAGTTGGATCACTCTAAAATTTTCACGGGGAGTTTCCGGACGTTTGTTTTCCTTGGAGTAGAAGTGGAATCTCTCCTCGGTGTCCGGAGGTCTCGTCGCTCCGGACCGGAGTACCGGTTCGAAAGGGCCATAACTTTTGATCCGACCGTTGGATCACTCTAAAATTTTCACGGGGAGTTTCCGGACGTTGTTTTCCTTGGAGTAGAAGTGGAATCTCTCCTCGGTGTCCGGAGGTCTCGTCGCTCCGACCCAGTACCGGTTCGAAAGGGCCATAACTTTTGATCCGACCGTTGGATCACTCTAAAATTTTCACGGGGGTTTCCGGACGTTTGTTTTCCTTGGAGTAGAAGTGGAATCTCTCCTCGGTGTCCGGAGGTCTCGTCGCTCCGGACCGGTACCGGTTCGAAAGGGCCATAACTTTTGATCCGGCCGTTGGATCACTCTAAAATTTTCACGGGGAGTTTCCGGACGACTGTTTTCCTTGGAGTAGAAGTGGAATCTCTCCTCGGTGTCCGGAGGTCTCGTCGCTCCCGAGCCGGACTGCCGGTTCGAAAGGGCCATAACTTTTGATCCGGCCGTTGGATCACTCTAAAATTTTCACGGGAGTTTCGGACGTTGTTTTCCTTGGAGTAGAAGTGGAATCTCTCCTCGGTGTCCGGAGGTCTCGTCGCTCCCGACCAGTACCGGTTCGAAAGGGCCATAACTTTTGATCCGACCGTTGGATCACTCTAAAATTTTCACAGGAGTTTCGGACGCTGTTTTCCTTGGAGTAGAAGTGGAATCTCTCCTCGGTGTCCGGAGGTCTCGTCGCTCCCGACCAGACTACCGGTTCGAAAGGGCCATAACTTTTGATCCGACCGTTGGATCACTCTAAAATTTTCACGGGGAGTTTCCGGACGTTTTTTTCCTTGGAGTAGAAGTGGAATCTCTCCTCGGTGTCCGGAGGTCTCGTCGCTCCGGACCGGAGTACTCGGTTCGAAAGGGCCATAACTTTTGATCCGAGCCGTTGGATCACTCTAAAATTTTCACGGGAGTTTCCGGACGTTGTTTTCCTTGGAGTAGAAGTGGAATCTCTCCTCGGTGTCCGGAGGTCTCGTCGCTCCGGACCGTACCGGTTCGAAAGGGCCATAACTTTTGATCCGGCCGTTGGATCACTCTAAAATTTTCACGGGGAGTTTCCGGACGTTGTTTTCCTTGGAGTAGAAGTGGAATCTCTCCTCGGTGTCCGGAGGTCTCGTCGCTCCCGGACCCGAGTACCGGTTCGAAAGGGCCATAACTTTTGATCCGGCCGTTGGATCACTCTAAAATTTTCACGGGGAGTTTCCGGACTTTGTTTTCCTTGGAGTAGAAGTGGAATCTCTCCTCGGTGTCCGGAGGTCTCGTCGCTCCGACCCAGTACCGGTTCGAAAGGGCCATAACTTTTGATCCGACCGTTGGATCACTCTAAAATTTTCACGGGGAGTTTCCGGACGTGTTTTCCTTGGAGTAGAAGTGGAATCTCTCCTCGGTGTCCGGAGGTCTCGTCGCTCCGGACCGGTACCGGTTCGAAAGGGCCATAACTTTTGATCCGGCCGTTGGATCACTCTAAAATTTTCACGGGGAGTTTCCGGACTGTTTTTTCCTTGGAGTAGAAGTGGAATCTCTCCTCGGTGTCCGGAGGTCTCGTCGCTCCCGACCGTACCGGTTCGAAAGGGCCATAACTTTTGATCCGACCGTTGGATCACTCTAAAATTTTCACGGGGAGTTTCCGGACGTTGTTTTCCTTGGAGTAGAAGTGGAATCTCTCCTCGGTGTCCGGAGGTCTCGTCGCTCCGGACAGTACCGGTTCGAAAGGGCCATAACTTTTGATCCGGCCGTTGGATCACTCTAAAATTTTCACGGGGAGTTTCCGGACTTTTTTTCCTTGGAGTAGAAGTGGAATCTCTCCTCGGTGTCCGGAGGTCTCGTCGCTCCGGACCAGTACCGGTTCGAAAGGGCCATAACTTTTGATCCGGCCGTTGGATCACTCTAAAATTTTCACGGGAGTTTCGGACGTTGTTTTCCTTGGAGTAGAAGTGGAATCTCTCCTCGGTGTCCGGAGGTCTCGTCGCTCCCGGACAGTACCGGTTCGAAAGGGCCATAACTTTTGATCCGGCCGTTGGATCACTCTAAAATTTTCACGGGGAGTTTCCGGACGGCTGTTTTCCTTGGAGTAGAAGTGGAATCTCTCCTCGGTGTCCGGAGGTCTCGTCGCTCCGGACCCGGTACCGGTTCGAAAGGGCCATAACTTTTGATCCGGCCGTTGGATCACTCTAAAATTTTCACGGGAGTTTCCGGACTGTTTTTTCCTTGGAGTAGAAGTGGAATCTCTCCTCGGTGTCCGGAGGTCTCGTCGCTCCGGACCGGACTACCGGTTCGAAAGGGCCATAACTTTTGATCCGGCCGTTGGATCACTCTAAAATTTTCACGGGGAGTTTCCGGACTTGTTTTCCTTGGAGTAGAAGTGGAATCTCTCCTCGGTGTCCGGAGGTCTCGTCGCTCCCGACCAGTACCGGTTCGAAAGGGCCATAACTTTTGATCCGGCCGTTGGATCACTCTAAAATTTTCACGGGAGTTTCGGACGCTTTTTTTCCTTGGAGTAGAAGTGGAATCTCTCCTCGGTGTCCGGAGGTCTCGTCGCTCCGGACCCGAGTACCGGTTCGAAAGGGCCATAACTTTTGATCCGACCGTTGGATCACTCTAAAATTTTCACGGGAGTTTCCGGACTTGTTTTCCTTGGAGTAGAAGTGGAATCTCTCCTCGGTGTCCGGAGGTCTCGTCGCTCCCGGACCGGAGTACCGGTTCGAAAGGGCCATAACTTTTGATCCGGCCGTTGGATCACTCTAAAATTTTCACGGGGAGTTTCGGACTGTTTTCCTTGGAGTAGAAGTGGAATCTCTCCTCGGTGTCCGGAGGGTCTCGTCGCTCCGGACCCGGACTACCGGTTCGAAAGGGCCATAACTTTTGATCCGTAGTTGGATCACTCTAAAATTTTCACGGGAGTTTCGGACGTTTGTTTTCCTTGGAGTAGAAGTGGAATCTCTCCTCGGTGTCCGGAGGTCTCGTCGCTCCGGACCAGTACCGGTTCGAAAGGGCCATAACTTTTGATCCGGCCGTTGGATCACTCTAAAATTTTCACGGGAGTTTCCGGACCGTTGTTTTCCTTGGAGTAGAAGTGGAATCTCTCCTCGGTGTCCGGAGGTCTCGTCGCTCCGGACCGAGTACCGGTTCGAAAGGGCCATAACTTTTGATCCGGCCGTTGGATCACTCTAAAATTTTCACAGGAGTTTCCGGACGTTGTTTTCCTTGGAGTAGAAGTGGAATCTCTCCTCGGTGTCCGGAGGTCTCGTCGCTCCGGACCGGAGTACCGGTTCGAAAGGGCCATAACTTTTGATCCGGCCGTTGGATCACTCTAAAATTTTCACGGGGAGTTTCCGGACTGTTTTTCTTGGAGTAGAAGTGGAATCTCTCCTCGGTGTCCGGAGGTCTCGTCGCTCCCGACCCGGACTCGGTTCGAAAGGGCCATAACTTTTGATCCGGCCGTTGGATCACTCTAAAATTTTCACGGGGAGTTTCGGACTGTTTTTTTCCTTGGAGTAGAAGTGGAATCTCTCCTCGGTGTCCGGAGGTCTCGTCGCTCCGGACCGGTACCGGTTCGAAAGGGCCATAACTTTTGATCCGGCCGTTGGATCACTCTAAAATTTTCACGGGGAGTTTCCGGACGTTGTTTTCCTTGGAGTAGAAGTGGAATCTCTCCTCGGTGTCCGGAGGTCTCGTCGCTCCGGACCGAGTACCGGTTCGAAAGGGCCATAACTTTTGATCCGGCCGTTGGATCACTCTAAAATTTTCACGGGAGTTTCGGACTGTTTGTTTTCCTTGGAGTAGAAGTGGAATCTCTCCTCGGTGTCCGGAGGTCTCGTCGCTCCGGACCCGAGTACCGGTTCGAAAGGGCCATAACTTTTGATCCGGCCGTTGGATCACTCTAAAATTTTCACGGGAGTTTCCGGACTTTGTTTTCCTTGGAGTAGAAGTGGAATCTCTCCTCGGTGTCCGGAGGTCTCGTCGCTCCGGACCCGAGTACCGGTTCGAAAGGGCCATAACTTTTGATCCGGCCGTTGGATCACTCTAAAATTTTCACGGGGAGTTTCGGACTGTTGTTTTCCTTGGAGTAGAAGTGGAATCTCTCCTCGGTGTCCGGAGGTCTCGTCGCTCCGGACCGGACTGCCGGTTCGAAAGGGCCATAACTTTTGATCCGACCGTTGGATCACTCTAAAATTTTCACGGGAGTTTCGGACTGTTTTTTTCCTTGGAGTAGAAGTGGAATCTCTCCTCGGTGTCCGGAGGTCTCGTCGCTCCGACCCGAGTACCGGTTCGAAAGGGCCATAACTTTTGATCCGGCCGTTGGATCACTCTAAAATTTTCACGGGAGTTTCGGACGATGTTTTCCTTGGAGTAGAAGTGGAATCTCTCCTCGGTGTCCGGAGGTCTCGTCGCTCCGGGCCAGTCACCGGTTCGAAAGGGCCATAACTTTTGATCCGGCCGTTGGATCACTCTAAAATTTTCACGGGAGTTTCCGGACTGTTGTTTTCCTTGGAGTAGAAGTGGAATCTCTCCTCGGTGTCCGGAGGTCTCGTCGCTCCCGGACCAGTACCGGTTCGAAAGGGCCATAACTTTTGATCCGACCGTTGGATCACTCTAAAATTTTCACGGGGAGTTTCCGGACCTTTTGTTTTCCTTGGAGTAGAAGTGGAATCTCTCCTCGGTGTCCGGAGGTCTCGTCGCTCCGGACCGAGTACCGGTTCGAAAGGGCCATAACTTTTGATCCGGCCGTTGGATCACTCTAAAATTTTCACGGGAGTTTCGGACGTTTGTTTTCCTTGGAGTAGAAGTGGAATCTCTCCTCGGTGTCCGGAGGTCTCGTCGCTCCGGACCCGAGTACCGGTTCGAAAGGGCCATAACTTTTGATCCGGCCGTTGGATCACTCTAAAATTTTCACGGGAGTTTCGGGACTTTGTTTTCCTTGGAGTAGAAGTGGAATCTCTCCTCGGTGTCCGGAGGTCTCGTCGCTCCCGGACCAGTACCGGTTCGAAAGGGCCATAACTTTTGATCCGACCGTTGGATCACTCTAAAATTTTCACGGGAGTTTCCGGACGTTTTTTTCCTTGGAGTAGAAGTGGAATCTCTCCTCGGTGTCCGGAGGTCTCGTCGCTCCCGACCCGTACCGGTTCGAAAGGGCCATAACTTTTGATCCGACCGTTGGATCACTCTAAAATTTTCACGGGAGTTTCCGGACTTTGTTTTCCTTGGAGTAGAAGTGGAATCTCTCCTCGGTGTCCGGAGGTCTCGTCGCTCCCGGACCGGAGTACCGGTTCGAAAGGGCCATAACTTTTGATCCGACCGTTGGATCACTCTAAAATTTTCACGGGAGTTTCCGGACGTTTGTTTTCCTTGGAGTAGAAGTGGAATCTCTCCTCGGTGTCCGGAGGTCTCGTCGCTCCGGACCCAGTACCGGTTCGAAAGGGCCATAACTTTTGATCCGGCCGTTGGATCACTCTAAAATTTTCACGGGAGTTTCGGACGTTGTTTTCCTTGGAGTAGAAGTGGAATCTCTCCTCGGTGTCCGGAGGTCTCGTCGCTCCCGACCGAGTACCGGTTCGAAAGGGCCATAACTTTTGATCCGGCCGTTGGATCACTCTAAAATTTTCACGGGGAGTTTCGGACGCTTTGTTTTCCTTGGAGTAGAAGTGGAATCTCTCCTCGGTGTCCGGAGGTCTCGTCGCTCCGGACCCGGAGTACCGGTTCGAAAGGGCCATAACTTTTGATCCGGCCGTTGGATCACTCTAAAATTTTCACGGGGAGTTTCGGACTGTTTTTTCCTTGGAGTAGAAGTGGAATCTCTCCTCGGTGTCCGGAGGTCTCGTCGCTCCCGGACCAGTACCGGTTCGAAAGGGCCATAACTTTTGATCCGGCCGTTGGATCACTCTAAAATTTTCACGGGGAGTTTCGGACGATTTGTTTTCCTTGGAGTAGAAGTGGAATCTCTCCTCGGTGTCCGGAGGTCTCGTCGCTCCGGACCGGTACCGGTTCGAAAGGGCCATAACTTTTGATCCGTAGTTGGATCACTCTAAAATTTTCACGGGAGTTTCCGGACGTTGTTTTCCTTGGAGTAGAAGTGGAATCTCTCCTCGGTGTCCGGAGGTCTCGTCGCTCCGGACCGGACTACCGGTTCGAAAGGGCCATAACTTTTGATCCGGCCGTTGGATCACTCTAAAATTTTCACGGGGGAGTTTCGGACATTTGTTTTCCTTGGAGTAGAAGTGGAATCTCTCCTCGGTGTCCGGAGGTCTCGTCGCTCCGGACCAGTACCGGTTCGAAAGGGCCATAACTTTTGATCCGGCCGTTGGATCACTCTAAAATTTTCACGGGGAGTTTCGGACGTTGTTTTCCTTGGAGTAGAAGTGGAATCTCTCCTCGGTGTCCGGAGGTCTCGTCGCTCCGGACCCGTACCGGTTCGAAAGGGCCATAACTTTTGATCCGAGTTGGATCACTCTAAAATTTTCACGGGGAGTTTCCGGACGTGTTTTTTCCTTGGAGTAGAAGTGGAATCTCTCCTCGGTGTCCGGAGGTCTCGTCGCTCCGGACCGGAGTACCGGTTCGAAAGGGCCATAACTTTTGATCCGACCGTTGGATCACTCTAAAATTTTCACGGGGAGTTTCGGACTTTGTTTTCCTTGGAGTAGAAGTGGAATCTCTCCTCGGTGTCCGGAGGTCTCGTCGCTCCGGACCGGAGTACCGGTTCGAAAGGGCCATAACTTTTGATCCGACCGTTGGATCACTCTAAAATTTTCACGGGAGTTTCGGACGTTGTTTTCCTTGGAGTAGAAGTGGAATCTCTCCTCGGTGTCCGGAGGTCTCGTCGCTCCGGACCCGTACCGGTTCGAAAGGGCCATAACTTTTGATCCGACCGTTGGATCACTCTAAAATTTTCACGGGGAGTTTCCGGACGTTTGTTTTCCTTGGAGTAGAAGTGGAATCTCTCCTCGGTGTCCGGAGGTCTCGTCGCTCCGGACCAGTACCGGTTCGAAAGGGCCATAACTTTTGATCCGGCCGTTGGATCACTCTAAAATTTTCACGGGGAGTTTCGGACGTTTGTTTTCCTTGGAGTAGAAGTGGAATCTCTCCTCGGTGTCCGGAGGTCTCGTCGCTCCGGACCGAGTACCGGTTCGAAAGGGCCATAACTTTTGATCCGGCCGTTGGATCACTCTAAAATTTTCACGGGGAGTTTCCGGACGTTGTTTTCCTTGGAGTAGAAGTGGAATCTCTCCTCGGTGTCCGGAGGTCTCGTCGCTCCGGACCGGACCTACGGTTCGAAAGGGCCATAACTTTTGATCCGGCCGTTGGATCACTCTAAAATTTTCACGGGGAGTTTCCGGACTGTGTTTTCCTTGGAGTAGAAGTGGAATCTCTCCTCGGTGTCCGGAGGTCTCGTCGCTCCGGACCAGTACCGGTTCGAAAGGGCCATAACTTTTGATCCGCCGTTGGATCACTCTAAAATTTTCACGGGGAGTTTCCGGACTTTGTTTTTCCTTGGAGTAGAAGTGGAATCTCTCCTCGGTGTCCGGAGGTCTCGTCGCTCCGGACCGGTACCGGTTCGAAAGGGCCATAACTTTTGATCCGGCCGTTGGATCACTCTAAAATTTTCACGGGGAGTTTCGGGCCATTTTTTTCTTGGAGTAGAAGTGGAATCTCTCCTCGGTGTCCGGAGGTCTCGTCGCTCCGGACAGTACCGGTTCGAAAGGGCCATAACTTTTGATCCGGCCGTTGGATCACTCTAAAATTTTCACGGGAGTTTCGGACGTTGTTTTCCTTGGAGTAGAAGTGGAATCTCTCCTCGGTGTCCGGAGGTCTCGTCGCTCCCGACCGGTACCGGTTCGAAAGGGCCATAACTTTTGATCCGGCCGTTGGATCACTCTAAAATTTTCACGGGGAGTTTCCGGATGGTTTTTTCCTTGGAGTAGAAGTGGAATCTCTCCTCGGTGTCCGGAGGTCTCGTCGCTCCGGACCGAGTACCGGTTCGAAAGGGCCATAACTTTTGATCCGGCCGTTGGATCACTCTAAAATTTTCACGGGGAGTTTCGGACGTTGTTTTCCTTGGAGTAGAAGTGGAATCTCTCCTCGGTGTCCGGAGGTCTCGTCGCTCCCGACCAGAGACCGGTTCGAAAGGGCCATAACTTTTGATCCGCCGTTGGATCACTCTAAAATTTTCACGGGGAGTTTCGGACGTTTGTTTTCCTTGGAGTAGAAGTGGAATCTCTCCTCGGTGTCCGGAGGTCTCGTCGCTCCGACCGACAGTACCGGTTCGAAAGGGCCATAACTTTTGATCCGACCGTTGGATCACTCTAAAATTTTCACGGGAGTTTCGGACGTTTTTTCCTTGGAGTAGAAGTGGAATCTCTCCTCGGTGTCCGGAGGTCTCGTCGCTCCGGACCGAGTACCGGTTCGAAAGGGCCATAACTTTTGATCCGGCCGTTGGATCACTCTAAAATTTTCACGGGGAGTTTCCGGACATTTGTTTTCCTTGGAGTAGAAGTGGAATCTCTCCTCGGTGTCCGGAGGTCTCGTCGCTCCGGACAGTACCGGTTCGAAAGGGCCATAACTTTTGATCCGGCCGTTGGATCACTCTAAAATTTTCACGGGAGTTTCGGGACTTGTTTTCCTTGGAGTAGAAGTGGAATCTCTCCTCGGTGTCCGGAGGTCTCGTCGCTCCGGACCGAGTACCGGTTCGAAAGGGCCATAACTTTTGATCCGACCGTTGGATCACTCTAAAATTTTCACGGGGAGTTTCGGACGTGTTTTTTCCTTGGAGTAGAAGTGGAATCTCTCCTCGGTGTCCGGAGGTCTCGTCGCTCCGGACCAGTACCGGTTCGAAAGGGCCATAACTTTTGATCCGGCCGTTGGATCACTCTAAAATTTTCACGGGAGTTTCCGGACGTTTGTTTTCTTGGAGTAGATGTGGAATCTCTCCTCGGTGTCCGGAGGGTCTCGTCGCTCCGGACCAGTACCGGTTCGAAAGGGCCATAACTTTTGATCCGTCGTTGGATCACTCTAAAATTTTCACGGGGAGTTTCCGGACGGTTGTTTTCCTTGGAGTAGAAGTGGAATCTCTCCTCGGTGTCCGGAGGTCTCGTCGCTCCGGACCCAGTACCGGTTCGAAAGGGCCATAACTTTTGATCCGGCCGTTGGATCACTCTAAAATTTTCACGGGGAGTTTCGGACGTTTGTTTTCCTTGGAGTAGAAGTGGAATCTCTCCTCGGTGTCCGGAGGTCTCGTCGCTCCGGACCCGGAGTACCGGTTCGAAAGGGCCATAACTTTTGATCCGACCGTTGGATCACTCTAAAATTTTCACGGGAGTTTCCGGACGTTGTTTTCCTTGGAGTAGAAGTGGAATCTCTCCTCGGTGTCCGGAGGTCTCGTCGCTCCGGACCCGACCGGTTCGAAAGGGCCATAACTTTTGATCCGGCCGTTGGATCACTCTAAAATTTTCACGGGGAGTTTCCGGACTGTTTTTTCCTTGGAGTAGAAGTGGAATCTCTCCTCGGTGTCCGGAGGGTCTCGTCGCTCCGGACCAGTACCGGTTCGAAAGGGCCATAACTTTTGATCAGAGTTGGATCACTCTAAAATTTTCACGGGGAGTTTCGGACGGTTGTTTTCCTTGGAGTAGAAGTGGAATCTCTCCTCGGTGTCCGGAGGTCTCGTCGCTCCGGACCGGAGTGCCGGTTCGAAAGGGCCATAACTTTTGATCCGCCGTTGGATCACTCTAAAATTTTCACGGGGAGTTTCCGGACTTTGTTTTCCTTGGAGTAGAAGTGGAATCTCTCCTCGGTGTCCGGAGGTCTCGTCGCTCCGGACAGTACCGGTTCGAAAGGGCCATAACTTTTGATCCGGCCGTTGGATCACTCTAAAATTTTCACGGGGAGTTTCCGGACGGTTGTTTTCCTTGGAGTAGAAGTGGAATCTCTCCTCGGTGTCCGGAGGTCTCGTCGCTCCCGACCGAGTACCGGTTCGAAAGGGCCATAACTTTTGATCCGGCCGTTGGATCACTCTAAAATTTTCACGGGGAGTTTCCGGACTGTTTTCCTTGGAGTAGAAGTGGAATCTCTCCTCGGTGTCCGGAGGTCTCGTCGCTCCGGACCAGTACCGGTTCGAAAGGGCCATAACTTTTGATCCGGCCGTTGGATCACTCTAAAATTTTCACGGGGAGTTTCCGGACGTTGTTTTCCTTGGAGTAGAAGTGGAATCTCTCCTCGGTGTCCGGAGGTCTCGTCGCTCCCGGACCCGGAGTACCGGTTCGAAAGGGCCATAACTTTTGATCCGGCCGTTGGATCACTCTAAAATTTTCACGGGAGTTTCCGGACGTTGTTTTCCTTGGAGTAGAAGTGGAATCTCTCCTCGGTGTCCGGAGGTCTCGTCGCTCCGGACCGTACCGGTTCGAAAGGGCCATAACTTTTGATCCGACCGTTGGATCACTCTAAAATTTTCACGGGAGTTTCCGGACCTTTGTTTTCCTTGGAGTAGAAGTGGAATCTCTCCTCGGTGTCCGGAGGTCTCGTCGCTCCAGGACCGTACCGGTTCGAAAGGGCCATAACTTTTGATCCGACCGTTGGATCACTCTAAAATTTTCACGGGGAGTTTCCGGACTTTGTTTTCCTTGGAGTAGAAGTGGAATCTCTCCTCGGTGTCCGGAGGTCTCGTCGCTCCGACCCGGAGTACCGGTTCGAAAGGGCCATAACTTTTGATCCGGCCGTTGGATCACTCTAAAATTTTCACGGGAGTTTCGGACGATTTGTTTTCCTTGGAGTAGAAGTGGAATCTCTCCTCGGTGTCCGGAGGTCTCGTCGCTCCCGACCGAGTACCGGTTCGAAAGGGCCATAACTTTTGATCCGGCCGTTGGATCACTCTAAAATTTTCACGGGGAGTTTCCGGACGTTGTTTTCCTTGGAGTAGAAGTGGAATCTCTCCTCGGTGTCCGGAGGTCTCGTCGCTCCCGACCGGAGTACCGGTTCGAAAGGGCCATAACTTTTGATCCGACCGTTGGATCACTCTAAAATTTTCACGGGGAGTTTCCGGACGTTTTTTTCCTTGGAGTAGAAGTGGAATCTCTCCTCGGTGTCCGGAGGTCTCGTCGCTCCCGGACAGTACCGGTTCGAAAGGGCCATAACTTTTGATCCGACCGTTGGATCACTCTAAAATTTTCACGGGGAGTTTCGGACGTTTGTTTTCCTTGGAGTAGAAGTGGAATCTCTCCTCGGTGTCCGGAGGTCTCGTCGCTCCCCGGACAGTACCGGTTCGAAAGGGCCATAACTTTTGATCCGGCCGTTGGATCACTCTAAAATTTTCACGGGAGTTTCGGACATTGTTTTCCTTGGAGTAGAAGTGGAATCTCTCCTCGGTGTCCGGAGGTCTCGTCGCTCCGGACCGTACCGGTTCGAAAGGGCCATAACTTTTGATCCGACCGTTGGATCACTCTAAAATTTTCACGGGGAGTTTCGGACGGTGTTTTTTCCTTGGAGTAGAAGTGGAATCTCTCCTCGGTGTCCGGAGGTCTCGTCGCTCCCGACCGAGTCCGGTTCGAAAGGGCCATAACTTTTGATCCGACCGTTGGATCACTCTAAAATTTTCACGGGGAGTTTCCGGGACTGTTTTTTCCTTGGAGTAGAAGTGGAATCTCTCCTCGGTGTCCGGAGGTCTCGTCGCTCCCGGACCAGTACCGGTTCGAAAGGGCCATAACTTTTGATCCGTTGGTTGGATCACTCTAAAATTTTCACGGGAGTTTCCGGACGCTTTGTTTTCCTTGGAGTAGAAGTGGAATCTCTCCTCGGTGTCCGGAGGTCTCGTCGCTCCGGACCGTACCGTTCGAAAGGGCCATAACTTTTGATCCGACCGTTGGATCACTCTAAAATTTTCACGGGGAGTTTCGGACGTTTTTCCTTGGAGTAGAAGTGGAATCTCTCCTCGGTGTCCGGAGGTCTCGTCGCTCCGGACCGAGTACCGGTTCGAAAGGGCCATAACTTTTGATCCGGCCAGTTGGATCACTCTAAAATTTTCACGGGGGTTTCGGACGTTTTTTCCTTGGAGTAGAAGTGGAATCTCTCCTCGGTGTCCGGAGGTCTCGTCGCTCCGGACCGTACTCGGTTCGAAAGGGCCATAACTTTTGATCCGGCCGTTGGATCACTCTAAAATTTTCACGGGAGTTTCCGGACGTTTGTTTTCCTTGGAGTAGAAGTGGAATCTCTCCTCGGTGTCCGGAGGTCTCGTCGCTCCCGACCGTACCGGTTCGAAAGGGCCATAACTTTTGATCCGGCCCGTTGGATCACTCTAAAATTTTCACGGGGAGTTTCCGGACGTTTTTTTCCTTGGAGTAGAAGTGGAATCTCTCCTCGGTGTCCGGAGGTCTCGTCGCTCCCGGACCGGTACCGGTTCGAAAGGGCCATAACTTTTGATCCGGCCGTTGGATCACTCTAAAATTTTCACGGGGAGTTTCCGGACATGTTGTTTTCCTTGGAGTAGAAGTGGAATCTCTCCTCGGTGTCCGGAGGTCTCGTCGCTCCGGACCGGAGTACCGGTTCGAAAGGGCCATAACTTTTGATCCGGCCGTTGGATCACTCTAAAATTTTCACGGGGAGTTTCCGGACGCTTTTTCCTTGGAGTAGAAGTGGAATCTCTCCTCGGTGTCCGGAGGTCTCGTCGCTCCGGACCGGACTACCGGTTCGAAAGGGCCATAACTTTTGATCCGCCGTTGGATCACTCTAAAATTTTCACGGGGAGTTTCCGGACGTTTGTTTTCCTTGGAGTAGATGTGGAATCTCTCCTCGGTGTCCGGAGGTCTCGTCGCTCCGGACCAGTACCGGTTCGAAAGGGCCATAACTTTTGATCCGGCCGTTGGATCACTCTAAAATTTTCACGGGAGTTTCCGGACGTTTGTTTTCCTTGGAGTAGAAGTGGAATCTCTCCTCGGTGTCCGGAGGTCTCGTCGCTCCCGGACCGGAGTACCGGTTCGAAAGGGCCATAACTTTTGATCCGGCCGTTGGATCACTCTAAAATTTTCACGGGGAGTTTCCGGACGGTTTTTTCCTTGGAGTAGAAGTGGAATCTCTCCTCGGTGTCCGGAGGTCTCGTCGCTCCGGACCGACAGTACCGGTTCGAAAGGGCCATAACTTTTGATCCGGCCAGTTGGATCACTCTAAAATTTTCACGGGGAGTTTCCGGACGGCTGTTGTTTTCCTTGGAGTAGAAGTGGAATCTCTCCTCGGTGTCCGGAGGTCTCGTCGCTCCGGACCGGAGTACCGGTTCGAAAGGGCCATAACTTTTGATCCGTAGTTGGATCACTCTAAAATTTTCACGGGGAGTTTCGGACGGTTTGTTTTCCTTGGAGTAGAAGTGGAATCTCTCCTCGGTGTCCGGAGGTCTCGTCGCTCCGGACCGGAGTACCGGTTCGAAAGGGCCATAACTTTTGATCCGACCGTTGGATCACTCTAAAATTTTCACGGGGAGTTTCGGACGTTGTTTTCCTTGGAGTAGAAGTGGAATCTCTCCTCGGTGTCCGGAGGTCTCGTCGCTCCGGACCGAGTACCGGTTCGAAAGGGCCATAACTTTTGATCCGGCCGTTGGATCACTCTAAAATTTTCACGGGGAGTTTCCGGACGGCTTTGTTTTCCTTGGAGTAGAAGTGGAATCTCTCCTCGGTGTCCGGGAGGTCTCGTCGCTCCGGACAGTACCGGTTCGAAAGGGCCATAACTTTTGATCCGGCCGTTGGATCACTCTAAAATTTTCACGGGGAGTTTCCGGACGTTGTTTTCCTTGGAGTAGAAGTGGAATCTCTCCTCGGTGTCCGGAGGTCTCGTCGCTCCGGACCGGTACCGGTTCGAAAGGGCCATAACTTTTGATCCGACCGTTGGATCACTCTAAAATTTTCACGGGGAGTTTCCGGACGTTTTTTTCCTTGGAGTAGAAGTGGAATCTCTCCTCGGTGTCCGGAGGTCTCGTCGCTCCGGACCCGGTACCGGTTCGAAAGGGCCATAACTTTTGATCCGACCGTTGGATCACTCTAAAATTTTCACGGGAGTTTCGGACGTTGTTTTCCTTGGAGTAGAAGTGGAATCTCTCCTCGGTGTCCGGAGGTCTCGTCGCTCCGGACCGGTACCGGTTCGAAAGGGCCATAACTTTTGATCCGGCCGTTGGATCACTCTAAAATTTTCACGGGGAGTTTCGGACGTTGTTTTCCTTGGAGTAGAAGTGGAATCTCTCCTCGGTGTCCGGAGGTCTCGTCGCTCCGGACAGTACCGGTTCGAAAGGGCCATAACTTTTGATCCGACCGTTGGATCACTCTAAAATTTTCACGGGAGTTTCGGACTGTTTTTTCCTTGGAGTAGAAGTGGAATCTCTCCTCGGTGTCCGGAGGTCTCGTCGCTCCGGACCCAGTACCGGTTCGAAAGGGCCATAACTTTTGATCCGACCGTTGGATCACTCTAAAATTTTCACGGGGAGTTTCCGGAGTTTTGTTTTCCTTGGAGTAGAAGTGGAATCTCTCCTCGGTGTCCGGAGGTCTCGTCGCTCCGGACCGGAGTACCGGTTCGAAAGGGCCATAACTTTTGATCCGACCGTTGGATCACTCTAAAATTTTCACGGGGAGTTTCCGGACGTTGTTTTCCTTGGAGTAGAAGTGGAATCTCTCCTCGGTGTCCGGAGGTCTCGTCGCTCCGGACCAGTACCGGTTCGAAAGGGCCATAACTTTTGATCCGACCGTTGGATCACTCTAAAATTTTCACGGGGAGTTTCGGACGTTTGTTTTCCTTGGAGTAGAAGTGGAATCTCTCCTCGGTGTCCGGAGGTCTCGTCGCTCCGGACAGTACCGGTTCGAAAGGGCCATAACTTTTGATCCGGCCGTTGGATCACTCTAAAATTTTCACGGGAGTTTCGGACGTTGTTTTCCTTGGAGTAGAAGTGGAATCTCTCCTCGGTGTCCGGAGGTCTCGTCGCTCCGGACAGTACCGGTTCGAAAGGGCCATAACTTTTGATCCGACCGTTGGATCACTCTAAAATTTTCACGGGGAGTTTCGGACATTTGTTTTCCTTGGAGTAGAAGTGGAATCTCTCCTCGGTGTCCGGAGGTCTCGTCGCTCCCGACCGGACCGTACCGGTTCGAAAGGGCCATAACTTTTGATCCGACCGTTGGATCACTCTAAAATTTTCACGGGGAGTTTCCGGACGTTTGTTTTCCTTGGAGTAGAAGTGGAATCTCTCCTCGGTGTCCGGAGGTCTCGTCGCTCCGACCCGTACCGGTTCGAAAGGGCCATAACTTTTGATCCGGCCGTTGGATCACTCTAAAATTTTCACGGGGAGTTTCCGGACCATTTGTTTTCCTTGGAGTAGAAGTGGAATCTCTCCTCGGTGTCCGGAGGTCTCGTCGCTCCGGACCCGGAGTACCGGTTCGAAAGGGCCATAACTTTTGATCCGACCGTTGGATCACTCTAAAATTTTCACGGGAGTTTCGGACCCATTTGTTTTCCTTGGAGTAGAAGTGGAATCTCTCCTCGGTGTCCGGAGGTCTCGTCGCTCCCGGACCGGAGTACCGGTTCGAAAGGGCCATAACTTTTGATCCGACCGTTGGATCACTCTAAAATTTTCACGGGGAGTTTCGGACGTTGTTTTCCTTGGAGTAGAAGTGGAATCTCTCCTCGGTGTCCGGAGGTCTCGTCGCTCCGGACCGGAGTACCGGTTCGAAAGGGCCATAACTTTTGATCCGGCCGTTGGATCACTCTAAAATTTTCACGGGGAGTTTCGGGCCTTGTTTTCCTTGGAGTAGAAGTGGAATCTCTCCTCGGTGTCCGGAGGTCTCGTCGCTCCCGGACCGTACCGGTTCGAAAGGGCCATAACTTTTGATCCGGCCGTTGGATCACTCTAAAATTTTCACGGGAGTTTCGGACCTTTGTTTTCCTTGGAGTAGAAGTGGAATCTCTCCTCGGTGTCCGGAGGTCTCGTCGCTCCGGACCCGTACCGGTTCGAAAGGGCCATAACTTTTGATCCGGCCAGTTGGATCACTCTAAAATTTTCACGGGAGTTTCGGACGTTTGTTTTCCTTGGAGTAGAAGTGGAATCTCTCCTCGGTGTCCGGAGGTCTCGTCGCTCCGGACGAGTACCGGTTCGAAAGGGCCATAACTTTTGATCCGGCCAGTTGGATCACTCTAAAATTTTCACGGGAGTTTCGGACTGTTTGTTTCCTTGGAGTAGAAGTGGAATCTCTCCTCGGTGTCCGGAGGTCTCGTCGCTCCGGACAGTACCGGTTCGAAAGGGCCATAACTTTTGATCCGGCCGTTGGATCACTCTAAAATTTTCACGGGGAGTTTCCGGACTTTGTTTTCCTTGGAGTAGAAGTGGAATCTCTCCTCGGTGTCCGGAGGGTCTCGTCGCTCCGGACCGGAGTACCGGTTCGAAAGGGCCATAACTTTTGATCCGTATGTTGGATCACTCTAAAATTTTCACGGGGAGTTTCCGGACGTTGTTTTCCTTGGAGTAGAAGTGGAATCTCTCCTCGGTGTCCGGAGGGTCTCGTCGCTCCGGACCAGACCGGTTCGAAAGGGCCATAACTTTTGATCCGACTAGTTGGATCACTCTAAAATTTTCACGGGGAGTTTCGGACGCTTTGTTTTCCTTGGAGTAGAAGTGGAATCTCTCCTCGGTGTCCGGAGGTCTCGTCGCTCCGGACCCAGTACCGGTTCGAAAGGGCCATAACTTTTGATCCGGCCGTTGGATCACTCTAAAATTTTCACGGGAGTTTCCGGACGTTTGTTTTCCTTGGAGTAGAAGTGGAATCTCTCCTCGGTGTCCGGAGGTCTCGTCGCTCCGGACCAGTACCCGGTTCGAAAGGGCCATAACTTTTGATCCGGCCGTTGGATCACTCTAAAATTTTCACGGGGAGTTTCCGGACTGTTTTTTTCCTTGGAGTAGAAGTGGAATCTCTCCTCGGTGTCCGGAGGTCTCGTCGCTCCCGACCGGATACCGGTTCGAAAGGGCCATAACTTTTGATCCGGCCGTTGGATCACTCTAAAATTTTCACGGGAGTTTCCGGACGCTTTTTGTTTTCCTTGGAGTAGAAGTGGAATCTCTCCTCGGTGTCCGGAGGTCTCGTCGCTCCGACCCGGAGTACCGGTTCGAAAGGGCCATAACTTTTGATCCGGCCGTTGGATCACTCTAAAATTTTCACGGGAGTTTCCGGACTGTTTGTTTCCTTGGAGTAGAAGTGGAATCTCTCCTCGGTGTCCGGAGGTCTCGTCGCTCCGGACCAGGGTACCGGTTCGAAAGGGCCATAACTTTTGATCCGACCGTTGGATCACTCTAAAATTTTCACAGGAGTTTCCGGACGGTTTGTTTTCCTTGGAGTAGAAGTGGAATCTCTCCTCGGTGTCCGGAGGTCTCGTCGCTCCGGACCCGGTACTACGGTTCGAAAGGGCCATAACTTTTGATCCGGCCGTTGGATCACTCTAAAATTTTCACGGGAGTTTCGGACGGCTTTGTTTTCCTTGGAGTAGAAGTGGAATCTCTCCTCGGTGTCCGGAGGTCTCGTCGCTCCGGCCCGGTACCGGTTCGAAAGGGCCATAACTTTTGATCCGACCGTTGGATCACTCTAAAATTTTCACGGGAGTTTCGGACTGTTGTTTTCCTTGGAGTAGAAGTGGAATCTCTCCTCGGTGTCCGGAGGTCTCGTCGCTCCGGCCCGAGTACCGGTTCGAAAGGGCCATAACTTTTGATCCGACCGTTGGATCACTCTAAAATTTTCACGGGGAGTTTCGGACGTTGTTTTCCTTGGAGTAGAAGTGGAATCTCTCCTCGGTGTCCGGAGGTCTCGTCGCTCCCGACCCGGAGTACCGGTTCGAAAGGGCCATAACTTTTGATCCGGCCAGTTGGATCACTCTAAAATTTTCACGGGGAGTTTCCGGACGTTTTTTTCCTTGGAGTAGAAGTGGAATCTCTCCTCGGTGTCCGGAGGTCTCGTCGCTCCGGACCGTACCGGTTCGAAAGGGCCATAACTTTTGATCCGGCCGTTTGGATCACTCTAAAATTTTCACGGGGAGTTTCGGACTGTTTTTTCCTTGGAGTAGAAGTGGAATCTCTCCTCGGTGTCCGGAGGTCTCGTCGCTCCGGACCGGAGTACCGGTTCGAAAGGGCCATAACTTTTGATCCGGCCGTTGGATCACTCTAAAATTTTCACGGGGAGTTTCCGGACGTTGTTTTCCTTGGAGTAGAAGTGGAATCTCTCCTCGGTGTCCGGAGGTCTCGTCGCTCCGGACCCAGTACCGGTTCGAAAGGGCCATAACTTTTGATCCGGCCGTTGGATCACTCTAAAATTTTCACGGGGAGTTTCGGGACGTTGTTTTCCTTGGAGTAGAAGTGGAATCTCTCCTCGGTGTCCGGAGGTCTCGTCGCTCCGACCGGACAGTACCGGTTCGAAAGGGCCATAACTTTTGATCCGGCCAGTTGGATCACTCTAAAATTTTCACGGGAGTTTCCGGACTTTGTTTTCCTTGGAGTAGAAGTGGAATCTCTCCTCGGTGTCCGGAGGTCTCGTCGCTCCGGAGACCAGTACCGGTTCGAAAGGGCCATAACTTTTGATCCGACCGTTGGATCACTCTAAAATTTTCACGGGGAGTTTCCGGACGTTTGTTTTCCTTGGAGTAGAAGTGGAATCTCTCCTCGGTGTCCGGAGGTCTCGTCGCTCCGGACCCGAGTACCGGTTCGAAAGGGCCATAACTTTTGATCCGGCCAGTTGGATCACTCTAAAATTTTCACGGGGAGTTTCCGGGACATTTGTTTTCCTTGGAGTAGAAGTGGAATCTCTCCTCGGTGTCCGGAGGTCTCGTCGCTCCGGACAGTACCGGTTCGAAAGGGCCATAACTTTTGATCCGGCCAGTTGGATCACTCTAAAATTTTCACGGGAGTTTCCGGACTGTTGTTTTCCTTGGAGTAGAAGTGGAATCTCTCCTCGGTGTCCGGAGGTCTCGTCGCTCCCGACCGGACTACCGGTTCGAAAGGGCCATAACTTTTGATCCGGCCGTTGGATCACTCTAAAATTTTCACGGGGAGTTTCGGACCATGTTTTTTCCTTGGAGTAGAAGTGGAATCTCTCCTCGGTGTCCGGAGGTCTCGTCGCTCCCGACCCGGTACCGGTTCGAAAGGGCCATAACTTTTGATCCGGCCAGTTGGATCACTCTAAAATTTTCACGGGGAGTTTCGGACGTTGTTTTCCTTGGAGTAGAAGTGGAATCTCTCCTCGGTGTCCGGAGGTCTCGTCGCTCCGGACCGGAGTACCGGTTCGAAAGGGCCATAACTTTTGATCCGGCCGTTGGATCACTCTAAAATTTTCACGGGAGTTTCCGGACGGTTTGTTTTCCTTGGAGTAGAAGTGGAATCTCTCCTCGGTGTCCGGAGGTCTCGTCGCTCCGGACCCAGAGTACCGGTTCGAAAGGGCCATAACTTTTGATCCGGCCGTTGGATCACTCTAAAATTTTCACGGGGAGTTTCGGACTGTTGTTTTCCTTGGAGTAGAAGTGGAATCTCTCCTCGGTGTCCGGAGGTCTCGTCGCTCCCGACCCAGTACCGGTTCGAAAGGGCCATAACTTTTGATCCGACCGTTGGATCACTCTAAAATTTTCACGGGGAGTTTCCGGACGTTTGTTTTCCTTGGAGTAGAAGTGGAATCTCTCCTCGGTGTCCGGAGGTCTCGTCGCTCCGGACCGTACCGGTTCGAAAGGGCCATAACTTTTGATCCGGCCGTTGGATCACTCTAAAATTTTCACGGGGAGTTTCGGACCATTTTTTCCTTGGAGTAGAAGTGGAATCTCTCCTCGGTGTCCGGAGGTCTCGTCGCTCCCGACCCGTACCGGTTCGAAAGGGCCATAACTTTTGATCCGGCCGTTGGATCACTCTAAAATTTTCACGGGGAGTTTCCGGACGTTTGTTTTCCTTGGAGTAGAAGTGGAATCTCTCCTCGGTGTCCGGAGGTCTCGTCGCTCCCGGACCGTACCGGTTCGAAAGGGCCATAACTTTTGATCCGGCCGTTGGATCACTCTAAAATTTTCACGGGAGTTTCCGGACTGTTTGTTTTCCTTGGAGTAGAAGTGGAATCTCTCCTCGGTGTCCGGAGGTCTCGTCGCTCCGACCGGACCGAGTCCGGTTCGAAAGGGCCATAACTTTTGATCCGGCCGTTGGATCACTCTAAAATTTTCACGGGGAGTTTCCGGACGTTTGTTTTCCTTGGAGTAGAAGTGGAATCTCTCCTCGGTGTCCGGAGGTCTCGTCGCTCCGGACCCGTACCGGTTCGAAAGGGCCATAACTTTTGATCCGGCCGTTGGATCACTCCTAAAATTTTCACGGGGAGTTTCGGACGTTTGTTTTCCTTGGAGTAGAAGTGGAATCTCTCCTCGGTGTCCGGAGGTCTCGTCGCTCCGACCGGAGTACCGGTTCGAAAGGGCCATAACTTTTGATCCGGCCGTTGGATCACTCTAAAATTTTCACGGGGAGTTTCCGGACGCTGTTTTCCTTGGAGTAGAAGTGGAATCTCTCCTCGGTGTCCGGAGGTCTCGTCGCTCAGGACCGAGACTACCGGTTCGAAAGGGCCATAACTTTTGATCCGGCCGTTGGATCACTCTAAAATTTTCACAGGAGTTTCCGGACGTTTGTTTTCCTTGGAGTAGAAGTGGAATCTCTCCTCGGTGTCCGGAGGTCTCGTCGCTCCGGACCGGACTCGGTTCGAAAGGGCCATAACTTTTGATCCGGCCGTTGGATCACTCTAAAATTTTCACGGGGAGTTTCGGACTGTTGTTTTCCTTGGAGTAGAAGTGGAATCTCTCCTCGGTGTCCGGAGGTCTCGTCGCTCCCCGACAGTACCGGTTCGAAAGGGCCATAACTTTTGATCCGGCCGTTGGATCACTCTAAAATTTTCACGGGGAGTTTCGGACGTTTGTTTTCCTTGGAGTAGAAGTGGAATCTCTCCTCGGTGTCCGGAGGTCTCGTCGCTCCGGACCGGTACCGGTTCGAAAGGGCCATAACTTTTGATCCGACCGTTGGATCACTCTAAAATTTTCACGGGAGTTTCCGGACGTTTGTTTTCCTTGGAGTAGAAGTGGAATCTCTCCTCGGTGTCCGGAGGTCTCGTCGCTCCCGACCGGACCGGTACCGGTTCGAAAGGGCCATAACTTTTGATCCGACCGTTGGATCACTCTAAAATTTTCACGGGGAGTTTCGGACATTTGTTTTCCTTGGAGTAGAAGTGGAATCTCTCCTCGGTGTCCGGAGGTCTCGTCGCTCCCGACCCAGTACCGGTTCGAAAGGGCCATAACTTTTGATCCGGCCGTTGGATCACTCTAAAATTTTCACGGGAGTTTCGGACTGTTTTTTTCCTTGGAGTAGAAGTGGAATCTCTCCTCGGTGTCCGGAGGTCTCGTCGCTCCGGACCGGTACCGGTTCGAAAGGGCCATAACTTTTGATCCGACCGTTGGATCACTCTAAAATTTTCACGGGGAGTTTCCGGACATTTGTTTTCCTTGGAGTAGAAGTGGAATCTCTCCTCGGTGTCCGGAGGTCTCGTCGCTCCGGACCAGTACCGGTTCGAAAGGGCCATAACTTTTGATCCGGCCAGTTGGATCACTCTAAAATTTTCACGGGAGTTTCGGACCTTTGTTTTCCTTGGAGTAGAAGTGGAATCTCTCCTCGGTGTCCGGAGGTCTCGTCGCTCCGGACAGTACCGGTTCGAAAGGGCCATAACTTTTGATCCGACCGTTGGATCACTCTAAAATTTTCACGGGAGTTTCCGGACCTTGTTTTCCTTGGAGTAGAAGTGGAATCTCTCCTCGGTGTCCGGAGGTCTCGTCGCTCCGGACCGGTACCGGTTCGAAAGGGCCATAACTTTTGATCCGACCGTTGGATCACTCTAAAATTTTCACGGGGAGTTTCCGGACGTTGTTTTCCTTGGAGTAGAAGTGGAATCTCTCCTCGGTGTCCGGAGGTCTCGTCGCTCCGGACCGGAGTACCGGTTCGAAAGGGCCATAACTTTTGATCCGGCCGTTGGATCACTCTAAAATTTTCACGGGAGTTTCCGGACTTTGTTTTCCTTGGAGTAGAAGTGGAATCTCTCCTCGGTGTCCGGAGGGTCTCGTCGCTCCGGACCCGGAGTACCGGTTCGAAAGGGCCATAACTTTTGATCCGGCCAGTTGGATCACTCTAAAATTTTCACGGGGAGTTTCCGGACGTTTGTTTTCCTTGGAGTAGAAGTGGAATCTCTCCTCGGTGTCCGGAGGTCTCGTCGCTCCGGACCCGGAGTACCGGTTCGAAAGGGCCATAACTTTTGATCCGGCCGTTGGATCACTCTAAAATTTTCACGGGGAGTTTCGGGACGTTTGTTTTCCTTGGAGTAGAAGTGGAATCTCTCCTCGGTGTCCGGAGGTCTCGTCGCTCCGGACAGTACCGGTTCGAAAGGGCCATAACTTTTGATCCGGCCGTTGGATCACTCTAAAATTTTCACGGGGAGTTTCGGACTGTTTTTCCTTGGAGTAGAAGTGGAATCTCTCCTCGGTGTCCGGAGGTCTCGTCGCTCCGGACCAGTAGTACGGTTCGAAAGGGCCATAACTTTTGATCCGACCGTTGGATCACTCTAAAATTTTCACGGGAGTTTCGGACTGTTTGTTTTCCTTGGAGTAGAAGTGGAATCTCTCCTCGGTGTCCGGAGGTCTCGTCGCTCCGGACAGTACCGGTTCGAAAGGGCCATAACTTTTGATCCGGCCGTTGGATCACTCTAAAATTTTCACGGGAGTTTCGGACATTTGTTTTCCTTGGAGTAGAAGTGGAATCTCTCCTCGGTGTCCGGAGGTCTCGTCGCTCCGGACCCAGTACCGGTTCGAAAGGGCCATAACTTTTGATCCGGCCAGTTGGATCACTCTAAAATTTTCACGGGGAGTTTCCGGACTTTGTTTTCCTTGGAGTAGAAGTGGAATCTCTCCTCGGTGTCCGGAGGTCTCGTCGCTCCGGACCCAGTACCGGTTCGAAAGGGCCATAACTTTTGATCCGGCCGTTGGATCACTCTAAAATTTTCACGGGGAGTTTCCGGACGGTTTGTTTTCCTTGGAGTAGAAGTGGAATCTCTCCTCGGTGTCCGGAGGTCTCGTCGCTCCCGGCCCGGACTACCGGTTCGAAAGGGCCATAACTTTTGATCCGGCCGTTGGATCACTCTAAAATTTTCACGGGAGTTTCGGACTGTTGTTTTCCTTGGAGTAGAAGTGGAATCTCTCCTCGGTGTCCGGAGGTCTCGTCGCTCCGGACCGGACTACCGGTTCGAAAGGGCCATAACTTTTGATCCGGCCGTTGGATCACTCTAAAATTTTCACGGGAGTTTCCGGACGTTTGTTTTCCTTGGAGTAGAAGTGGAATCTCTCCTCGGTGTCCGGAGGTCTCGTCGCTCCCGACCAGTCCGGTTCGAAAGGGCCATAACTTTTGATCCGGCCGTTGGATCACTCTAAAATTTTCACGGGGAGTTTCGGACGCTGTTTTCCTTGGAGTAGAAGTGGAATCTCTCCTCGGTGTCCGGAGGTCTCGTCGCTCCGGACCGTACCGGTTCGAAAGGGCCATAACTTTTGATCCGGCCGTTGGATCACTCTAAAATTTTCACGGGGAGTTTCCGGACATTTGTTTTCCTTGGAGTAGAAGTGGAATCTCTCCTCGGTGTCCGGAGGTCTCGTCGCTCCGGACCCGTACCGGTTCGAAAGGGCCATAACTTTTGATCCGGCCGTTGGATCACTCTAAAATTTTCACGGGGAGTTTCGGACGCTTGTTTTCCTTGGAGTAGAAGTGGAATCTCTCCTCGGTGTCCGGAGGTCTCGTCGCTCCCGACCGGAGTACCGGTTCGAAAGGGCCATAACTTTTGATCCGCCAGTTGGATCACTCTAAAATTTTCACGGGGAGTTTCCGGACTGTTGTTTTCCTTGGAGTAGAAGTGGAATCTCTCCTCGGTGTCCGGAGGTCTCGTCGCTCCCGGACCGTACCGGTTCGAAAGGGCCATAACTTTTGATCCGGCCGTTGGATCACTCTAAAATTTTCACGGGGAGTTTCCGGACGTTTTTTTCCTTGGAGTAGAAGTGGAATCTCTCCTCGGTGTCCGGAGGTCTCGTCGCTCCGGACCGTACCGGTTCGAAAGGGCCATAACTTTTGATCCGACCGTTGGATCACTCTAAAATTTTCACGGGGAGTTTCGGACGTTGTTTTCCTTGGAGTAGAAGTGGAATCTCTCCTCGGTGTCCGGAGGTCTCGTCGCTCCGGACCCGGAGTACCGGTTCGAAAGGGCCATAACTTTTGATCCGGCAGTTGGATCACTCTAAAATTTTCACGGGGAGTTTCCGGACATTTGTTTTCCTTGGAGTAGAAGTGGAATCTCTCCTCGGTGTCCGGAGGTCTCGTCGCTCCGGACCGGAGTACCGGTTCGAAAGGGCCATAACTTTTGATCCGGCCGTTGGATCACTCTAAAATTTTCACGGGGAGTTTCCGGACGTTTGTTTTCCTTGGAGTAGAAGTGGAATCTCTCCTCGGTGTCCGGAGGTCTCGTCGCTCCGGACCCGTACCGGTTCGAAAGGGCCATAACTTTTGATCCGTAGTTGGATCACTCTAAAATTTTCACGGGGAGTTTCGGGCGTTTTTTTTCCTTGGAGTAGAAGTGGAATCTCTCCTCGGTGTCCGGAGGTCTCGTCGCTCCGGACCGGAGTACCGGTTCGAAAGGGCCATAACTTTTGATCCGGCCGTTGGATCACTCTAAAATTTTCACGGGAGTTTCCGGACGTTTGTTTTCCTTGGAGTAGAAGTGGAATCTCTCCTCGGTGTCCGGAGGTCTCGTCGCTCCAGGACCAGTACCGGTTCGAAAGGGCCATAACTTTTGATCCGGCCGTTGGATCACTCTAAAATTTTCACGGGGAGTTTCGGACATTTGTTTTCCTTGGAGTAGAAGTGGAATCTCTCCTCGGTGTCCGGAGGTCTCGTCGCTCCGGACCCGTACCGGTTCGAAAGGGCCATAACTTTTGATCCGGCCGTTGGATCACTCTAAAATTTTCACGGGGAGTTTCGGGCCATTTGTTTTCCTTGGAGTAGAAGTGGAATCTCTCCTCGGTGTCCGGAGGTCTCGTCGCTCCGGACCGTACCGGTTCGAAAGGGCCATAACTTTTGATCCGACCGTTGGATCACTCTAAAATTTTCACGGGGAGTTTCGGACGTTTGTTTTCCTTGGAGTAGAAGTGGAATCTCTCCTCGGTGTCCGGAGGTCTCGTCGCTCCGGACCGAGTGCTACCGGTTCGAAAGGGCCATAACTTTTGATCCGGCCGTTGGATCACTCTAAAATTTTCACGGGGAGTTTCCGGACGTTTGTTTTCCTTGGAGTAGAAGTGGAATCTCTCCTCGGTGTCCGGAGGTCTCGTCGCTCCCGGACCGGAGTACCGGTTCGAAAGGGCCATAACTTTTGATCCGGCCTAGTTGGATCACTCTAAAATTTTCACGGGAGTTTCGGACGTTTTTTTCCTTGGAGTAGAAGTGGAATCTCTCCTCGGTGTCCGGAGGTCTCGTCGCTCCGGACCGGACTACCGGTTCGAAAGGGCCATAACTTTTGATCCGGCCGTTGGATCACTCTAAAATTTTCACGGGGAGTTTCGGACGGCTTTGTTTTCCTTGGAGTAGAAGTGGAATCTCTCCTCGGTGTCCGGAGGTCTCGTCGCTCCGGACAGTACCGGTTCGAAAGGGCCATAACTTTTGATCCGACCGTTGGATCACTCTAAAATTTTCACGGGGAGTTTCCGGACCATTTGTTTTCCTTGGAGTAGAAGTGGAATCTCTCCTCGGTGTCCGGAGGTCTCGTCGCTCCGGACCGTACCGGTTCGAAAGGGCCATAACTTTTGATCCGACCGTTGGATCACTCTAAAATTTTCACGGGAGTTTCGGACGTTTGTTTTCCTTGGAGTAGAAGTGGAATCTCTCCTCGGTGTCCGGAGGTCTCGTCGCTCCCGGACCCAGTACCGGTTCGAAAGGGCCATAACTTTTGATCCGACCGTTGGATCACTCTAAAATTTTCACGGGGAGTTTCCGGACGTTTGTTTTCCTTGGAGTAGAAGTGGAATCTCCTCCTCGGTGTCCGGAGGTCTCGTCGCTCCGGACCGGAGTACCGGTTCGAAAGGGCCATAACTTTTGATCCGGCCGTTGGATCACTCTAAAATTTTCACGGGAGTTTCGGGACATTTGTTTTCCTTGGAGTAGAAGTGGAATCTCTCCTCGGTGTCCGGAGGTCTCGTCGCTCCGGACCGGAGTACCGGTTCGAAAGGGCCATAACTTTTGATCCGGCCGTTGGATCACTCTAAAATTTTCACGGGGGTTTCGGACCTTTGTTTTCCTTGGAGTAGAAGTGGAATCTCTCCTCGGTGTCCGGAGGTCTCGTCGCTCCCGACCGGAGTACCGGTTCGAAAGGGCCATAACTTTTGATCCGACCGTTGGATCACTCTAAAATTTTCACGGGGAGTTTCCGGACGGCTTTGTTTTCCTTGGAGTAGAAGTGGAATCTCTCCTCGGTGTCCGGAGGTCTCGTCGCTCCGGACCCAGTACCGGTTCGAAAGGGCCATAACTTTTGATCCGGCCAGTTGGATCACTCTAAAATTTTCACGGGGGTTTCCGGACTGTTTTTTCCTTGGAGTAGAAGTGGAATCTCTCCTCGGTGTCCGGAGGTCTCGTCGCTCCCGGACGGTACCGGTTCGAAAGGGCCATAACTTTTGATCCGGCCGTTGGATCACTCTAAAATTTTCACGGGAGTTTCGGACCCTTTTTTTCCTTGGAGTAGAAGTGGAATCTCTCCTCGGTGTCCGGAGGTCTCGTCGCTCCCGACCCGGAGTACCGGTTCGAAAGGGCCATAACTTTTGATCCGCCGTTGGATCACTCTAAAATTTTCACGGGAGTTTCCGGACGCTTTGTTTTCCTTGGAGTAGAAGTGGAATCTCTCCTCGGTGTCCGGAGGTCTCGTCGCTCCGGACCAGTACTACGGTTCGAAAGGGCCATAACTTTTGATCCGACCGTTGGATCACTCTAAAATTTTCACGGGGAGTTTCCGGACGCTTGTTTTCCTTGGAGTAGAAGTGGAATCTCTCCTCGGTGTCCGGAGGTCTCGTCGCTCCGACCGGAGTACTACCGGTTCGAAAGGGCCATAACTTTTGATCCGGCCAGTTGGATCACTCTAAAATTTTCACGGGAGGTTTCCGGACGTTGTTTTCCTTGGAGTAGAAGTGGAATCTCTCCTCGGTGTCCGGAGGTCTCGTCGCTCCGGACCGGACTCCGGTTCGAAAGGGCCATAACTTTTGATCCGAGTTGGATCACTCTAAAATTTTCACGGGGAGTTTCCGGACTTTGTTTTCCTTGGAGTAGAAGTGGAATCTCTCCTCGGTGTCCGGAGGTCTCGTCGCTCCGGACCAGTACCGGTTCGAAAGGGCCATAACTTTTGATCCGTAGTTGGATCACTCTAAAATTTTCACGGGGAGTTTCCGGACGCTTTTTTCCTTGGAGTAGAAGTGGAATCTCTCCTCGGTGTCCGGAGGTCTCGTCGCTCCGGACCAGTACCGGTTCGAAAGGGCCATAACTTTTGATCCGGCCGTTGGATCACTCTAAAATTTTCACGGGGAGTTTCGGGCGCTTGTTTTCCTTGGAGTAGAAGTGGAATCTCTCCTCGGTGTCCGGAGGTCTCGTCGCTCCGGACCCAGTACCGGTTCGAAAGGGCCATAACTTTTGATCCGGCCGTTGGATCACTCTAAAATTTTCACGGGAGTTTCCGGGACTGTTTTTCCTTGGAGTAGAAGTGGAATCTCTCCTCGGTGTCCGGAGGTCTCGTCGCTCCGGACCAGTACCGGTTCGAAAGGGCCATAACTTTTGATCCGGCCGTTGGATCACTCTAAAATTTTCACGGGGAGTTTCCGGACATTTGTTTTCCTTGGAGTAGAAGTGGAATCTCTCCTCGGTGTCCGGAGGTCTCGTCGCTCCGGACAGTCTGCGGTTCGAAAGGGCCATAACTTTTGATCCGAAATAGTTGGATCACTCTAAAATTTTCACGGGAGTTTCCGGACTGCTTTGTTTTCCTTGGAGTAGAAGTGGAATCTCTCCTCGGTGTCCGGAGGTCTCGTCGCTCCCGGACCCGTACCGGTTCGAAAGGGCCATAACTTTTGATCAGATAGTTGGATCACTCTAAAATTTTCACGGGAGTTTCCGGACCATTTGTTTTCCTTGGAGTAGAAGTGGAATCTCTCCTCGGTGTCCGGAGGTCTCGTCGCTCCGGACAGTACCGGTTCGAAAGGGCCATAACTTTTGATCCGGCCGTTGGATCACTCTAAAATTTTCACGGGAGTTTCGGACATGTTTGTTTTCCTTGGAGTAGAAGTGGAATCTCTCCTCGGTGTCCGGAGGTCTCGTCGCTCCGGACAGAGTACCGGTTCGAAAGGGCCATAACTTTTGATCCGTAGTTGGATCACTCTAAAATTTTCACGGGGAGTTTCGGACTGTTTGTTTTCCTTGGAGTAGAAGTGGAATCTCTCCTCGGTGTCCGGAGGTCTCGTCGCTCCGGACCGTACTCGGTTCGAAAGGGCCATAACTTTTGATCCGGCCAGTTGGATCACTCTAAAATTTTCACGGGGAGTTTCCGGACTTTTTTTTCCTTGGAGTAGAAGTGGAATCTCTCCTCGGTGTCCGGAGGTCTCGTCGCTCCGACCCAGGTTACCGGTTCGAAAGGGCCATAACTTTTGATCCGGCCGTTGGATCACTCTAAAATTTTCACGGGAGTTTCGGACTTTGTTTTCCTTGGAGTAGAAGTGGAATCTCTCCTCGGTGTCCGGAGGTCTCGTCGCTCCGGACCCGGTACCGGTTCGAAAGGGCCATAACTTTTGATCCGGCCGTTGGATCACTCTAAAATTTTCACGGGAGGTTTCCGGACGGTTGTTTTCCTTGGAGTAGAAGTGGAATCTCTCCTCGGTGTCCGGAGGTCTCGTCGCTCCGGACCGAGTACCGGTTCGAAAGGGCCATAACTTTTGATCCGGCCAAGTTGGATCACTCTAAAATTTTCACGGGGAGTTTCCGGACGTGTTTTCCTTGGAGTAGAAGTGGAATCTCTCCTCGGTGTCCGGAGGTCTCGTCGCTCCGGACCCAGTACCGGTTCGAAAGGGCCATAACTTTTGATCCGGCCGTTGGATCACTCTAAAATTTTCACGGGAGTTTCCGGACGTTTGTTTTCCTTGGAGTAGAAGTGGAATCTCTCCTCGGTGTCCGGAGGTCTCGTCGCTCCCGACTAGAGTACCGGTTCGAAAGGGCCATAACTTTTGATCCGGCCGTTGGATCACTCTAAAATTTTCACGGGGAGTTTCGGACGTTGTTTTCCTTGGAGTAGAAGTGGAATCTCTCCTCGGTGTCCGGAGGTCTCGTCGCTCCCGACGAGTACCGGTTCGAAAGGGCCATAACTTTTGATCCGACCGTTGGATCACTCTAAAATTTTCACGGGAGTTTCCGGACGGTTTGTTTTCCTTGGAGTAGAAGTGGAATCTCTCCTCGGTGTCCGGAGGTCTCGTCGCTCCAGGACCGAGTACCGGTTCGAAAGGGCCATAACTTTTGATCCGGCCGTTGGATCACTCTAAAATTTTCACGGGAGTTTCGGACTTTGTTTTCCTTGGAGTAGAAGTGGAATCTCTCCTCGGTGTCCGGAGGTCTCGTCGCTCCCGGACCGGAGTACCGGTTCGAAAGGGCCATAACTTTTGATCGGCCGTTGGATCACTCTAAAATTTTCACGGGGAGTTTCGGGACGTTTGTTTTCCTTGGAGTAGAAGTGGAATCTCTCCTCGGTGTCCGGAGGTCTCGTCGCTCCCGAGACAGTACCGGTTCGAAAGGGCCATAACTTTTGATCCGACCGTTGGATCACTCTAAAATTTTCACGGGAGTTTCGGACCATTGTTTTCCTTGGAGTAGAAGTGGAATCTCTCCTCGGTGTCCGGAGGTCTCGTCGCTCCGGACCCGGAGTACCGGTTCGAAAGGGCCATAACTTTTGATCCGGCCGTTGGATCACTCTAAAATTTTCACGGGAGTTTCCGGACTTTGTTTTCCTTGGAGTAGAAGTGGAATCTCTCCTCGGTGTCCGGAGGTCTCGTCGCTCCGGCCAGTACCGGTTCGAAAGGGCCATAACTTTTGATCCGGCCGTTGGATCACTCTAAAATTTTCACGGGGAGTTTCGGACGTTGTTTTTTCCTTGGAGTAGAAGTGGAATCTCTCCTCGGTGTCCGGAGGTCTCGTCGCTCCGGACAGTACCGGTTCGAAAGGGCCATAACTTTTGATCCGGCCAGTTGGATCACTCTAAAATTTTCACGGGAGTTTCGGACGTTTGTTTTCCTTGGAGTAGAAGTGGAATCTCTCCTCGGTGTCCGGAGGTCTCGTCGCTCCCGGACCGACTCCGGTTCGAAAGGGCCATAACTTTTGATCCGACCGTTGGATCACTCTAAAATTTTCACGGGGAGTTTCCGGACCTTTGTTTTCCTTGGAGTAGAAGTGGAATCTCTCCTCGGTGTCCGGAGGTCTCGTCGCTCCGGACCAGAGTACCGGTTCGAAAGGGCCATAACTTTTGATCCGTCAGTTGGATCACTCTAAAATTTTCACGGGAGTTTCCGGACTTGTTTTCCTTGGAGTAGAAGTGGAATCTCTCCTCGGTGTCCGGAGGTCTCGTCGCTCCCGACCGGACGACCGGTTCGAAAGGGCCATAACTTTTGATCCGGCCGTTGGATCACTCTAAAATTTTCACGGGGAGTTTCCGGACTGTTTTTTCCTTGGAGTAGAAGTGGAATCTCTCCTCGGTGTCCGGAGGTCTCGTCGCTCCCGGCCGAGTACCGGTTCGAAAGGGCCATAACTTTTGATCCGACCGTTGGATCACTCTAAAATTTTCACGGGGGTTTCCGGACTGTATTTTCCTTGGAGTAGAAGTGGAATCTCTCCTCGGTGTCCGGAGGTCTCGTCGCTCCGGACCGGAGTACCGGTTCGAAAGGGCCATAACTTTTGATCCGGCCGTTGGATCACTCTAAAATTTTCACGGGGAGTTTCCGGACTTTTTTTCCTTGGAGTAGAAGTGTGGAATCTCTCCTCGGTGTCCGGAGGTCTCGTCGCTCCCGACCAGTACCGGTTCGAAAGGGCCATAACTTTTGATCCGGCCGTTGGATCACTCTAAAATTTTCACGGGAGTTTCCGGACTTTGTTTTCCTTGGAGTAGAAGTGGAATCTCTCCTCGGTGTCCGGAGGTCTCGTCGCTCCCGGACCGTACCGGTTCGAAAGGGCCATAACTTTTGATCCGGCCGTTGGATCACTCTAAAATTTTCACGGGGAGTTTCGGACATTTGTTTTCCTTGGAGTAGAAGTGGAATCTCTCCTCGGTGTCCGGAGGTCTCGTCGCTCCGGACCCAGTACCGGTTCGAAAGGGCCATAACTTTTGATCCGGCCGTTGGATCACTCTAAAATTTTCACGGGAGTTTCGGACTTTGTTTTCCTTGGAGTAGAAGTGGAATCTCTCCTCGGTGTCCGGAGGTCTCGTCGCTCCGGACCGAGTACCGGTTCGAAAGGGCCATAACTTTTGATCCGTAGTTGGATCACTCTAAAATTTTCACGGGGAGTTTCCGGACCATTTTTTCCTTGGAGTAGAAGTGGAATCTCTCCTCGGTGTCCGGAGGTCTCGTCGCTCCGGACCGAGTACCGGTTCGAAAGGGCCATAACTTTTGATCCGTAGTTGGATCACTCTAAAATTTTCACGGGGAGTTTCGGACGTTGTTTTCCTTGGAGTAGAAGTGGAATCTCTCCTCGGTGTCCGGAGGTCTCGTCGCTCCGGACCCGAGTACCGGTTCGAAAGGGCCATAACTTTTGATCCGCCGTTGGATCACTCTAAAATTTTCACGGGGAGTTTCGGACGACTTTTTTTCCTTGGAGTAGAAGTGGAATCTCTCCTCGGTGTCCGGAGGTCTCGTCGCTCCCGGACAGTACCGGTTCGAAAGGGCCATAACTTTTGATCCGTAGTTGGATCACTCTAAAATTTTCACGGGAGTTTCGGACTTTGTTTTCCTTGGAGTAGAAGTGGAATCTCTCCTCGGTGTCCGGAGGTCTCGTCGCTCCGGCCAGTGCCGGTTCGAAAGGGCCATAACTTTTGATCCGGCCGTTGGATCACTCTAAAATTTTCACGGGGAGTTTCGGGCCATTTGTTTTCCTTGGAGTAGAAGTGGAATCTCTCCTCGGTGTCCGGAGGTCTCGTCGCTCCGGACCGGACTACCGGTTCGAAAGGGCCATAACTTTTGATCCGGCCAGTTGGATCACTCTAAAATTTTCACGGGGAGTTTCGGACTTTGTTTTCCTTGGAGTAGAAGTGGAATCTCTCCTCGGTGTCCGGAGGTCTCGTCGCTCCGACCGGAGTACCGGTTCGAAAGGGCCATAACTTTTGATCCGGCCGTTGGATCACTCTAAAATTTTCACGGGGAGTTTCGGACGTTTTTTTCCTTGGAGTAGAAGTGGAATCTCTCCTCGGTGTCCGGAGGTCTCGTCGCTCCCGACCGGAGTACCGGTTCGAAAGGGCCATAACTTTTGATCCGGCCGTTGGATCACTCTAAAATTTTCACGGGAGTTTCCGGACTTTGTTTTCCTTGGAGTAGAAGTGGAATCTCTCCTCGGTGTCCGGAGGTCTCGTCGCTCCGACCCGGACAGTACCGGTTCGAAAGGGCCATAACTTTTGATCCGGCCGTTGGATCACTCTAAAATTTTCACGGGGAGTTTCGGACATGTTTTCCTTGGAGTAGAAGTGGAATCTCTCCTCGGTGTCCGGAGGTCTCGTCGCTCCGGACCGGACTACCGGTTCGAAAGGGCCATAACTTTTGATCCGGCCGTTGGATCACTCTAAAATTTTCACGGGAGTTTCCGGACGTTTGTTTTCCTTGGAGTAGAAGTGGAATCTCTCCTCGGTGTCCGGAGGTCTCGTCGCTCCCGGCCGGACTACCGGTTCGAAAGGGCCATAACTTTTGATCCGATAGTTGGATCACTCTAAAATTTTCACGGGAGTTTCGGACATGTTTTTCCTTGGAGTAGAAGTGGAATCTCTCCTCGGTGTCCGGAGGTCTCGTCGCTCCGGCCAGTACCGGTTCGAAAGGGCCATAACTTTTGATCCGGCCGTTGGATCACTCTAAAATTTTCACGGGAGTTTCCGGACGTTTGTTTTCCTTGGAGTAGAAGTGGAATCTCTCCTCGGTGTCCGGAGGTCTCGTCGCTCCCAGGCCCAGTCTACCGGTTCGAAAGGGCCATAACTTTTGATCCGGCCGTTGGATCACTCTAAAATTTTCACGGGAGGTTTCCGGACGCTGTTTTCCTTGGAGTAGAAGTGGAATCTCTCCTCGGTGTCCGGAGGTCTCGTCGCTCCCGACCGACTACCGGTTCGAAAGGGCCATAACTTTTGATCCGACCGTTGGATCACTCTAAAATTTTCACAGGAGTTTCGGACGTTTGTTTTCCTTGGAGTAGAAGTGGAATCTCTCCTCGGTGTCCGGAGGTCTCGTCGCTCCCGGACCGTACCGGTTCGAAAGGGCCATAACTTTTGATCCGGCCGTTGGATCACTCTAAAATTTTCACGGGGAGTTTCGGACTTGTTTTTCCTTGGAGTAGAAGTGGAATCTCTCCTCGGTGTCCGGAGGTCTCGTCGCTCCGGACCCGGACTACGGTTCGAAAGGGCCATAACTTTTGATCCGGCCGTTGGATCACTCTAAAATTTTCACGGGGGTTTCGGACTTTGTTTTCCTTGGAGTAGAAGTGGAATCTCTCCTCGGTGTCCGGAGGTCTCGTCGCTCCGGACCGGTACCGGTTCGAAAGGGCCATAACTTTTGATCCGTACCGTTGGATCACTCTAAAATTTTCACGGGGAGTTTCCGGACATTGTTTTTCCTTGGAGTAGAAGTGGAATCTCTCCTCGGTGTCCGGAGGTCTCGTCGCTCCGGACCCGGAGTACCGGTTCGAAAGGGCCATAACTTTTGATCCGACCGTTGGATCACTCTAAAATTTTCACGGGAGTTTCCGGACTTTGTTTTCCTTGGAGTAGAAGTGGAATCTCTCCTCGGTGTCCGGAGGTCTCGTCGCTCCCGACCAGTACCGGTTCGAAAGGGCCATAACTTTTGATCCGGCCGTTGGATCACTCTAAAATTTTCACGGGGAGTTTCCGGACGCTGTTTTCGTTGGAGTAGAATTGAAATCTCTCCTCGGTGTCCTGGAGGTCTCGTCGCTCCCGACAGTACCGGTTCCAAAGGGCCATAACTTTTGATCCGGCCGTTGGATCACTCTAAAATTTTCACGGGGAGTTTCCGGACTTTGTTTTCCTTGGAGTAGAAGTGGAATCTCTCCTCGGTGTCCGGAGGTCTCGTCGCTCCGGACCGGGACTACCGGTTCGAAAGGGCCATAACTTTTGATCCGACCGTTGGATCACTCTAAAATTTTCACGGGGAGTTTCCGGACCTTGTTTTCCTTGGAGTAGAAGTGGAATCTCTCCTCGGTGTCCGGAGGTCTCGTCGCTCCCGACTAGAGTACCGGTTCGAAAGGGCCATAACTTTTGATCCGGCCGTTGGATCACTCTAAAATTTTCACGGGGAGTTTCCGGACTGTTTTCCTTGGAGTAGAAGTGGAATCTCTCCTCGGTGTCCGGAGGTCTCGTCGCTCCCGACCCGTACCGGTTCGAAAGGGCCATAACTTTTGATCCGGCCGTTGGATCACTCTAAAATTTTCACGGGGAGTTTCGGACGTTTGTTTTCCTTGGAGTAGAAGTGGAATCTCTCCTCGGTGTCCGGAGGTCTCGTCGCTCCCGACGAGTACCGGTTCGAAAGGGCCATAACTTTTGATCCGACCGTTGGATCACTCTAAAATTTTCACGGGGAGTTTCCGGACGCTGTTTTCCTTGGAGTAGATGTGGAATCTCTCCTCGGTGTCCCGGAGGTCTCGTCGCTCCCGACCAGTCTACCGGTTCGAAAGGGCCATAACTTTTGATCCGACCGTTGGATCACTCTAAAATTTTCACGGGGAGTTTCCGGACGCTGTTGTTTTCCTTGGAGTAGAAGTGGAATCTCTCCTCGGTGTCCGGAGGTCTCGTCGCTCCCGACCCGGAGTACCGGTTCGAAAGGGCCATAACTTTTGATCCGGCCGTTGGATCACTCTAAAATTTTCACGGGGGAGTTTCCGGACGCTGTTTTTTCCTTGGAGTAGAAGTGGAATCTCTCCTCGGTGTCCGGAGGTCTCGTCGCTCCCGACCCGGTACCGGTTCGAAAGGGCCATAACTTTTGATCCGACCGTTGGATCACTCTAAAATTTTCACGGGGAGTTTCCGGACGTTGTTTTCCTTGGAGTAGATGTGGAATCGCTCCTCGGTGTCCGGAGGTCTCGTCGCTCCCGGACCAGTACCGGTTCGAAAGGGCCATAACTTTTGATCCGGCCGTTGGATCACTCTAAAATTTTCACGGGGAGTTTCCGGACGGTTTGTTTTCCTTGGAGTAGATGTGGAATCTCTCCTCGGTGTCCGGAGGTCTCGTCGCTCCAGGCCGGAGTCTTACGGTTCGAAAGGGCCATAACTTTTGATCCGGCCGTTGGATCACTCTAAAATTTTCACGGGGGTTTCCGGACGTTTGTTTTTCCTTGGAGTAGAAGTGGAATCTCTCCTCGGTGTCCGGAGGTCTCGTCGCTCCAGGACCAGTACCGGTTCGAAAGGGCCATAACTTTTGATCCGGCCGTTGGATCACTCTAAAATTTTCACAGGAGTTTCCGGACGCTGTTTTCCTTGGAGTAGAAGTGGAATCTCTCCTCGGTGTCCCGGAGGTCTCGTCGCTCCCGACCCGGACTACCGGTTCGAAGGGCCATAACTTTTGATCCGGCCAGGTTGGATCACTCTAAAATTTTCACGGGAGTTTCCGACCTGTTGTTTTCCTTGGAGTAGATGTGGAATCTCTC